>ML685769.1:18628855-18680650 GCA_007922175.1 Pelusios castaneus | reverse complement strand
TGGCCTGGCTTTGCCACATATCACCCCCCCCCCCCGCTCAACACCACGGGGTTGGGCTACCTGGGTCATGCAACAATGCATCCTCGAGAGGCCGTCTGTATTCGCATGTTTGGACCCCGGTCTGTGTTGCACCTGGAAGTGGTACGGCTGTAGTGACAGGAACCACGGGGTTACTCTAGCGTTACAGTCCTTGTTTTGGTGCATCCACTTCAAGGGGGCATGGTCCGTGATGAGGGTAAACTTCCGCCCCAAGAGATAGTACTGTAGGGTCTCCATCGCCCATTTTATAGCAAGGCATTCTTTCTCTACTACAGCATATTTTTGCTCTCGGGGCAGGAGTTTCTGGCTAAGGAACAACACTGGATGTTCTTCTCCTTCTATTATTTGGGAGAGCACTGCCCCTAGTCCAACTTCGGAGGCATCCGTCTGTAGGATAAACTCTTTTTCAAAGTCCGGAGCTATCAATATTGGGTCGTGGCGAAGGGCAGACTTTAAGTCCACGAAGGCTTCTTCAGCAGTATCCGACCACTTCACTATGTCTGGCCCCCGGGATTTTATCAAATCTGTCAGTGGGTAGGCCCGTATGGCGAAGTGGGGGATGAACCGTCTATAATAACCAACAATCCCCAGGAATGCCCGTACCTGTTTCTTCCGAATAGGTCGAAGCCAGTCCTGTATGGCCCCTAATTTGTCAAGCTGTGGTTTAACCACTCCCCTCCCTACTATATATCCGAGGTACTTGGCCTCTGCAAGTCCTATTGTGCATTTGGTAGGATTGGCGGTAAGGCCCGTGGCCCTCAAGGTATTCAATACTGCCTCCACCTTCTCTAGGTGGGTATCCCAATCTTGGCTATGTATCACAATGTCGTCGAGGTAAGCAGCAGCATACTCTGTGTGGGGTCGCAGAAGCTTGTCCATGAGACGTTGGAAGGTCGCTGGAGCTCCATGGAGTCCAAAGGGGAGAACAGTGTATTGGTACAGCCCCTCGGGTGTAGCGAAGGCAGTTTTTTCTTTGGCTTCCTCAGCCAGAGGAATCTGCCAATAGCCTTTGGTGAGGTCAAGGGTGGACAAAAATCGTGCTTTTCCCAATCGGTCTATTAGTTCATCTATCCTAGGTATGGGTAGGCATCGAAGCGGGATACCTCGTTGAGCTTCCGGAAGTCATTGCAGAACCGCATGCTGCCATCTGCTTTAGGGACCAGAACGATGGGGCTGGACCACTGACTATGCGATTCCTCGATGACCCCTAATTCTAGCATCCTTTTTATTTCTGCCTTTATTTCTCGTCTCTTCGCCTCTGGGATTCTATACGGCTTGACATTTACCTTCACCCCCGGCTCAGTGACTATATGGTGGAGGGCTCCCTTGGTTCTCCCAGGTACTTCCGAGAACACATCACGGTTCCGGTTAATCATTCCTATAACCTCCGTCCGTTGCACGGGGATCAAATCTGGGGATATTTTCACTTGCCCCTGTGCCCCATCCTCTTGCGGTAGGGGTTCTATGGCCACCATATAAGCACTCCTGTCTTTCCAGGGCTTTAGCAGATTGACATGATAGTTCTGCTCTGGTTTCCGATGGTCCGGTTGTCGGACCTTATAATTAACTTCTCCAACCGCCTCTATAACCTCGTACGGCCCCTGCCACTTTGCTAGGAGCTTGCTCTCTGCTGTGGGTACCAACACCATCACTCTGTCACCAGCCTGAAATCTCCGTGCTCTGGCATGGCGATTGTAGTAAGTCTGCTGGGCTCCTTGGGCCTTTTCCAGGTGCTCCCGCACTATTGGGGTGACGCGGGCAATCCTGTCCCGCATCTGGCTTACATGCTTGATTATGTTTCTCCCCTGATTGGGCTGCTCCTCCCAGATTTCTTTAGCAATATCCAGGATGCCTCGGGGGTGACGGCCGTATAACAACTCAAAAGGGGAAAAACCCGTAGATGCCTGGGGTACCTCTCTAATGGCAAACATCAGGTAGGGCAGTAAATTGTCCCAATCTTTCCCATCATGGCTTACCACCTTTTTCACCATGGCCTTTAGGGTCCGGTTGAATCGTTCAACGAGGCCGTCAGTCTGGGGGTGATAGACAGAGGTCCGTAATGCTTGGATGTGGAGTATCGTGCATAAGTCTTTCATCAACTTGGAGACGAATGGGGTTCCTTGGTCTGTGAGGATTTCCTTGGGTATTCCTACTCGTGAGAAGATGTGGACTAACTCTTTAGCTATTGTTTTTGATAGCCTATTGCGCAGTGGAACGGCTTCCGGATACCTCGTGGCATAATCTAGCACGACTAACACATACTGGTGGCCTCGAGCTGACTTCTCGAGGGGGCCTATCAGGTCCATGGCTATCCTCTCAAAGGGAACCTCGATAATTGGCAAGGGGACCAGCGGGGCCCGTAACTGTGGTCGGGGGCTGTGGAGCTGGCATTCAGGGCATGAGGCACAGTATTGTTGGACCTCCTTATACACCCCTGGCCAGAAGAACCTCCTCAATACCCGATCAAGGGTCTTGTCCACACCCAAATGTCCCCCAAAGAGGTGGCTATGTGCGAGGTTTAACACCGTTCGCCAATGACACCGGGGCACCAGTAGTTGTTCTACCACTTCCCCCTGGGTGTGGGTAACTCTATATAACAAGTCCCCCCGAACCACAAAGTAGGGACCTGGCCCTTTGGATTTCCCCTCCACCAGGGTCCCATTTACTTCTACTACCTCTTTCCTGATGTTATCATATATCGAGTCATTGGCCTGGTCTTGGCCGAAATTCCCAAGGGCGGGCCCTATGTCCTCAACCTCGAGAGGGGCTGCCTCATCTCCGCTACTCGGGGAAGCTCCATTAGCGTTATGACTGGTGCCCGGTTCCTCTACAGACTGCTCTGTCTGCCTACCGGCGGGGCACAATCGTGTCCCCATGAGGGCAGCCTGCTGATTCTGGGCTAGTATCCGGGTTCCTAACCTTTTGGCAGCCCTCCTTTCTTGACGGGTTTTCCCCTGCCTTTCAGTAACAGGAAATAGGTCTTGGTTGAATTCTGAGAAGGGAATCAGTGGATCAGCGGCCGGGCTCTCCCCCTCGCAGGTGGAGCTACAGCTAGCTGGGGGTTCCTCCGTGGGGAGCAGTTGCCTAAATCCCGGGAAGTCCCGACCTATGAGGACCGGGTAGGGCAACTTAGGAACTACACCGGCTGCTACCCTAGAAGTATTTCCCTGTATTTCTATCTTGACGGGGATGGTCGGGTAGTATTTGACTGTGCCATGTACGCAGGCTACACCTGTGTGTTTGGCACGGGTTAACTGATCGTAACCCACCAATTTCCCCGAGACTAATGTTACTGCACTCCCAGAATCCACTAATGCCTGGGTTTTGATGCCATTCATTGTCACCGGCCGAGTATATCGGTGTGGGGTCTCTGCTACTCCTACGATGCAGATGAGATTACAAGGGTGGTCGAGTTGTCCGATGCTACACTGCATGGGCTCCTCAGCATTTGGGCACTGGGCTGCAATGTGTCCTAGCTCCCCACATGCATAGCACCGATACCCTGACCTCGTCAACCCCTTGTTCTTCGGGCTGCGGGGTCTCTATCTATCGTCCTCTTGTCTGGCTTCCTCAGCCTCTTTAACAGGCCTAGGGTGCTCTCCAGTCTCACTTCTCCCCAGGTGTCTGGACCATCTCCCTGGCTGTCACATACCTCTCGACCAGGTCCACTAGGTTATCGTATGTGGCGGGGTCTTGCCTACTAACCCATCTACATAGTTTTGGCGGCAGCCCCCTTGTGAATCTGTCCAGTACGAGGATCTCGATCAGTCTCTCAGCACTATGGAGGTCTGGCCGCAACCATTTCCGGGTCAGGTGGGCGAGGTTGAAAAGTTGGGACCTTGGTGCTTGGCCTTCCCGATACTTCCACTCGTGGAATCGTTGGGCCCTCGTACCTGCCGTCACCCCAAACCTGGCCAGTATTTCATCCTTCAACTGTGGATAATCAGCGGCCGCTTCAGGTGACAAGTCATGGTAAGCTTTTTGGGCCTCTTCGGATAAGAACGGAGCTAGTATACTGGCCCAGTGCTCTTGAGGCCAAGCCTCCCGCAGGGCTGTTCTTTCGAAGGTGAGCAGGTATGCCTCTATCTCATCTTCTACTGTCAGCTTCTGGAGATAATAGTTGGCTCGTAGGGGCCGTCCTCCCTCGGGTCCCCGGGTTTGGGTGGTCAGTGATTTTACCTCGCTCACAATCTCCTGTAACGTGGCTCTGTCTTCGGCTGCCTGGCTGGCCAACAACTGGTTGGTTTCCTGTTGCACCCGTACTACTTCCTGTTGGGTAGCCATCTGGACCCGCAGGGCTTCCTGCTGGGCTGCCGTGGCTTGCACCAGAGCTTTTACCAGGTCCTCCATTTCTGGCTGACTTACTCCGCCCACTGGTGGTTCTTGATGCCGATGTGAGAGACAAATCCCTCCCCTGACACCACGTGTGGCAGAGTACTCTCCAACTCATGCCACCTAATGTCCAATCCCCTGGCGTAGTAGGGCCTATGGTAAGTCAGACTCCCTGGCAAGCCCACTTCTCCCTGTCTGGGCCGTGGCTTCACTGCCCTGGACTCAGCCCTTGTAGAAGGGAAGTATTCTGCTGCCCCTGATGCAGTGGACGAGGCAAGCCTCCCAGGCCTTGCCTAGTCTCCTTCCCTGCCTCTAACCTTCTTCTGATGTTGCTCTGGTGTTGTTCTGTTTGGCTCTGCTTCGCTTCCTCTCTGCTTTGCTTCCTCTCCTCTCCTCTCCTCTCCTCTCCTCTCCTCTCCTCTAAACTCCCACACCTGAGCTGGTGGAGGTGGGGCTTTTTATTGGGCCAGGAACAGCCCTTAACAAGGCCCAGGTGTCCCTAATTGCCCCACAGCTGTTTCTCCTTTGCCTGCTGGGAATATTGCTTTCAGCATTCTAGGGCTGACAAACCTGCCTTCAATTACCCTTCTAAAGCCATCTGGCCTGGCTTTGCCACAATATCTAAAGTTTGTGTAAAATACATTCGGACTTATAAACCAGGGCTGCGTCTATACTTGTAAATTAAGTCGACTTAAGCTTGCTTAAGTCGACTTAATTTACCCTGCGTCTACACTACAGTTTCCTTAAGTCAACTTAAGCAGCTTGCTTAAGTCGACTTAAGGAAAATAAAGTTGACTTAAGGAAAATTAAGTCGACTTTATTAAACCTAGATTTAAGTAGACTTAAGGCTTAATTCGACTTTTAAAAGTTGAATTAAGCCAGTGTAGAAGTGGCGTAGCCCTAAGTCATCTTAGGGCTACCCCAGGACTACACCAATGCCCTCCCTTCCTTCTGGGGGGGGCACAGGGGGAGCCTGTTAAGGAATCTGCCAGATGCAATGGGCCCAGGGAGTAATCTGATGAGCCATTAAGGACACAATGGTTGTATTCCTTATGTCCTTAATGGCTCATCAGGTTACTCCCTGGGCCCATTGTACCTGGCAGATTCCTTAACATTAAGGACACAATGGTTTTAGATAGCCTCCCGTCTGAGGCGTTTCCACAAAATCATACAAGTTAAAGTATAGATATAACACCAAATTCCTAACTTCTAATCCAAAGACAATTCCTATACATAAACTATATAATCATTCACAGCAAATTACTACCTTTCTATTGATACCAAACATGACATAGTTCCTATGGATTATAGCATATATGATATATGAATAGAAAATAATATCATAAATGCTTCCCTAAATTCAAACAGCATCACACCCTGCCCACATGCCCTGCCAGGGTCCCTGTCCCCATTTGCCCCATTGCACACAAGGGGTGTCCCCCTGCCACCATGGACCTGCCCAAGGTCCCCCTAGCCCCTAGAAGTCGACCTAGGCGTCCAGTGTGGATGCTCTAGGTCGACTTTGTAAGTTCCCCTTTAAGTCGACTTTAATTTTAAGTGTAGACACACTAAGTCGACTTAAAATTACAAGTGTAGAAATAGCCCAGGAGTCTAGTGGTACTTTTAAACACTACCAAACTTATTTATCACATGAGCTTTTGTGGGAATTATCTCCCACAAAAGCACATGTGATAAATTTGTTAGTCTTTAAAAGTGCCAGTAGAATCCTTATTTCTTTTGCTGAACTAGTCTAACATGGCTACCCCTTTGGAAACTTGGACTTTTAGTATATGAGAGTCAGGTCCTTAGAGTTCATGCATAAAGAAGTTACAACTGGACTCTTTTATATCTCCCCTGTCCCCAATTCCAGTCAAATGATTTTTTTTTTACATTAAAAACATCAGCATTTGACAGAAGCATTTTAACAACTATTCCTACATTAAACAGAGCATATTTTCAAGCCATAAATCAACTAAGGTTAGTAAAGTGTAGATGGAAAATATATGTCTGCAAGAACCTTGATAAATCGATTAATATTTCCTTACAAACATCATTTCATTCTACCTTTATTCTATGAATATTCAAGTGTAACTAGTAAAGTCCAGCTAGCTACAGATTTCCTAGCAGGTGGAATCTTTAAATTTAAATTTCTATTGGGAATTTTTAAACATGTACTATCTTGAAGAAGGTAAATTGGGGAGCAAATAGATGCAGTTTTTATTCTTTTCTTAGCAGAGGTTCAACTGTTAACAGTCAAATGGCTCTTGCTCTAAACTCTGCTACTAGCAGTGCTGAGATTCCCTTATTAGCTTACAGATGTGTGGTGGTCTAAAGGAGACAATCTTATTTCACTCCCCAACAGGGCTGGACTTACCATGAGGTGACTGTGGGGGGGTGCCACTAGCACTCAGAGTGTAGAAAATTGTATCTGCTGCTGATGCATATGTATTCTCTCTGCTCTAGATGCACAGAGATGGTGGAGTGCTGTGCTGGAGGAAGGAGGGTACAAGAGACAGAACAGGCTGGGAGGAGAAAGGGTGAGATGGAATAACAGAAAGCAGCAGGAGCTGCAGGGAGAAAGAGGAGGAGGAGCCTCTTATGTACCTCTCTAGCACCCTCAGGAGCCTGGACTGATTAACACCAGCTTCTCAGGGAGCTTCCTGTTTCCTGCTTTTTCCCTGAAACCACTTGAGGAGAACAGTCAGTCAACTGAAGTAGTTGGAGTCAGTTAGGCCCTTAAGACACTGATATCTTCCCTAACTCAGGCCCTACTCCCACCCTGCTTATTTTTCCCCTTCAATTGTGTTTACTATGCAGACAAGAAAAGCTACATTTGCTGTTCAGATATTTGAAAGTTACTAGGGAGGTGGTGGAATCTCCATCTTTGGAGATATTTAAGGTTCGGTTAGACAAAACCCTGGCTGGGATGATTTAGTGGGAGTGGTTCTGCTTTTAGCAGGAGGTTGGACTAGATGACCTCATGAGGTCCCTTCCAGCCTTATGATTCTATGATTCTATACTTAAAATTTATTTGAACGAGGCATTTTAAGTTGTTAGTTCTCCTTTATTAGGGTAGGTAGCAGAACAGTACCATTAGAGGAACAGAACAGGAAAAACGCAGAATTGAGACCTTTCAAAGTTTTGGCCCAAGCAAGGCGCTTGGGGGAGTCATTTGAGCTCCCCATCTCAAGTGCCAAAATGTGGGCCTGCCTTGCCCCCTAAGTGAGATTTTACAGATTTGCTAAGGGTTAATAAAAAATATACGGGTTTTAGCTTTATTCAGGTATAAAGCACTGTCACCATTAGTCCAGTAAGACCTTCTCCAGTGGTCAAGTTTTTCTTACTTTGGCCATATTCAAGAGCCTTCTTGTCCTCTTTCATCTTCAATGGTGTTAAGGAAAAAACGATTTTCAAAGATTACTAGCTGCCTGCTAGGAAGTGCGATAAAGGCCTTTTATCATCACATATGCTGGATTTTCAGCAATTCTGTGTAATTTTTTCTTCCATCAAGAACTTCTGTGTTTTCTTTTCTGGTGTCCTTGAACAATCCTGAGTGGGAGACAAAATGTTACCTTCCTGGTTCAGGCTTTCTTTCTGTTGTACTGTTAATGCACATCAAGTGTTACTCCAAAGCTTGCTTTTTCTCCTTTTTTCCCCTCTGTTTACAACCAGGTCTGCACATGCCCTCAGAGCCTAAATCTCTTTACTGTTCTTTTGGAAATTCATCATTTTTTCTGTGCTTTTCTGAGTTCTTTTTCAAACACTTTATTTTCAGCCTGCAATTGCGGGAAGTCTTGATTCTGATTTATCTCAGCATCATCCAGCGTCTTCACTTTGTCTTTTGATTTCTTCTTCACAGCTTTACGTTTTTATGCATTTCCCTCACACACAAACATCTTCCAGATGCTACTGCCACAGTATCTTGTGAGAGTTCTTTTTTTTTCACTTCGGTTGTCTGGATTCTATAGTCATGACAGATCATAAGCTACCTTCCCTCAGGTAGATGTGAGCTGCTTCCACTAAGTCAATATCATCCCCTTCCATAGTCAATGCTTGACCAACACATCAGTCAGTATCTCATCTGGAAATTGTTATGCTTACTGACAAAGGCTAGCTATTTTAATAAGCCCCAAATCATGGTATCAAAGCACCACACTATTAAAAAGATCAGGAAGTTCTCTGAATACTGCCATAAAAGGCATAATGTCTCCCTTGTTCTTAGTATGCATATTTGATATTAGTGTATTTATTGCTGATTTTTGTTTCATAATTTTATGTCTCTTTTCTTCTGGACTTCTGTTTTCTCCCTCCAATCTCTGGTATTGGAAAAATGTCACTACTAGGCAAAAGCATCTATCAAGAAGTTGGGTCTTGCGTTTAGATCTGAACATAGGGTAAACTCTGATCTTCTCTGGAAAGGTATTTCACAACTAGGGTCTGTAATAATGGTGGGATGCAAAACTGCTAGTGTGCGGTTCAAATTTATACCTTAATCCCACTTGCTATATAGAAATCAGTTTACATTCTGGAAATGGCCAGGCAGAACTGAGATCACAAAGTACTAGTGTGAAGTGTTCGTGCCTACCTTTTTGGATTAGTAGCTATGCTGGTTGAGTTTCATCTTCCTGAGGATGTGCACATTCAGACTCTGGGGTTCTCATGCTTTGGATGGACAACTGCCTCATCGACAATGAGTAATATGTTCCTTTCCCATCTTTTGGGTATGAATCCTGTAAATTCAGGATAGGACATTTAGAATAGGAATTGTGTCATGCGTTGAAGTGTTTTTTTCTTGCCATAGTTTGATATTCCTTTCCAAACACTAGATAACCTGAGTCTGCTTCAAGGTAGACATGCAACCTATCATACCTTCTGGAAATGTTTCAAAAGCCACACTTAATTCTGGAGAATTGGCTTTCTGAGAGTGCAGCCTGGTGTTCCTTAAGCTGCCAGGGGGGTTCTGAATTGCTTTCTATGCTTAGGGCTTGGGGTTTGGCCACTTTGTACTTTATCCGATGTCCAGTATAAGCTCTGACTCACTGAAAACTGTTCTCTAAAGCTTACTTGATTAATGCTGTTACCCATTGTAATCTCACAACCCAAGCAAGCCAACTCATGTCTCAGTACAGGTGCTTTTAATCAGGGACAGAAATTGGTCAGTGTCCCACCTGGAAAGTGTTGTGCTTGCCTAATGACAAAGGCTAGCTGTGATAACAAATACCTCATTACCACATTGATTTCTGGAGAGAAGTAGTCAGAACACTAAGAGCTATTTCAAGGGCTCTTCTTCTCTGCCAGGTGTAGCTTTTGGACAGTGAATCATAATGTAATTTACCCCTTCACCTATGTAGCATGGCAGAAGTGCCACTTATCGTTTTGGATTTTCAATTTCAAATGACTCCAGCAGATTTCTGAATCTGCTTGTCCATTTCTGTTGTTTTTGAGAAACTGCACATCATCACAGGCATTAAATGCTATGAATTTAAGCAATGAAAATACCATACTGTTTTGTAATTATTATTTTGCATTGTCATGACTTTGTATTTCCTTTCAGAGTTTCATCTAAGTTATCCATGCTCTCATGTTCTTTAATCTTGTACTTCTATTACTGCATGAATTTTCATACATTATTTTTCCCTTTAGTTCTAATGTTTGATAGACTTTGTCTGTTCTTCTTGCTCACAAAAAAGTTGGTGCCACAATTTTCTTGTCTACTTCATTTACCCTCTGCAAAGAAAACTATTTCAATTCCGGTGTGCTGGCTGGGGAACTGAACTACTTAGTAAACACCTTTTTCTTAGTAATGGAAAAGAATGTTTAGAGTTTTCTAGATTTATCCCCCACAGATAGAAGGAAATTTTTCTCTTGAGGATGCTGTTTTAGGTATCCCTTGGTAGAGAGATTCCTCTAATTCTCCCCCTATGCACATGCACTATTTTTGTCTATTTATATTTTCTTCTCATCTGTTTTGTATTATTTTCTTTCTCAACACTCATTCTGTATCTTTGTAGCCATTTGTGCTGTCTTGTAAAAGGGGAATCTAGGCATCCACATATAAACAACGCCCACACACAGAGAGAGATTTATTATTCTTTTATAATTAGTGTTGAAGCATCTACGTTAATTATACTGAACATCACTACCACTAGTGATGAGGTTATGAGGTAATAATCTGCTGGTTTTAGGAGTTTCATGATAACTAAAACTTAATAAATTTGAGATGTGTTCAATTTCTGCACAAAAAATAGATTCAATTAAGAGTCTCTAACTTGTATTTCAATATATACCTTTCACCCCTTCAAACATATCTATAATGCCAAATTTTCAAAGAACCAGTTGTGCCTATTCCTTGCACTGACATGGTGCTCCATTCCACACTGGCATGCAAAGGGTTAATAGAGTATTAGGGAGGCTGTGCAAGAGGCAACCAATAGGAGAAGGGCTGCATGGAACAGCCAGTGAGGATTCAGGAGGTCTATATAAAAGGGAACTGTGGGGCTTTATAGGTCAGTTGCTGCTGGGAGCCCAGGGAGAAAAATTATGTCCTTGGAGGGCTGAGAGAGTAGTAAGCACTTTGGACAGAGCAGTAGAGTCACCAGCTGAGAGCCTGAAATAAGGCAAAGAAGTTCATAGGGAAGTGGGCCAGGGAAATTGTAATCTTTATCAGTGCTGTTTTGTGGTGTAACAAGGTTCCTGGCTTTGGGCCTGGAGTAGTGGGTGGATCTGGGTCCCTGCCACTCTCCACCAGGGAAGCGACTAGACTGTTAGACAGAGATGATGACCCACCTGGTGAGCTGAGTTGAGGAGAGGATGCTGTGGTCCTGGGAGCTGAGAGAGGAATCATAGGCTATGTCTACACTACACAAAGTTAGGTCGACTTTAAGTCAACTTAAAGTCAACCTTATTAAGTCCACTTAAAGTGGTTTCCATGGACATGGACTTAGTCTACTTTGTTAAGTCGACCTAACCGCCCTTAGGTTGACTTAACAAAGTGGACTTAAGCGTCCACACTGGGCTTAGGTCAACCTAAAGAAGGGTTAGGTCGACCTAAGGAGAGTTAGGTAGACCTACCTGGCAGGTCTCATCGAGTCGACTTAAGGAATTTCCTTAAGTCGACCTAACTTGCAAGTGTAGACATAGCCATAGGCAGGAGCAGAAAGAGTACCATTGTGCAGACTGTGGATGTGAATATTGGCCTTGAGCTGAACCCTAGAATGACTGGGAGGAGGCACCCATCTGGAGATGAGTGTTGTTCCCTGTGACATGCCTGTTTCAAAAAGGCATAGGAGGGCTCAAAGATAGCTTGAAAATTCAGACTCAGGTACCCCAGGCTCTGAGCACAGAGTTTGAGCATTTGAAAGAGAGAATGAAAGTGTTAATCTAACTGTTGTCTGTCTCCAACTCTCTACACTTGTCCCTTCGTTCATGTCCTGGCAAGCCTGAGAACATCTGAGTGCTACTTTCACTGTTCTATAGGAACAACAACAGGCTGAGCACAATGCACTGTAATTCAATAAAAATGTATTTAAGTTTAACATTTAAACCTTAAGCAGAAACAGCCAACGACATGAGAAAAAACAAAAACCAACCCCAAACAAACTGAAACAAGTGGGTGGGACTTCCATTCTTGGTAATCAATAAATAAAAAAGGAAAGGGTTGTTGAAAATGTGTGTTTTAAATAGGTAACATTTTTACTATGCTACTCATTTTTTTCAGGCCCTTATAGAGGAATAGGACCTGCTTTCTACAAGAGAAAAGGAAAGAAACTGACAACACAGCCACAAATATATACTACAAGTCCAGAATCTCAACAACTTGCAAGCGCTGACTTTTCAATATACACCTACTATATTTGTAAGTAGTCATCCCTTGAAATGTCTACATTTATTATTTTTGTTTCTTACAGTAACATCTAGTCTGCGAGCTAAGAGCAGTGTGCAATACAAGCTCATAGTGAAATGAGAATAGTTCCACCTTCAAAGACTTTATTAACCTATTAGAAAGGTCAGAAAAAGATGGGTTAAATGAAGTACCATTATACCCATTTTAAAGAGGGAAAGCTGAGGCTCAGAGAAATTAAGTGACTTGCCTACAGTCATACAGGCAGTGTCTAGCAGAGCCAGGCATTGAAGCTGGATCCCTTGGTTCCCAGTCCAGTGCTTTAATCACATGTCCAGATTTCCTCTAAGGATAAGAGGATTTCTATCTAGTCATACTTTTGAAAATGTATCCTATAAGTAGAAAATTGTAGGTTTTTTTTTAATTCTCTAAAATTACTATTTTCTTTCAGTTAAGACCCTTTATAGACCTTTAGAATATCATATTTCTGTTTTCTCATTTAAACCTTTTATGTCAGATCCCAGAGGCTCATTTTTGACTCAGAGTCAATATGCAGGCTGAATGAGAAAGAGAAAGAAGAATCTGTTTTAACTTCAAAGATTTGAATGGCATGTAATTTTGTTTCCAGGGAAACTGCAGGTTTTAGTCCAGTACAAGCCTCATCAGTGGGAAAAAAAAAAAACGCAACAACACCAAGTGCTGAAACCACCATGCTAATTGTCTTTACAGATTAAAAAAAAAATATATGCACAAAATCCATCTCTGGTTGTCACCACTCTACCCCAATGCAGTGTCCGTGGTCATATAGCTGCAACCAGAGCCGTTTTCATTCTATCCATTAACACACACAAAATATTTATTTAATATGAAAAAGTGAGGTGAATAAAAGACAAAAACCATGGAGGAAACTAAAGGTTTAAACCATTACTCAAAAACATACTAGGTCCAGTTCTGCTCTCCCAAAAATGTCGATCTGGATTCACTTAATACATTTAAATAGGGTGACTCCAGATTCAAACGTCTATAATCAAACACAAAATTTGACTCACTGGGACACAGAGCAGCAGCTGCTGTGAACTGGTGCAGATCTACTGATTTCAGTGTACTCTGCCAATTTAGATCAGATTCTTCCTGTCTACATTCTCTCCAAAATTCCTCAAAAGAGGGCTAACTTAATATAATAACATTACAATGACAAACAGCTGGAGACAGGAAAATCAGATGGTTTACACCACCCTCCACTAATTTCCTCTTACCAAAAAGGAGAAGAAAAATAAAATGATATAAGTAGTTTGTGAGATTATTTATAGATAATAAATTATCTAGTGAAGTTACCTCTTTTTGTCTCTTTGACAATTAGTAGTGAACTAATTCTGATTTCACCACATAGATTGGACTAATAATTTTCAGCATATGGGTTGTTGAAAACTGTTCAGTGTATGAAACCAATAAGAGTTACACTGGGCTAAGGTTGTAATAGTATAGTGGTGGATCACTGTGTTTAAATGTTAAGGCTGTGTAATGGTGTGAAATGGTACAAACAATGCCCATCAGGGCTCATTTTTTTTCTGCACCACTTAAATGAAGCTACAATGACTTATACCAACTGGGAATCTGGCTATATGTTCCCACATGGATGACTATATATTTCAATTGCTCAGAATTATTCAAATTCTTCCATGGACTAGCTATGAAGAGTCTGGTTCTTCACAGCTGCCAGAGAGGACCAGGATGTATTGCAGGGGGAGTTAATAAACACGGGGACTGCCAGGCCAGGGAGTTCATTTTCTCCTACCAAATCTTCCATCCCTCTCAATATAAAATGACAGCATCTGCATGTTATACAACAAATTGATGCTGTAAGTAGTGTTATTTCCACATTTCAGAAATAAAGAATTGGTGGGGCAGCCCTAGTGATTTCAGTCACTTTTAATAAGCTCCTTGCTGTATTTCCCTACCTTTTTTTTTTTAAACACACAATAAATAAATGTTGTGTCCTCTTCATTCTGCTCACTATTAATCACATGTGAATATGTACTGGAGTTCAAGTGTACACTGATGGTAACTATTATCTTGATTAACTCAGAGCAGAGAAAAAATACACAGCATGATTTATCCAGAAGAACAAATCATGGCTGCATACGAGATGTCTTTGAACACCTTTGTAATGATACATAAGAATGGCCATACTTGATTGGACCAATGGTCCAGTATGCAATAGCACAGTATCCTGTCTTTCAACAGTGGCCACTGCTGGGTGTTTCAGATGTAATGAACAGAACAGGTAATCATCAAGTAATCCATCCCCTGTTGCCCATTCCCAGCTTCTGGCAAACAGAGTTTAAGGACACTTCATCATGAAAAACCAAGGCTGAAAGGCTGCACTCTAAATTTTGACATTTTAGTGATGGGTACTGAACAAGGTTATCAGTCAAACCAAGAAACCTCATCATGGGTGGTACTGGCAGTAAACCTTCATAATGCAGACTTTATTGTCTGCAAGGATTTCACATTTAGGCACTCTGCCCCTGAGTTTTCTTCAGGAACAGTTTGGTTAATATTGAAAAGTGGGGGAAAACATTATCTATGTTGGACTGAAAGAGACCTAGTTAGACATTTTAGCATAAAGGCCATAGCGCTGGCTGTCTCGGCTGATTAGTGTCTCCCTGCAATAATAAGATAGAGATAGGCACTTCAGCTATTGACCTCAGACAGTTATATATATGTGGGATTAGATCCACTGCTGGTATATTTGAGTATATTAGAATTACTCTGGTGAAGTCCATAGCAGTATGCTATTTATGCCAGCAGAGTAACTGACCCTTTGAATATCACAGGGAACTAGACATTCATCTCCTAACTATACTCTTCCTTTCAGAATACACAGGGCAGAGGCTAGAGATTGCCAGGAAACAACAGTTCTGATTTGCAGAAAATGTCAAGGTCTAAAATTTGCGTTTGTTCTACATTGGAATAAAAATGAGCCCTTTCTAATTTTGTCACAAAAAAAGAGAGATTGTATTCCAAGGGAATAACCTGGTGGTTAGGGGACCTATTTGGGATGAGGGAAACCCAAGCAAAAGTCACTATTCTGATAAACCAGTAAACCACCGATTCTCTAAAGAATCGCAAATTGAAGAATGGTAATCACTTAGTGTTTACTCCAAACTTTTCAGGGATGAGAAATGATGGAGGGTGGAGTGTCCTGAGTTTCTGCACTCATAAGTAAGAAAAACGCTGGGTGGGAATTCGTGTAAGAGAGCCGCTGGGTGGGTGGGAGGGCAGCTGTGCGCGCGAGCCATCTAATCCACAGGCTTATGCACGGCATGGACATGGATTCAGCTGCTGCGCGCGCATAGCTGTATCAGTTATATGCGCGCGCAGGAGCTGCGTCCACGTCCCACCGTGCATATATACAACTGTGGTTTAGTTATATAGATTACTTGAATTTGGGTCTTCCACGTTCCATGTAAGTGTGAAAAATCACTAGGTTATTCTGGGAAGATGGTGGAGAATCTCTTACTCTGTGACCTGAGAAACCTTGATCTTGAAACACATTTTTAAAATGGAAACAGTTTTGACCAAATTCTGACTAGCTCTAGTAGAACCCTGTTCATCAGCATCAGATGAAACCCATCTATATTATCTATTTTATCTCTGCTGTCATATGGGATGTATGAAAGGGACACAGTCTGCTTGGCATAGCAATTTCCATGCCAGATGTTGACCTTTCCAAGAAAGAGAATTTAGACACAGGCATGGGGAAAATAAGAAATTCAGCCTGAATGCCTCAAAATATTCAAGCTGATATTTTAATATGGTGAGCCCTTGACTTCTGAGGGATTGCATGGGGTGAAAGAAAGCAGAATTTAGTTATGCTGCTTATCTAAACACCTTGTTTGACTCCAGATAGTATAGGGAATAGATAACTTAGGAGATCAACACCACTTCCTGAAAAAATCTGTCTGTAGACAAAAGCAGAAATTAAAAATTTCAAAAGTCTCAATAATTAGTCTGATTTCTTCAGTCACTTCCCCCTCACCTCAGAACATCTCCATAGCTTGGCATAAATGAAGAAAAATAACATAAAAAAATACTTCCCATGGCCAGTCTGATATCTTGGCTGAATCAGCAAACCAAATGGGATGTAGTTTCAGAAGCTAGGATGTCCATGAATAGTACAACAAAATTATTTGATATGAACAGTCCTTCTAAGGAGGTACAGTGGTGACCACTTTTCTTTACTACAATTTTATATGATCTTTCTTTTTTAAAAAAGAAACAATTATTTGCCATTCACTAACTTTATCTATATTTATTGTAGCTATAAAAGAAGCAGTTAAAGGGCTGGAAGTATTCTTATGAAGTTTATATGTAAAATATATGGCAAAGTTTCTGAAACATTTTCTCTACTGATTTCGAGACTTGCTTCTTAGAGACTGAATTGTATCTTGTCTTATGGAAAATGTAAATACGTTCAACGTAAAATGCCTTGAAAATTCAATGCATACATACCAGGAAGAGTGGAATATTTTTGCATAGTTTTTTTTATTGAGTTGAGATGGCATATAAAAGAGTGAAAGGACATAGATAATTATTTCTCAGGATAATGTAGATTTCATTTAAAACTCAATGGGCAAGATCCTCATCTAGGCCAGAGGTTGTCTTGGTACAGATGTGAAACAGGCCTCTTTGAGCCACCTTTTTCTAGTGGTAAGTTTGGGGCTGCCCAGGGCTAGTTTGTAGCCTGATCTATGAAATTATGTATTAACTATGGGTGCGTCTACACTAGTAAATTAAGTCGATTTAAGCATTTCAAGTGCTCCAGCTGTTTAGGGAGGCCCGGGGGCTTCCCCAAACAGCTGGGGCATTGGCAATTGCTGGCACAGTGCACTACAGCTCCCGGGAAGCCTCCGGAATTACTAAATCCTAGTTAAGGGAAACCACTTAAAATCGAGCTTATTAAGTCAACTTAACAAAGTCGACCTAACTTTTTATAGTGTAGACATAGCCATAGATGTTGCTAGAAAACATGAAATGGCACAAGCCCAGTTAAAATCTGTTTCTAAACAAGAAGCATAATACCAAGGCTTTCAAACAAATGATCAACAGACAGGCTATAATTGTGTAAGCAGAAAGGAAAGAAAGATTGAAAATATGGGGTAACATGTACACCAGAAGAGTGTCCAGCGAAATCCCAGAGATAAAAAGATTTTAGAAGGAAGTATTATACACAAACAATTTCAGCTCAAAAGAATACTTGTGGGGGCAGTTTGCTTAGCTACTATACAGAAGAGATAACATTTATGTGGAAGACATCACCTAAGCAAGGGCAACGGTATCAAGAATCTCAGTTTAAAGCAGCTCAATCAGGTCCAGACCAAGCATTTATAAATTACAATTGTGGATAAAATGCTACTAGGTTAAATTTAAATTGGAAATTGATGCATAATTCAGTATAATATCCATAAAAATGTATAAACAATTAGATTTCTCACAAACCTCATTTGCTACCATGAAATTGTTTGATCATGAATCTAAGAGATACTTATTTAGCCTTTTTATTACTAACATTGCACAAAAAGCAAGAGAGTGCTAATAAAGTTTGTGGAGGTATTTCCAATGCAAAGAAGGATCGGGATATCATACAGGAAGATCTGTATAACTTTGTGAACTGGAATAATAGAAATAGGATGAAATTTAATAGTGGACAGTGCAAGGCCATGCATTTAGGGACTAATAACATATTTTTTTATATAAGTTGGGGATACATCAATTGGAAGTGACAAAGGAGGAGAAGAATGATTATGAGCCACCAATGTGATGTTGCTATGAGAAAAACTAATGCAGTCCTAGGGTGCACCAGGCAAGGTATTTCGAGTAGAGGTGGGGAGGTGTTAGTACTATTATACAAGGCGCTGCTGAGACCTCATCTGGAATATTGTGTGCAGTTCTTGTCTCCCATGTTTAAGAAAGATGAATTTGAACTGGAACAGGTGCGGAGAAGGACTACTAGAATGATCCAAGGAATGGAAAACCTGTTTAGCCTCATCAAAAGAAGGATGAGGGGAAATACGATTATTCTTTATAAATACAGAGGGTTAAATACCAGAGAGGAAGAGGAGTTATTTAAGTTTAGTGCAAATGTGGACATGAGAACAAATGGTTATAAACTAGTCATTTAGGAAGTTTAGACTTGAAATTAGATGAAGGTGTCTAACCATCAGAGGAGTAAAGTTATAAACCAACCTTCTAAGAGAAACAGTGGGAGGCAAAAATCTCAGCTGGCTTCAAAACTGAGCTTGATACATTTATGGAGAAAGTGGTAAGATGGGATAGTGTAAATTGGCAATTAACTGATCTCTGTCTACTACCAGTGAACATGCTAAATGGCCTGTGATAGGATATTAGACAGGGTGGGTTTTGAGTTATTACAGAGAAGTCTTTCTTGGATGTTTGGCTGATGAGTCTTACCCACATGCTCAGAGCAATGCTTATGCTTAGCTGAACACCATATTTAGGATCAGGAAGGAATTTTTCCCCAGGGCAGATTCACAAAATTCCCAGTGGTTTTTGTTTGTTTGTTTGTCTTCCTCTGTAGCATGGGGCACAGGTCTCTTGCTGATAGATTCTCCGTACCTTGAAGTCTTTAAAGAAAACATACAGCAGGCAACCTGTGCAGTAAGTTGAACTACAGATTGAGGCTATGAGCTTAGGTTAAAATCAGGGTTTTCTTTTATTTGATTGTGACTAACTCCTTGACTGAATAATCATTTGATTTTATAATAGTTTGACTTATAATTACTTAAAATCTTACAGTAGTCAATAAACTTATGTTTGTTTTATCTGAAGCAGTACAATGTGGAGTGAGATCGTGTGGAGAGACCTCACTGAGAGTGACAGAGCTGGTGCATATCAATTTCTTTGATAAATTGACGGACAAATGTAAATGAGCTTGCAGGGTGCAGCAGGTAGTGCTGAACCCTAATGGACGATAGTTCCCAGTGTTGCATCCAGGACTGGGGGTGTTTGCTGGAGGTCTATCACATGAGTGCTAGTGAGAGTATTCTTCCACTGGGTGAAGGACCGATTACATGCAGGAGGCTGGGTGTGAGTTGACCCAGGAGTTGGGGGTTCACCTAGAAAGGTGGGGTAAATTGGAACCCAGGAGTGGAGAACGGGTGGCACAGCTGCATACCAGTCCAGAGTGGAGGACAGGAATGTCACACATATGTAGCTGTTTAATGAATCATTTTGACAATAAGAATGCAAATATACCAATTTTACTGCCACCAACATGTGATAGGATAGATGAAAGAATGCAGAGATTTTTTTTTTTATGGATTAGAACAGCTTTCTGAGAAATACAAATTTAAAATGGATGTCATTGTAGATTCTGTAGCATATGTCCTCTCCCCACCCAAAAACCTCAACCTGTTCATATTGTATTTGGTTAAATCAGACTTTCACATGGGAAAACACACAGGTGATTGTGAAGTAAATGACCCTGCCCTCTCTCTCTCTTACCCCCTCTGTGTAATCAATAAAACTGACTGATGTTCAGTTTTGAAGTGTGCTAGATTTCAGATCTGGGCACGGACAGATAAAAGTTCAAATAGACCATGACTGCCACAAGAGTTCAAACGGACAGAAAAGCATCAAGTTAGGCATCCAGGGCTGTGTGTCAAGCACATCTCTGCTAGGCCCAAGAACAGGAGTCTACATTTTTAACAGAAACTTGATATGGTTCCTTTTTTTTGTTTTGTTTTGTTTTCAAATTAAGAGCCAAATAACAGTACTAGTAATCAGCAGATGGTACTGTTATTACAAATAATCTTATAAATTCTGAACGTTAGAATCATACCTGTAGAAACCTCTTGTTACCATAACCTCTTGTTACCATTCCCGTCTGTTGCTATTAGTGACTCTAATAGTGATTTGGCCTTGCTGATTTCGGGAAGTTGGGTGTTGGAGAAATGCTTTTTGTCAGTAGTTGTGTTTTTAAAAAATACTTTCCCTTTCTTTTCCACAAGAAAGACTATTATATTTATCTGTGTACATGGATTTAAGATTTAAAGATTTCTGGAATTCCCACCGAGGACCATTCCAGATGCTGTAGCTGTCTCATGCACATGCTCATTCTACTTTTGAAAAAGCGGGATCACATACCAGTGTCCATCTCATTTCATTAATTGCAACTTTTCCAGGCCTCTGGTTGGAATTATGGGAAATTCCTATGTAAAGCAATCCCGTATAGAACTTCTGGAAACTATTTTCCCTTCCTTTAATTTCTAGGTATCCTGCAACTGCCTTGCTCTACATTCTGGATATAGAATATATGCAAAATAACTTCATGAAAGGGGCATTTTTCTTCCCTTTCCCCGCACTGTGCTCAGTTAAATTGATTTTAAAGCAACACATTTCTAGCTTCTCTTTACTTCCTAATACTTTCAACATCCAGACCCACAATGCCACATTAGAAAGGGTGGTTAGGTGAATTGTTCTGGCACAAATCCACATGCCAGTCAGTGCGTGATTGTCTGAATTTGCTTGTATAAAAAATCTTCCCCAAACAAAATACATTAATTCTTGTGAAAGCCAAGGAAACAAGGGTTATGTCTGTAGGTGAATCAAATTATGAATAATAAATTCACCAACAAATTTGCAAATAATTTCTCCCATTCTTCAGCATGTTCTATTTATGAACAACTGGAAAAATGAATTTTTATGGGACCTCACACACAATATTTTCCTCAGTATTTGTTATCTTCTAATAATTTTTATTTTATATCTTATAGCAGTTATGCATGCAGGGACAAAAATGATTAAAAAAACCGAAACAAAAACCAACCCTTCCCCCCCACAAACCAAACCAAAAATCCAAACAAATCCACAACAGAAAAACAATTGTTTAAAATAAAATTGTTACATACTTTTCTATAGAATTATGTTTCGTGGAATGGAACCGTGATAAAAATTCTTCAAAATTATTATCAAAATAAATATAGTGGAAAGAAAAAATATATCATTATGCTTAATGCATTGCTATACTTAGCATTTTGTCAGCATTTGCAAAATAAATCTTTTTTTTTTTTCATATTATTCAGCTCAAGAACTTTTGGAAAGAGTTCTGCCAGGCATATTGCCAGTTTGATAACGATATTGCCAACAAGGGAAATATGTTAACTGTTGAATTTTCCAATGAGTGAACCTCGGTTCTTTTCTTTTTTTTTTTAAAGGATCACTTTTCAGGCACATTGGAGGAGCTTTATGCTGTTTCAGTAGTAGTACCAATACAAAAGGAATATGTGAATGGTATTAGTTTACAAATACTGTACCATTTCCTTTCTTCCTTGTTACATTAGAAATAGAAACTTTTTCTCACACCCTAGGGACTCTTACTGTAAAACAGGCTTCCTGAGTTTGGAGGCCTGTCTCCAAAGATGTTACAAAGATGTTACTAGCATAGGTGAGAATTTAAGACTGCATCAACAGAAAGGCCAGATCGATTGCAGTAAAAACCTAGAAGGAAAAAAACAACACATCTAAAATTATATGGTCTTAAAAATACTTGACCTTTCTGTCTGGTGCACTCTTTCCTACCTATCAGATAGCTCCCTTTTATTTTTATGGCACCCTATAGCCCCAAACCATATTGGACCAGATTTTGGTCCCTGAGAAAGCTATTTTGCACATTTTGAAGTGCAAAGTTACACAATGATTCCCTTTTTTGTAGAGTCCCAAAGTTTGAGGACATAGATCTACCTGCCCTCAGGAAGATGGGAGACGCTTGATATTTGGAGGGGTGGGGGGAAGGGTTAAGTTCTGGCTCAGGGAGAGTGGGAGACCCTATGGAGCTGTAGAGCCCATCCCACACACTCCACAGTGGCAACTCTTCTTATTCTTTCACCACAGGATTGGTTGGGCTCAGCTCCTTGCTTTGGGTGTTGTGACCTTTGGGGTTGCAGCATTATTCAGCTTTGGCTCCGTCCTCTGATGGGATACAGGGGGCAGCTGGAGAAATTTGTGAGTTGTATTGCAACATGGCAAAATTTGGCCCAGTTAGCTCTCCATCATGGAATCTGGAAGGGACAACGAGAGGTCACCGAATCCAGTCCCCTACATTTATGGCAGGACCAAGTACCATCTTAAACCATCCCTGACAGGTACTTGTCTAACCTGCTCTTAAAAACTTCCAATGAAAAGGCAGGTGTTGCCATCTCTGAGGATTGAAATCAGGCCATTCTGATTATGAGACTGAGGCACAGGCCACTGTGCTAAGTGGGCCAGTTAGCTTAATGATCAAGAGGCCAGTCATCTTGATGGAGAGGTGGCCAGGACAAATTTGAGCAGTATTGCAACCTGAAGTACCAAAGCTGCAGGAACAACTACAAAAACCTTTGAAACAATCTGGCAATCCAATTTTGGGTTGTGAGCCATCAGTTAAAAAAACCCATGATGTACAGCATCGTTGAGACTTCTCTAAATCGTTTTAAGAACTGTAGCCCATAGAGCTAACTTTTCATTTATTTTATTTTGTAGTAATACAAGGAACCCACAGGCCTTTATCTTTTAAGGGAATGTCTACACTTGCACCTTAAGTCAACTTAATGACACTACGGAATGCTGTGTCCCCACTGGGCACTTCCTTAAGTCGACTTAATAACTCCACTTGTGAAGGTGGACTTAATGCCTAAGTCAACTTTATTAAGTCGAATTAAAGCCGGGTGTGGACGGGGAATAGTGCTAAATTGACCTAATTGGCCTCCAGACCCTCTTCCCAGAGTTCCTGGCAGCAGGAAGAGCCTGCCCTGGGCAACCACACAGCAGGACACAGCCCTGCCCACCCTGCTCCCTAGAGCTGGCCAGGCCTGCTGTCTGCTAAGATGGATCACCAGAGTTAGCGCCACAAGCAGGCCCCATCCTGGACCCACCAGGAGATCCTGGACCTCCTGGCCATCTGGGGGGGACGAGGCAGTGCACTCCCAGTTGCAGGGCAGCCAGTGCAACCGGGAGGTATATGCCTCCAACTCCCGGGTCCTGACAGAGAAGGGGCATACCCGTGACACCCAGCAGGTGCAGATGAAAATAAAGGACCTCTGCCAGGGCTACCAAAAGACCTGGGAGGACATGCTCCAGGCGGGGCCAGCCACCATCACCAGCTGCCGGTACTACGGCAGCTGGGTGCCTTCCTGGGGTAGGAGAGCGGCAGCCACCCAGCCCACACCATCGACTTCACCAAGCCCCCTTCTCTGGACAATGATGGTGAGGAAGGTTTGGTGGACAAAAATGTGGTGCTGGAGCAGGGGGAGACAAGCACCCAGCAGCAGGGCACCTCGCCAGACCCGGAGTCTGCTCCCCTGAGGAGGAGCTGGATCCGCCCACTGAGGAAGACCCAGATGAAGACGACCCTGCTGCATCTGCTGGTGAGTGCTCGTTCCCTCCCTCCCTGCTGGCAGGGCTGTGCCTGCAAGTGGGACAGGGACTGCAGGGGGACACGGCTTGAGGACAGACAGGGTCCTGGGGGGGGCTGCGAGGCACGGCGGCCCTCCCATGGGACAGAGGGGACCTGGAGACGAGCAGTGTGGTGGCATGTTGTGAGATGTGGTTGAGGGGACCGTAGGCAGGAGTGCCAAGGCCAGACAGCATGAACCTGACACTGGTGGCACGTGGCCTTAGGAGACACCCCCAGGGCAGGGCTTCCTGCAGCCCACCACCATGGGCACTGCACCCGACTTGTGCAGCAGAGCATAGTGGCATCTACCAAGGGGTCCCTGTCCTTTGGGACAGGAATGGGGAAGCAGGGGGATGGTCAGGGGACAGCAGGTGCTGTCAGGCTGCACACCGCACTAGCTAATGGGAGGAACCCTGTTCTTTGCTTCTCTCCAGCAGACCCTGCACCCTTGACATGAGGCACTCCTGGGGCCCTGCCAGCCCCAAACCAGGAGGAGGAGGTGGATACTTGGAGCTGGTCCACCTGATGGAGAAGGCCGAAGCACGCCTAACGCCCTGGTGTGAGCGGGTGGATGCCCACCAGAGGGCCAGGCGGGGAATTTTCCAACATCTGCTGGACCTCATGGAGCACCAAACCCAAGCTCTCAAATGCCAGACTGAATCCCTCAAGTGCCTGGAGGAGTGCCAGACCCCAGCATCCCTCGTTGCCGGCAGCCCATGACATGGGGTATGTCTGTAGCTGCGGGACCCGCCTGCCCCAGGCCACTAGCACCAGCTTCCCACCCTGACCCTCCTCCCCCCCACCCCCCCTGATTCCCCCCAAAGCCCCCAACCCCTACCACTTGGTCCCGGCTAGAGGGGAGAGCGTGGCTCCCTTCTGCCCGGGACCTGAGCAGTCCCGGCCAGAAGGGAGCCAAGAGGTCCAGGCCAGAAGGGAGCTCCGTGCTCCCTTCTCCCGCCGACCGCTCCGGGGCTTGCTGTCTCAGGGAGACCCAGCCCCGTGTGGGGCTGGCTTTCCCCAGGACAAGTCCCCCTAGCCTGCGGAGCCGAGGCTCCAAAGGAGCTTCGCCTCCCCCTGGACTAACCCGTCAACTTACAGAGTCTAGTGTAGACTCTCTAAGTCAACTTAGTAAGACCAGCTTTAAGTTGACTTAAGAGTCGTGTGTGGACTCTCTAAGTTGACTTAATAAGGTCGACTTAAAGTCAACTTAATAAAGTCAACCTAAATTTCTAAGTGTAGACATAGCCAGTATGACCAGGGCTTCCTGGGATACCTTCTTGGATGTGCAAAAATCAGGGCAAGTTGCAAAACCGGGAGCCAAACTCCCAAAACATAGATGGGTGTTACTTAAACCAGTCTCCCTATCAGTCACAACCAGGCTTCTGGTTCCCCACACCAGTCCCCCAGAAGCGTGCCCAAAATAGAAACAGCCCCCTTTATTGCACTCCAGCTCCTCTGGCTCCCACCTAGTCGCATGGTCCCTTAGAAATAGGTTCTCCTGACCCCAAAGGGCTAGCCACATCACATAGAACAATATAGGTTTGGAACCTACCCAAAATACCATGCTGATAGCCCATCCTTTAGTAACTACAACTAAAGGTTTAATATAAAAAGAAAAGAAGCAAAATATGAGAGTTGTTAAAGGGTCAAAGTGAATCACATACATACAAATGATTTAGAGTCCATGTAAAGCAGTTTGCAGGCCCAATCAGTTTCTCTGGTAGACACCCAGCATCTGGATGGGCCTCAGTCCTTTGTCCAGTCGCATATGAATAGTTTCAGAGATAGGTGTTGGCTGTAGACTGGGGACTTGAGACAAGATGGAGTTGGGGCTGCTACCTTTTATCACCTCTGGCCTTCTCCATGCTATATGCAGTTCTTTCCAATCAAAATGGAGTTGAGTCACATGTTCAAGTCCTACTGGCTCAACAGGTTTCTCCCTGGGTCCATTGTACCTGGGAGCTTCCTTAATGGGCCATTAAGGAAACAATGGCCATAGACATCCCATATGGGGAGTTTCCCAGAATCACACGGGTTGAAATATAGATATCACAAACATATTCCTAACTTCTAATATAGATACAATCGCTACACATAAACCATATAATCATTCCGAGCCAATTACAACCTTCCCATTTGTACCAAACATGGCATAGCTCCTATGGGTTATTGCAGTTATGAAATATTAATATGAAATAGTATCATAAATGGTCCCCTAAATCCGGACAGCATCACAATAGGCAGTTGACTTAAGTTTTAGTGTGGACACTCTAAGTCGACTTAACAAAGTCAATTTTAAGCTGACTTAAAGTCGACCTTGTTAAGTTGACTTAACAGAGCATCTAGTGTAGACATACCCTAAGATATTTCTTTAAGCAGTTAGCATAAGAGATTTATGAACTCTGGCATAGATAAATGGCTTGGTGATGACACCTAAGTTTTGAAGACCAGGGAGACCAATGAATAGAGTGCTTAAAGGGGGCGGGGGGTTGTCCATAATAACACCAGTCAAGTACAGGAATATAAGCTAACACCAGCTTTTGGATATTTTAGGATAGGAACAAATGCAGCTGTCTGACCACAAGTGTGCCATGGCAATGAACTGACATGTATAATCATAAATTGCGACCTTTAATCTAGTAATTTAGAAGAGTAGAGAATCCCAAAGTTAGTAGGTTGAGGCAATACAAATAAGGAAGAGGAGAAAAAAATCTCATTTGAATATGCATTGGGCATAGTGGTATCAGTGTAACACATTGTAAAAAGTTATATTCCAGTCTGTGTGTAAGACAGACAGACATGTAGGCTTTCAGAGGTGCCAGGATGATGGGCCCTCGTGTTGATAAGGAATGTGATGATGATGAGGAAGATAATGGGTAACATTTTAGGTTGTTCTGCAAGGAATGATGTGAGCATATGGGTGTTCAGATGAACATTCAGTATTATCTCTCTCTACTTTGTTGGGTTAGAGCAGCGGTGGGCAATAAAATTTCCAGGTGGGCTAGTAGGGGCTGCAGAGAGCCAGTCTGGGGCAGGACGGGGGCAGTGGGAGGAGAGCTGGTGGTGGGGCCAAGAGCGGGGAAGGGTACACAGAGCTGGTCGGGGGGCAAAAGGTGGCAGAGCGGTGCGGTGCAGCACCATTGGGAGGGGCACGGAGGGTTTGGCGCAGCCCCTGGCCCCAGCCCCATAGTAGCGCAGTGCAGCACAAGTCAGGGGCAGAAGGGCGCAGTACAGCCCTGGAGATGCATGGTGCCCAGTGGGCGGGGGGAGGACAGAAGGAGATGGTGGAGTCTTGGAGCGTTGTGGCACAACGTTGACCAGGGGAGGGTGGAGTGGTGGAGGATGGGTGGAGGAAGGTGGCATTGCTCCGGCACAGAGCAGCACAGTGCTAGCCGAGGGGAGCAGGGGAGTGAGCTGGGCCATATTTTGCCCACCCCTGGGTTAGAGTGTTTATGATTTTGTTGACTGTATAAATAAACTATTACAAATAGAGAAGAATTCATAAAGTGTGAGTGTTGCAACTCTGAATGTTAGGATTCCCAAATAAAAAGTGATTTTGATAATACTGAGCCTGATCTTGGAACAAGAACCTGTCAAGCATCAGAATGATAAATGGGAACTCTTAAGTAATTAATATAGGCTATGTCTACACTGGGGAATTTAGGTCGACTTAAATAAGTCGACTTTAATAAGTCGACTTTAAATTGACCTTATTAAGTCGACTTAGAGAATCCACACAGGACTCCTAAGTTGACTTAAAGTGGGCCTTACTAACTCGACTTAGAGAGTCTATACTAGACTCTCTAAGTCGACTAGTTAGGTCCAGGGAGAGCGAGCCCCACATGGCGCTGACTCCTCCCGGGGCAGCAAGCCCCGGACCACTCGGCTCCCTTCTGCTCGGGACTTCTCAGGTCCCGGGCAGAAGGGAACCCTTCTAACCGGAACCACTCGGGTCCCAGGGAGAACTTCCCCGGGTCCCAAGTGGTCCCAGCCAAGAGGAAGAGCTGGAGACCTGCGCTCTAGCTGCCAGCTGCTGAGCAGCTGGAGTGCGGGGCTTCCTTCTCCCCGGGACCTTAGGTTGACCTACGAAAGTAGACTTATGCTCCACACTGGGCTTAGGTCGACCTAAAGAAGGGTTAGGTTGACCTAAGGAGGGTTAGTTCGAATACCCCCCGGTTCTTATTAAGTCGACCTAAGCATTCATTAGGTTGACTTAAGGAAGCCCCTTAAGTTGACCTAATGAAAGCCTAATATAGACAGGGGTTAAATTAGGTCAATTTAAATCAACCTAACTTGCCAGTGTTGTGCTTTATTTAAATTAAGTTCACATTTGATTTATGAGCCTGTCTCGAGCTTTTGGTAAATTTGTCCCAAATACTATCATGTCCTAAATCATTTCATCATCAGTAAATGCAGTCTCCTTTCCTGACAATTTAATTCTGTCACAAACTGTTCTGTGAGCTCACTTAGATCTTGATTATAACATTATAAAGTGCACACATTTTTTGGTATGACGTACATTACAATCTGTTTGATGAATCTTCTCATTTTTTATCTCCTCAGCTGATGTATATATCTCAGTAGTATAAACATCTCTGACTTTCTATTATCCCCATGAAGGATAGAATATTTCCCTTGCACCTGTTTGGATTTCAGGAATTCCATGAACAGGAGTACTGCATGTTGAAGGAGTACCTTCCACTCCCTGAGAAAGTTCATTCTTTGCCAATATGCCCTTAACAATTCACTCTTTGGCTATTTCTGCACTTTCAGGACTTCTGGCACAGGATGTAGTGTTTTAGTGTGCCTGTGCATTTCAAACACAGATAGAGACCGAAGACCCTTACATTGGTTAACACATATTCAGAGCTGCAAATGTTAAAAACTTATAAACTCATAGACTTTAAGGTCAGAAGGGATCAGTACGATCATCTAGTCTGACCTCCTGCAAAATGCAGGCCTCAAGACCTCACCCACCCACTCCTGCAATAGGCCACCAACCTATGACTGAGTTATTTACCTCCTTATGTGTCAGGCCTCTAAAAATCATGACAATGGTTTAAATATTAGATTTAGAAAAACCTTTTTTAAAAACCCTTATAAACTAGTGAATATTGGGGGGGTTGTTTGGTTGTTTGGGTTTTTTTTAATTTATCTTCTGGTTTTCAGGCTCTAGGGTGCATTCTGGTCAAATTTTCAAGTTTTTTATTTTTCCTACAGCCAAAAAAAAAAAAAAAAGCTAAGATTTTCACATAATCTATTGATTCCAGAAGCTGGGATTTTAACTAAAACATTGAATATTTCCAGACTCATGAAAGTTAAGCAATACTGCTTACACTTGTATGTTGCCCCCTGTAAACAGTCCCACATGAGATATACTGCTGCAGTCCAAGCCTCCATTTCCTTTGACATAAGCATGTTCTTCTGTCCTGATTTACTGGGAAGCTAATAGGTTCCAGCTGATTCTGAAACCTGATTATTAAGATTTTTCTTCCATCACAGAATGCTGGCCCGGACCCCTGTGGATTCCTAACAGTTTTGCATCCCAGACAGCTAGTATGTCTCACTATAGACTCATTGAAATAGTTATTTAATAGATGATTTCATAGGTCAACTTCATATAAATAAGAGTTAAAGCAGAAAAATAAAGTTCCCTAATCGCATTTACCAGTGCTTGGAAACCTCTGTGACTTCATAATAGAAACTTCAATATTATTCTCTCAGGGAGTGGGTCCATCCCCATCTCATTACTGTTCATTCTGCTTTCTGTAGA
The DNA here is from genome assembly GCA_007922175.1 of Pelusios castaneus. Taxonomy (NCBI): domain Eukaryota; kingdom Metazoa; phylum Chordata; order Testudines; family Pelomedusidae; genus Pelusios; species Pelusios castaneus. The sequence goes on along the minus strand of ML685769.1, from coordinate 18,651,211 downwards.
AATATTATATAATTAAAAAACAAAGAGAGGTAATAGTGACCATTGGATTTTATTTATATTCTAATAAAATTATAATGTGACAGAGTTGAATACCAAAATAATTATGATGGATTGGAACTACTGGGCCCAATTCATCATTGTCCAGTTATGACATAACTGCTTTTCTTACTTTAAGAAAATTATAGAAAATGTTTCCATTTCCATAAAAATATTATGTCAATGTTCAAACCCTAATATTTCTATTAATTGTACAAAGCTTAATTTATTTGTAAAGATACTAATAGTTTTCAAAGTACTAGGGTACTTACATGTAGCCTTTCTTGGTATTAAACATAGCTCTCCACTGAAATGTAATAGGAATCAAATTCCAATGAACAATACAAATGTCTCTGATTAGGAGTGAGGAGCATTCACAGACTTTTTTTTTTTACAGAGAATGTGCTTGCCTTGAACACTGGCTAAAGCCAGTCAATTTGTTTCTCCTCTTATGCACACTAAATTAGCTCATACAAGTTTAAAGTTTAAAGGAAAAATACAGAAGTTCTGCAAAATGCAGACTTCTATATGTTATACGAGTGTGTTAAATATGCAGTATTAGTCAGTGTGGAGGTTAGAATGTGTGTAAAGGGCTGAGACATTAGCAGAAATATCACATAGACATGCTACATAGCTGCAACAAATAAATTTCAAAAGAGCCCAATGTTTTGGAATTTATATCAAACTTGTAGATGTTTGCTATTTTTTCTGGCTCTATGACACTACAGAATAAATGTATTCTTAAATAAAACAATATAAATATTAAATATTTTAACACAAGAAAACATGTTAGCATAACAAGATGCAGTGCCTAACAGAATATAAACCAGATGTCTAATATATAAAATGTAACACAGATATCAGTAGCATGCATTCAAAAGAGAGGTGTCAAAATCCAGAATATACTTTTTAACTTGTTTGGTGTTGACAATACTACTTAAAAAAAAAAAAAGACTGATGTGCTGACTAGGAAATAATGAAAGTGAATATATGTGTGTTACTAAGGAAATCGTGGTGTTCAAGACTTTTATAATTATAGTTAAGGCTATAATTATAATTAAGGCTCAAGTTAAATGCAACCATTGCAGTGACATCAAATGGGTACATTTGACCTTTGATATTTAACTGTACAAATCAGGTGAACAGAAAGCAAAGATACTTTTAGAAATATAGCTCAGAAATTAATATAAAAATGACTATGCATGCATACTGAAAGTGAAATCATCAACAGTTCAAACAGAAGGGCTTTTTTAAGAAGGAAATTGAATGGTTAAGGGAAGTTAAAATTCTCACTGATTTGCAGACCGACCTAACTGTGGGACCTACAGATTGATTTCAGTGGGAATTAGGTGCCCAAATTACCTTTGAGGATTTGGGCCTAAATTCTTAGTATTGCCAGCTCTCAAGATTTTTTTGGTGCTTTCTTAAAGCCTCAATTCCTGGATGTGATTATATTAGAATCTCAACTTGCATTTACAAAAAGAGGCAAGTTTCAAGTTTTTGTGGTGATTATAGGAGCAGACTTGAAAATGAGACTTATTAGATTCTAATACCAGAAGGCAAACTAAAATGCCCTCAAGTGTATTGTTTTTAAAATCTTGTGATTTTTTTTTAGGCCAATCTCATGATGTTTTGTAGAGCCCATATTACAATTTTAAATGTTTGGGCTCAATAATACTGCTCTTATCCACTCCCTTTTTGGGCAAGTATCTCTTGTCCTGTGACTCCTCAGTTTGTTTTAAGGTGTGAGGCCCAAGAAAGAAATTTGTTAAACTATATTTTCAGATTCCCAGATCATTATGTATACAAGATCTATACTATTTAAGAATGAGTATGACTGCATTATCAAAGATCACATCTAGTGCAAAGGTAAATGTCAACATGTACAGCTGTAGCTTCTGGATTGAGCTAGAAATGGAACATGGAGGATGGGGGATTTGAAATGAGGTGGGAAAGACATTTGGGAAAAGGTGAAGAGAAGGGGACTAAAGAGCAGGTCAGGGAGGTGGAGGAACATTGACTGGAAGAAATGGCTGCGCTCTGATCTTAGAATGAGTGGCTTTTGAATAAGGCAGGAGAAGGAGGCTTATGAATCTGGAATAGGAAGCTGGCAAGGTAAGTGGAAACGGGGTGAATTGGTAGAAGACCTGAGACAAAGATGAGGGCCAGGGAGAGCAGATAGGGGTATGGAAGGAAGTGGAAGTGGGATATACGTACTAGGGGAAGTGTTGAGGGGTTATAGGAAAGTGCATAAGTGGTCAAATAAAGACAGTTATCTATATTAAACTTTAAATGGTTACAATTTTGCAGATAGAAGTTTTACACAGTATAAATCAGGTGGGGTGACAGTGAGAAAGGATTAAGTGGCAGTGGGGAATTGGTTGGGTCCACTTTATTTCCAGACTTTTCATGCTTGTGTAATTTTTGTAAAGAAAGTATAACATTTTGGGCAGGTAAAACATATTTTCACTTTTAGTACTGAGAGATTTTTATTTGGGAATATTAAAACAAAAACACCATGAAAGTGTAGTCTTTTAATCTAAAATCTGAGTAATAAAATTACTATTTTCTTAGTGTATTAAGAACACTATAAATAAAAGGATTCATTGGATGCTAGAAGATACTTCCAACTAACTGAATTATATAGGACAGATCATAGAATGTGTCTCCTTATCTTAATCTTTATATGCAACCTAGTTTACTCAAGGAGCTGACTCAAGAGACATCTGAGCCGTTGTCTATTATTTTTGAAAAGTCATGGAAGACTGGAGAGATCTCAGAGGGCTGTAAAAGGGCAAATATACTGCCCATTCATAAAAAAGGGAAATGAGGACAACCCAGGGAATTATAGACCAGTCATCTTAACCTCTGTACCATGAAAGATAATGGAACAAATAATTTAGGAATCAATTTTCAAACATCTAGAAGAGAATAAGATGTTAAGAGAGAGTCAGCATGGATTTGTCAAGAACAAATCATGTCAAACAAACTGGATAGCTTTCTATGACAGGGTAACAAGCCTTGTGGATAGAGGGGAAGCAACAGATGTGGTGTACCTAGACATTAGTAAAGGTTTTGATATGCTCTCACATCATTTTCTCATTAACAAACTACAGAAATACAATCTAGAGTCAGCTGCTGTAAGATGGGTGCAAAACTGGTTGGATACTGCTCTGAGAGAGTAGTTATCAACAGTTCATAGTCATGCTGGAAGGGCATAATGAGTGAGATACTGCAGGGATTGGTTCTGGGTCTGGTTCTGTTCAATATTTTCATCACTGATTTAGATAATGGCATAGAAAGTACACTTGTAAAGTTTGTGGATGATACGAAGCTGAGAGGGGTTGCAAGTGCTTTGGAGGATAGGAACACAATTCGAAATGATTTGTACAAACTAGAGAAATGGTTTGAGGGAATAGTAAGAAATTCAATAAGGACAAATGCAAAGTCCTCCACTTAGGAAAGAAAAATCAGTTGCACTAATACAAAATAGGCAATGACTGCCTAGATGTTAGTCTTTAAAAGTGCCTCAGGACTCGGTTGCTTAGAAAGGAGTACTGCAGAAAGGGATCTGGGTGTCATAGTGGACCACAAGCTAAATATGAGTCAACAGTGTAACACTGTTGCAAAAAAAGCAATCATTCTGGGATGTAGTACCAGGAGTACTGTAAGTGAGACACGAGAAGTAATTCTTCTGCTCTATTCCAAGCTGATTAGCGCTCAACTGAAGTATTTGTGTCCAGTTCTGGGCAACTTATTTCAGGAAAGATGTGGAAAAATTGAAGGAAGTCCAGAGAAGAGCCCCCATAATGATTAAAGGTCTGGAATACTTAACTTACAAGGGCAAATTGAAAGAACTAGGCTTGTTTAGTCTGGGAAAGAGGATACTGAGAGGGGACATGATAACAGTTTTCAAGTGTCTAAAAGACTGTTACAAGGAGGAGGGATAAAAATTATTCTCCTTAACAGCTGATGATAGGACAAGAAGCAATGGGCTTAAATTATAGCAAGGGAGGTAGGTTGGACATTAGGAAAAAATTCCTGACTGTTAGGGTGATTAACCACTGGAATAAGTTGCCTAGGGAGCTTGTGAAATCTCCATCTTTGGAAATTTTAAGAGCAGGTTAGGCAAACACCTGTCAGGGATGGTTTAAGACGGTATTTGGTCCTTCTATGAGTGCAGTATTTTATGACTTCCCATGGTCCCTTCTAAGCCTATGATTCTATGCATATATTCTACCTCATTTGTATTGAGTCTAAAACATTTGCTTTAAAAAAAAGCAATATGGAATATATCCTGACACCCCTAATTCACTGCCTCAGCATCACAAAGGAGGCATCTGCTGTACCTTACCAGCAGGCATACAATTTGAATAACTGTATCCTTTAGAACTCTCTGTAGCCAATTATAAAGAAAAGTATGTTGGGTTTGGGAGGTGTGCACCAATCTCTAGGTATCTTCACCTGATGCATAGCTTACTGTGAGCTGTTACTACTCATGTATAGCCACAAGGATGCTATATATTCCACCAGACATGGTATAGAACTGGTGTGAGGATCAGGTACCTGAGATAGACAGCAATCTGGAAAGACTGAGTGCAGGAAAAGAGCTGAAACTGTATGTGAAATCTGTCATGATTTCTGTGTTACTGTCATATATGCAATTTCCCATCTAAATGTGCTACAATATAAGAGTTAGGTGGAATCAATAGTGCATGACTATTGACATATTATGTGTACAAAGAGCTCTTCACTATCATATTGTTCACTTACTTGAAATGAACAGTGACAACACTTTGATGTTACTATGATTAATGACCTACTGATTAATACCAAGGAGTGCATTTGCAATCAGATGGACTGTATCAATGAAGCATGTGGAGAACATTTTGTACATGAGTTCAGCAGTTCATGGAACAGTACCATTACTGGAATTAAACCACCTGTTATTGACCTCATGAGCCCTTTTGTAGTGTTTCAACAAAAAGCTTAATCATATAAAGTCATGTTTCCGGGGTTCTAAAATAGATACTTTTGATGTGGTCTGGAATTTATATATTGGCAGTCAAGCTTCACAGCACTCTGCAACACAAGGTAAAATACAATATGATCTCCATTCCACAACTACAGACAGAAAAGTACAGATAATGGTCAGTGGACATCTCACCCATTATTCAAATGAAGACATAGATGTAGAAATATATAATAGCTGTGCTATGGAAGTGGAAATCACCATTAACACATGGGCACAGTGGGCTTTTTACTGTCTGTGCCATTTCTGACTATCTGTAGCAATGACTCTTTCTAATAGTCTTTTAGCATAATTTGAATGTGCATTGAAATGTGTTCATTGGTGGCCAAACTCGACAGCACTCTGCATGCGTCTACACTTACAAATTAAGTCGAAGTAAGCTTGCTTAAATTGACTTAATTTAATCTGTGTCCACACTACATTTTCCTTAAGTCAACTTAAGCAGCAGTTTAAGTCGACTTAAGGAAAATTAAAGTCAACTTTATTAAACCTCGCTTTAAGTCGACTTTGCTGGCTAAGTCGACTTTATTAAGTCTACTTAGCCAGTGTGGATGCAGAGTAGCCCTAAGTCAACTTTAAATCAACTTAAAGGGCTTCAGGGCTTCCCCACTGCCCTCCCTGTCAGGGTGGCTGGCATAGCCACAGCCTGGAGTGCCCCCCACAGGGCAGGACAGATCCCTGCCCACCCTGCTCCTATGCCTTGCCAGTGTCCCTATCTGGCTCAGCCCCCATTGTACCCAGGTACAACGGGGCAAATGCTGAGTCCCCTGGCACTTGGCAAGGGGTGCCCCCCCGCCACTGTGGACCTGTCCCAGGTCCACCTAGCCCCTACAAGTCGACTTAGGCATCCAGTGTGGATGCTCTAAGTCAATTTGGCAGGGTCCCCTTTAAGTAGACTTAATTTTTGAGTGGGGACATGCTAAGTCGACTTAAATTAACAAGTGTAAACATAGCCTTTGAAATATAGAGTACAATACACTGGCTTCCACCAGCGAGAGACAATGGTAGGATTTTACCTAAATAAAAAAAGGGTTATTTGCAAGTTTTATTCAACTTCTTTCCTTTTTACAGCCCCAAAGCCTTATTCAATTTCTTTCATAATTATGAAATGTACACAATTTCTTCTTTCTTTCAGTCTCATAAGCATTACACATTTCCAGCTGTGAAAGTATGATTTAATTAGAAGAGTTTTATTAATCGTAACATAGATTAATTAGTATAAACCTCATCTTACTCTTTTGAAAAACATAAGAAAAAATGATTTTTTGAGTTAGAGAAGGCAGACAGCTCTGTAATATTTCAGTGATAACTGAGGCAGATTTTAGGATAGTTTATTAATTTAATCATTTATTTAACTAACAGTAAGAGATAAATTAATGTAAAGATAATGCAGATGATGCTGCAGTCTCACCTGGTTATATTCTCAGTTTTACATTGTCATTGGGTGCGTCTACACTTAAAAATTAAGTTGACTTAAGGAAGCTGAAGTAGACTTAATTTACTCCACGTCTACACTGGGCTTTCCTTAATTCGATTTAAGCTGCTCCTGAAGTCGAATTAAAGAAAAGTTAGTTTGAATTAATAACACCTCATTTTAATTCGAACTAGCACTTAAGTTGACTTTATTAAGTCGACTTAAGCCAGTGGAGATGCGGAGTAGTGCCTAGGTGGACCTTTTTAAGTCGACTTAATAAGGTCAAAAAGGGGTCACATCTACACTTGAAAAGTTAAGTCCATTTCTCTTAAGTTGACTTAATAAGGTCCACTTTAATTCGACTTAAAGGCAACCACATTGTCTACTTTATAAAGTCGACAACTTTTCAAGTGTAGACATAGCCATTCTGTGTGTTCATGCGCAAGTGTGCCTGTAGGATTTCATAGTATACAGGAGGATGAATGGCAACTTCCTGAAGAGTTGTAACACTTTATAGCACACAGTCCCTTTCTTTGGCAATTAATTACAGATTTGATGTTAGCTAACTGAAGTCAGTATGTGTCTTCTCACTACATCACACTTACGGTTCAAGTCCAAATATCAATCAGTCTTTCTTTAGTACATTGTCCAAGTCTTGCCACTCTAGAAGTATGCATTATGTTGCTATATGCTAGTACTCAGTGGATGTTTCCCGTCATAAGCTAAAATATAGCATCAGGACTGCAGATCACCAAAATAATAGTACTCTGATGTTACACTCTTTCTCTTCCAGAAGCAGGAAACAACTGCTGTGAAGTGAAGAGCTGTAATTTTAGTCAGTATGTCTAGACAAAGATTCTAGTTTGTTATAAGAAGTTTTTAAATAGAGCATAAAAACAGTGGAAAATTTATATATTTTAGAGAGATGGTGAACAGACATTGATTAAAATCTTGGTGACATAGAGAATGGATGCTAAGAAAACAATTGTCCATAATAGAATAAGTCAGTAGGTGTAACAGTTAGATGCTGACACAATAGTTGTAATGGTCTGGAATCCTACAATAAGATAAGGTTGAATTTTATTTTTACATTATTCATTAAAGAAAAACTAAAATCTAAGACAAAGGAGCAAAAGTATGATCAGGAACGATTTGCCCTTGGTGAATCCATGCTAACTGTTCCTGATCACTCTATTTTCCTCCAAGTGTTTCAGGATGGATTCTTCTCCATGATTTTTCCAGGGATTGAGGTGAGGCTGACCAGTCTGTAATTCCTCAGTTCCTCCTTCTTCCCTTTCTTGAAGATAGGTATTATATTTGCCTTTTTCCAATTCTCCGGGACCTCCCCCATTGACCACGAGTTTTCAAAGATAATGGCCAGTGGCTCTGCAATCACATCGGCCAACTCCCTCAGCACCCTCAGATGCAATTCATCCAGCCCCATAGACTTGTGCACATCCAACTTCTATAAGTAGTCCCGAACCTGACCTTCCATCACCAAGGGCCGTTCTTCTTCTCTCCATTCTGCATTACCCAGTATAGTAGCCTGGGAGCTGGCCCTCTCTATGAAGACTGAAGTAAAAAAGGCATTGAGTACTTCAGCCTTTTCCGCATCATCCACCAAGAGGATACCTGCCCCATTCATAAGGGACCTACACTGTCCCTGATCCTCTTCTTGTTACTGACATACTTGTAGAACCCCTTTCTGTTATCCTTCACATCCTTTGCTAGCTGCAACTCCAATTGTCCTTTGGCCTTTCTGATTTTATTCCTGCAGTCCTGAGCAATATCTTTATATGCCTCCCTTGTCACCTGTCCAAGCTTCCACTTCTTGTAAGCTTCCCTTTTATGTTTCAGCTCACCACAGAGTTCTCTGCTAAGCTACGCTGGGCACCTTCCACATTTGCTGTTCTTTCTGCACGTCATTCAAGTGCTATTAGTCCTCCAGTGCCCTTCCCACAATTCCCCCTGAGACAGATATATTCTACTGTAGCTGACAGAGAAAGAAACCTAGAGAGTCTCAGCATAAAGAACCATGAAATTTTCCCCCACCACACAAAGGAGAGTTCTGGAACAGTGAGAACATAGTAATGCAGGTAGGGCTTTGCTATGGGAATGCTTATACATGGGTTAAGTTAACCCGAGTGCTCAGACCTCGGTGCCAATCACACAGGTCAACTGTGCAATGTAGATATATTCTTATTGTTCACCAACAGCATTAGGTCAAACTATTTCTGTAAAGCATGAATAGCTGCAAAGGGCAGTGCAGAACATTATTCTTCAGAAAGGCCTCCCATACCTCCTAAATTGCATTGAGGGGGGACAGATTTTTAATGCCCATTGAAAGGTGCTGACTCTCCAACCCCAACTTCCACTTTCTCTTCCCTTTCTAGTCTGAGCATTAGCTGCATTTCCCCTTTATGCATGCCATGCAAGCTGAGGGTGGGGGCTGCTCTGTTATAAAAGGTAATTTTTTAGAGCTGTACCTAATGGGGTTTGTATTCATCATTCAGGATAAATGGTTAACAGTCAATAGGCTTCTTGTGATCTAGCTCCGTACTGTGGGAGCAGCTTTGGCAATGAATGGGCAGTTAGACTCAAGCTAAATATATGAATACACTGAAGCTGGGAATGTGCTACCAGGGCAGGTGGAAAGACACATGCTAGCTCTGCTCAAGTTAGTGCTCTAAAAATGACAGTATTGCTGGGGGTGGCATGGACAGCATCTCAGGCTAGCCTGCTGAGTACATACCCAGGCCATCTGGGTGGTTTTGTACTCAAGTTGCTAAGCTAAGCAGCTACCTGCGGTACCCTGGCTCCAGTACTGTTTTTAGCACACTAACTCAAGCAGAGCTAATGCCTGTCAACGTCTCAATTACAATGTTGGCATCCCCTCTGTGATGATATAGAATTGAAGATTTTCATTTTAAACGGTCCAATATGGATACTCTAAAAGGTTTTCAGACTCTGGTGCCTACTCAAATTGCTGATTCCCTTCCTGACTTAGTATGGCCTTCTTTGGCAAATGCTGGAAGTCTGTTATTCTCACGTGCTGATGTCTGTTTGTGTACCAGTGGTGTCCAGCTTTTTCAGAGACAGGAGCAAAATAAGAGTTCAAAAAAGTCAAAGGTCATGGTCACTACTTAGGGCCTGATATGCTGTCTTTCTCTGCTCTCTGGGGGCTACTTAGATGGCATAAAGAAGTGTAAAGCATTCACAAACCGTGGGCACTAGACACCATTGTAATGCTACTACTAATTAATACAAAACTAATAAGGGTTTCCCTAATACAGGGGAGCACACAACAAGCATAAAGCTGGTGTAGCTAGTTCTTACATCTCCCTTTCTACAGGGGCTCTCTAGGTGTGCCATGGAAAGCTGGGTCATGGCAGGGAGAGTGGATGGAGGACGGTAGGCCAAATCCATCCGGCATAGGGTTCAGGAGGCTGGAGAAGAGAAGGTTCTCAGCTCTTTCTATCAAACTTCAAGGTTGGGCTGGTGGCTGCGTGATGCTGGGAACCATCTTTTGTTAAATAATTTCTTAAGTTCTGAGTAGGAACTCTTATTATCTCTCTCAGGGTTACCATCAGAACTATTCTACCCTACATTGCAAAACGTGGCCTATGGAAGAGTTGCAAAGCAACTGTGGTAGGAAAAGGACCAAGCAGCTCAGAGCGCTCTCAGACCACATCAGAACTTCTCTCATAGTTGCAAGGGAAATGGTGCCCTCTCTTTCTCCGCTGTAGCGAGGGGCTCTTCAAAGCATTTCTGTTTGAAAAGCAGAGGGTGCAGCTTGGGGGATTACATGTTCAATTCTAAATCAAACACAATTGTTCTTAATATGCTCAGACCTTATAGCCTCCAGAGCCAGCAGATGAACACATTTGTCTTTGGAGAAGATCAGCAGTTTTGACTGGCAAATTGCTGAGTATTGTATTTATCTTCTGATATCTTGATGCTGTGCAGGTCAGTTGCAGAGTCTGCTAGGTTAGGATTTTTTCTTATTTATAAAACATTAAAATACATTACCACATTAAAATACATCACTGCTTTCTTTATTCCTCTGAATTACCTTATTGATTTTAGAATACTTCCGCTTACCTCTAAGGTCCTCAGTAATGTTGACCCATAATAGCTTTGAATTTTCTTTTTTTATTTTCCTAGTAATATTTTTCTGCTGAGTAATTGGTTTTTCCTCAGTATAATTTGGAGACTGACGTGTTCAAGCCTTTAGTGTGTATCTCTCACTTTGAAATCAACTTCCTATTTATATTTGGAAAGCTGGGTGCGGGATTTACTTTTAAGACAGAATTGTCCAATTGTTCAGTACTGTTTCTACTTATTTGAGATGTAAAGCTTCCTGGGATTCTGTGAAAAAACTCTCCATTAAAAATACAATTTACTGTTATTTCTTTTTTCACAGTAGTGAAAGCTATAGTTAATGAAATTCAAGCTGCAACTTTATAATCCTGGTTTACTCGTGCATAACTAGTGCTAGGCAAAAAAAATTAGAACGGATTTATTCAATGAAAACTACAGCTTTGGTCAACATGAAGCTATTCAGGAAGATGACATTGGAATTTTGGCCAGACACAAAATGCCTGAAGGAAGGAGAAGATGATGGCTAAGGAAGCTCTTAAGTCAATTTAACAAGTGCCCAATGAACCTCACCCATTCAGTCCTGTAATAAACCCAGGACCCCTGGCAGAGCTGATGTCCTCAAATTAAAGTTTTAAAAGATTTCAGGTTAAAGAATCAACAGTTTACTCACATTCAAACCAGCAAGAGACCTACTTTCCATGCTATAGAGGAAGGCAAAAGAAAAAGTCAATCTGACTTTGGGGAAAATTCCTTCCTGGCCCCAAATATGGTGATCAGTTGGATCTTGAGCATGTTGTTGAGACCCACCAACCAGATATCAGGGAAAGAATTCCTCTCCATCTAATTCTCATTTAATCTCCAGCCATTGGAGTTACTTGCTCCTAACTGTCACAGATGGGTCACATACGATTGTAGGCAATCTCGTAATATCATCCCCTCCATAAATTTATCAAGCTCAGCCTTGAAACTAGTTAGGTTTTCTGTTCCTAAGGCATTTGTCAGGAGGCTTCTCCAGAGCGTCACTTCTCTGATGGTTAGAAACCTTCATCTAATTTCAAGTCTAACCTTCTTGATGGCTAGTTTATATCCATTTGTTTGTGTCAGTATTTCCCTTTGACCCAAATAACTCCTCTCCTTTGGTGTATCCCTCTGCTGTGCTATTAGAGAGCAATCATGTGTGTCTTTAGCCTCTATTGGATTAAGTTTATCAAGGTGAGCTCTAAAGTCTTCTTTCATAAGCTAGGTTCTCCATTCTTCTGATCATCCTACTAGCTCTTCTCTGGACCTTTTCCACTTTAATTAATCGGTGTTAAATTTAGGAGAACAGAATTGCACTCAATGTCCTAGGTGAGATACAACCAGTATCTTGTATAATGGTACTACTACTTCCCTTTTTCTGCTGAAAATACCTTGCCAGATGCATCCTAGGATTGCATTAGCCTTTTTTCACAACCATATGTTATTTGCAGCTTATAATAACCTGTGATTAACCAATACACGCAGATCTTTCTCCTCCTCTGTTACTTCCAATTGTTAGGTTACCAGCTTATAGAAGAAAGTGCTTGTTAATTCCTAAGTGCAAGACCTTGAACTTTGGACTTTTGAATTTCAATTTAGTCTTTCAAATGAGTAGCAGCATATAGGTTATAGAAAGTTAAGGTCATTAAAGAACCCATGTGATTTATGAGAGGAAGGAGTTATGTAACCCATATGCCTGAAAAGGCTATCTCTTGAGAGACCTGCTGAGGGTGGGTTACTGTTGTTGGGCAGATTAGTGACCCACAACTGGAAACTTCCAGAGGCAGGGTGTGGCAGCAATTTGAGCATGCTCCACAGTGTACCCTGCTGGTGTGATGGGATGTTGTCAGTCAGATGACTGGAGAGCAGCAGCCTGAGCGGACAGCAGGCAGGAGCTGCCTTGAGGGGAGACCATGTGCTCAGTGTTCTGGAGAGGAGCTGAGCCAGGAGCGAACAAGATGTTTTCTCCATGTAAAAGAGTCATTTGCGACAGACCTTGCAGACATGCATATGGGACTGAGGGCTGGTTGCAGAGGAGAAGAGAAAGCCTGCATGTAATGCTACAGAGGATCCCAGCAAAGAAAGAAGAGGACAGCTATTTCTTGCCACTCAAGCTTCCACACTGGAACAGAGACTGTAGCTGAGAGTTGGGTGAACTCCACACAGACTTTGGGACTCTTGGGTATCTTTCATGCAAGGAATTGTTCTTGGTTAATTGTAGTTTGTTTTCTTAGGATAAGGTTCATTTAGTTAGTAGTTAATAAAGTTCATTGTTATGTTTGTTTTTAGTAGTATTTTAATGTGTGAGTGTAGCTCTGAGCAAGCTTCGCCGTGAGTCCCGTACAGACTGGATCCTGGGTCTCCAGCTGCTTTCCACATAGGGGTTGGGATTGATTTCTGTGGGGCACTGGAGAAGGGCAACTGAATGAATTTAGCCCACCCGAAGGTTACAAATTGGCGCCCGAACAGGGACTTGAAGATTGTTCAGAGCTCCTCTGATTTCATTTCAAGGTATATTGTAGTACTTAGTTGTAAAGAATTTAATGTTATTGAATATTGATATTGAATTTATATTTTTGTATTAATATTGTTAAGGTAATGGAAACTTGTACACAGTTTGGGTTAGATCCCTATAGAATCATTTTAGTTAGGTATCATTTATGGATAGTATAGCAGAAATTAAGAGGGTTGTTGTAACTTTTGGTTGTGAGATCAATATGAGGTTTTGCCTGTGAGTGGTAGACAGACTGGGTGGTTGGCAAATGCTACCCCCTGTTATAGGGAGAGGTCCAGGAGAAGCCTTTACTCCTGTTGTGAGGCTCACTTCTGTGAGAGAGTGAGTGTGTGCTGAGATCAGCCAGTGAAACTGACTGATGTGAGTTCTTGCCTGATTTAATTGGGCTTATGAGCATGGTGCTCTATGGAGTGAGATCTTAGCTATTAAGATCTGAGAAATGGGTATTTTATATATCCAATCCAATTCCTGTACCGCTTTGGATACAGGCTATAGCAACTGAAAGAGACAGTTGTTTAAGTCAAAGGCTAGACTGGAGCTAGCCATAGAGATCCTCTGTTTACTGACAGGGATCTGAGAGGACTGAAGCTGCCCTTTAGCAACTTCTGGGAGATCCACACAACTTGTTGTGGATTATTATTTAGAGTATACTGCAATGTAACCCATATGCCTGAAAAGGCTATCTCTTGAGAGACCTGCTGAGGGTGGGTTACTGTTGTTGGGCAGATTAGTGACCCACAACTGGAAACTTCCAGAGGCAGGGTGTGGTAGCAATTTGAGCATGCTCCACAGTGTACCCTGCTGGTGTGATGGGATGTTGTCAGTCAGATGACTGGAGAGCAGCAGCCTGAGCAGACAGCAGGCAGGAGCTGCCTTGAGGGGAGACCATGTGCTCAGTGTTCTGGAGAGGAGCTGAGCCAGGAGCGAACAAGATGTTTTCTCCATGTAAAGGAGTCATTTGCGACAGACCTTGCAGACATGCATATGGGACTGAGGGCTGGTTGCAGAGGAGAAGAGAAAGCCTGCATGTAATGCTACAGAGGATCCCAGCAAAGAAAGAAGAGGACAGCTATTTCTTGCCACTCAAGCTTCCACACTGGAACAGAGCCTGTAGCTGAGAGTTGGGTGAACTCCACACAGACTTTGGGACTCTTGGGTATCTTTCATGCAAGGGATTGTTCTTGGTTAATTGTAGTTTGTTTTCTTAGGATAAGGTTCATTTAGTTAGTAGTTAATAAAGTTCATTGTTATGTTTGTTTTTAGTAGTATTTTAATGTGTGAGTGTAGCTCTGAGCAAGCTTCGCCGTGAGTCCCGTACAGACTGGATCCTGGGTCTCCAGCTGCTTTCCACATAGGCGTTGGGATTGATTTCTGTGGGGCACTGGAGAAGGGCAACTGAATGAATTTAGCCCACCCGAAGGTTACAGTTACACCAGCTTCCTGGCCAAATAATAATCCCCCCTTCAGTTTTATCTAACTAGAGTGTTATTTTTGCTCCCCACAAAGTGTGTAGTATTGCTGAACATCTGCTACATTCCAACCTACAGGTGGATGAATTTCATATAAATACAGTTTACACCGAAAGCTGTGCTAATGGTCACCTGTTAACCACAGTTACTTGTATTAACATCCAATAAAATGTCAGTCCTCACACCTGCTCCCCCCTTTTAATTGCACTACATTATGCAGCCACCTGTTTTAACAGCTGGAAAAACAATTTCTTTCCATCTTATACTAGAAATATTTAGATAATCAACCAACTCTAGCTGTTATAGATTTGTGGATGAAAGGCACAGAGTAAATGGAAGATTTTACTACTCATAATAAAGTAGGCTGGATTCTAGGTACAAGGGATGTTCCCTGGGGAAACTACCACAGGACAGAATGGTAAAAAAAAAAAAAAAAAAAAGCATTTGGCAACAGTTGTATCATGTATTGAGTGGAAATCCTCTTCCATTAAAGTGGGATTTTTCCCTCTTATTTGAATAGGATGCTATTTTCACTCAACAACATAGCCCTTGGTAAGACTAACATTAATATATTAGGGTTATTGCTCTTAATTTATGTTTTGTTATTGTTGTGCATGTAAATAAAGCTCTGACCTTTTCTTTCCAGTCCATATGGTGTTAGTGTAATTGTTTTTCAGGAAGGTGATTTTACCCTCCAATCATGAAAGGAATCTATTACAAGCCAGCTACCCTCCTGAGGTCGTTCAGAGACTGGTTTTGCTACAGGCCCTGATTCCTGACATACAGCCTCCAATATTAGATAAATTTTTATCTGAATCTGAATTTTGCATCTTGGGTTTATTTTTAGAATATATGTTTTATCCATAAATATGACATCCCTCATCTTTTCTTCAATCCAAAGCTAGTATTTAAGTGGTAACAGCCAACATAGAGTACTAACTTGACCCACCTTTTTGCCTGAACTAAGAGTTGACCTGAATTTAGCCTCAACATAAAATGATTTGCTTGACACATGGAAACCAATGTATAGTTTTATTGTTCCACTCCTTTGGGTTCTTTAGCCAATCACCTCTCTTCCACTTTTCCTGCAAGAATTTTTCTTACCCCCGCTACCTTCTTCTAGCACTCCAATACATAATTATTGCTAAAGTAGCATTTAGAAGCCCCAATTAGAGCCCCATTGTTCCATGAAAAGAAAATGCCTGTCTCTACCCTCTCCCCACCAAAAAACCTTTCTTTAAAAAAAAAAAAAAAAAGCTATCAAAAACAGGTTCCCCTCTTAGCCTCTGTCCAGGAAGTAATAAGACACCATGAACACCAATCACACTTGAAAGACATGGACAACAAACAAGGGAAGAAATAATAAACAAAACATACTCATATTCCACTGTTTGCACTCAATAGGAAGGTGCCAAGTTGCCTTCATATCCAGGCAATAAAACAGCAGTACTTCCTAACATGCTTATGTTCTGGAAGGATACCCACCAGCAAATATTCCTGTCTTCTGAAATCCTAGGGAACCATAGATGGTAAATTTAAAAAAAAAATCCCTCTATAAAAAGGAACCCAATTTCCTTTTTGTAATATAAATCTCACAAGAAAGGAAGAAACCACTTTCTAAGTATGCTTCCAGAAGTGGGTTTCACTTTCCTGTACTTGCAGAACTTAAAATAAGTTTTCAGAGAAGGATTTTAATAAAATGTGTATACTTTTTATAATGCATAAGAATTAGAGAGTATCCCTTTAAGTAATTGGTAGCCCTCTTATGAGCAGCAGCATATATACATAGCTAGGCCTGTGTGTTTGTATACACTGAAAAAAATATAGGTATCTGGAGTCTGAGTCTGTGGGGTTTCCTCATACTCACCATGTTGTGCAAGGGAATAAGAACAGAATCACTTTCCATAATACAACTTTAATAGTTCCACCCTCTTTGGGTATCTTCTCTTTGGTGAAAGATTATTCCAGAATTCCACTGCTGCCATTTCTTCAAATTCAATATAGCTATATAGAAATCTAAGGGGGGTGTGGGGTATATAGGTATAGGTATTTCATATAGGATTATAAGTAGGCATAGTATGTTAAGGATAAAGTGTAGTTAAGGTAGCTAGTGTATTGTTCTACGGGCCTACTCTGTGCATCTGCCCAGTGACAAGACTAATTTAAATAACTGAGGCCTTGTCACACCAGCAAACTCTCTTCTTGATCTTGAGCCAGAACTCGAACCGCCTGTTTAATATGCAAATAGCCTGAGGCCCCCCATGGGTCCAGGTGTTCGACCACTACTCCGCCTCCCATACGCTGGGGGCACAAAGTGTTACCCGCAACCTAAATGTCAACCAATCAGGAACGAGGTTTTCCAGACATCATGCGGCCACAGTTTCACACCTCACGGAAGGTGAGAGACAGGGCCGACCCAAAAAACACTATAACTGAGGCCCCCAAATGTTGCAGGGGGGTCGGAGTCCCAGAGCTTCTAAGACGTTAGAAGGTCTCTCGGACTAAGGCTCTTTGATCATAAGGCTCGTCCTTACGGTCACTGAGTCTGGGCAGAGGAGTCAGCGGCCCCGACCTGGTAACAGGTAGTGGGACTGACACGGAGGAAAGGAACCGAAGGGTCCATCCAAATCCCTACAGAGGCGGAATTCGACACGGAGGCTGGGAGAGCTGGTAAGTATAAGTAAAAAAGGCATATGCACAGGACTTAGGCGAATGTTGGCCCGCTAGAATCGGGAATAAATTTGGGTCCTGGGATTATAGTAGCTACTTTGGATACTTTAGATACTTTAGATATTTTAGTAAGTGTTACACCCGTCAAGCTTAGAACCCCGTAGTCCTGGAGTTAGGACAGAAGTAGGTTAGAACCCCGAGCCTGGGAGTACAGGCAGAGTAGGGCTGTACTGAGTGCCCTTAAAAAAGGGGCAACGGCAGCATTGTAACAGGGTGTTGTTTAAGTATAAGTACAAGTATAAGTACAAGTATAATGCGCATAAGATGTAACGGGAATTTAGTGTATACAGAGTAAGTTTGCACAAAATTATCTACTGTCTCTTTAAAAGCAGCTGCAGCAGAAAGAAACCGCATAGGACGGCATAGATTGATACTCAAGCTTTTGCTAAGGAAACTGCATTTCTGTACTTTAAGTTTTGTTTCCTGTAGCTCTACAGAGCTACGACAATTGCAATCATGAAAAATAAATTGTCTCTTCTACTTACAACACTCTTTGTAGTTTCCTTGTTATTTCTCCTGGCCCTCCTTATTTTCCTGGCCATGGTACCATACTCAATCCCTCTCTCCTGGGACGAACACCCAATCCTGCTACTAATAGCTTGGGTGCTGGGAGGATTCTGTCCTGTATTCTGTTGCTCCTATATCCTGACCACCTATGTTATAACATGGGCCTCCAATAACCAGTCTCCAACTAAAGCCGGGGATATTAACCCCGGGGGAAAAAGAACCCAGGTCAGCACGCCACCTCCGATGAATAAGACCCCGGAGGGTGACCAAATTCCTAGCGGCGAGCAAGCTAGAAAGTCTCTTCTACTGAACATTGTCAACAGGTGTCAAGATATGTTATAGCCATTCAGCTGATTCTTTTTCTCAATGTTTTTATTTATGTTTTAATAACCTCATGAAAGATAGAAATTTGAAAAATAGGAAATGATCAGCTGTTCTTCTGCATGAATTCACTTTGTGCATTTCTCCAGAGCTCTGTTCATTAAGTTGTCCCATGTGGGATTGAAGAGGTATTTCTAAAGGCTGGTACTGGTTATTCAGATTTCCCTCAAGCTTTTCAGCAATGACTTAGTAAGTGGTCTTCTTTCTCTCATTTCTCATAGCCAGACACATAACTATTGCGCTCAAGTTTCTGCCAGCAAATCTTAACACTGTTTGTATGCTTCAGAACATATTTCTTCAAAGTTTGTACAAAGCAGTTTTCAACAGTTTACAGAGGATCTAATAAGTTGTAGAAGTCTTAAACTGGCTATTAAAGGAAAGCAAAAACACCGAGTCCTGTGGCACCTTAAAGACTAACAGATTTTCTTCGGCATAAGCTTTCATGGGCTATAACACACTTCATCAGATGCATCTGACAAAGTGAGTTATAGCCCACGAAAGCTTATGACGAAGAAAATCTGTTAGTCTTTAAGGTGCCAAAGGACTTTCGTTGTTTTTGCTGTACACAGACCAACACGGCTACCCCTCTGGAAATTTCTATAAAAGGACAGATTATCACAGCTATAGGTAGTAGGCCAAATGCTGCTTTTATATCCACTTCTGTAAATCCAGAACAGGGGAATTGAGAGCAGTTTGGGCCCTGCAACTGTGCCTGGTAGGCTATTGTCACATTCATTGCTGTAGTAATGGTGGAGTACCAAAATCTGACATAAAAGAGTGTTCTCCCTCCCCTCAAAGGTAAAGACATTCTTGTCATTGCCATTGAGATAGAAAGGTTTTTAGAGGGGGAGAGTCAAGACATAAGCATTCCTTTATAGGATGGGAATTGTTTGCTTATTGTTTCATCTGTTAACCAGCAAAATGAAAGTATTCCAAGTTACTGAAGAAATACAATGAAGTAGATACTCAGAACATTGGGTTACCCCTCAACTTGATGACAAAATTCAAAGCTCATTTGCAGGGATGAATGTATGTCAATTGAATTAGTCTCACTCTCTGATCTTTGAACTTGCCAAAGTTTATTTGGCCAGAATCGTTCCAAAAAACCTACTGTCTCTGATGAAGTATATGGTGCCATTTATTGAGAGTTTGTCTGCCAGAGATTTCACTTACAGCATATACTTTATATGTAAACATACATTCTTCCAAAGCCCATTTATAACAATCAGATTGACTTTCCTCTAAACAAGTTATCTAGCATTTCTGAAAGAGCTTTCTAATTTGACCAGGAGAGGTATGCATAGGGGCAAGGATCTTAGAAGGCCATACTTTTACCTGCAGTTACCAATATGAAAATGAGTTTACAAGGTGACTCTCAAGCTTTGGCAAAGAAGTATAACCAAAAAAAAAAAAAAAAAAAGTTTCAGCATAACTGAAGAAAGCTGTCTCAGAGTTAATGTGTGAAGTGCTTATCAACAATCACAGAGGGATGTGAGTTCAATTACATCACATTGAAAATGAGGTGATAAAGATATCATCGATCAATGCTTGGATTCACTCTCTCAACAGAGAAGAATTTTTTGAAGTAGTACAACACATAATCTGAAAAATATGTAATAACTATCATAATCTTTGCAAGAAAAAATATTGATTTGGCTTGGTTTTACTCTTATCCCAAATTGTTAGCCCATCCCTAGTCTCTTTCTAAATATTTTCCAGACTTCCTGGCAGGTTTTTTATTGTTATTGTTCTTTGTTACTTTTTTTCAATCTCCTGTCATCTTTACTGAATTTTAATTGAAATAGTGTTACATACTGGTATTGCTTGGTAATCACAAAGCAAGATTTTTGGAGTCGTCACCTTTCTAAGGACACCATGATAACTGGATCTTGAAAAGCAAGATTTATTCAGCTAAAAGTAAAGATAGGTCTGGATTAAAACCAAGATCTGGCTCTCTTGATCTTAACTTTGCACCTCTGTCCTATTTCTAACTCCAAGTAACAAGAAAATATACCCCAGATCATTCCAATGAAGAATGTGTGCGCACCATAGTATTAACATCAGAAATCAATCTCTATGAAGAAAAAAAAAAAAAAAAAGTAAGGAACCTTATAATCCAAATGTTATGATTTAAGGGACAAAGCAATAAATGCTAGAAAAGTGCTACACAGTACAAAGGATTTGCTTTTTAACAAGGAAGAGACAAGTACAATTCATGTTCCCTTGCTTGTTAACACATTTGGAAAGCAAATATGAACCCATGAAACTGACAATGATTAAATAAGAAGCCTCTGATGCTTAAGAATAAACTGGTTCTAATGGTATGCCTGTTGCACTGAGCAGGGATTTAGAATAAGATTTTAGAAAGCTGTGTCGCTTTCTTGAAATATCAAAGAAAGGTGAAAGTCACATGCAAAGGGGAGATAACATTGTCCCTGTACTCAAAGTTCAATTAAAACATATTTAAATAGACAACATAGGTCCAATGGAAAATATTAATTAATACAAACTACATTTTAGTAATTTGTATCTATCACCTAAGGCTATTTCCCCAACAGAACACAAGCATGTTAAAAATGGAAGAGGAATTTGTACAGTAACCTATATTGTTAAGAGTATCTAAACGGAGTCTTACAAATCTGGGATGATAGTTACATCCCTAACCTTGGAACACCTGCCAGTGTTTATGTATGAATACAGAGTTAGGAAATTTTTGAAAACATCCCTGTCTACCTTACCTGCACTTATAGATCCACTGAAGGATTGAACCAAAGGATACATTAGCATTTAGCTAGGCAGAAAATTGCCATGAAGAATTATAGAACAGACAGAGGGTAATGAAAAAAAAACATATGACACGGTATTCTATAGCATAGATTAATCACTCAGAGTGGGTAACGGTGAGAGCTAGATAAGATAGCTGGAACTCTGAACTGGCCAGAGATCCCAAGAGGCACCACAAATAGTTGACCTAATTGCAGATGCTGTGGTTGCTATTAAAATAAGCAATTGTCAAGAGCTTCCAAAGGAAAGTATCTAAGTGGCCACAATTATTTCCCATTCAAAGCCTAGGGAAATCAAACATTTTCATTAGCAGGGATTATTTTCAATGGAGCTATTATGACTAGCTAAAGGTCTGGTCCATGATCTTTAAATGACTAGGAACCATCAAGTTGTGCTCCATGTTAATCCATGTAACCACGTTCCCCTATACATCTCATTTTAATTCTCCCATTCCTTCCATTTGTTTGTCAACTCACTCCTTGCACCTTGTTGACCCTGCCAGCAGGTAGAGGATCTTGGGGAGCAGCTGCCACACACACACACACACACGCTAGTGAGGTTTGAATTAATAAGTGTTTTTATTGGGGGTGAACAAGGGTAAATGGAATGGGGCAGTGAGGTGTATAGAGGGTACTGGGAGATGGGCCTCTCTATTGAACAGTATAGTGTCACAGTGGTGGAATTGATGTAAACCAGTGTAAATTAATATGCCAATGTAGCTTAATATAAACCAATGTAGCTTAATATAAACCAATGGGTTTTTTTTACAAGCATAAACATACAAGGCAACTGTATCAATGAGAGAGTGAGGTTAAGGGAAATGGCCAGGGAGTATGGGCAGGCAGTAGCAGAGGGTTAAGGAAAGAAAACACACAACGGCAGAGGCTGCAGTAGCAGAGGCTGCAGTAAGCCTTGAAGACCTGCAGGGGGAGACCTGGAGTAGTCAGTCTGCAGGCCAGGCCTGGAGGCACTGAAGATGGGCTGGAGCGTGCTCGAAGCAGAGGGGAACAGACCAGGTAAGCACACTTAGATGGTGGGGGCAGGGCAACATGTGGAGGGAGAGCACACTTAGAAGGTGGGGCAGGGTAACACGTGGAGGGAGTGCGTGGGGAAACTGGGCAAGGGAATGGAGGTAGAGGGGAGGTCTAGGGTGGATCTGGGAGGGGGGTTGAGGGGAAGATCAGACAGGGGTTTCGGGGGGAGGGGGCAGCAACGGAGAGTGGTGGCTAGCAGAGACCAGGTTCGAGGAGCCGGGGAAAACGGCAGAGGGGCTGCAGAGGGACGGCAGAGGGGCAATGGAGCAGAGAGCGGATTCGGGGGCGGCAGAGGGGCAATGGAGCAGAGAGTGGGTTAGGGGAGGCAGCAGAGG
>ML685769.1:18539116-18628845 GCA_007922175.1 Pelusios castaneus | reverse complement strand
GCAGAGGGGCAATGGAGCAGAGAGTGGGTTAGGGGAGGCAGCAGAGGGGCAATGGAGCAGAGAGTGGATTCAGGGGGTCAGGAAAAAACGGCAGAGGAGGAGGAGGGGGTTCGGGGGAGGCATGGAAAGGATCTTAAAGCTATAACAGGGCACAATAATAAAACTTAATCTAACAAAAATAAAACTAAGGAAGAAAGAAAAACTAACAGCATATTAAAGGTAAAACCTACAATGTTAAAACTTAGCACACTAATTAGCAACAATATAACAGCAGCGGACTTGCTGATCAGCAGCAATTGGCTCACGATAGTGAAACTTAGTAACAGCGCACAATAATGAAACTTAACACAGCTAAAGTAAGAGTAACAAAAACTAAGCACAGTTTGAGGCTGGAACAGCTGGGAGCAGGGAGATCCAGGCAAGGTCCCCAGAGGCAGACAGCTCAGCAGCAGCACAGCTTATGCTGCCACAGTGGAAAGGAACCGCAGAGCAGGAGGGGGTCTCTGTTACAGACCCCGAGGTAAATTTAGAGAGAGTTTGAGAGGGGGGAATCTTACCAATCCCCAGGAGAGCAGCAAAGACAGAAACTGAGGCAGCAGCAGCATAGATGAGTGCAGAGAGGACTCGGTTCTCGTAGTTCATAGCTCATGGTTCAGGAGAAGATTCGTTGTTCGTGGGAGGGGGGGTTTTAAAACGGGGGTACGCTCAATTACATAGCCGGGAGCGGAGAAAGGCCAGGAGGCAGTGCAGGAACCTATTCTGGGGGCTGGCCCCAAAATGTCTGGTTTTTAAAGGCAAACTCAGGCAGCTTCCCGCCAGTAACTCTGATAGGCTCCCTGAATTACAGGGGCAGAGAGAGGGCAGGGAAAACTGTGGGCAAGTCCAGGCAGAGTCTTGGGCTGCAGGTATGTGACTCATAGTCAAAGGTGTTGGTGTGTGACTCATGCCCTTTGTGAAAAATAAGCCACTCTGGTCTTGCACTCCTGGGCATTGTCCACCCTACGCCGAGCCAGGGCTGAAACAATAGTTAAGGGGCCTCCTCCTTAGGCAGGGCCATGGCACAAAAGAAGCTGTAAGAAAGCCATTCCCATGAGCAGCCTGGGAGGGGTGGCCACACAAACAAGGTAGACAGAAAACTGGCACAGGGGAACATCTGTCAGGGACACTTGTTATTAGTTAGGTTTATCCTCCATGCAAAACTGGAAAGAAACTAAGGCCCTCGGCACAGATTTAGCTGCATCACTGGGGGCTTAGACTATAAACTCCTCAAACCAAGGATTGTGTATTGGTAGGGCACCCATGGAGACCCAGTCCTGCTTGGGAGAGGTTAGGTGCAATCAGAATGTTTAGCAGATGCTTTAACATACTCAGATATTTAAGTTCAGATTAAAAGAATTGAGCTGACATCTCTTTATAAAAAGTTTATTTTGCAAACTGGTGAAAAACAGATTTCAGAATAAAAATAGGGATTTTTTTTGTTTATTTCTGAATTCTTCTTTACTCACTCCAGCCAATGAGGGTTACTCCTCCCTGCAGTGCAGTCTTTATCATTTGCCAGGGGGCTAGCAGCAACAATATTACAGTTAATGAAAGTAGAGCTTTACATCCAAAACAGTTTAACCATCTTTTCCTGAATAAAGACCACAATAGAAATGTTTACCATTAAACCACACAGCCAAGCACCTTAGCCTCTCTAACCTCCATTGCCAACAAATACTTTATCACTTTGATTGCCTTTCAAGATAACAGGTCAACAAACACAGATGGCTTGCACCCTGGTGGCCACAAGAGTGAACTCCTTTCACCACTACTGTCAACAGTTTCTGTTCACAGTGCTCCTTCCAGGGACGCTCAGCTCAGGTAGGTTTGCAAGCTAATTCTGTGGGACAGACCTCAAATCCTCACTGAATCAATTTACTCAAACAGTGTAGGTGAATGGATTGTAAAAGTGGATCCTAGCAGTTTGGGCACAGTTGTCAATATAGTTTTGCACGGGACAATTTCCCAAATAAATGTTGGGGCATTGTATGCGTCTTCTGGCAAATTTAGCATAGTAAATTACCACACTTCCCTCCCTTCACATAAGGTAAATAGTTATTGCACTTTTACAGGTAAGGGAAATTAAGAGAACCCATTGGAAAAGCTTCTAAAGGAATCAGTGTCGAGAGATTAGAATGTCTTTTGTTCTCATGTCCATGCTCAGAGTTTACAAAACTATTCTACATCTTCTTTTCGTCAGAGGCCAAACTGACTGTTCTGCAGGCAACTTATTGTGAGACAGCTTGATGAAATTCTAGTGCAAGAAGAGTTATAACCTGTGCACTAATGCCACCCCTCCATACAGCCAAAAACTGAGACACCTCCGGCCCAGGTGGCTTGTAAAGTCCAGAAGCCTGGCCTGGGTAGCTGTAGGGCAACTCTGTAGCCTATAGGGTTCCTATTACATGAAATGATATCAATATAAGCAAGGTCTAGAGGCTGGGCAATTCTCCTGCCTAGCCAGCTAAAAAGGGGACACCTTATTTGCATGGGCTTTGTATTTGCATGAGTACAATTAAGTACTTAGCATAATTACACTGTATATGGATATAGAACCCAGCCCTTTGCTCCTGCCTTCTTGGCCTGGCAGAAGGGTTACATCAGTTTACATCTTAAGGATATGTTCAGAAGGAAAAAAAAGTCTACAAACCTTGTCCTTTCCCTTTTTAATAAAAACAGATTCCCTGTTGCTGACATCAGAGTGGGGGACCCTCTCAACGTGTGCTGACTATGGCGACAATCCCGCAAGAGCATAAGCTTCTTGCTGGGATCTGCGGGGGTCTGGCTAGAAGGGAGTGCGGGCTCCTTTCTGCTGGGACCCCAGAGTTCCAGGCCAGAACAGAGCCGTGCAGCTACCTTCTGGCTGGAGTACGGTTCCCTTCTAGGAAGGAACACTCCCTCCTAGCCGGGACTGTGCAGGGGTCCTGGAGAGAAGGGAGCCACCAGCTCCCTTTTTGCAGGGACCTGTGCTCAGATCCCAGATAGGAGGGAGCCCCACACTCCCTCCTAGCCGGAACCATGCTCCAGCTGTCGGGAAGCCTCTGGGTCTCCCCGCCAGCTGGAGGCCACCATGCCGGCGCTCCAGCTGTTTGGGGAGGCCCAGGGGCCTCCCCAAACAGCCGGATCACCATGTGGGCAATTCCCGGCGCCCAGCTGGCTGGGACCTCATTCCAGCTTTTTGGGTTAACAGTTCTCCCCGCCAGCTGTCCTTCGTATTCACAGCTATTCACTCAGCAGTCATTCGTATTTCTGTTTAACAGAGGGATTTAGGGCAAAGGAAGTCCTGTGAGGAAAATCTAGGAATAGCCAAACTGGGGAGAAAGAGTATGCTAATATCTTTGACTGAACCAACTTCAGTTTCTAGGAAAGACAAGCTTTGTGTAAGCATAGAACATTGTGTCTCTCACCAACAAAAGTTGGTCAAAGGTATTTTTCACACGCCCTTTCTCTTTGGATCAGGTATTTTTATCCCATTACCATGCTACTCACGCAGTCCCTTGAGATAAGAAAGTTTGTTATTTCCTACATCTCAGGACATTAAGAATTAGATGGTGAATTTAGCTAAAGAAAATATTGACTGAGTCCTCACTTTTAGATTTTACCATCCAGATGTTCTTCCAAATCACCTGTTACTAGGCAAAGAGCTTATTGAATGAATGGCTACTGGTATACATAGCTACTGGATTTATAAGCTTGCAGCAGGATAAGTGAAATAATGAAACATAAAACAGTATCATTTTATGACAAGAAGGTTGCAGTTCTTTGATGTCAGGGTTATCAGAGTTTGCTTTCCAAATGGGAATAATTTACTTGTTTTGTATAAACTCATATGATCAAGGCATTTTGCACTTGGTGAAGCTCCAAATACCAAATGATTTTAATGAGCTAAAACAATTCCTAAATAACTGGTAATCCAGCCAGTTACTCCAATTAAAATGGACCCTGCTCTCTGACAGAAATTGCAGTGTAACTACAGCTTGATTTATGTTGTTTAGCTTTCAAAGCAAGTGTGATATTTTAATACTACATTGAGTTCTAGCATTGCCTCACGTGTGTTGAAAGCTGAAAATTAAGACTAGTTCTTCCATCAAGAAATGTAAATCTACTACCACATGTGGTATTTAGAGATGGTTGCTGACTCAAGCATCTTATCTTAAAATAGTTTTCAATTCTTTATACTGACAGTTTAACGTGTCTGTTCTTTACTGCTCAGGAATAAGGAGGGGCAACACGGTAACGTATTTCTTTAATATTATTTGAAGAAACATGCTTTTTGACCTCTTAGTTAAACTGCAAATCTCTTTGCATATACAGTATTTTGCAGTTCCAAGTTACTCTTTACATCAAAACCTCAGCTGGTTTATTTTACCATTGATGAAACAGTTCCTTGTTCAGCAAAAGATCACCAGGAAAAAAATTACTATTTTTTCCAAGGAAATTGCAGTTTTCTAGAAGACGTTGCACTAACATAATCCTGTATTGTCACTTTGGAGACTAGTGGTCAGCTCAGCACAAAATAGCTTCCTTTATTAATATGCCCAACAAAGTTAGTATAGCAAGTTCAAGGTGGATTGTTTTCAATTCATTTAACCTCTCAGAGCCATAACATGTATCCTAACTAAGCAAATTTATCTAATTTAACTCTAAACATTGGGCACACACCTTACCAAGGTAGCTTCAGTTGTTTAGTCAGGGCTGGATTAAGGGGCCCTGAGCTGGATCAACATGGGGGCTTTAAGGGCTGAAGACCTGGGCCCTGAACTAAAGGAGGGCCCTGGGCTGCAGCACTTAAGGCCTCTGCATTGATTCAGCCCCCACCAACCCGCTCTGGCCGGCACAGCGCCAGAGACAACCTGCCAGTGGTGGGGAGGGGGCTGGCGTTGGAGGCCACAATCCCCAGCACGCCTACCCCTCGCCAGGGTCAGCTCTTCTGCTCCTGGGGGCGAGGCAGGCCAGCGCATGTCCATTGCACTCTGGGGGTGGGCCAGGAGCACTGTCACCTTCCCCATCGGGACCTGCCACAGGGATCCTGGCACAGCGGTCTGAAAACAAACAAAAAAAGGAATTTAAAACTTTGAGGATTTCTATGTTCTCTGTTGTCATCTTTCCTTCCTCATTGAGCAATAAGCCAACTCTGTCCTTGGTCTTCCTCTTGATTTTAACTTATTTGTAAAATATTTTGTTACCCTTTATAACCCTAGTAATTTAATTTTGTTCTGTGAATTGTCCTTTTTTATTTTGTCCCTACATACTTGTATTGATCACTCATAATTTGCCCCAGCTTTTACCTTGTTGTACGACTTTCTTTTGATTTTCAGGTAGTTGAAGATCTCTTGGCTAAACTAGAATGTTCTCTTACCACACATTCCATCTTTCCTGTGCATTGGGATAACTTTCTCTTCCACCCTTATTTATGTGTTTTTTAAAAACAAAAAACCACAAACTGCTGAACTGTTGTTTTCTTGGACTTGCTTCCCACAGACTCTAATCTACCAGTTGTTCTCTAATCTACTGATTGGGTATTAATTTTATTGATTACTTGAGAATTCCAAATTAAAACCCTGATGTTTTGTAAGTACTTGACCAAAGATCAGGTCCAGAATTATTAAAATTAAAGTTCAGTAGGGAATCTCATTGTGCACAGTTACAACACTCATAATTAGGAAAAACCTTTTGCATTTGTAATTGTTTTATTAAAACAGTTAGCTGTTACAAATACTCCAATCCAGCAAGGTAGAGAGAGATAATAGAAAATGTGTGTCAGAGCATCCATTTACTCACACCATCCCTTGCAAGAGAACCTGAAGCATTAGTCTTCCTCTTCATCATATTACCACCACCACCACCACCACCACCACTGGTTATCATTCTGGCATATTCCAAAAGTTACATCTCCAAAGACATGCTGGTCAGGATACAACTTCTACAGTGGGTTATGCTGATGCTACCATGCCTAATTCATATTAGTAAGGGTTTCATCCCCTTTTCTTTATATGCATTTCCTTATCCTACTAGTGTTGGTGTGCCCTTCTCCCAGAGAGTACTAGGCTTTTTATCTTAGTGTCTATGTTGGATTGTTACCATAGCATTCTTGTGGTCACACATCTACTCAAGTTCCTAGTTTAAAATATCCAAAACTGATATAAAACTAGCATCTTGTGGTTTCTTGTATAAAGTATAGTCATTACTGCATTCTGTCTAGTGATAGCTTATGATCTAGGGTTACTCCTGGATAGCTTCTGATTATAAGTCTTTTGGGCCATATGCTTTCTTTATCTAAGCTAATGTCTTAGAAGCCTTATAGCCTCATTCAATTACTGCCTTAATTTATATCACTCCATTACATAGCAAATACCTATAGATTACATGGTTCTCCGAGTTTACTATGGTCTACCTTTTTGAAGTCTATTGACTTTGGTTTATTGTTGGGCCCCCCCCCCCCCCCAACGATTCCTTAGAATCATGGTCTCAATCATGATCACTCTCACCCAAGCTTCCTCAAACTTCAAATTCTCAAGCAAATGGCCCATATTTATCAAATGCAGAACAGACTCTCCCTTAAATGCTTTCTCCACTTTCTGTAATAAAATGTATTCCAAGAACTTGTTGGATAATCTATATTATTTTCCCAGCACATGTCTGGGTAGCTAAAGTTCCCCATTGCTACCACATCCTATGCTTTAGGTGATATTGTTAATTTAAAAAGCCTCATCTACCTCTTCTTCCTGGTTAGGTAACCTATAGCAGATCTATAGCATAATATCACCTTTGTTTTTTACCTCTTTTATCCTTAACAAGAGGCTTTCAAAAGGTGTGCCTGAGATTTCTCTCTCACCTGAGCACAACGGTGTACATGTTGGATATTCAAGGCAACATCTCCCCATCCTTTCCCCTCTGCTAGTCCTTATTGATCATGTTGTACCCTTCTATACCAATATTCCAGTCATGCAAATTCTCCTATCACGCCTCTGATTCCGATTTATGTTGTAATTGTGATATTCACTAGTATTTCCAGTTCTTCCTGTTTATTCTTTATGCTTGTTGTATTACTATACAGACAAATTCCAAAGGGGTAGCCATGTTAGTCTATTGTAGAAAGACAACAGAGTCCTGTGGCACTTTTAAAGACTAACAGATTTATTTATCGCATGAGCTTTCGTGGGAAAAAATCCCACTTTGTCAGACGCTTAGAAGATGGGGAAACTTAAGTTTCCCCATCTTCTAAGCGTCTGACAAAGTGGGATTTTCTCCCACGAAAGCTCATGCGATAAATAAATCTGTTAGTCTTTAAAAGTATACAGACAAAGATATTCATTGGATTTCCCCTCTATATTTCCTCGCCTCTCCTTTATCCTTGTTTTGATTGTCCATGTTCCATTTCAATCTTCCACCCAGATCTCTGTTTCCTGGACTTGATGTAGATTTGTGACTCCTGCCCCCGTTGAACCTAGTTTAAAGCCCATTTCAGAAAGATAACCAATCTGTAGCTGAATATAATTCTTCCACTTCCTTGATAGGGACACCACATCTCTGCTCAATAGTCCTTCTCAGAACCAAAGCTCATGGTCAAGGAAGCTGAAGCCTGCCTGGCAACACCATCCTCATAGCCATGCATTCACCCCCAACATGTGTCTCTCTCTCTGTCTGGGGCCTTACCTTTACCTGAGAACACCAGCTACCCTCCCATCCCCCAACTTCCTCACACTCACTATCAGAGCCCTGTAGTCACTTCTGATATGCATAGGGTCAAATTTTGCAGTGTCATTTGTACCCACAGAGATGAACAGAAAAGGGTAGCAGTCACAGGGCCAGATGATCCTCAGCAATCTTTCTGTAATGTCTCTGATACTGGCCCCTGGCAGCACACCACTTGGGATGCCAGGTTAGGTCAGCAGATTCTTACTTCTATCCCTCTTTGAAGGGGATTGTGGCCCACTATGATCCTTCATTTCCAGCCTTGAGTGTACATGGCTTCTAGTCTACCTTCTGGGTAAATGCCTTATCCTCATTTCAAGTGTAGCACGCTGTTTTATTATCTCTGCAGATGGTAGAGAGAGTATTGCCTGCTGCCAAAAAGATGACAACTACTAGCTTTCTCTCTGTTAAAGAGCTGTCTTCTCCTCCCCATTATGGTGCTATTGCAAGCTTCTCCAGATAGATTGCTTCCTCAACCTTGGAGGTCTCCATATGTATATTTTCCAATGAATTCCTCGTGCCCATGGGAGTTCCACAGCACCAACACCTCTCTGTAGCTCTGCCAACTGCTTCCTGAGAGATTCTATTAGTAGGTGCCTTTCACAATGGATGGTATCCCTACCCTGGATTTCTATGGTGGGGACATGCAGGCCAGACTGCAAATCCAGCCCAGGACCTTGGTAGATGCATCCATAATCAGGTTCTCTGGGTAGGCACAGGTACAGTTGGAGGAGTCAAGAGCAGTGCTGACACTGGCGAGGCAGCATTTCTCAAGTAGGGTGAATTTAGTCTTTGCTATTTTACAAACTCAGTCTCAGATTCCCCTGTTGGCTGGCTCCTGTTCACTCGTTCCACTTGGCTGCTTAGCATCTTTTAGGTCCTTCTTTCCTAGATCAGACCTGTCCCATCATCAGTCCACAAGGGAAGGGTGATGAAGGAAGGATGACCAAGGATTAAAAAAAAAAAAAAAAAAAAAAAAAAAAAATTATATATATATATATATATATATAAAAAAAAACATATATTAATATATGTTGGGTTCACTCCCTCGGGCACCTGGCACTGGCCACTGTCGGTAGACAGATACTGGGCTAGATGGACCTCTGGTCTGACCCAGTACGGCCTTTCTTATGTTCTTATATACACACACACACACACACACACACACACACACACTGGTTGGTTTGTTTTTGGTTTAATGCCAAGAAAGGAGGTAGTCTTCATTTTCTATTAGCTAACTTAGATATTTCTCACTTAATGTACTGGCTTGTGGTCAGTGTACTGGCTTCTTTTCAGGTACTTAAACGTCTCTATGCATTTTTATAGGCCAGTCATTCTCAACCAGGTGTACAAAGAGGTCTTCCAGCTGGTACATCAATTCATTAAGATATTTGCTTAGTTTTACAAACAAGCTACATAAAAAAAAAAAAAAAAAAAGTTTTTAAAAAGCACTAGCAAAGTCAGCAGAACTGAAATTTCATACAGAATCACTACTTTATACTGAAATGTAATTACAATATTTGTATTTCAATTTTATAATTGTATAAAAATGAGAATATAAGCAATTTAAGTAATAGTATACTGTGATTTTTGTATTTTTATGTTTGATTTTGTAAGCAAGATGAAACTTAAGGTATGCAAGACAAATGCAGTAGACTGGAAAGATTGAGAAGCACTGGCATAGGAAACCTTGATACCTCACTAGGGTCTCTGAATGCCACTTTCTGGCAGGGAGCCTAGAAGTTAGGAGAATTCTTTCCCTGTATCTTATTTTCTAGTCAGTTGAATAGAAACTTTTC
Source organism: Pelusios castaneus (assembly GCA_007922175.1). Taxonomy (NCBI): domain Eukaryota; kingdom Metazoa; phylum Chordata; order Testudines; family Pelomedusidae; genus Pelusios; species Pelusios castaneus. The sequence continues at coordinate 18,619,312 of ML685769.1, read as the reverse complement.
TAGTCTTATGTTTCACTTCAGCATAATCCGCATGTTGTCCCAAGTGATCAACCACAAGCAGAACTCAGCATACATATCGCTGTTTTGTCTGTTTCAAAATCCATATATTTATGCGTGTGAAAACAGTGGCAGTAATTGTTAATAAAATTTCCTAAGTGCAGCATAGGAATGCAAGCAACCTTGAACAAGTTGATAATATTTAAAAGTTTGACGGAAACTTGCAGCTTCACTGCAGAAGTCTCACAGGGTAGGACACAAGGAGTCATGGTTACAGCAGAAACACCATTTTCACAAGCAGGTCCTGCCACAGTTGAAGTGAATATTACTGTAAGCCTGACAAAGGAAAGTTGGTTAGGAATTTAAATCTTTTCTCATGAAAAAAATTTGCCAAAAAATTTCATAGTTTTGTTTTCTCCACAAACAACCCAAAAGCCTATATATTTGTAAAACAAAATTTTTATACATGTGTATAAAGTTTTGTTTTACAATTTAAAAAAAAAATTCTACAAATAAGATCTCATTTTGTTGAAAAAAAATATTTTCCATATAAAAATGTTTATATGAACAATTTCCAACCATTTGGACTGTTATCTATGTGGCCCATAGATAGCTAGCTTTCCTATCCTCTGTTATACAAGTCTCAGCCCCATCTTAACTCTTGAGTCCAGGACTGGTTAGCATAGGTAGTGCCCCAGGGAATACCAGTAAAGGAGGAGGAAGAGTCAGGGCCACGAAAGTATATTTAGCTGGCCATAGAGAGGATTAGTGTATACCCTCCTAAAGACTAGCATGATTTGCATATTCCCCCTACATATCAAGACAGTTCAAGAAGAGTTATGCCTCCTAGAGCTCTCATGTGACATTGACACACTACACCACTCCTAACAGAGGCCGCTGCCTTACTCACAAAACCTGGCCCTAATTTTAAGCCATGTCAGAAAACCTAGTTTTTGCATCAAAGAATGACGAACAAGGCAGAAACTACATGTTGTAATGCATAAAGCACCAGAGGTCAGACATATAGTTACATATGCAGCCTCGGCTTTTTTGTTTCCCGACAGGAGTGCTTAGTTATGCACCCTTAATGTTCTTTTAACCTTTTTGAATGGAATGTATGTACTTATGATTGCATCTCTAGTTACATTTTCAGCTCTCTGAATTATGAAGTGCTCAGTGTAACCTATTGGGTATATGTTTGTTTGTATCGGTTACCTAAACAGCTTTGAATCCCTGGAAAGTTCATCTAAGAACTTTTAATTCTTATTGTCTTATATTTATGGTGTTCTTCAGCAGATGCCAAAACTTGTTTCTGCTTTAATCACCCCTTATGTACAACCCTCTGCCATATTCATTGTTGGACTCATTCACTGACTATGTAAAAGGATCCCTAGAAATACACTCTAGTCATGGAAGGAGCAGAGAGTATGGTGCACTGATGATGGTATTTTAATTGCTGAATTTGCACCTAGACTTATTGTGATGAACACAGAAGAAACATGTGAAAAAAATACACCATTTCAGAACATTTATGTTTAGGTCCTTGTCAGGCTTATATCTTTCTCTTCTCAGAAGACCAGTTTTCCTAATTAAAAAGGTGTTCAATCACAAAGTGGTCTTGTGTCAGTCCTTGGGAGTTCTCCAGCATTTCAGAATGCACATTAAAGTGTAGCAAATAGTTGATTATATAAATCCTATTTATATCATCAAATATATAGGTGGAGAAATCAAAAGGAAGAAAAAGATTCTGATTAAGTTGCGTCCAGTCCCAGTAAACATTCTTGTGTTACTTTAACTGTATTTTGCTTCTGGTTAAGAAACTGTAAGGCTCAGTCATCATTAAAGCTGAAGAAAGCAAGCTGAGCAAGCTATTGCAGTATTAGGCTCTACTCACTCAGCTGAAACCACAGCTACTGCTGCTGCTGACATTTCCTTTCATTCATTTGTGCCTGTTACTTTTCAGTAAATCACCCACTGTTTGCTCATCATCCAGAATAATATTGCTGCATTTGCACATCAGGGATTATAAGCCATCATGCTCTATTTCGCTAACTTTTATTTTAAATGAGAAAACCCCTAAGGTCCTCTAGATGTCTTTGCCTCAGTATGAAACATTTCTTGGATTAATGATGCCTAGAAATGGATCTGCTCACTGATAGGGTGATTCTTAACATTTGCTAATGTATCTGCTGAGATCACAAGATCACCACATTGTTGGTTTTCATTAAGTAATGCTGATGACAGTACAATTGCTGTTTGCTTCTCAGGAAGGATACGATACTTTAAATATATCTTAGACATTTTAAGCTATTTTGAACAAAAAGCTGAATGGGTCGAGTGACAATCTTGTTGAAGAATTTATGAACAACAAGAAGCTATAAGGCCTCAGGCAAGCAGAAAAACTGAGTTATTGTACTTCTGTTGGTCTGACAAAATTTGCAAGATTCATGAGATGGCTAGTTAGCCTGACAGGTATTGTATTACTACTGATAATTAGCACTTTACAAAGAAAGTAAATACAATTATGTTACATGGGTTCTCTGAAAATTCAGACTAAAAGAATCAAAGTATTTAACTACCTAATTTGGAAAAATTACATCTCAGTATTTTTGCCGTTCTGAGAGGGGAAATAAATAGGTGTTGGCATGTGGTTAAGTGTGTGCAATAGAAATCCCACCTCAACCTTTCCATGAATATAGGAACTAGAATTCTGAATTTTTTACTCATAATCCTCATATCAGGGTGACTTAGGGGCTGAACTCCAAGTGTGCATCTACACTTACAAATTAAGTCAATTTAAGCTTGCTTAAGTCAATTTAATTTAATCTACGTCTACAATACAATTTCCTTAATTCAACTTAAACTGCTCCTTAAGTCGAATTAAGGAAAGAGTTATTAATTCAAACTAACACCTCGTTTTAATTCGAACTAGCGATTAACTCGACTTAAGCCAAGCCAGTGTAGATGCAGATTAGCCCTAAATCAATTTAAAGGGCTTCAGGGCTTCCCCACTGCCCTCCCTGCCAGGGTGGCTGGCACAGGCAGAGCCTGGCATCCCCCCCCCCCTGCAGGGCAGGACAGAGCCCTGCCCACCCTGCTCCTATGCCCTGCCCTGCTCAGCCCTCATTGTACCCAAGTACAATGGGGCAAATGCTGAGCCCCCTGGCACTTGGCAAGGGGTGCCCTACTGCCACTGTGGACCAGTCCCAGGTCCACCTAGCCCCTACAAGTCAACTTAGGTGTCCAGTGTAGATACTCTAAGTCGATTTGGCAAGGTCCCCTTTAAGTTGACTTAATTTTTGAGTGTAGACATGCTAAGTTGACTTAAATTAACAAGTATAGACATAGCCTGAGTGTTCTGAGATCCACACAGATCTTAAGACACCTACAAGAAGTCAGAATCTGCCAAGGGCTGTTCTAGAATAATCTTGGCTGGGTGAAGGAAGAATTAGTTGGAAGTGAGGATCATTTCTGGTCAAACCATACATAACTCCTGTGCAGGTTTGTGCTTCAAAAGCCTTTCCAAGCAAAGGGGAGTAACCTGCAGAGAGCAGCTGATCCTGTTCCCTGTTGTATCTCTGACTTTCTGATCAACAGAGACACCTGACAGAAAGCCCTCCACAATGTCTGTGAGGCAGAGGGAATTCAGCAGAATAGCTACTGGACTTTTATCAGCGTTTCCGAGCGTTTTCCTATTGCTGCATATTATAATGGACAGCATGGAACTCACTGTAATGTGATTCACTCTGCATGGTTCCCAAGTATTTTTTCCCCATATGATTAGGGATGAAGATGTATGCCTTGCTTTGTGCCTCAAAGGAAGAGGAAAATGAGCTGGAACTGGTAGGGAGGGCTTTTCAGTTACTTAGTACAATGCTAAAAGGGATGTTCTAAATTGATGCAATAGAAGGTAATTATACAGTAATTGATGGAAGTAATAGAAAGTCACTTAATCTGATACAGTGTAAATACTGCATAGATAAGGGAGTTGTGTCAGGTATGTTCATATCATGACCCCTGTTTAATACCTCATTGAAACTAGCCATGTGTAGCAGACTCATGCAGGCTCCCCTGCTGATCAGTTTCTCTACACTCACAAACCACTCGAAGATGTCAGCTTTGTGCTCCGAACAGTGTTTTTTTTTTACTTACAACTTATTATCCACCACTATCTAGCAATGTACAGTCCAGCCTAACAGCCCCAGGGACCTCACTGCTTCAGCCAATGATCAGGAGAGCTCATCCTCCTCCTGTGGCTTCTCCCTTTATTAGCTGTTTAAGACATACCCCGCTCCCCACACGATCTTCCTGGGATCCTTTATAGTGCCTGGCTAACGAGCCCAGCAGCATTTTCTCATCAACCCTCTTTGTGCAGGGTTCACTTAGTCTTTTCCAATTCCCTCCAGTTAGGACTCCAGTGGCAGAGGCCAGATCAACCTGGTCTCTCCCAGCACCCTGTCACACCATGGTAGAGACACACAAGCTGGCAATATACAGAGACTACCATAGCATAAACAGAGACATACGATATTCAAATAAATGGACCCTCTGAGGCCCTCAGCAAAAGAGAGTATTAACAAAAAAAAAAAAAAACACAACAGTTTCAACGCAGAGAAGGCCGACATTCCATCTGGCATAGAAGCCGACATGTGCTTGCAAGAGATGCATAGAGACAACAGCACTAAACATCCTTGGCATGCATATTGCTGTGAACATCAAAAGCCACATCTATGGCAGCACAATATCTGTACATGACAAAAGACGGGTCAAAAAACACTGCTGTGAAATATCATGGTATAATGGAACTTATAGCAGTAGTTTCTGTTTACAAACTGCCAACCGAACAATTTCAATGGCCATCCAACATTTCCTTGGTAGGGGGGAAAAAAAACCACCAAACCCCGCCAAAAAAACAAAAAAAACCTCATGCCTTGTCAGTTTTTAAAATCCAAGCACCATCTTGGGATACTCCAGCAATGACAATGATGAGGAAGAAGTTGAGGAATGGACAGCAATGAACACCTTGACCTTGGTTTGTGACTTCAAGGACAAATGTACCTTACAAAGCATATTCTGGAACAAGGGGTTCAATCCTGAGCTAGCTTGTGTCACCTCTTAAAATGTAGCATCTTCTGAAGGGAAGTCTTGGTAACAAATCCAAATTCCAGCATAGAACAGTGCGATCAGACACCAAAGCACATCACTGCAATTTCTCCCAGCATTGTTACACAACAAATTCTTCTTAAAGAGTAAACCAGCACACAAAGCAAAGTGCAGAATAAAACAACTCCCTCCACAAAAACAGCAAAGCCCACAAGGAGCAGCTCAATGCCAAGGAGTTGACAACAGCTGTAAAATCCTGAATGTTAAAAGGCAGGTGGACTCAGGGGTGTAATTAATAAATTTTTATTATACTTGGACTAGAGTACAGAAGTCCCTGCTTGATTTCATTAATTCTTTCATGGAAATAATGCAGAGACCCAAGTTGTGGAGACATGCCAAAATAGTTGCACTATTCAAACCACACAGATTATAACTCTGTGAAGAGTAGAGTATCCACCCAATATCCTTGCTTTGCTGTCATATGAGCTATGTAAGTGGATGATAATGGATAGAACAGCACCAATAGTTGAAAGGTAGCTCACTGATTATCTTACTAGTTTCAACTCAAGGGCCTTAGATGTCAGTATATTGAAAATAGCTTCAGAACTTGCAAAATAATATGGGCATTGTTTGCTGATCTGCTTGGCTGCTTACAACACCAAGCTATCATGTACTACTAAGCTACCAAGAATTCTGAAAAATAGCAAGATGGTCTATGTCATCTTTCCTACTCAAGAATTGACATTTTTCATCAAGATGGATGATCAGAAAAGCTGATGGCATGGTTCACGGAATAAATTGTCCCAAATTTCAGTGCTATCACTTTTGCTGTTGAATGTCTACACAGATGACCATAATTTCCCATTGTGTGAAGATGCATGCATGTGGATGATCTTTGCCTCATCACCTGGTTGGAAGGATTTGAGGACATGGAGTCCTCATTATGGTCATCTGTGCAGACATTCTAACTGGTATCCTGAGTGCACTTGGAAAATACTGTTCCATATGGTTCCTGAATGCCAATCCTAGCAAGACACAATAGTTGTCCCTTTTACCTGAAATACCAGGAAGTCAAGTGAAGACCTTTCAAACACTATGACCAAGTGAAGTCATCTGGTAAGGCAGAGCTCAGATAGCTGCCCTGAGTGCAATCTGTGAATGCTCCTCAACATAGTCCCCCAAATGTGCCTCCATTTTGCAGAAAAAGCCATGTATCCATTTGTATCAATTGTCTGAGCCACACATCCCTAAAAGAATTTGGCACATGATGATCCAAATAAACAAACCCCAAAACCAAGATTAAGATAACCCTGAGACCATAAATATTATTTCAGAGAATGAACAGCTAAAGGGCTTCAAATAATAAGCAGGTTGCTTTAAAGACTACTTTGAATAATTTAAACAAACTCTTGGTGGCAGACATTTTTTCTTCAAATCCATGATATTTTGTATGTAAATTGTTTACTAGCTGGCACTCTACTATCCTTTCTATAACCAGGTATAGAAGAAGAACAACTGATTCTGTTCTTTCTTCTGATCAACTTTTGATGACAAATGGCACATTAGTGTACAAGAATAGGATTGGAAACTGCTGAAGATGATGGGAACGCTCCTCTGCTTAGTGTCCAAAAACTCTAAATTTGCAGCAAAATATCCAGATCTCACTACTGTACATTACATATGCAATATATTATTCTCCACTATTGAAAATAAAAACTAGACAGCTGTCCTCAAACATCATTCTCCTAAAGGAACTTCTCCCGATAGGAAAAAGCCATAGAGAACAGAAATTTTACCATATAGATATATATATTTAAGAAAATGCTATGGACTTTAATGATACCCTTTCTAGTATTTTTTTTTTTTAAAAAACGATCATAGTATAGATCTATATAGCAGGGATATAAGTCACTATTAAATTATACAGAATGTTTCAGAAACCTATAAGATACTTAGTTTATAATAAATTCCAAAGGACTGTTTCATAAGCATCCATAACATATGATTTTGGAGCTTATATTAATAAATTGTCTACTAATTACTGGAAATATGCTATGCAATAGATTTGGCCCAAGTGGGATATGATAGTAGCACATACCTTTGTTTAAATGTCAAGAAAACTTTCTGGATATCAATGTTTTTATACTGTACTTAATTAACAGGGTATGTGAGCACCTACTATATGCTAGCCAACCATAAATATTTGAAACCAAGAAATTAAGTATCTCAAACCCATCTGATATATACCATGGAAAATGATAGAACTAATGTAATGAGATTTGATTTGTACTTGCTGACTATCCATCATATGAAGTGTAAATTTCAATTTAAAGCAACAGCAGTCTTATAAAGATTTTATTTCACATCATGATATACTTTCTCTGTACTATAGAAAGAAGAACAACTCCTTGAGTACTTTCCAATATCTAAGTAATCTCTTGTTATTAGCACATTTTCCCCTTTTGGGAAATTCTGGTATATTATTTTTTTATTAGCATATTACAAGGCTAGTTGGTCTTTTAACATGGCTAGGTGTCAGCTACACCTATGTCAGGCTTGCCTTGTTTCCCAAATTGAATAGAATTATAGGTAATGATATCACAAACATCATATGCCTAAACCAGGATTGTTGGGACATAACAGCAGTTTGTGAGTTGGCAGAGGAAGGCAAATCTAGGACAGATTCAGTGGAGTGTAGGCCTGAGAGCATTCCATTAAGAGAAGTCCATTCAGGAAGGGGCCAGTGAAGAGAATGAACTGGGACAGTATCAGAAGAGGCCTTGGGGAAAGGAAGATAGAGGAACCATGGTACAGACAAGCCAATGATTTAAGATTCTTGAAGGAACCCATATAGAGTTCCCCTCTACCATGATCCTGCAAGGGGGGTGTAATGATCCCTCTGTATCAGTGGCAGAAGAAACTGATTAGCACGCAGGAGAACAGGACTGAAGACATGTTGAAAAAAAGAACAGGGAGAGACCGGTGTCTTCTGAATGAGTCAGGGGTGGAAGGATTGGGTGTTGAGGTATGCTGGACTTTGATTTGAACCATGGAAGGGATGGACTCTTGGATTCAGCTGAAGGATTTTATCCTTGCAATGATTTAGCAGCGCTAGGGGACAGTGACTACTACTAAAGGGAAACTAGCCTTTTTTTTTTTTTTGCCCCCCGGGGGGGGGGGGGGGGGGAAGGGAGAGACAGCGCTAGCCTCTAAATATCTGGCCTGATTTAGTTTAACAAATCAGTCACTCTCTCCCTAGGAGCTCAACCTTCAGCTAGTCTATAAGGGTGTGTCTACACTTACAAGTTAAGCCTCCTTAAGTTGACCTAAGTCGACCTAAACTACCCCACGTCCGCACTGGGCTTTCCTTAAGTCGACTTAAGGAAAAGTTAAATTGACTTCACACCTCATTTTAGGTCAACTTAATGCTTTGATCTCCGTGATTACCTGTTAGTCTTTGCTCTTAGAATGAGGCTGTACCAGTATTGGAGAGAAATAACAGAAAACCATGGGCATGATTCTTGCCTGCTATACAAATGCAAATTCTGGTGTTGTAAATGGTTTTGCCAACCATGTCAAATACAGCATAATTTGACTCTCCAAGTAGAACACTGTCCTCCCAATGCATTGTTATCCCTGTGCTTAGAAAAGTTTAAAAGTGCCTTAAGGAGCGGAGAGGGAATTCCTTTCATTCTTGCTCTTCCTGATTGGAAATGGAAGGCAGGGGAAATGCAAATTATGTATTTCTTCTATGTACTACCTGTCAAAAGGCTGGGAAGTATTCTCTGGTGTTCAGCTAGTGAGAAGGGGTTAGAACCGGGAAAGAGACTTTTTGTAGTGAAAACTGGAGGGAAAAGAGAAAAAAAGCTGTCCTATGTTCCATTTGCTCCCTAAAGCCGGATTCACCCCCCCCCCCCTGTTTTTACAGGAAGTACCACACAGGAGGCTGACATTTTGTAAATCCATCTAAGAACAGTAATCTGACCCTCTACAAACCCAAAGGCAATTCATACCATCTCACTGGACTACCCTTGTAATTGCTGAGCTCCTTACTGGTTTCTCAAGCCTAACCCCCTTTTCTCCACATACAGTCAGTCAGCAGACTGAAGGGAAACTGTTAAGGCAGCACATTGTAGAAAGCAATTAAATATAACAGACATTTTAGAAGAGACTTTAACCTGCTAAAAGGTAATTCATTATTAGAAGAGACTCCCAAGGCCTAAACACTGAGTTTATGGTTTTCAGTACAGCCAAAGTTTAAGAATACTTTCAGCCTGAGAAAGTGCAGATCAGTCCTTGTGATACTAGACTATATATAATGGAGTCAAATCAAATCAAGTTAAACAAAACATTTGATGGTGAGAAAAGATCCGCCTTGTGCAAAAATCTTTCCAAGTAACAAATATGTTTAAAGGATGCATTTCCTTTTCATTGTTGTGTTTCTCCCAAGTAGTCAGGTGACTGTTTTCCACTTTGAGATACTAATGAAAAATCCCTAGCACTGTTTTATTGTCACAGATTTGACCCAAACATGCTAATTACCATAGTCGCCTATAGAAAGAAAGAGCCACTGAACAGTTTACAGTCTGAACAGACAAACGAAACCTATCTGAAAGTGAGTCTTGCAAAAAGTAGTGGTGAAGGGAGTAACAAGAAATGCAGCAGACCAACAAGATGATCAAAGTGATGATAAGAACATGCTTTAATCAGTTTTATTTTCAAAAGTAATTAATTTCTGACATATCATGGTAGAAGTGTTTCTTGAGGCAGGATTTGCATGAGGAGAGGGTAGTAAATTTGTGTAACAGTCCTGAAAGAACATTCCATGTGTAAGGAATAGCATGGGGAAAAAAGATTAGAGACAAGCAAATGAATGATTGAAGAGTCAAGACTGGCATTAGCTGGGAAAAGGTAATGCTAAGGAGATATTTAAAAAGGGAAGTTCTCAACACATCCATATCAACAAGTTTCCTCAGTGATAAATTTATCATGAGATAAATAAATGTGTTAGTCTTTAAAAAGTGTCACAGGACTCCTTGTTTGTTTTGCTGAACTAGATTAACACGGCTACCCCTTTGGAACTTGTGCAGAACACACATTGTTATAATTGCTATCTCATAAACCTAGAGTTTTGGTGTTGACTTTTTGAAGCTATGCTGTCTTAACTGGGGAAAAGCAAATCTTAGAGGTTAAAAGATCAACTTGGTGGGCTACTGCATTTTTTTTCCAGATACTTTAATATGCGGTTCCAAAGATCTTTTAATAAATTCCACACGACCTATAAACTAACTTCTTTCCTTTTGAAATGCTATTTGTAATAAACAGTGCTCTCAAGCTGTTACACTTTTGACAATCTATTTTGGGCTCTCTTACTAGTAATTCATTAAATGCTCTTTCACCAGTAATCCATTTCTTTTGTGGCTTTTCTTCTCCCCCACCCCAGTGTGAAAATAATTCTATTTCAGTAGCAAGAAAGTATTTCAGAAGATTCCCACAAAAAGATGGATACTCTGAATTGGACTCTTACAGGAAATAAACCTCCACAGCAATATAATAATGGAGACAGCATTTTATTTTTTATTGAAATCATCAGAAAGGAATGTGTTCTGTTTACAGAGAACAGATGAAGCTTAGACAGCAATAATACATGCGTCTCACCCAACTCCATTAATTCTGATTTGCAAGGACCATGTCTAGGGTTAGAATTTGATTCAGTCTCTTTGCTCATGAAATATTTGATTTTTGTTCCATTTGGACTACAAAAATGGTAATTACTGACACTTTAGAGTGCTTGCTACATAGAAGTCCTGTGGATCTGGACTGAGGCAAGCAATTCATTTAATGGATTTATGGTTTCCCCCCATCTAACCAAGGTAAAGGAGTCTTTTCCATTTCAGGTTGTTCGACATAGAGAAATTGAATCATGATACCAAGAAGAGTACTTCTTGACAGAGCACATTATTGCTGCTCATCTACTTAGCTCTGAGACTTTTCAGTGATTGAACTGAATTCCTTTTCACAATTCATTATTTAATTGCAGATGAAATACAATAAACAATTTTATTTTTGAAGCCATATATTAAGTTCTTATTACTCTAAGCTCCGTTGTACACTAGGATCATTCTCCCCCCAAAAGAAAAAAAAAATCACTAATATTGATTCAGCTCCACTCTTGGTAGCAGCAGTGGGAGTGTGCATGTGTAGACAAGGAGCCAGTGGCCACCAATAATTTTACCAAATTTTCATAGATGTTCTTTGCACAGATTTAGTCAACGTGGTGCTAAAAAGCTAGTATCTGCCTACAGCCCCAGCTACCTGAGCATTGCTACCACTGGGATAAAATGCCATCTAGGATAAAAAGTGGACAAAATTTGCAGAAGAAAAAGTTAGTGCAAACATAGCCTGCTATTCCTAGGTAGGGCTCTGAATGTCAGTTCTTTCCCTCCCTAGAATAATATATTTAAGACCAATGCCTGTTTAGAACCTGTAAAGAAACTCAGCACATCCAGCTTAAATATGAGTATTTTTTCATTTAAAATTTAAAATCAGAGGGAGTTGAAGGCATTAGCCATCTTTCGGCAGTACTCAGCACCTGGTCTGAATGGATTCTTGGGCCCTGCAAACACCTAGAGCAGGCATCATGTTACTTATGTGAGTAGCAGCCAATGGGATGTGTATAAAATTAAGTAGGTGCGTGAGTATCTATAGGATTATAAGGGCTTAGAAAGCAACCATGTCATCATATAATACATGTATCAATCAACCACTTTGTTTAAGACAGTAAATCAAGTCATTTCTTTAACCTTAAAAAAAAATTAAGCACAAAGCCATAATTGTAGCTGAATTGCATGAAATACTAAAAGTGTCCTGACTTTCTGAAACTGTAACCTGGAATCCTAATGTAATTGGCTATAACTTGTAATAACTAAACTGTAAAACTGAGTCACACAGTGTACAAAGTCAGACCCTTCAAACAAACTGAACTCTTCAAAAGAGGTGCATGTGAAAAGGAAAGTCTGCCATGGCAGTCAGAAACTACCCATTACTGAAGACACACCGGGCAAGAGAGTGTGAAGTTACAAGCTGCTACAGCAAGAGAAATTTCAGAGGTAAGTGACCTATATCTGAAAGCACCAAGACATTTTTGAACATCTCAGAGTGCTAAACTTCTCTGCCTCCCACACACTATTATTACATTTTGCATAATTATGTTCTTTGTAACCATATAAATATTATAAAAACAATGAGTCCCACCCAGAATACAATTCCTGCAGTGCAAATTTGGTACTGCCTATCTAAGACTTAGAGTACTTAAAATAGAAGCAATAAAAACATTTGGTGATAAATATGCAGCATGCATTTATAGTGCTAATGAGTATTTTTTAACCCATTTTACAATATTTCCAATTATTTTAAGATAAATGTGTCATTGGATGTATTTTTTGGTAAGACTGTCTTATTGCCTTCAAGCATATTATCAGCTTTATTTATTATTATATATTTATTTGTGTTTCACTAGCACTTTGGTGCTACAGCACTGCAGAGAAGCTCTGATTTGATTTCCTTCCACCTGTAGTATTAACCAGTCCAGAGTGATTTGGTGTGTTAAAGAGCACACTCCCTAAAGGGTCTCTTATTTAACAGAAAGTCTCACACAGGTGTAGTGCCATCTCCCTGACACTTGCCAGTAAAAGGTACTTCAGAGTAATGGTCAGTAAACCCCAAAATCACCACCTATTATGGAATAACTTGCCCATGGGGGATGTTTCTTCCCTCAATTAATGTTTTTTCTGGTGTCTTGAATATATGGGTTGATGACCCCAATTCAGCAAAGTGCTTAGGCCAGGAGTCGGCATCATTAAAGTCAATGGGAGTTCTGCTATTATTTCAGTCAGCATAGAATAAAGCCTAGAGCTATCTAGCTACATATTTATATTGCCCATTCCCAAAGATTTGCACACATGCTTAACTTGATTCACATATTGAATGTTCCTTTCCCTTTTTTTCTTTTTTATTAAGAGAATGGATTTAAAAGTACTCAACTTACCTTTCTGCTATATTATTCATTGATTTGCATATCAAGCCCAAGTCCAGTTCAATAGTCTGAAGCAGAGTTAGGAAGCAGCAACCACATCCAAGGCTCAGAGCTGAAATCAGGAACAGGGCCAAGCAAGGCAAGAACAGGACTGGAGCTGAGACAGTCCAAGAGTGAGAGCAATCACTCCTATGAATAAAACCATTACCTGCTGCTGATCTTTAAAAAAAGCTGACATGCTGGCTCCCCTCAGCCAATCAGGTAGTCCTACCACAACCCAGCTGAGCTCATTAATCTACCTAGAAACTGGATTGGGTAGTTTTCAGGTGAAGGTGCTCAATCCTGACATTTATTTGTCCTCTTCCTCTTCTTTACAAATGAACCAGTCTTAATCTTTCCACTCTCCCATCCTATGGAAGTTGCTGGAGAGGAGCGGTTTCAAATGCTTTCAGAAGTCCAAATAAGTTATGTGAACAGGTTTTCCTTTATACTCAAGGAATCCTAGTGTGCTAAATAGAAATGATTTCCTTTACAGAAGTTATGCTGCATGTTCAAACACCTCATACAAAAAATAGAAATGAAAAGAGGGAAAAAATTAACTTTTAATGTGGGGCTTCTGTAACTAAAATAATCAAGTTTTAAGATATGTATTCATATTTCCTCTCTTTCCAGTAATTGTCAGGACATATTATTTCTGAATGTTGGAGAAATGATGAAGGACATTCAAACCATGCCATTCCTGGAGAAAAAGAAAACAACTCAATACCATCATGAAAAAAAGAATTTAGTTTTCTCTTCTTGCTCTAGCAAATCTAGTAATCAACTTTATTTCAAACTCATGGCTCCTGCTATGAATCTTTGGTAGTGATTTTATGTGCCTGTGTCTCTGTCTGGCCTTTATTTTAATTAGTGACAATGTTCTGCTCAATGTTCCTCCAACACCAGTTCCATCTTTATCTGCTGCTTCAGCTTTCAACAAAACTAAGTTTCTGATTTAAAGTTAAAAACATAAAAATATGAATCATCACATTTTCAGAACCAAAGCTCAGTGCAATGCTGTCTGTTTTCTTCAACAAGATCTAAGCAACAAAGTAATTCATTGGAGTATGATACTTTCCTTTGGGAACTCTTGCCAACGGCTGTTGTAATGCAGGTTTTTGATTTCTCATGCTACAGATGGTCTATGTAATAGATTTCTATTTCTAACCAAATAAACCCCAGAAGATTTCAAAGACCTTTCAGATAATTTTACCCAACAACAGGACATTACTCAGAATCTCTGAAGCTCATAGTGAAATCCAGGTAGAAAATAAAATATGCAAAATATGAGAGAGACCTAGCTTTACAAAATATGGCTTCTTTTGAAAGCAACTTTGGTTATTTAGAGATCAAATATCAAAAAGAGTTCTACTTTGATTGCTGCCTATAATTACTCTGTATTCAAGAACCTTCTCCCCAGTTTGTCTTTGAAGAGGATCCAGGAAATTTTCATAGAAGAGGAATTTATTAACGTGTCATATTTTCACATACATTGTGACCAGAGATTTTTGTCCCAAGATATCTAAGACATGGATTCTATATGAAGAGGCAATTGGCAGAAAAGCCTCAGAAGGAGTTTAAATTCCAGCAGGCTAATAATAGCATAGGGTTCGATACTGTTACAAAATATTCCAACAGTATGTAGGGTCAGTTACAAGAACATTACATCACTTTACCCAGAAGTCTCTTTGTCTGTGAACTCCATTTTGTTTTATAGAGAACTCCATTTTGTTCAGTAGCAAGAACATTACATCATTTTACCCAGAAGCCTCTTTGTCAGTGAACTCCATTTTGTTTATAGAGAAATCCATTTTGTTTTATATAACAAAACCATAATAAGCCCTTTGGTATATTATCTTGGTCCCCAACAATACACAATCTCTTCCCATACCATCTACATACTTAAATCTTCTTTTAACTTCAACAGTAGTAAGGAACAGTGTGTGTTAAGCAATTAGAATAATTAGCACCTAGAAAGCAATATAGATAAGACCATTGATAACGTAGGACTGAACCATTTAAAAGCCCTTTCTCTCACTACATGAAAAACCTTGTACCTCTACAAGCCAAAGTCATACGTTATTTCATAAAGTTATATTTCTTTGTTAGATCAAAGTTTCATTCTCTTTTCTTTTCTTCTTAGCCTTGAAATGGACCTTTAATTACTGTCCCCCCTTTCTCTCGCTTTGGTATATCCCTTCTCCATTCTTTTTCCACTCACTCCCCCTCCCTCTAGGGATGATCTCATTCTAGGGATGATCTCATTCTAGGATGATCTCATCGTCATATGATCTCTCTCCCCCCCCTTCCCCCTTAACTGAACTACAAGTCCCAGAATGTTCTTGCCCCCTCAGGACTACAAGTCCCATGATGTACGCTGCCTTTTCCCCTTCCCGGTGCCTATAAAAGATCAGCCAATCGTAGGCAAGAGTTGTTGGACACTGAGAGCCTAGGGAGATGCTGCTAGTCTACCTAGCAACTAGCAACGAGTCGGAACACCGGGACCTGAGATTGGTCACTCCCGCAAGCCGGACCAGATAGTCTGCCTAGCAACTCAGCGCATCGCAGAAAACCAACTGTCAACGGACTCACCCGCCTCCGTAGTTCGAATCTGCACGCCACCACCCAGACCAGTGCTGCCACAGCTTGGGACAGCATCATCACAGCCCAGAGCAGCAGCACGATAGCCTGGACCTGACCATCAACATCCGAACCAGCCGTGCCATCACAAGCCGGACCAGCCATACCGGACCAGTTCATCTCGGACCCGATCCTGTCAGTCCGGACCCGTTTTTCTCGGTAAGGCATTGGTGTGTTAAGGATTTGAGGCAAACTCGGCTAACTGAGTTCCGACTTATATTGCCCAAATTCTGGCTACCTCTGCCTAAATGACAGAGCAGAAAAGGAGCCATTAAGACTAGTCAGAGGCAATATTTGAGGGTTTTGTGAGTATGACAAAGGTTGCTTTTGAGGAGCTTGTGTGTTAATAAAGCTGAGTGACTGCGGCTTGAGTGAGAAGGGCTCATCTCCAACCCATCCAGTAAATGACTGATCACCATTTACTGAATGACATAGGAGATTAGGATTTTAATTGTTATAAGGTATAGAGTATAAGTTTAATATTGGTATTATATAGTTAAATGCTTATTAATAAAGTGGTTCAGCGGAGCTGCAACATTCTATTCGACTGCCTAACGGTCATTTGGCTCTCTGCTTATTTTATGTAAGTCAAAATATGCTCAACATTGCAAACTTATTGTATTAATCTTACACAAATAAATGTTAAGATTTGTTTTGGAAACATTTCCTGCTCTGTGTCTGTTCTTGATCGACGGGCTGTAGTCGTATTTTCCTAGGGTTTAGACCATTAAGCAAGCACACCTGAATTTAGAAATTTACCTCTGTCTATAGTTTCAAATAATTTGAAAAGTACAGTTGGGTAAACTGAGGCATGGAGGTAACAACATGTGCCAATTTATTAATATCCTGACACTATGACAACAAACTATTCTAAGTTCCCAGTTGGATAATCTGTTCCATGCAAGCAGGTCTTTGCTCCAGTATAGATAAATTCTTACTGTCTTCTGTGGAGTCTCACACCAATGTATTGGTCAACCAGCTTGGATCCTATGTAATTATTTATGAAATATCATTTGAAGCTTGGTGAGTTCTTTTTAAAAGAGATACGGTCTGACTCTTTGGAAATATCCCATGGAACAATAGACTTTGAAGAAACTTATGGCATGGAGTGTTTGTTTTTTTAGCAAGTCCACTATGAATGAATGTCTTCATTGATCAATGAATCTGATTTGACGGAAAAAGTGTAGGTTTGTCCACATGCAGTCTGAATCACATGTGATTTATATATAATTCACACCTTAGTTCAAAACTCTTCTAATAACTCACCTCACCTTTTCTCAATAATAGTTTAACAAACATTTTTGTTCCTTTTTTCTATCTTATTTGGTATCTATCATTTTTCATTTTTGCTTCTTTCTTAATTTTCTATTATTCTTTTATTTGTTTGAATCTACATATTCATTACATTATGCTTTTTAAAAGCTTTGCTTTAAAGGGTTTTTGTTTAATTACTAAAGACAAATAAATTTGTCATGGAAATTCTTTCTGGGCTTATATTTATTTATTTCAAATTGCTACTGATTGGGATAGAGACATAAAAAAGTATCATCTCATTTTGAGGCAGGTCCTAATGGGACAGGAGACATATGATCACATAACCTCATAATACTTTCCTATCACATAATATCTAATGTAAGACAAATATAAAATAGCTGACATTTCACAGTTATTTTCAATTCTCATATGGCTCCAATTTCTTAAAATAAGAGATGAAACATTCTTAAAATGATACAATTGCTTCTTTTAATTAAGATTGTTTATTCTAGCTTTTTGGGATGAAGACCCTTTGTCCTGCCTCACCTACTCAGATTGGCTCCCAGCAACATAATATTAGTAGACTGAGTTAAGTAAAAGGCACATTTGCAATCCTCTTTGAATTAAAATGAAATTAAATATGCTGGTGCTAAATTTTAAACCTATTTCTGCAATTTGGTAAACCAATGTTGATGCATTTGCTTGAAGACAAATGTCAAACTAAGGTGACAGCAGAGATCACAATGATGGATCCCAAGTTCATAAGAAAGTGTCAATTTGCACACCTTATTATAATTCCAATCTCTGCATCATTAATCTTGATGCATTTAAATATCATTAGGATTGGCAGGATTAGATTTTTATTGGCAAATGCTGGTAAATATTGATTTCACCATATAAACGCAAACCAGTGAAAAATATTTCCATGGATGATTACTGAAATTTACAGATAGAAAAATTGTGCTTGACAGTTAATTAGAATTTGATTTAAGGATCTTTACATTGTATATTTTGACTTGTGATGTTGACAATTTGTGTTTTAATGATTATCAAGCTTTAATTTTTTAATCTCAATACCTACCATCATTAAATGATTATTGTCTGACCCTCCCCCATAATTTTTGCAACTGTTATAATTTAAATAGATTAAAATTTAAAAACTGCTTAAAATAAGCATTATTATCTGTTAAAATTATTTTAAAAAATCAAAATCAAATTCTTACAACCCTAAACATAATCCAAGACAAGTTATAGAAATCAATCAAATGACACACCTCCTTGCAAACTCATTCCAACATTTTTTATATTTGTAATGCTCCCAAACTCAAGCTAAAAATGGGAGAATGATGCATGTTTGTTTAACAATAATAATAAAAAGTGCTTTAGAAATCTTCTAATTTATTGTAACAAATCCATTATTATTTAGTTACTGATTCCAGTTCATGCTGTAATCTTTGAAAACACAGAGCATGACTTCAATTCGAGTTAAACTGGATCCTAGGAACAATAACAAATTGTACACCACCAGAAATGGGAGCAAGATTTCTAATTCTATTGCTATAACAGACACTTTTACCACACATTCTAGAGAGAATCTCTATTAGTTGTTTGTAACACTGGGCTTATAACATAACTGAGTGATCTGACTCCATTCAGTGCTACCTACAGGAATGGGCCATGTTGCATTAGACAATTAGTTAAGGTACTCTGGTGTCCCATCATCCCTGACGGTGATCATTACCAGATACTTCAAAGAAAAATTAAAAAATTAGGGAATAGCCTATTCACAGAGGAAGTTTCTTCCTTCTCCCAGACAGCTAGTAGTTGCTTATGCCCTAAAGCAAGAAAATGTATCCATTTTTTTATTCCATCTAACATTAACTGTGGAAGCTCCCATTTAGCCAAATAAATATGTATCTTTTTTTGTGACATCTAAACTCATTTTTATATGTGGGTTCTACAGGATAACTATGTTTTGTTTTAAGAAAGTATTTCCTTTTATTAATTTTAAACATTTTTACTTTCAGTTTAATTGGGTAGTGCTTTGTGCAATAACCACAGTATGAGTCATCATATCTAGCTGTTGTAGCTAGACTCAAGCCTAGTGGTTGGAGACAAGGATAAAAGTCAGAGCAATATTAAGTACCAACCTGAGGGCTAGAGTCAGAGTCAGCATCAGAAATAAGGTGACGGAGCAGGGACCTGGAGTAGGACCGAACAGTAGGAACTGGGAGTGGACTGGAGCTTTTAATAGGATGAGAGGAATCAGGAGCAGGTTATGATGCAGGAACTGGGAGCAAGCAAGAATGCAGGGCTCAGGAGTCAGGTAAACAGGAGAGGTCCATCATAGCAGTCTGCCAGAGATTAATTTATATGCTCATACAACTTCCTATTGTTATTTCCTGGTTTAGCTCCTCAGCCAATCCAGAGTCTGGATGTTTCTCTCTATTAGGAGCTTTGGAAGTAGAGCCCTCTGCATGCTAACCCATCACTGGACTCTTCCCTGGTTATTCAGGTGAGCTGCTGGATGGAGGTTGTGACCTGGGCACTGCTTGGGGTCCGGTCTGAGGTGTGTGATTCTTCACACTTTCTTCTTGTATTACAAATGAAAAAGAAGCATCCACTTTACCTTTCAGAAAAGTATTTTTTTCAAAAATGAGAGTCCTGTGGCACATTAAAGACTAACAAATTTCTTCAGGCATAAGCTTTCATGGGCTCCAACCACTTCATCAGATGCATGAAATAGAAACTACAGTTGAGAGGTATATAAACACATGCCAGAGTGAAGGAGGGCAAGTGTTTGCAAAGTCAATTCAATTAAGATAGATGAAGCTCATTCACCACAATTGATTAAAAGGTGAAAATGTTTGAACAAAGAAAATTACTTTTTATAATGTGCTAACCATTCCAAGTCCCTATTCAGACCCAGTATGATTGCAGTTAGTTGGTTTTTAGTATAGGGTGGTGTTGTGTCCATCACTTATTCATACTGTAGTGTTCAAAAAGTGGATTTCTTGTGTGGACTGGTCCAGGTTAAGGTTGCTGATGGGGTGGAATTTGTTGAAATCCTAGTGGAATTCTTCAAGGGACTCTTACCCATGCTCCCAGATGATGAAAATGTCATCAATGTAACATAGGTAAATGAGAGGTATTTGGGGACAAGATTTGAGGAACTGATGTTGTAGGTCAGACATAAAAATGTTGGCATACCCTGGGGCCATACAAGTATCACAGTCGTGCCACTGACTTGAAGGTATAGATTGTCTCCAAATCTGAAATAGTTGTGGGTGAGGGCAAAGTCACAAACTTCAACTACCAGGTGTGCCATGTCATCATCAGGGAAACTGTTCCTGATGGCTTGTAGTCCATCTTTGTGTGGAATGTTGGTGTAGAGGTCTTCAATATCCATAATAGCTAGGGTGGTGTTTTCTGGGAGATCACCAACAACGTGTAGTTTTCTCAGGAAGTCAGTGGTATCACAAAGATAGCTAGGAGCGCTGGTGGCGTAGGGCCTGAGGAAAGAGTTACATAGCCTAACAGTCCTGCTGTGAGAGTGGCAATACCCGAGATGATGGGATGTCCAGTATTCCCAGGTTTATGGATCTTGGGTAGGAGACAGAATACCCCTGGTTGGGGTCAATTTACCCTTACCTTGTTCACTTCCTCTTTAAACAAGCAGTCCTAATATTTCCAATTGTTCCACATAAAGAAGGAGGAAAGTGCTTTGGGATGTGTATTTTTTTTTGGGGGGGGGGGAATCATATTACTGAACTGAAAGTATTTTGAAAAGAGTATTTATGTGTTTGGATAAATATTGTGCTGGTAAGAGTGCACATTTGAGAGACTGATATGTTGAGTGTGAATGTTGCTTTAACTCATGGAAGTAGATCTTCAACCCATGTCAATTGTCATAGATCTATTAACGCCAATTTATACAAGCATTGTATCTGTCCCTTACACTATAATGTTTCCAGTACTTTCAATAAATACACTTAGGCATAGTTACCACAAAAAACTTAGTTAACTTAGAGTTAATGTCCTAACTTTCCAGTCAAATTCTCTTATCTCCTTCATTTAAGATTCTTCATACATGAGGGGAAAGAGTAAATGAATACTCCAGCTTCTTCCATCTGCCACTTGCAACTTTTCTCATGAAGCAGCAGAAGTTTAACAGTCTGAAAAGTTTTGAGGATGGGCAAGAAAGATTGAGCATCAGTTAAAGCTTTCTCTGCCAGGAGTGTAAAGTTTTAAACAAAGCAGATGTGACTGTTTTGTCTGCCTGCCTCCTTTCCATAGCCCTGATGCTTGGCCAGCTTCTCATCTGCTACTTGCAATTTCTGGGAAGAACTATCTGCCTGTACCCCCTGAGATCTAGTCCAGCATTGTACTTTTACTGCTCAATCAAGTTTTCTTCTATAAACTTTAAACAGTAAAGTATTGTATATATCGGTTTTATACATACATGGAATTAATTTTACATTTAGAATTGCAATATTTGCTCTGATACAATAGTAGCAGGAACAACATCTTGATCTTCAAACACCAAAGACAGAAGGTCATTAGCATCATCACCCAAACAACCCATTGGGAGCTAGTGTATGAATTCAGACCTAGGGCTTCACATTATGTTTCTGTAAAACATCAACAAAAGAAGAGACAGAAATTCAGAAACCTAGCAGTACCAGGAGCCAGAAATCAGCCTACCTTTTCTTCCCTCTCCTCAAATAGGAGCAGAAGCTACTTCATTTGAAGATGACTTATTTTCTTACTTCAGAGCTTGGATAAGGATGACTGCTTGGAAAAAAGTAACGACATAAAAATCTCTAGTTACCTCCTTTCTGGTCATCAAATGAGGCATCTAGAGATTTAGCCATTGCTTCTTCAACAGGTTGTTGTTGTGTAATATAGATGTCTAAAAGGGTCTGTTTCTCTGATAGGCTACAGCCACTTTACACTGCTCTAACAATAAAATTTACTCCCTCTTTAAGATCCTTTTATATTCTAAAGTGTCGTAAAGTGGCCTTAGTGAAAATGACAATCAGCCACTCTAAGGAATGAATTACATATGATGGAAATCATCAGAGATTCCATCAACAGTTACCCACCTTTATGTAATTGGGATGTTCAGAATAAAATGGATTTGTATTTATTTATTGGCTGTATATAAATAGCTTGAACTTGATAATAAGGTTGTCACTGAAAGTTTGGTTTATGTAACAACAGCAGAATGCACATGACACATGATTGATCCTTAATGTGGATTTATCGGGTTTAGACACAGACATATAGATAATATGTTATTTGTACATAGCATAGTTTTCATAAGGGCTAAATATTCAGTTTGTGTGACTCTAAAAGTGGAATTACATCATAAAGGAACTTTGCCAATTATAACTGTTTTCATCACATCTTCTCTGTATTATTTTAAGATTAATGCCACTTAAAAATGTGCACACAATTCAAAGATCAGGATCAAAGGTTCTAATAGACAATACTATTCATTCTTATTTATAAACACAATTTTCCCCAGTGCTTAGACTGAGGATACTACCTAGTTTATAAAATGTCTGTTGTAATGACATGTTGTAATGACAGATTGGTGCTTGTGTACAAAAGGGAATGACATAAAATTAACCACAGTTGGAAACATTTAAGACCTATTATTGTTGCTTCCAATGGATGTCAGCAGCATTGTTGTCAGGACTAAAAATAGAATCAAACAATGAAGGGGGAAAAAAACACCAAGAAGCAAAAACCAAACAAAACATGCCCTGCATTGTGCTCTGACGGCTGCTAAATTCAGGATTTGGTAGAATGACAGTGGGGTCAGATGCTAAAAATTAGCTCCCTCTGCTAAGAACATTTTGATGCTAGTCCTGGAAATTCAATACCAGATATACCAGCCACTCAACTTGATGCAAGAGAATTTTAAGCTGCTCTAGTCCACGTAAGGAGATCAATACCAGAGATAATGTTTAGCCACATAGCTGAAAAGATATTTTGTCTGTTCTAATTTAAATAACAAAGATGGTGACAGAATCATAATGATCAGACATGAACTGAAATATACTTAGTTTTAAGTTTAAGGCTTTTGATAAGTAGTAAATAATAATAGTTTAAAAGCAAGTTTTAGTTAGAAATCTAAAATGGTGGCTATGATGATGTCTTATTAAGAGAAAGTGAAAGAAACTACTGTCTAAAGTTAACTCTTTGTGTGGAAGGCTGTATCTGTGTGTTCCCAAGGGGAAATTGAGACAGGAGGGTCTAGGGAGTTTTCCAATAATTTAAATTGAAACCCCTGGCAAAACCTTGTAAATCTCCTAGGGCACACCACTCCCTGTTACCTCCTTTTCAAATTAAGGTTTGATATTGGTTAATTAATACATAAGCCACTTTAGAATCACTGGGGTCCAAATTTTAGGGTAATATATTGAATTAGAGGTGATCTTTCTGATAACAGCACATGAGGCCAATCAGAGCTTTAAAAATATCACCAATATCTTGGATTGCACTGAGAATGAATAAGAAGTCAGTCCAGATAGCTGAGTACAATGTATTGTTCTAGGAATCCACATTACTTGGAAAGGGATAAACTATACAGTGTGCCATCTTAAACTTCTGGGTAGTTTCCAAGCTTAGCTCTGGATCTTATCTAGCACAGAGCACAAAAAGTCATGGCATGAGTGTCTGCTGCAAAGACCAATGTAACATAATTATTTAAATATTTTAATTCAATATTTAACTCTCTAGAAAATGCGTACTGAATTAAGGACTTGCTATCCTGTGGGTGGAAAAATGACTAATATTACACAGGTTATTTAGTTAATTCAACATTTTGATATAGTTCATTTTAAGTAGTATGTATGAGTTGAAAATGATATTGATGCATTTCATTATATATCTGGAGCTAAACTGTAATTTGAAAAGTTAGGTGTTCTGAATAATTTATAATCATAGGGATTTTACCTAAGAAATTCAAATTTAGCAAAAAAGTTTTGGTGTCTTTATAATCCCTTCATACTTCTCACCATGATAGTTTGAAGGGCTTAAGACAGATACAGTTCTGTTGAAAAGTAATACCCCCCCACACACACTTTCATTCATGGTTTACTTGGGGGAGCAGGCAACATACACCTGGGTGCCTGATGCCATTGACAGTAAAGAGGATCCTGAATATACCAGTGGTGATATTGGATAAGTAGGAATCTTCTATCTACCGCTCTGCAGAACTTTTTTTTTTTTTTACTTATAATCAAATTTAAAATTCTTGGCTGGGTCCTGTACCACTCAATGGCATGCTTTGGTGCCCTCATGAATACATTTAAGCTAATCTGCGACATGGGTCTAACACAAAAATACCAATGCTAAACAATAAACATTCAATATTCTTAATACATTTTTTAGTCTTTAAAAGTGCTGCCAGACTCCTTGTTTGTTTTGCTGAACTACACTAACATGGCTACCCTTTTAGAATTTAAATTAGAGTTAACACACCTTTACTTAACATTTAAGAAGTATGATATCCAGGAGCATTGGTCCCTTTAAAAAAAAAAGATTTGGGGCACAGGTTCTGCTCTAGCCCCTCCCCCAGCACCGCCACCACCATGGACCAGTGGCCTGCACCTACCACTCCCCCTCCAAGTGGCCTGGCTCTGTTCCTCATCCCTCCCCAACTGCTCCCTGTGCCCCAGCTTTGATCCCTCCAGTGGCATCCCCTCCACATGGCCCCATGACGCAGCCTGGCGCTGTCCCACCCCCCACCCCCAGCCCACCTGCAACGTGGCAGCAGGTCCAGCCCCCGGGGCCCTGGGGCCTATGCTGTGGGCGCCTCCCAGAACCCCATGGTGGCCTGGCTCTATGCTGGCTCCCAGCTCCCGCAGAGAGCCCTCCCTTTCGCTGAGCTACCTACCCACCTGCTTTCCCTCCCCCTTACCCAGTGGGGCCCAGCCCCACTCCAGAGGAGCTCATAGACTCATAGACTATGTCTACACTTACAAAGCTAGTTCGAATTTAGTTAGTTCGAATTAATTTAATTCAAATTAGCATGGCCCCACTAGAATGCTTGTTCGAACTAGCCATGGCCATGCATGGCACTTGTTTAGTTCGAATTAGTCAGTTGCAGGAAGGTCAATCTGCCGATTAGTTGGAACTAAGCAGTTAGTTCGAACTAACATGGCCACGTTGGATTAGTCTGAACTAACTAGTTTGAATTAACCATTAATTCGAACTAAGCAATCGAATTTATTAGTTTGAATTAAGGAAGCTCTTAATTCGAACTAATGAAAGCCTAGTGTGTCCAAGGCTTAAGTTAGTTCGAATTAAGCTTCCTTAATTGTAGGAAAGTAATGAGAAATGGTGAAAGTTCAATAATAGAGCATCCTTGCAGTAGTATTAATGTATTTCTAAGAGAGCTGGCATTATCCTACGTAGATTTGTGAGCTGAATACATCTTAAATTTAGACTGTTGTAGAAACTAGAGGAGCCTTCATGAGTAAGGCAGACAAAAACTGAAGTTCAGATTAACAAAATAGCTATGTGAACCGTAGACCCGAAAAGATAAATTCCTATATTAATGATACTTGCAGGAAAAATGCTTTTTTGTTCATCAAAAGGCAATTACCAATGTCTTCCACAAGAACCATAAAAGCAAGCAGCTGCACAAAGACTTATTTAATTTCATGTACCCTTTCTATTAGGTTACAGTTACAAAAATGTAAACTATTATTTTTATTATATCACTATAAATATGATATTCATTGCATTCTTAAAGATCAGACACTGTTGAAATTATTAGAATTCTGTGAAGCAAGAAAAAAGTATCTTTTTAAATGACTTTACAGAGGGTTTACGGTAAAAAGGTATTTTTCTCTGCCAATTCAAACTCTATGTTTGGAAGATGCATTCAAAGAGGTTAGCCCACTGGTGACAGAAAGGAAAAATAAGACTTTAATGAGTCGGAGTTCTATACCTATAATAGGGCACAGATTAAACCCTATGCAGTTTGTTTTGCTTTGCCAGCAAAACAGTGTTGCAAAAGCTGGATTCAACAATATCTCCATGAATGTGTTAGAGGATTTATGCAACCTCAAAGTGAGAGTTTGACCATTGATTAGAATAAATTAATTTGTCTAGGCCGGGCTCTGGCATATTTATTCTTGTTGATAATTCAGGTGGCCATTCATTAGGAGGAACAAACATATTTAACAATAATAACCGCTGCAGATTTTGCAGTGTCAGAAGAGATTTTTTTCTTACAGAACAGATGTATTTAGATCACAAACAGCTAGATTGTTCCTAGATCTCATGTTGGTGCAAGTTGAGAGGTTGCCCAAGGATTCTTCCCTGTCCTGTGTCCCATCCATACTACTACTCCTGCTACACCTGCCCTTGCCACACACCTCTATCCTCTCATGCCATCCCTACCCTGTCAGGCTACCGGACCATCCCACTGGCCGCCCATACCTGTCCTGTACACTCCCTTGTCACCCCATACCTGCCCTCCCTTGACTGAGGGCAAGCCTGGGGCGGAGTGGAGCTTGGGTCTGGGATGGGCCTGGGAGCTTTCCTTCTCATGGGGAGGCTTGACCATCTACCTATGTTCAAAGACCTTTGGATGAGGCCTAATCTAACCTTGAGCAAACTATTTTATTACTCCATGCCTTAGTTACATAATTTAATAAAGTATTTGGACAGCTTTAGATGAAAAACACTTCGTAAATGCTAAGTGTTATCACTTATACATTTTTAGGCTAAGCAGATAGTTAAAGATATCATTGCACTGAGATGTTTTCTGGACTTGTTCATACGATAGAACATTTTTACAACTAAGTATCTTCATATTCTCTAGCTGCATATGAAGATCATCTACTTAAGCATGTTTTCTCTCCTCCATTGAAACTGTGCATATTAACATAAATGCACAGAGTAAAGAAAAATAAGTTATTTGCATTTTTAAATGGAATTAGCTTTAATAGGGATGCATGCTCTTTAAATGTTGAGATAATTAAGTTGCATTTATTCCCCTTCCGTAGTAGCTTAAAAGTGATTCCACAATAAAATATTCTCTTATTAAATGGTTCTAAGAAGGATAACTAAGGATGATGAGCATTTAAAAGTCTGTAGTGCATGGCTTCTGGAATAATCTCTCTCAAGTTCATAAAACAAAGTTCATAAAACAAAAAGAAGCAAGAATGTCTCCCTGCTCTTGCCCCCATTCCAAATTGTGCTGTACCTAGATTTAAATCTCAAGCTCTACCTATGTGTATCTGCTTTTATGTTTCCCCTCCATTCTTGATTTTGAGTACTTTTCATTATGTCTAAGCCAGTAAAGTGCTTAGTACTTCACAGGATTTGCCCCCAAGTTTGCTGGCTTCAGCAGAATGACTCCACTTCAAATTCCACAGAATCTTTTTTCTTTTTTGTAGCTAATTTCCACTAGAAGAAAAGAGACAAAATTTATAAGCTTAATTTACAATCACTATTTTTTTCTCTGATTTGATTCAAAGGATTTTTCTTATTGCTTGTATTACAGGTCCCAACTGTGAGACACCAGGGCCAGAGGGAAGCAGGAGAGTCATCCTTTTTGAAAACCGGGAAGTGGGCGGGTGCAAGCCCGCCCACTGCTAAAACTCCTCCCCCAGCCTAAGGGGATGGAGCACTGGACCCGGCTTCAAGTGAATACGGGGGACAACAAATGACAAACAGGAACGGGTGTGAGGGTCAAAGGGTCAAAATCAGGGACTCGGAAGGGGACACCGAGCAGAGAACCCCGGACAGCGCCCACTGCTCCCGGAAAGTATCGAGGGAGCCAGTGGACGCCGCCCAGAGGAACTCTGCCCGGATGCGTGCACGAACGAGGGACCGGAAAGAGGCCCCACAGTCACAGGAACCTCCTTCAGCCAACCTCCTCTCTCTGGTTTTATATATGGCCACTTTGGCGTAGGCCAAGAGGAGGTTGGCGAGGAGGTCCCGCGACTTTGTGGGGCCACAGATGGGGAGTGCATAAAGAAAGAGGTGTGGGGAAAAGTGCAGCCAGAACCTCAATAAGAGGTTCTGGAGGAGCCGGAAAAGGGGCTGCAACCTGGTGCATTCAAGGTAGGCGTGCGCCAGGGTCTCCCTCACTCCGCAAAATGGACAGGTGTCGGGACGGGGAGTGAACCGCGCCAGGAACACGCCCGTGCTCACGGCTCCATGAAGGAGCCGCCAACTTATATCCCCGGCGGGCCTTGAAGTCAAGGTGGCATATAGACTGGCCCACCGGGGATCCTCGCCCTCTACAGGTGGAATTAGGTCCCGCCACTTTGTGTCGGGGCGGGACACGAGGGCGAGGAAGTGAATAGTGTGGAGCATGAGCGTGTATAGATGTTTCCGTGGCGCGGTTTGAAAGGAGACCGGCTGCAAGTCCAGCAGCCGGCTCGGGGCGTGGGGCGGGGGCGGCCGGGGGGGCTCGCGGGGCCAGGGCCCGATTAAAAGCTCCGGAGGGCCAGGACTGAGGGGAGGGCGGGGAGCACCCTCTCGCAGGACCTGCTCGAGGTAGTCCCGAGCAGCAGGGGGCAAGGCTGCCTTCACCTCCTGGAGTAGGCGCCGGGGGGTTCGAAGGGTGGAGAGCCCCATGCGCTCAGCGAGCACAAGGGGATCCACCCAGTCCCCCCGGGCATAGTCCAGGAGGTCTCCGACCTTGGTGACGCCTGCCAGGACCAACCTCCACCTCACGGAGGGGGCCTCCGCCACCTGCACACTAAGATGGGGGTTGTGTAGCAGGGGCTCCGCGAGGAGGTCTTCCCCCTCGGTGGTCACAAGGGACCTGGAGGCCAAAACGAGCCTCCAGGTCCGGAGGAGGTCCTGGTAGAAGGCCGGCAGCTCGGAGAGGTCTCGCGGAAAACCTCTCGGATTGATAAAAAAGAGCTGCCGGTCGTATCGGAGCCCTCGGTAGCGGCGGAGGAAGGTGCACGCCAGTTGGCTCCACGCCGGACTACCTGCACTATAAAGGAGTCTCTGCAGGGCCTGGAGGCGGAAGGCATGGACCTGGCTGGAAACACAGCACAGGCCCTGCCCTCCCTCCTCCAGGGGAAGACTCAGAATCCCTGCAGAGACCCAGTGCAGTCCTGGCCAAAAGAACTCCAGAATTGTCTTCTGGAGGTTGGCCAGGAAACTCGGGGGCGGGACCAGGGTGTTGAGCCGGTGCCAGAGCATGGACAGGACGAGCTGGTTGACGACCAGTGCCCTCCCACGAAGGGAGAGGCACTGCAGCAGTCCTGTCCATCTCCGCAGCCACTCAGACACCCTGTCCTCCAAACCTCGCCAGTTGTCGTCCGGGGAGGGATGCGTGGCAGAAAGGTAAACGCCGAGATAGAGCAGCGGACCCGCGCTCCACCGGATGGCTTGAAGCGTGGGTGGGAGGGAGCCGACCGGCCACCCGGCCCCTACCGCCAGGCCAGAGCTCTTGACCCAGTTGACCCGGGCGGAGGAGGCTGCCGAATAGATGGCCAGGCAAGCCTCCAACCGCTCCAGGTCTCCCGGGTCCTGGACCACGAGGAGCACGTCGTCGGCGTACGCAGACAGGACCAGCTTCAGCCCTGGCTCGCGGAGCACCAAGCCCATCAACCTCCGACGGAGGAGACAGAGGAAGGGCTCCACGGCCAGAGCGTACAGCTGGCCCGACAGCGGACAGCCTTGACGGACTCCTCGCCCGAAGCTGACAGGTTCGGTCAGGGTCCAGTTAAGCTTGACCAAGCACTCTGCGGAGGCGTACAGCACCTGGAGAAACCCCACAAAACGGGGCCCGAAGCCGAACGCCTGCAGGGTGCCCAGGAGATACCCGTGGTCCACCCTGTCGAACGCCTTCTCCTGGTCCAGGGCCAGGAGGGCGAACGACAGACCATCCCTACACCCTAGCTCCAAGAGATCCCGGACCAAATACAGATTGTTAAAGATGGAACGGCCCGGGACGGTGTAGGTCTGGTCGTGGTGGACCACGTCCTGCAGCACGGACCCCAGCCGCAGCGAGATGGCTTTGGCTGCGATTTTGTAGTCTGTGCAGAGGAGCGAGACGGGACGCCAGTTCCGAAGGTCGTGGAGGTCCCCCTTCTTGGGCAGCAGGGCCAGGACTGCCCGCCGGCAAGAAAGGGGGAGCACTCCGCTTTCCTCGGACTCGGCCCAGACGATGGCGAGGTCCGGGCCGAGGACGTCCCAGAACACGCGGTAGAACTCCACAGTCAGCCCGTCCATGCCCGGAGATTTATTGGTGGGCATGAGATGGAGGGCTTCCGAGAACTCGGCCAGAGTGAGAGGTAGCTCTAACCGGTCCCGGTTGCCCTCGCTGACCGTGGGAAGTTCATTCCAGAGCACCCTACAGGCGGCGATTTCGGTCGGATCCGGGGAGAAAAGACCGGCGTAGAAGGCCCTGGCCCTTCCACGCATCTCCACCGGATCCGTGAGGGGGGTGCCATCCTCAGCGAGGAGGCAGGTGACATGCTTTTTAGCCCCCCTCCGTTTCTCCAGGGCATAGAAGAAGCGGGAACCGCGATCCATCTCCCGAAGGAGATGGAGGCGGGATCGAACAAAGGCTCCCCGGGCCCGTAGATCCTTGAGGGCACGGAGCTCCTCCCACTTCTCCCGGCACGCTCCGCAGAGGGACGGATCCTCAGGGCTGGTGGCCAGGCGCCTCTCCAGCTCTAAGACCTCCCGTTCCAGCTGCTCTATCGCCGCATCCCTCCGCCGGCTGGCCCCCCGAGTGTAGTCACGGCAGAAGAGCCGGGCGCGCACCTTCCCCACGTCCCACCACAACCGCGCCGAGGGAAAGGCGGGCTTCTGCCCCCGCCAGGCCAGCCAGAACTCCCGGAAGGACGCCACGAAGCCCACATCCTCCAGCAGGCTGTTGTTAAAATGCCAGTAGGCCGGCCCCGGCCTCTCTGCTGACAGAGAGGCCTTCACGGTCACCAGGTGTTGATCCGTGAAGGGGGCCGGCCGTACGCCGGAGGAGTGGGCTCATGCGAGATGGAACCTGGAGATGTAAATGCGGTCCAACCGGGAGTGGCGCGACCGATCTTCCCTCACCCGGACGAAGGTGAAGGTCACCTCGTCGTCCGGGTGGTGGTCGCGCCAGACGTCCACCAGGGAGTGGTGGTCCGTGATCTCCCTGAGGACGTCCGCGGCGGCCGGGCACTGCTCGGTCCCCGTGCGGTCCCGTTCCTCGAGGGTGAGATTGAAATCCCCGCCGAGGACCAGGCACTCCTGAGGTTCCAGCGTGCCGAGGAAGGCGGCCGCCCGCTGATAGAAGGGCACACGCTCCGGGCCCGCTGCAGGGGCACAGACGTTGACCAGATTCAACGTCAGCCCCTGCAAACGGACCCGGACGTGCAGCAGGCGGCCCGGCACGACCTCGGCAACCCCCAGCACCTCGGGCTGTAGGTCGGGGGAGAACAGGGTGGCTACTCCGCCTTGTCGGGCGGAGAGATGACTAAGACACACCCTGCCCTCCCACTCCAGCCGCCAGCTGGCCTCGGCGGCTGGATCCGTATGGGTCTCCTGCAGGAACACTACAGAGTACCCTCCCTCCCGCAGGAAGGAGAGCACCTGGGTCCTGCGGAGACCCATCCTACAGCCCCTGGCGTTTAGTGAGGCAAAGATGACTGAGGCCATGAGGAGGGCTGGGGGGGAGGAACCTCAGGGGCAGGGCGACCCACGGCTCCCGTCGGGCCCCGCAGCAGTCCGTGGCTCACCCCGTGAGCCATGAGGGAGTCTCGGAAGCTGCGGGCCCTTTGGTAGGCCGCGGCGTCCTGCTTCCCGGTCCCCTTCCCCTCCTTTAAGATGGCCCTCACGGCCTGGAGGACGGAGTGGAAGTCCCCACAGCGCTGGAGGGCGAGCCGCACTCGATTCCTGGCCCCACGAGTGTCGGCCAGGAACGAGCGCAGCTCCTCCCTCAGCGCCAGGGGGTCCGGGGCGAAAGGCCCCGGGCCGTCCCCCAGTCGGGTCCCCAAAGTGGCCCTGCTGCCAGCCGGGAGCGACAGACAGGGCGCAGAGCCCCGTCGCGGCGGCGACGGTGCGACCGCCGCGTCGCCCGGCTGAACCCCCGGCACAAGGGGAGGGGGCGGTGGAGGGAGAACTGCAGCCCCTTTGGTGGAAGGGGTTACGAATACCGCCCCAGGGGGACCGCTGAGGTGGAAGGATGCGGTCCCGGGGGCGGCAGCAATAAGGGTAGGGGCTGAGGAAGGGATGGGGGTGGTCGCGGGGGCCGGGGGAAAGGAGACGGGAGTCGGATCAGGGAGGGGATGTCTGCACAGCCCCCGACCTCTCTTACGGGCTCCTTTAGTGCCCTTACCTATTATAGAAGTCCCCTTTGAAAGAATAGCTATGGACTTGGTGGGCCCTTTGGACAGATCAGCACGGGGCCACCAAAGCGTGCTTGTCATCTTGGATTATGCCACGTGGTACCCTGAAGCCATTCCCCTAAGAAGCCCCACGTCCAAGGCAATAGCGAAGGAATTGCTCCAGGTCTTTGCGAGGGTAGGCATCCCAAAGGAGATCCTGACTGACCAAGGAACTCCTTTTATGTCTAAGTTGATGAGAGACCTGTGTGCCCTGCTCCATATCAAGACCCTGCGAACCTCAGTCTACCATCCACAAACAGATGGTTTAGTGGAGAGGTTTAACCGGACCCTCAAGAGTATGATCCGGAAGGTGGTGGCGCAAGATGGAAGAGACTGGGATACCCTCTTACCGTACCTGATGTTTGCAGTACGGGAGGTTCCCCAGGCATCCACTGGGTTCTCCCCTTTTGAGTTACTATATGGACGCCACCCACGAGGAATACTAGATATCGCCAGGGAAGATTGGGAGGAGCAGCCCCACCTGGGAAAGAATGTTATTGAACATGTGACTCAGATGCGGGAACGGATAGCCCGGGTGACACCCATAGTTCGTGAGCATCTGGAGAAAGCACAAGAGACACAGCGTACCTATTACAACCGGCGAGCGAAAGCACGGAAATTCCAGCCAGGAGACCGGGTGATGGTGCTAGTACCCACAACAGAAAGCAAGCTCCTGGCTAGCTGGCAAGGGCCGTATGAAATAGTGGAGGCTGTTGGTGAGGTAGACTATAAAGTGAAACAGCCAGACCGTCGAAAGCCAGAACAAATATACCACGTCAATTTGCTGAAGCCCTGGCAAGACCGAGAGACCTGCCTGATCGTACAGAAGACATTACCACAGGCAGATGTTCCACATGGAGGGGTAAAGATATCCCCTGAGTTAACCCCAGAGCAGTGTGCAGAAGTTATTAATATGATCCAGTGGAATCAGGATGTATTCTCTACACTACCCGGTCGTACATCTGCAGTCCAACACCACATTGTTACCAGCCCTGGGGTGAAGATAACGATAAAACCATATCGGATACCAGAAGCTAAAAGAGAAGACATAAGGACAGAAGTGAAGAGAATGCTGGAACTGGGAGTTATTGAGGAATCCCATAGCCAGTGGTCCAGCCCCATTGTCCTTGTACCAAAAACTGATGGCACTCTGAGGTTTTGTAATGACTTCCGAAAACTGAATGAAGTATCCAAATTCGATGCCTACCCGATACCCCGTGTTGATGAGCTCATCGATCAGTTAGGCAAGGCGCGATATTTGACTACCCTGGATTTGACAAAAGGTTACTGGCAAATCCCACTAGCCAAGGAGGCGAAGGAGAAGACTGCCTTCTCCACACCGGATGGTCTGTTCCAATACACTGTCCTTCCTTTTGGCCTACATGGGGCCCCAGCAACGTTCCAACGCCTGATGGATAAACTACTAAGGCCTCATGCTAAATACGCCGCTGCCTATTTAGACGATGTCGTCATCCATAGCCCGGATTGGGAGACACATCTGGGAAAAGTGGAGGCAGTGCTAGATGCCCTCAGAAAGGCTGGCCTCACTGCAAACCCACCCAAGTGTGCGATTGGGTTAGCTGAAGCCAAGTACCTGGGGTATGTAGTAGGGAGAGGGTTAGTAAAAGCCCAGTGGAACAAAGTAGAGGCAATACAGGATTGGCCCCAACCAATCCGCAAGAAACAAGTTAGAGCTTTTCTAGGGATAGTGGGGTATTACCGGAGATTCATCCCTCATTTTGCCACTAGGGCAGGGCCTTTAACAGATTTAATAAAATCCCGCGGCCCGGATATAGTGAAATGGTCAGACACAGCAGAAAACGCATTTAAGGATCTGCGAACAGCCCTATGTAGTCACCCTGTACTCATCGCACCAGACTTCGAGAAGGAGTTCATCCTACAAACAGATGCCTCAGAAGTAGGACTAGGGGCTGTCCTTTCACAGATGGTAAGGGAAGAAGAACACCCAGTGCTGTACCTAAGTCGAAAACTCCTCCCCCAAGAACAGAGGTACGCCGTTGTGGAGAAGGAGTGTCTGGCAGTCAAGTGGGCTATGGAAACTCTCTGCTACTACCTATTGGGACGGAGGTTCACTCTGGTGACAGACCATGCCCCTCTCCAGTGGATGCACAGGAATAAAGAGAAGAATGCAAGAGTGACCCGATGGTTCCTGTCATTACAACCCTTCCACTTCCGTATAGAGCATAGGGCTGGAAGTCAGCACGGCAATGCAGATGGCCTGTCGCGCCAACATTGCCTTTCGTCCCAAGTAGCCCAACCCTCTGGTGTTGAGCAGGGGGGGAGGATATGTGAGACACCAGGGCCAGAGGGAAGCAGAAGAGTCATTGAAGGCAGATATATAAGCCCCAGAATGATCCTGGCTTTGTTCCCTACAAACTGAGCAGGGTGTGGTTCAGGCTAATTAGAGGCACCTGATACCAAACAGGGGCCAGCTGATAAAAAGCCTGGCCCCAGCAAGAGTGTTGTGGGCGGAGCAGAGGAGTGTTGGAGGAGCAGAGGAGTGTTGGAGGAGCAGAGGAGTGTTGAAGGAGGACGAAGAGAGGTAAAAGAACACCAAGAGGGGGAAATAGCCTAGGGGAAGGAACTGTTGCTGGTGGCAGTATCAGCAGCGTACAGCTGCCTTTCCTAGGGCCCCTAGGCTGGGGCTCGGAGTAGAGGGAGGGCCCGAGCCCCTTCCCCCTCCTACTCTGTGCAGACAGCGGAGTAACGACTGCCCAGAACCAGGGGCAGACAGAGCTTGCCTGGGCCCTTAGCAAGACAAAGCACAGGACCCACAGGGACAGAGTGGACTGATTTGCCACACAACCAAGACTGAAGTACCATTTTGCAGTCATGGTACTGAAAATGGCCCTTACCCTGAGGAGCATCCAAATAAAGAAAAAAGAGGGAGAGACAAGGAATTGTTTTCCTCATTTTATATATGAGGAATTGATCTACAAGACAACTGATTCACTAGACCAAGATCATTCAGTAATCTGTGAGAGGGTCAGGAACTGGACGCATTTCTCCTAAGTTCCAGTCAAATGGCTGAACTGCACTATCATTCATCCTTTCTTTGAAATAAGATGATTTTCTTAATAAAGAAATAATGTTAAGCGGTTATGCCATCCTGTGATGAAAATGCTCTGTCATTTCTTCCCCTTCTACTTTTGCATAAGTATACATAGTTATCCACAATCCTTATTGTTTCTCTTCATCTCCAGAAGTTTGCTTAGGATAAATAATATGGTTCTGCTGTATGTTTCAAGTGTATGGATTACAGTAAATGAAAAAGACACAGAGCCAAATATCACATTGATGTTTTGTTTTGCTATCCTGTTACATATACCATTTGCTGCTGCAAAGTATTCAGGTCCACTTTAACTTTAAGAAAAAGATAAGACTTCTTGGGCCTATTGTAATGAACAAAATTTGGAAAGGGAAACTTAAAATAACTAGACTGCATGGGGCAGATAAATGTCTATTTATTTTTCATTCCCAGCCTGACAGTGTGCATTATACAGCATCATGGAACACAGTTTAATGGATTAGATGGGAGCTACGGAGTTATTGGAATAAACCTCGTGTTGTAAGTAATGTCATGTAACTCTACATATAATTTAGTTACCACTGGTTTGTGAAGTAACTGATGGATTCTCAAATGGCTTTGTAAAAATCAGTTTGAAAGCACATGTAGAGAGTCTTCACTTGACCCTTGATATATGCCCTTTGCTTCAAACAAATCATCTTTTCACTCTGCAACATATAATAGGTGAGGACTGCATAAAAGAGAAGCAGCAAATCATATGCAAGCCAGTACAGAGGTGTAATTACTGATCTGCTGTCTAGTAACTCATTTAAAGCAGCACAAACATGATTTGGTCTTGTCAATACACAAGAAATAAGCCTGTATATTACAGCACAAGATCATTGCCTTTGACAGTTTGTTCCCTTACTCCCATATCAAAACTGAATCTCAGTATAAAGTCACATCATTTATAAGTTAATTACACTACAGTAAGCCTGTTTTATGTTAGCTATGACATGCTAGCCTAACTTTTGGATGTAGCGTACAATACTCAGGGAGGTAAATGTATATCATCAGTAAGAGGTCCATATTGATTTAGACATAATGTAACTTAAGTTAAACTTGAGAGTCATAGAAGTTAAAGCCATAAGGGACCATTAGATCATCTAATCTTAGTTCATGTATACTCTTATTAAAACAAATTAATGGGAGTTTGGTGCCTCTGCACATGTGAACATCTGAACCCCAGTCTTGGACTGAAAACTCCAAGAGATGGGAAATCCACCACTGCTCCAGAGTTTTTTTCGAGTGTGATTCATGCTCACAGTTCAAAATCTGTGCCTAATTTCTAATTTGAATTTGTCTGGCTTCATCTTTCTGCCAATTGGTTCTTGTAACGCTTTTCCCTGCTAAATTAAAGAGCAATTTAGTACCTGCTATTTTCTCTCTATGAAAGTACTTATGGACTGTAATCAAGTCACCTCTCAGTCTTCTTTTTGATAAGGTAAACAGATTAAGCTCTTTAAATCCCGCTTTGCAAGTCATTTTCTCCAGCCCTCAAATAATTTCTCTAGCTCTTTTCTTCACCACTCCAATTTATCAATTTCCTTTTATAATGTGGACACAAAATTTATACATTATTCCAGTATTGGTCTCACCAGTGCCATATAGAAAGATAAAGCTTAATCACCTACCTTTTTATACTCACTACTCTCCCTTCTTTATCCATTAAAGGATTCTAGAAGCCCTTTTCACTATAACATCACACTCATGTTGAGTGGCTTAGTTTTTCTGACCCCTAAATCCTTTTCAAATTCATTGATTCCCAGGTTACAGTCCCCCGTTCTATTGATATGGCCTGCAGTCCTTGTTCCCAGATGTATAACTCTGCATTTGGCTATATAAAACACATCTTCTTTGAATGCTCCTAATTTATCAGGTGAACTAGGGCACTTTGTATGAGTTCCCTAAACCCTGTTTTCATTATTTATCACTCCACTAACATTTGAGTCACCTGAAAGTTTTATCAGCAGTGATACTATTTACTTCTACATCATTGATGAAAATGTTGAATTGTGTCAGTACAACTACTTGCAGGACCCCAGTAGAAAAATCTCCATTTAATGATGATTCACCATTGACAACTATTTTTTGAGACCTGTGAGGAGGCCAATTCTTAATGCATTCACATAATGTTATTTTTAAAATCAGAATGTTATATGGCAGGTGATGGGCCATTCACCCCACACCAACCATGAAATGATTAAGGGAGCTCAGAAAGGGTCTATTAGTGTGATAGAGTAAGGGGATTAGGCTGAAAGTGCAACTCCTGATTGAGGGATGAAGCTTCTTGAGTAGGTATGGATTGGGCTACTATACAGCCAGCAAGAGTTTCGATGAGGAAGTCTTTGCCTACACTCTGTGTATTAGTGAGGGAAGAAGGCAGCTTAGGGAAAGAATAAAATGCTGGCCTTGGGGGAAGTCATACTAAGAAGAATGGAGAAGTAAGCCTGTGCAACATAAACAGGAAGCAGCCTAGGGAGTGAGCAGTCCTTGGGTGTGCATTGTATGGTCTCTGGACTAGAATCTGGAACAGTGAGGGGGTGTGGGTTTTTCTAGCAGCCACCAATGGAGTGACATTGCCTGGACATGAGGTCCTGTGACACTCTATGCCTCGGAAGGGGAATCCAGATAATGATCTAGCTAGGGGATTAAGTCACCAAAAAGAAGCAACAGCTCCTGGACTCAGAGGTGGACCAAGAGTGAGAGAGAGAAGACAGTGTGGCAGGGAAACCACAAGGAGAGCCTTTGGACATAAAGGGTATGTCTATACTAGAAAAAGTTAAGTTGACTTTGTTAAGTTGAATTAATATGGTCAACTTTAAGTCGACTTAAAGTCAACCTTATTAAGTTGACTTAACAAAGTGGACTAAGTCGACTTAAAGTTAAGTCGACTTAGTCCACTTTGTTAAGTCGACTTAACTGGCCTTAAGTTGACTTAATAAAGTTGACTTAAGGGTTACTCCCCGTCCACACCATTTTTAAGTCAACTTAAGGAGTCGATTTAAGGCTTAAGTTGACGTAATGGGCGGTTGTTATTAAGTCGACTTAAGCGTTCATTAAGTCGACTTAAGGAATTTCTGAAGTCGACTTAATGAAAGTCAGGTGTAGACATGGAGTAATTTAGGTCGACTTAAGGGTCCTTAAGTCGACCTAAACTGCTAGTGTAGACATACCCCAGAAGACCTATTCCTTAGAACAAGCAGGAGAAAGCATGAGTCTTTTATCCTGAGGAGACATATTTCTCTTGGGTCCTTACCCAGCCAGAGGTGGCTTTTGGGGTAGGTAAAGCAGGCGCACGCGTAGAGCCCCAAGCTGTAAGGGGCCCCATCACTGCTTTGCCTATCCCAAAAGCCGCATTTGTCTCAGTCAGCAGCAGGAAGACGAGCTGGGGTAGGGGCCAGTGGAGGAGAGCTGGGATTGGCAGTGGGGGACTGGGGCTGGGGCTGTGGAGAGGAGCTAGGGCCAGAGTGGGAAGGAGATGGGGCTGGGAAGAGGAGGAGACAGGGGTGGCGGTGGGGAGCCAAGACCAGAGAGGAGGCCTCCATGGGCCTATATTTGTCTAAGTCAGCAGCAGGAAGAAGAGCAGGTCTCTAGGGTAGGGGCCAGTGGAGGGGAGCTGGGATTGGCAGTGTGGGACTGGGGCTGGGGCCGTGGGGAGGAGCTGGGGCAAGAGTGGCAGGGAGCCGGGGCTGGGAAGAGGAGGAGACAGGGGTGGTGGTGGGGAGCCAAGACCAGAGAGGGGGCCCCCATGGGCCTATAGGGGACCCCAGAATGGGCCTTCGCCTAGGGCCCACAATAGCCAAAGGCTGCCTCTGCAGCCAACAGGAGGGAAGCCAAGGGCCACTTTGAAAGCCCCTAAGGGCCACTTTTGGCACCCGGAACACAGGTTGGGAGCCACCAATCAAAGATATTCTTTCTCAAACCTGCTTCTTTTGGTGTGCAGATTAATTAGTACAAAGCAAATTAATCCACAGTCTCCAGTGCAGGAAGTAGACATCTTACATATTTAAATCTCTCACTGTCTACACAGTTTGAGGGAATTGTTTATTTTTGTATGTTTTGGTTTTCAGGAAGTCTTGCCAGAAAACAAGTTTTCTCTTCTGTTGAAAAAGAAAAAGATGTCCATGTTTCATTCATCAGTGGAGTTAACTGATGCCTTTTCAAATCTTTTCATAAGAAAAAGATGAGAGAAGAGCCCTAAAGTAGATGATTGCCCAGTAGTTAGGGCATTCACTAGGGATCTGAAAAATCAAGTACCCACTCTGCTGGATTCTGAAGAGGAACTGGCACCTGGATCTTTTATGTAGGTCTTACTAACCACTGGGCTATTTTGCAGTATGTTTTTCTGGGTTTGATCATAGATTTCACCCTGGAACTGAGAAGTCTTCCTGACAAAATTGCATATATATTGTAGCCTGATTCTTTATTATTTAGAACTTGGATCTGGTTGCCAATAGACCTCATCAGGGAATTTGGGTTCTTGCCTGAATCTGAGCACAGAAAATTTTAAACAGGAACCCCTTGGGATGCCCCACAGGAATCATTACACAGATACTCTGAGCAATGTATAAAAACCTTTTATTGCAACAAGCATAAATGATAAGCAGAAAATTGAGAAAAAGTTAATGAACAAATGAATAACCAAATTACAATTGATTTCTATTCTGATACATACAGGAAATAGTATGTGGTTTATGTTTAAACTATACTAAGATTTATATTAGATACTTCATGTTAATATACTCACACCCCTGTCCAACAGCTTGGTCAAGAGAGAGATGAACCTTGACTTGAAAGGAGGGGTGGAGGGCTTGGCAATGCTAAATAACTATAGCTAATATATGTATGCTATTAAAGCAAAATCTAAATAATAACTAGTAGGAAGAGAGAGATCAGGATGTCATTGTTTCTTGAACTAAAAAGCTGAAGATTGAGCTGAAAAATTACCCGTAGCAACAGGTTCGGTCCCTTTATACCTTGCTTAACATAGGGCAGTTTGGGTCCTCCTGCTCTACCCAAATGTGGGGCCTTCATCCCCAAAATTATAGGGGTACCTCTAATCTATTGGTTAATGGGTTTGTGAGTATGTTTGACACATGTCCTCCTTCCAGAATGTTC
This sequence comes from Pelusios castaneus, assembly GCA_007922175.1. Classification (NCBI taxonomy): domain Eukaryota; kingdom Metazoa; phylum Chordata; order Testudines; family Pelomedusidae; genus Pelusios; species Pelusios castaneus. Next base: position 18,578,667 of record ML685769.1, on the reverse strand, counting down.
TTCTAACTTCTCTTTTTATTATTTTGGATATTTTTGTATGTTTTGTAGTGGTCTTTTAGATATTTAGGGCCCAAACTTATGCTAAGTGTTCAAAACTATAATCTATAATAACAAGCTTCCTTAAACCTATAAAGAAAAGATATATGTAGGTGGATATATGCATGAAAGTCAAGCATAGGTTAAACTAAGGAATATAATATTTCTATTTTTACAAAAAATATAATACATATTTCACTAGCTTTAGTTTTCAGTGTTTTCCCCCTAACTAAACATCAGTGACTTAGTGCTGATGATTTCACAGTTGAAAGTAAACTGAAAGTATTTTAATCAATGTTCTTCTTTTGTGTAGCTTAGATTCAGCAATGTTATATGTCCAAGTCTGGGTTGGCAATCAAATTAATTGCTTCATAGTTGCATAGTGGACGGCAGAGTTACCTCCAGGAATACTAATGAGATGTTCCATAGTTAGAAGTCTTTTTTTTCCACAGTAACAAAATAAGATTGTGTCTCATTCTCAATTTATGGAGAAGGTAGACTGAGGATGTGATTCAAAGTGGTTGATATTTTCTGTGGAAGTGAGAAGCCACTGTGTTTTTTGTTTAGGTCTTCAATGAGTGCAGTGTTTATAAGCCAGAGATGACCTAAAGGTAGTCTTTACAAAAATTCCCCTTCCTTCATGTTGCTCATGAGGAAGGATTCAGCCAGATACACTAATCCAAATTACAAACCTTTTTGGATAGGCCATCTAGGTAATTTTCTAAAAGATCCTATCAGTATGGTTTTGAAAATCTGTTTTATACATGGGTTGTCTTCTTCTGTTACCACCTACTCTCTCTCTAAATCACTTAGTCCATTTTTCAATTATAAACACACCAACAATGATTATTCTTTTCATTCCAATGTCCATTCTGTACATGAGTATTGAGGTTTGAGCATGAGATGGGTCCCATCCCCCAGATTCAAATAGATATCCAGATGAGAACTTTCTCAAAGTTCTAATCCTGGGCTCTGAATAACCTTACTATACTGAAGGCAGCCAGCCACACTGTTCAAATCCAAATCTGAACTTCTTAAAAGAGCAGAGGTGTATTAGATCTCTGATTGTGGGTTAGAGTCGAATCTGCTTGAAGTATTTGAAATGATTAAAGATTGTTCTAAGTTCCTTGCTATATGAGTTTGATTTTCTTCAAGTCTTTACCTAAATTAGCAAAAATATTGGACTGATAAAACAGGAACAGAATTGTTTCCTCAGTCGCGTCCTCTGTTATAATGTGTGAATGGGAATTAGCAGTGGATTAATGATATCAGTCATATGATGCAATGTTACTTCATTGAGTACCTAAAATTTGACATTTTACATGGATGCTGAACAAAAATTTTACAGAATTACTATCAGCTGGGTGATCTTGATCCTCTAGGCCCCCAGAAATGAGATTAACTGGAGGAGAAAGAAGCACCTCCTTAAATAGTTTTGCACAGTTGGATATCCACAAAAAGAGTGGCCACGATCTTCTTATTTTTGACATGTTTGTAATATCATGCACATTTCCTTCTTACTTCAAAACCAGAATTTAAAAGAGCAAGACAAAACAGAAGAAAAAATTACACACTTGCATTATTATACCATTATAATTAGTAGAATGACCTATTTTAAAATCAGTTTGTTTATTTCCACGTCTTATGTTTTTGTTTTCTCTCAAAGATCATAGATTCATAGGACTGAAAGGCTATGTCTACACTGGCAATTTAAGTCAACTTAAGGAGGCTAAAGTTGACTTAAATTAAGCCGTGTCCACACTAGGCTTTCATTAAGTCGACTTAATAAGAACTGCCTGTTATGTCAACTTAAGCCTGCTTAGGTCAACTTAACCCTTCTTCGGGTCGACCTAAGCCCAGTGTGGACATTTAAGTCCACTTTGTCCAATCAACTTAAGGGTGCTTAGGTCGACTTAACAAAGTGGACTAAGTCGACTTAAAGTTAAGTCGGCTTAGTCCATTTTGTTAGGTCGATTTCATAGGATCAATTTTAAGTTTACTTAAAGTCGACCTTATTAAGTTGACTTAACAAAGTCGACCTAACTTTTCCTAGTGTAGACATAGCCAAAGAAACCATGAGAAGTCAACTCCATTTCACTGTGCTGAAACAGGCCTATATAGACCTAAAACATCCCATACAAGTGTTTGTCCAACCTCTTTTTAAAAACTTCCAGTGAAGGGGCTCCACAACCTCCCTTGGAAGCCTTTTTCAGTGTTCAACCACTAGAGTTAGACATTTTTCCTAATATCAAACCTAAATTTCCCTATCTGCAGATTAAGTCCATTCCTACTTGTCCTAATTTCAATGCGCATGGAGAACAAGTGATCACTGTCCTCTTGATTATAGCCCTTAATACAATGGTTCTCAACCTGTGGCCTGCAGGTCACTTTTGGCCCACAAGGTCTTTCAAAGTGGTCTGCTGCTCCCCTCTTGCTGGCTGCAGAACCTAGGCAGAGTGGGTTGCCGTGGGGCTACAAGACAAGTGCAGGCTCCTTGCTGCAGCCAAGGGTATGGCAAATCAGTTCTCTCTCCCCCCGGCTGTAGCAGAGGGAACCACAAAACACTCTGCATGAGTCCTTAGGAGCTGAGGGCCCTGCTAGAGCCAGGAGTACTGATCTCCCATCCCCCTGCCTGCAGAAGGGAGCCGTGTGTGCCTACTGACAGAGACTGGTGGCTCTTCAGGGTTGTAAAAATAGTATCTTTGATCTTGATCCAAAAATGTTGGAAACTATTGCCTTAACATATTTGAAGATTATCAGGTCCCCCTTCAGTCTTCCTCAGACTAAATATGCCCAGTTTTTAGTTTTATTTTGTTGGGGTTTTTTAGCATTTCCTCATAAGTCATGTTTTCTATACCTTTTATCATTTGCTGTTATTTTCCTCTGGATTTTTGGCCATTTTTCTTCAAGTGTGGCATCCAGAACTGGATTCAGTACTCCAGCTGGGGACTCACCAGTGCCAAGCAGAGCAGGACAATTACCTCCCCATATTTTACATACTTCTATTAATACACTCCAAATTATATTAGCCTTTACTTCAGCAGAATCATGTTAACTCATATTCAGCTTGTGATCCACTATAGCCATCAGATCCTTTTCAGCAGTAGTAGCACTAAGGCAATTATTTTGCATTTTGTAGATTAATTTGATTGCATTTGATTTTTTTTCTTTCTAAGTGAAGTATTTTTCACTTTTTTCTTTATTGAATTCAGACCAATTCTCCCCTTTGTCAAGGATATTTGCAGTTCTAATTTTGTCCTCCAAAGAGCTTGCAATCCCTCCCATCTTAGTGTTTTCTACAAATTTTATTAGCATATTTCTATTCCATTGGCCAAGTCACTTATGAAAATATTGAATAATACTGGACTCCAAGACTGAGCTCTGTGGGATCTCACTGGATACATTCTTCCACTTTGATAGGAAACCACTATTACTATTCTTGGAGAATGGTCTTTTAACAAGTTGTGCACCTACCTTACAATAAATTAATCTAGGCCACACTTCCTTAGTTTGCTTATGAGAACATCATGTGGGACCGGTCAAAGATGCATATCTGTCCTTGAGTTCTGTGACTATTTCTCGGTAATTCTTTGCGCCAGATTCTAGGTCATGCTTAATAAGTACTGAAAACTCCTTATTGCTGCATATTCTTATTCTGCAGTAGTCTGGCCACTAATCAGGATGATTGGTCTAATGTAGGAGGAGGGCAACCACACCTGTTCCACAAGAGTGGGATCTTCAACCCAATTGCCTCTCTTCCAGCTGACTACTGTCAAAAACAAATCTGATCAAAGTGGAATATATTCTCCTTTAAAGTTTTCTCATAGCTCGCTGGGAATCCAACAGCCCCCCAGAAGTTAGAACGCAAGGCAGCAATACATATGTGCAAAACCTCCCAAGTATCCTCTTAACAAGCTATGGTTTATCTTCATGCTACACCATGATCTTCTTGAGACACTATGATAATAACTGTTATAAAAATATTTGGAGACAGATAGATTGTTTGCAGCACATATTGGACTCAATCATGGACTCCACCTCAAGACAAGGGGGAAAAATCTCATTCTCTTACTCACCATATGCCAAGGGAATAAAAAAATAAGTCCTGAGATTTCTCTTAAGTAACTGAAGTTAGTACCTGCTGTTTTCTATTGTCAAAACCAAAGTTGTATTGTATGGTTATGTTATAGTATAGAGTTATATCCCTGATGCAGATAAATGCATACTCAAATATGTGGAGTACACCTACCATTAGTCTGAAATTACATTTTCACAGATCTCCATGGAGAAAGATGAGGATTGGATTTTTAATGGAGTCCAAAGACATTAGGTACCCAAATCCCATTGAACTTCATTAGAATTTGTTCCCCTCATTCCTCTGTGCAATTTTTGGAAATCCCTGCTTTATTTCTGTTCAACAATTTTTATTTTCCCAATGGGATTTATATATATATATATATCAGTCAACAGTTACAAACCCTATTTTCTGTGAGTGACTTAAAATAAGAAAGCATCTCTTAACTGAGAGAGCATCTCTGAACAAAATTCAAAAGCACACTAGGTTAGCCATCTGTAAGGGTGGCAGGAAAATAAATTTGGTAAACTGTGCTATGTCCTCATAAACCTGCACTGTGCAAGCTTGCCATTATAAACAAGGTCTTCAACCTAATGCAGGAGCAATTATGTTGACTTCACTCTCAAATGGGTTGAAGATGGTTGATCCATCAGTATTGTGTCATTTGCCTGTTACTGATATTACGTCCATGTAAGTGAATTAGGAAATATAAAATGCAGCATTCCAGTGAGTCTTTTCAAAGAAATATCTACTCCAGTTCAGTGAGGCATAACACATTACTAAATACACATGGTCATGGCCATGACAACATCGGAGCGTATTTTTCTGCAAGTTATTAGCAGGAAGGAGCATGCTGTCTCTACAGGATACACCAAGGGGGTGAAAACTAGAATCTCAATGGGTGCGTCTATAATTACAAATTAAGTCAATTTAAGCTTGCTTAAATCGACTTAATCTACGTCTACGCTACATTTTCCTTAAATCAATTTAAGCAGTAGCTTAAGTCGATTTAAGGAAAATTAAAGTCAATTTTATAAAAACCTAATTTTAAGTCAACTTTACTGGCTAAATCGACTTTATTAAGTCGACTTAGCCAGTGTAGATGCAGATTAGCCCTAAATCAACTTAAAGTCGACTTAAAGGGCTTCAGGGATCCCCCACTGCCCTCCCTGCCAGGCACAGGCAGAGCCTGGCCTGCCCCCTCACAGGGCAGGACAGAGCCCTGCCCACCCTGTTCCTCTGCCCCGCGAGTGTTCCTGTCCTGCTCAGCTCCCATTGTACCCAGGTACAATGGGGCAAATGCTGAGGCCTCTTCACTTGGCAAGGGGTGCCCCCCCTGCCACCATGGACCAGTCCCAGGTCCACCTAGCCCCTAGAAGTCGACTTAGGCATCCAGTGTGGATGCTCTAAGTCGATTTGGCATGATCCCCTTTAAGTAGACTTAATTTTTGAGTTTAGACATGCTAAGTCAACTTAACAAAGTCAACTTAAAGTCGACTTTGTTAATTCGATTTAGCAATGTCGACTTATTTGGCCAAGTGAAGATATAGCCAATGCTATTTGTTTTTGTGATTTTTGTTGTCACTACAAATGTGTTTTGGTGGTTGGAAATGTTGATAATGTGTCTAGTGTTTCCCCTAAATTATTATTATTTTTGTTTTCTGTGTTGTCATAATTATTTTTTTAAGTCAGTAATGTTGTAATACATTATTGGTAGCATGATGGTGTGAAGAAATATTTTTGTAAGTCTTGGTAAAACAGAGGATCTAATTATATATTTTATAAAGCTATTAGTCCTATCACTGAAGTCCTTATTCACTCCTTCCTCAGGCAAATTCTCACTGATTATAGACTCATAGACTCAAAGGCTATGTCTACATCTAAAAATGCTAAGTTGACTTAGTTAAGTCTATTTAACAAAGTCAACTTAAGTCGATTTAACTAAGTTGACTTAGCGCATGTTAAGGGGTTGTTAGGAGTACCCCATAAAATGGCTGCTACCTCCCTTGTGATATAAAATCACAAGATGTTGTTTACCAGACACTTTCCCCGGGTCACATGAGTAACTCATGACTGCTAGGCTTGTGACCAGCCACATGTTTCATTCGAACCCTGATTCGCTCTCAACCAGCTCCCAAAGGGGTGGGTCATCCCCCTCACCCATGTGAGGGCATCTGGAGGGCAAGTCTGCCCCCCCCCCCCCGGGGCGTAGAAGGTTCTGACCCAGAACATAGAGAGCTGGTGAAAATTTCTTTGCCCAAATAAGGACAGGAGGAACTGGGCAGCCTTTCGCCCCCCTTCCTACTGCGGCAGAATCTAGCCAATCACAGCCCTCGGCAGGAAGTGGCCTAGGCCATAAAATCCACCATACCGCACGAAGCAAGGAAAGTCTCCGCGAGTTAATTGCCAGGCCTGATCACCCTGCAGTAGGAGTTCTCCCGAGAGTGCCGGCCCGAGTCGATTTCAACCTCCGTCTTAGACATCATGCTGTTGCTGGTCACCTGCCTGATAGTCATGGTACGTATGTGAACCCGAGTTATCCCCCACGTTTACTACTCATGGTTATTTCCCTTCCCTTTAACATGTATGTAGTTGGATATGAATAACGCTTCTACCTCAGTTTTAACCCAAAGTATTACAATTGGTGTAGCTCTTGGGATTATTGTTACGCTTATTGTTTTATGTATTGGATTCTGTCTTTTTGTATTTTGTCTCTGGGCTATTAAGAGGATCCAACAGGAGGGATTATTCTGAAAGTTTTATTTCTGTGTAAGTCAATGTATGTTCAAACTGTTGGATAATCATTTGTGGTTTTCCTGTTACTTGTGAAGCTGACCTCCGAGTCTTGCTTGGCTAGCAGCACAACTGTTAACCGTTTGTGCCCCAAAGAGGGAGATTAATAAAGTTTAATTTTTTGCCACCACTTTAAGATTTCAGGTGTCTTCCTTCTCCCATCCTTTACCTGCTGCGGATATGGCGACGAGGATGGGATGGGAGAACGAAGGACTGACCCCCTCTACCTGCCCGTGGTGAGGTAAGCCCACGGATGGTTCAGGGGACGATGAATATCACCACCTTCAGCATCACACACTTACAGACAGGGAGCACCCTCTGGGTTTAAGCTGGAACTGTATTATAGGGACGGGTCAATTGAGCCGTACCTATACGGTTACCTTATTGGTTCCAAGCGCAGGATGCTTGCTCACCTGCCACTTGGGGCTTTGTTTGAGCCCAACTGATTCAGCCTTGAGCCCTAAGTGTACCAACGCAGAAGAATCTAGCATGGCAGTTGAGTCTCTGCAGTTATGGAAGGAGACACAACGCATCCTGAAATCTGCTGGAGTTCCCTTTTCTAAATTAGTACCTCGAATGCCCACGGGGGGTCCCACTCATGAACTTCTTGTCCAGTTAATCCATAAATTGGAGGACAGCAAAATTGTCAAGAAACTCCGCCCTGATGTACACAGGCCGGAGGATGTGGCCAGTGCCTGCCATGCTGTTTTTGGTCTGGCACTGGATAAACTCACCGTGTTCATGGGAACCCTAACAGCCACCGCCAAGGAGGCTGCTTGTCTCCAGCTTCCATCAGGGAGACCTCCTAGTCCCGAGTCGCCCCCTTATACCAACCCCCCTGCGGCGCCTCTTTATCCCGCTTTGCCTACGGCTCCGACTACCGAGCCATCCATGACAGGCAGGGAATCAGTGGCCTAGGTGGTCCAGGCTATGCCGGTCTGTACCACTCATACTAAAATTGATCCAATGGGTGCTTGGAGCAGTACCTTTGAGTGGCGACCCCGTAATAAAGCAGAAATGAAAGAGTTTATTGCTGATACCAGTAGGAAAACTGGGGAAGCTGTATTCACTTGGCTCGGACGGCTTATTTTAGAAGCTGCACAAGATATGGTGGATTTGGAGGAAGCCACCCAGTTAGCCAGGAGTGCAGCGTGGTCCTGAGGTATTCTGAGGGGAAATTTGCTGGACGCGCCACTCTGGCCCATTTCTGTACCAGCAGCAGCATTCTTGCATGTACAGAATTCTGCTGCTGCTTTCCAGTTTCCCTCTGGAGGCATTACCAGCTCCCAAGATCTTATGTATACAATAGCGGGGGCCTCCCTTCTCTGGTGGGAACCCACCCAGGTGCCGCTTGGTCTTACTCAGGCGCAGCGGCAGCTTGGGAAAGGCGATGCTTTTTGTTATGTTGCCGACCCAGCTGCTAACCCCATTAACGAATAGGCTATAGATCTGGCCATTGAAAACACTACCTCTATTGACACTGGTGCCCTCATTTGGTTACGAGGGTGCGTAGGACAGCCGGTGAGCCGATTATACGAGGCCATGATCGGGTTAAGTGGCCCACATCCACTTCTGCCCTCAACATTGTGACCCCCTACCCACAGGTTCCATCGGGGGGTAGGCAAAAATACCCAGAAAGGCCGTACATCGAGCGAAAGATTTTTGGGTTTCTTCTGGGAAAGGGTCTAACTAAGGATGCAGTACGTAAGCTCACTGCTGACCAGCAAAAATCAATGGCCATTACCCTTGGGTGGGAGGAACGGTCAGGACCCGAGCCTTTGGGAAACCCCTCACAGCCGGTTGCTTAGTAACGGCCAACGCCCAGCGGGAGGACTCGCGGCCACCCTCCCCCATAGTCTGTTGCGACAATTGGGTTGTTGCTTCAGGCACAGGCGAACCATTTTCTGTTAACCCACCTCAAACCCACCTGCCGGATAGTCGGCCATATATTTTTCTTAAGGTGGGCACACAATTACATTCCCAGCCGGTCAAATTTCTTTTAGATACAGGTGCACAAATTTCAGTGGTGCAGCCCAGCATACCCCATACTCCCCTGAAAGAAATCATTTATGTCCAAGGGTTAAACACCGTTGAGACCAAACCCATGGTTCGGGTGCAGGTCCACATCCAGGGAAAACGGTTTGCTTTTAAGGCCGCTCTCGGCTCGGTTAACCTTTTAGGGGTGGACGAGATTCGCCGTCTCCAACTTCGAGGGAAGGTGTGGGATGCTTTACCCGCCTCGGTTTACCCCCACTCGACACCAACACTTGTTCATACTCCCTGTTTGCTCTCTCCAGATGCCAAGCCCTGGAAATATAGAGCCATCCCCACCCCTGAACAGGGCCGACCTAGTATTTGTGCCTTGCTTAAAACCTTAGCTGCTGAAAATAAACTTCAACCGGTTGCTCTCAGCCGATGGCTGTCCCCTGCTTGGGGGGTGCCTAAACCTGGAAGCCTGATTCTTATAGAATGATCATAGATTACCGACAGGCTAACGCCTTAATAGAAGCAGTCCCCTATGTGGTGCAGTGGGACCTACCTCAAATTCAGCAACTATTACTTACCAACAATTATGTGTGGGGTTGTACCATAGACCTCAAAGACATGTTCTATCAGGTTCCCATAACCGACCCGCAGGGTTTGCTGGATTTCGCCTTTCAGGGCCAAACCTAACAATGGGTGGTGTGTCCCCAAGAATATAAAAATTCACCGGCTATAGCAACTGGGGCTCTTCACCGTACCCTCAAAAATTTAGAAGTCCCTTTATCTACTGTCGTGGTCCACTATGTTGATGACATTTTAGTTCTTGGGAAAAACGGAAAAAGAAACCGCTAAGGCTTTAAGCTTAGTCCTCCAAGCCTTATCTGCTGTTGCTTGGAGTGTTAACCACTCTAAAAGTGCTATTCGGCCGAGCACTGGCTTTCATTTTTTAGGACTTCGGGTGGAGGAAGGGACGCTACAGCATACTTATAACCCCCCCAACTGTTAACCCTGCTTGACACACCGGCTCCTAGCAAGCGGCGGATCCAGCAGGCTTTGGGGGTGATTAATTACCATCGAATGTTTCTTCCACACTCTCTGTTGCCCCAGCTAGATCTTTTACAGGAACAGATTAAATCACATAAGCTCTTGTGGGGCCAAGCCCAACGAGATGCGGTGCAGCAAATTGTGACGTGGATGAGGTCTGGGCCCCAACTATATCGAAGAGACCCTAACAAACCCACTCATCTCATGTTGTTGGTAAGCCAGAGATTTGTGGGGTACCAGGTTACCCAGGATGACAAGGCCATTTACCATCAGCCCAAAAAATCGTTGGGCCCGAAAACCAGTATGGGCCCGTAGGGCAAATGTTACTTGCTGCTTGGGACGCTCAACCCTGGTCTCTCTGTCTACATGGGACCCTTCATGGGCCCGATGTTAACTTTATTCCCCATCTCGCTCTTACCCCACCTCCCTGCTTTCAGGGAACCGCCGCTACATGGGCAAAATTGGTCCTAGGTGCCCAAAACGCTTTTAGAGATTGGGACCTCAAAGCTACCCCCACTCCACCGACCTAGTCATTCTAGGGGAAATTTCAGTTCTTCCCCCTTGGATTGTTAGCGATGGGGGTACAGCTCCCAGCCCACGAGCAGGGGCCCTCTGTCAATGCCAGTGGCAACAGTTGGAGATTCTGTCTGAGGATTCTTCAGCCCAACAATGCAAGGCCATGGGAGTTTTATTAGCAGCTACCCATACTCAGAAAGCTCATCCTAGTAAGCAGGTAGTTTTGGGGGTAGACTCTCAATATTGTATTTCCTTCTTATGTGAGCAGGGTTGCCCAAAAGCCCATCCTGAGATTTGGGAACAGGTCTTCTAGTTAATGGCAAAGACCAAGCTTCCTTGGCTGGTCACCCACTGCCCTTCCCATTGTTCAGATTCTAACCCGTTACACACCCAACTCGATCGCCAGCTCCAAGAAGCTAACCTAGTTGCCTCTATGGCTATTAGTTCTAGTTCTTCCGATCCCCTTTTACGGTGGCTACACGAGGAATGGGGTCATCTTAATCCCTCAAATATGATTGCTTTATTAGGGTCTGGTACTTTTTCAAAACAGGATTGTATTCGAACTACACGGCAGTGTACAAACGGCCAACACTTTCGTAAAGTGTCTCAGTCTCAACATGCCAAGGGTACCTATAATGCGGAGTATTACAGTCCTGGCCAAACCTGGCAGGTTGATCTTATGGGACCCTTGCCTGCAGCCAAAGCTTACACCAAGGGATTCATTATTGTAGATTTGGGATCTCAATGTGCTGCTTGTATCCCTTTGAGGCACTCTAGGGCACCTGCCATTATAGCTGCTTTGCAGAAAGTTGCCTGCATGTGGGGAATCCCCAGCGAGCTTCAATCAGATGGGAGACCCCCATTCACCAGTGTCAAGCTTGCACAGTTACTTGCCCTATGGGGCACCAATCACCACATTCATCTGCCCTACCACCCTCAAAGCAACGGGGTGGTGGAACTAAAAATTGGGACTCTTAAAGGTAAGCTTTGGGTCCTCCTAAATACTCCCGACTTCAAAGGTTGGGACAAGGTCCTATCACTGGCCCTCATAGCCATCAACCAAAGCTGTTTACCTTGGACCCCTCGAGAACCAAAAGCTCGAAGCCCTTGGACACCGGTCTATCAACCTGATGACCTGGTTTGGATCAGGATCCCCGATGGTTCTAAACATCCTGTCCCACAACCAGCAGTTGTCATTTGCTCAGAAACTTATCCCAATACTTACCTGGTGCAGTTGGTATCCGATGGCACTCAATCACTCGCTCACCACAATTGGTTAAGCCATAGATCTAGATAAATACTTACCAGTCTCTTTCAGATTTTGTCTTATCAACCACCTGAGAACAACCCCATGATTGTCTGGTACAACGCTTATGCCCAGCAGGAGCTGCTCATTTCCACCGATCCTGATTCGCGGACTTCAGCCTCCTGTCTGGTATGTTCCCTGCCCCTCGGTTCCAGGGGACCATTTCAATGGACATTTATCCCATGGACCCGAACTGATAATGCCCACTTCAACACTTCTATACCAGAATCCAAGAACAGTTTTCTCCCTTACTCAAGTATCCCGGTTCTCGGACCTTTACCCCCCAGCACCCTGTTTTGTTTTTTTGGAAACACCTCCATGGGCAATTACCCCAATTGCTCTTGCTTTTATATTCCAGACTTTGATTGCGGTCATTTGTCCCCAACAGTCCTGAAAACTTTTGACAATAGCCGCATCAAATGGTGGTTTCGTCTTGCTTTTGCTTATCCAGTGTGGCTTCGTATTGAAAACATTTATCGCATTTCACCCCGAACAGACCGTCTCCTTTATCCCTTTCCTGGTTCACCTCCTCAAGGCAACCATGTTGTCTTTTCCCGCGGAGCCACCCAGGCTCACAAAGGTGTCCGGCGTGAGTGGACCAACCTGGTTAATTACACCTGTTTCCAGGACCTGAGCTACCGTGAGCCTGTTTCACTTCCCGCTTATGAGTGGTGGGTCTGTGGAGATCATTTAGCCCGTAAGTCTATCACCCCTCTGGCTGGAGGGATTTGTGCCATAGGGGGCATTGCCCTCCAAGGTGGTGGTGTCTTTGTCACTACCCGTACTAACCTAGACAACAGAGTCCTGTGGCACTTTTAAAGACTAACAGATTTATTTATCGCATGAGCTTTCGTGGGAGAAAATCCCACACGGCTACCCCTTTGGAATTGTACTAACCTACTGTCTCATCCTGCTAATCGTGTCAAGCGTGCTACTCCTCTATGGGTTCAACGACTTAAAACAGCTGCTGAACAGGTTTTTTGGGGTTATGCAAGTTTTAATCCTATTTCATATTCATTCACTGTACAACACCTGAATGCCTTATCATTATCTGTTGAAACTTTGGCTAATCAGACTGCACAGGGTTTTGAGCAGACAGCTGCGGCCCTTTCTCACTTGGGACAATATGCTGAGTATAACCGAGTTATGATACCGACTTTATTGCACAAAGACTTTTGTGAAGCCCTCAGCGATCTATTGCCCGAGACCAAGGACAAATGCTGCTTCTACCTCAAACCTGGTTGGAATAATTTCTCCAGCATCATCGCCAACATCCAACAAGTTGCCGTCGACGTCAAGCAACACCGCGAACAGTGGTCTCAATGGCACTCATTTTGGGACTGGTTGGGATTGGTATTGTTTTTGTATTGTTTATTGTGGGCATAGCCATTGTTAAAGCTATGATCTCATGTGCTGTTCATACAATAATGATCAATTACGAACCCGTCTCCTCTTATGCTAAAGAGGACTAGGAGGATCTTTAACTGTTGTGCTTGGTTTTCCCGTATCGCGGGGAGTTGACGGCCACGGGGGGGTGTTAAGGGGCTGTTATGAGTATCCCATAAAATGGCCGCCACCTCCCTTGTGATATAAAATCACAAGATGTTGTTTACCAGACACTTCCCCCAGGTCACATGAGTAACTCATGACTGCTAGGCTTGTGACCAGCCACATATTTCATTTGAACCCTGATTCGCTCTCAACCAGCTCCCAAAGGGGTGGGTCATCCCCCTCGCCCATGTGAGGGCATCTGGAGGGCAAGTCTGCCCCCCCCCCCCAGGGGCGTAGAAGGCTCTGACCCAGAACATAGAGAGCTGGTGAAAATTTCTTTGCCCAAATAAGGACAGGAGGAACTGGGCAGCCTTTCGCCCCCCTTCCTACTGCGGCAGAATCTAGCCAATCACAGCCCTCAGCAGGAAGTGGCCTAGGCCATAAAAGCCACCATACCACACGAGGCAAGGAAAGTCTCCGCGAGTTAATTGCCAGGCCTGATCACCCTGCAGTAGGAGTTCTCCCGAGAGTGCCGGCCCGAGTCGATTTCAACCTCCGTCTTAGACATCATGCTGTTGCTGGTCACCTGCCTGATAGTCATGGTACGTATGTGAACCCGAGTTATCCCCCACGTTTACTACTCATGGTTGTTTCCCTTCCCTTTAACATGTATGTTGTTGGATATGAATAACGCTTCTACCTCAGTTTTAACCCAAAGTATTACAATGGTGTAGCTCTTGGGATTATTGTTACGCTTATTGTTTTATGTATTGGATTCTGTCTTTTTATATTTTGTCTCCGGGCTATTAAGAGGATCCAACAGGAGGGATTATTCTGAAAGTTTTATTTCTGTGTAAGTCAATGTATGTTCAAACTGTTGGACAATCATTTGTGGTTTTCCTGTTACTTGTGAATCTGACTTCCGAGTCTTGCTCGGCTAGCAGCGCAACTGTTAACCCTTTGCACCCCAAAGAGGGAGATTAATAAAGTTTAATTTTTTGCCACCACTTTAAGATTTCAGGAGTCTTCCTTCTCCCATCCTTTACCTGCTGCGGACAGCGCATTCACACCAGAAGCCTAAATCGACCTAGCACGTCCATGCAGGCACTTGCTAGGTTGACTTAGGAGGGGTGCATCATGGGAAATGTGCCAATATGGCACCTGAGAAGGGCCCAATCTCCTAGCCAATGCCAATAAAAGAGGAAGTGAGCTCAGCACACTCCATTGTGCCTGGCAGCATGCAGAAAAAGGAGGTCATGGACTGCACTCTGTTCATGCAACTTGTCAGGACGGTGCTCGACACTTGCTTTGCAGTGCCCACTGCTCTCTTCATGTGGATCACAGTCTTCTTGGACCCCGACAGCATGGAGGCAAACAGCAGGGCCACCACCATGCTGGCACAGCAAGCTGCCACTCTGACAGTGCCCCCGGTGCCCCATCACCTCTGGGCATGGGAAACCAGTAGCAACTGGTGGGACCGCATCGTCCTCACTAACTGGGGCGACGACTGCATGAGCAGGCAGACCTTCCTGGAGCTGGTTTGCGAGCTCACCCCAGTCATCACCTTGGGCAACCTACAGGACACCCTTGATGGCCTCACTGCATTCGGCTTCCCCAACTGTGGGGGCAGTGTGGATGGAACCCTCATCCCCATCCACGCCCCAGACCACCAGGCCAGGGAATACCAGAACTGCAAGAGCTACAACTCTGTGGTCCTGCAGGCCCTCATGGACCACAAAAGGATCTTCACAAACATTTATGTGGGCTGGCTGAGGAAGGCACATGATGCCCATGTGCTCAGGAACTCTGGTCTGTACCACCGTATGCAGGTGGGCACCTTCTTCCCCCCCACATACCGTCACCCTCAGGGACCTGCAGGTGCCTGTCCTGATCATCAGAAATGCTGCCTATACCTTGATCCCCGGCTCATGAAGCCCTACACCAGAAACATGGGTGCCAGCAGGGAACTATTCAATCGACGGCTGACCAGGTGCCACCTGGGCATCGAGTGTGCCTTCGGCCAGCTCAAGGTGCACTGGAGGACCTTCCTGACGCACCTACATCTCACTGAGCACACCATCCTGGAGTTCGTCAACGCCTGCTGTGTGGTCCACAATCTGTGTGAGCTGAGGGGGGAAAAGGGTCCCTCCCTTTGGAAGACCGAAGCCCAACGCCTTGCTGGCCAGTTTGAGCAGCCCAACACTGTGTCCGTGACACAGTGAGCCCAGCAGCGAGCAATCCTCATCTAGGACGCACTCAAGGACACTTCCTCACAGAGGTGCGTTGAGGGGTGGCCCTGCTACCAGACCTAGCCAATTAGGTTGACCTAATGCATCCATACTGGATTGAAGTTGACCTAATAAGGTCGACTTTAGCATTAGGTCGACCTAACAGGTGGGATTTATTAAGTCGATTAAAGGAAGCCCTTAAGTTGATTTAATGAAAGCCTCCTTAAGTTGACCTAACTTGCAAGTGTAGACATAGCCAAAGGTCAGAAGGGACCAGTATGATCATCCAGTCTGATCTCCTGCACAATGCAAGCCACAAAACCTCACCCAGCCACTCCTGCAATAAGCCTCTAACCTATGACTAAGTTATTAAACTTAAACTCAGATCATGATTTAAGGACTTTAAGATACAGAGAATCCACCAGCAATGAGCCATTCCCAATGCTACAGAGGAAAGCGAAAAACTACTAGAGCCCTTGCCAAGCTTCCCCTTGGGAAAATTACTTCCAGACCCCAAATATGGCAACCAGTTAGACTGTGAGCATGTGGGCAAGTCTCACCAGTGAGTCACCCAAGAAAGAATTCTCTGTAATAACTCAGAACTCATCCCATCTACTTTCCCTTCTTCCACTGGCAACTCCACCATTAGTCGTCAAAGATCAGTCAGTTACCAAACTAGGCCGTCCAGTCATACCATCCCCTCCATAAATTTATCAAGCTCAGTATTGAAGGCAGTTATTTTTTTTGCCCCCACAGTTCCCCTTGGAAGGCTTTTCCAGAACTTTACTCCTCTGATGGTTAGAAACCTTTGTCTAATTTCAAGTCTTCATCTATGTCTCTTCCATAGATCTTTTTCCCTCTCCATTGTATTGAATATACAATGTGCTTACCTCAGAGTAATAGCCTTTTAAAAATTCAAATCACAGGCCTCAACTACTTAGGCATATGTCCTACTGGGCCTGTGACTGGGGATAATAGAAACTGTGCCATAAGCACATTTCAAAGACAATCTGACCAGAAAGCCTTCTGTAGACATACAGACACATACAGGTGATAATTCTGCCCAAAAATATAAGTATATCCCATAATACCTTTGTAACAAAGGTGTATTGTGGATCACCAAATTTACAGAGAGAGCAGTCTAGTTCTTTCTGTTGGGGGGGAAAGGGCAACTGATTCTTTTTGTGCTTAATCATAAGCAGTGGAAAATGTAATTACAGTTGAAAGTATTTAAGTAAGATTCAATTAATTAGAGATACTGGGCTTCATTTCTCAAACTGTGCTATCTTCTAGGGGCTCATAGTATGTTGCAATGTCACTACAAATATCACATTTCACAGGACTGACAGAACAGAAATTGTATGTTTCAAATTTCTCAAAATTAAGGGAGACAATGAGTTCTAGATTCACTTTTAAGGCACCTGGCAAAGATTCTATGTAAAATTACATTTCTTTTTCATGTGCCACTTTGAAAATGCTTATTGAATCATGAATGACACCACAAATCTAATCCAAAATTCAGTCAAGAAGTGAAATGTTTTCCATTTGTTTGAAAATAACTCTGAGTATGGTATTTGCTTATCCAACAAGAAGTTATTGCAACACTATCTGCAATGCTGCATTTTTACTCATTGATTTGGCTCACAGCGAACAGAGATGCACACTTCTGCTGACATAAGAATCATTGCCCATGCTTTAATTAAATTGTTGAAGCATGATGGAGGACCCTTGATTGTGAGAATACTGATTGTATTTTAATCCTTTTATTTTGCTAATTTCGGTTTACTTTAGAAACTATTTGGATATAAAACCTAATTTGAAATCTATGAACTTACTTTTAATGTGATATCTCTTTTTAGGTTTTATTCCCAGATCTCTTTTTTTTTTTTTTTTTTTTTGTGCATAATCAATTTTTTCTTTTTTGCTAGATGACCACCAAAATCTGCACTTATTTACATATAGATGGAAACAAGCAACTACAATATATGTTTTCTTGGGTATAATCCTACAAACACTTCCAGGCCTAATGCTCCCATATACATTATATGATAATGTGTATTAAAGTCAATTAAATTAATCATCAGACTACACAATATTGGTCCATTTCCTACACTTTTGCACATGCTTAACTTTATGTACGTGAATAACCCCACTGATTTCATGAAGTCAAGTATCTTTTGCATATCTTTTTAGCAAAATCAGGACTTAGATAGTGTTTATAGGACAGATCCCAGAGTCTGATAATTCCATTCAAGTCCATGGGAGTCTTTCCATTGAATTCAGTGGCTTTTGGATCAGGTCCCAGATGAGAAAAATTAGAAAGCATATCTCCTCATTTTGGTCTTGTATGCTAAAGTTTTATCCTCTGGGAAGCACTCTAGGGTTTTTTGTACTATATATTACTTTTCAACTGCTATATTTAATGGAGTATACATTGTAGTAGTTTTCCTTTACCATAGTATCTGTGGCTATGTCTACACTTGTAAATTTAAGTCAACTTTAGCTAAGTCGACTTAGCATGTCCACACCTAAATTTAAAGTCAACTTTGGGGGGACACTGGACGCCTAGGTCAACTTCTAGGGGCTAGGGGGACCTAGGGCAGGTCCATGAGGGCAGGGGGGGCACCCCTTGCCCAGTGCCAGGGGGCTCAGCCTTTGTCCCATTGTACATGGGTACAATGGGGCAAAGGGGGACAGGGACCTTGGCAGGGCATAGGGGCAGGGAGGGCAGTGGTGGAGTCCTGGAGTAGTCCTAAGTCGACTTAGGGCTACTCCAGGTCTACACTGGCCTAAGTCGACTTTAAAAAGTCGACTTTAGGCTTAAGTCGAAGTAAAAGTAGGTTTAATAAAGTTGACTTAATTTTCATTAAGTCGACTTTATTTCCCTTAAGCCGACTTAAGCAACTTGCTTCAGTCGACTTAAGGAAAGTGTAGTGTAGACTCAGGGTAAATTAAGTCGACTTAAGGAAGCTTAAGTCGACTTAATTTACAAGTGTAGATGCACCCTGTGGTATTCTTTCCACTTGGATTGAGATGAACTGTAGCACAGAAACCTCCGCAGTGTACAAATTGAAGTAGCTAATGGCTTGTCTATATTAGGACAAGTTGGTGTGTGGCACTTTGTGTATTGCTGTTTCATTGTATAGACTTGCCTTATGCAGGCAGTATTTAGATGGTGCTGAAAGTACATGTTTGCACAGATGCAAATTTCATAGATCTTGCCTATTTTTTATCAAGTAATGAGTACAGCACAAAGAAACAGAAAACAGTTTTGACATTTCTTAATTAGCAATATGTGAAAGTGCACATAAAGTTCTGCCTCAAAAACATTTGAATTGTCATAATATTTCAGACCACTTTTGCAAATCAAACACAGTAAGTTATTTTAATTTCGATCAAAAATTCTAATGCCTTTGAGCTGAAAGGAAACCCTCCTTTCAGCTTCTCGACTTATTGCTTTTATTGAAACTGCTGTGTTTTCAATGACCGGAGGCTGAATGCTTTGAGAATAATTTGAGAATCATGTAAAACCAAATACATTAGCATGTTAAACCTTAGCAGTCTTAATATTCATAGGCTTTTTGGTTTTTGTTTTGTTCTTTTCAAAGGCCAGAAGGTACCAATATGATCATCAAGTATAACCACTTGCCTAACACAGGCAATGAAATTTCATGCAGTCATTCCCATACAAAGCCTGTATTTTATGGCTGAATATGTCATATCTGCTAAGACATTACATTTTATTTAAAGACTTAAAGTCATGGAGAATCCATCACATCCCTAGGTGATTACTCCCTTTCTTAAACAATTGACACTTATTTTAATCTACATTTGTTTAGCTTCACCTTCAATTCATTGGCTTTGTTATGCTATTGTCTTGTAGATTAAAGAGCTTTCTATCACAAATCTTTCCCATGTATGTTCCTGTAGACTGTCAACAAGTCATCTCTTATCCTTCTCTTGGATAAACACATTGACTATGTCTAAACTTGCTAAAATTAGTTCGAATTAGTTAGTTCGACATAACTAATTCGAACTAATTTTAGTTAGTTGGAATTAGCTTAATTCGAACTAGCATGTTCGAAGCACTTGCTTAGTTCGAATTAGCGATCCCCATTCATTTCAATGGCCGGTTAATTCGAACTAAGAATACCGTATTCCAATTTATTAGTTCGAATTAAGGAAGCCCTTAATTCGAACTAACTAAAGCCTAGTGTAGCCATGGCTTTAGTTAGTTCGAATTAAGCCTCCTTAATTCGAACTAACTTGCCAGTGTAGACATAGCCATTGAGATTCTCTAATCTCTCACTCTAACACAGGCTTTTGAGACTTCAGATTATTCTTGTAGCTATTTTCTGAATCTTTTCCAATTGTTTAACAGTTTTGTGAAGTTCAGACACTATAACTATGCACAATATTAAGAAATGGTCCCACTAATTCCATATACTGTAGAAATAAAACTGTCCACTTCTACTTCGTATTCCTCTGTTTATACATCCAAGGATCACATTAGTTCTCTTAGCCACCACATTATGCTGGTGGCTCATGTTCAACTATTTACTAGCATGATCCCTAAATACTTTTCAGAATCACTACTTTCCTCAATATTGTCTCCCATTCTTCATGACCTACATTTTCTGTTCATAGATGTATCAACTTTCCTTTGTTTAAAACCCATTTTACTCAACTGAATACATTACTATTTTAATATAAGAGACTTTCTTTTGAAACACAGGAGAGAAAATAAATCATGAGTGAATTCATGCCTTCACTAAAGTCTATGACAAAACTCTCATTCACTTCAACATAGACTCATAGACTTGAAGGTCAGAAGGGACCAATATGATCATCTAGTCTGACCTCCTACACAATGCAGGCCACAGAACCTCACCCATCCACTCCTTCAATAAATCTCAAAGTTATTAAAGTCCTCAAATCATGATTTAAAGACGTAAAGGTTCAGAAACTCTAGCAGCAATTGAGTCATGCCCCATCCTACAGAAGAGAGGGGAAAAAAAAAACAACCCCAGAGCCCCACGGCCTTTGCCAATCTGCCCTGGGGGAAAGGGGGGGAATTCCTTCCTGACCCCAATGTGGCAATTAGTTAAATCCTGAGTATGTGAGCAAGACCCATCAATCAGACACCCAAGAAAGAATTTTCTATAATAACTCAGAACCCACCCCATCAATTGTCCCATTGGCATATCTACCACCAGGAGCCAAAGATCAGTCAACTGTCAAATTGACTGTCCCATTATACCATTCCCTCCATGAATTTATCAAGCTCAGTTTTGAAACCAACTAGATTTTCCCCACCCTTCCTCCCCCCACACTGTTCCCTTTGGAAGGCTATTCCAGAACGTCACTCTTCTGATTGATAGAAACCTGAATCTAATTTCAAGTCTAAACTTCTTGATTCCAAATTTATATCCATTAGTTTTTGTGTTCATTAGCACTGAACTTCAATAATTCCTCTCCCTCACTGATATTTATCGCTCTGATATATTTAAAGAAAGTAATCATTTCTCCCCTCAATCTTCTTTAGCTTAGGCTAAGTAAGTGAAGCTCTTTGAGTATCCTATCATAAGGCAGAATTTCCATTCCTCAGATCATCCTGTTAGCCCTTCTCTATACATGCTCCATTTGAATTCATTTTTCTTAAACAAGGAACTACACACAGTATTCCAGATGAGGTCTTCCTAATTTCTTGTAACACCTCCATTTCCTGTCTATACTGGAAATACCTCACTTGATGCATCCAAGGGCTGCATTAGCTTTTTTTTACAGTCACATCATATTGGCAGCTCAGTCATCCTGTGATCAACCAATACCACCTCGTCCTTCTCTTCCCCTGTCACTTCCAACTGATACATCCCCAAGTTATAGGAAAAGTTGTTGTTTTTAGTCCCTAAATGTATGACCTTGCACTTTCCACTATTAAATTTCTTCCTGTTTCTATTACTCCAGTTTACAAGATAATCCATATCTTTCTGTATGATATCCCAATCCTTCTCTGTATTGGTATTACCTCCTTGGTGTCATCCGCAGACTGTATTAGCACACTTTCACATTTTGTGCCAATGTCAGTAATGAAAAGGTAAAATAAAATTGGCCCCAGGACTGAACCCTGAGGATCTCCACTAGTAATCTCCTTCCATCCTGCCAGTTCACCTTTCAGCATGACTCTTTGTAGTCTCCCCTTTAACCAGTTCCTTATTCATCTCTTGATTTTCATATTACTTTCCATCTTTTCCAATATAAGTAATAATTCCCCATGTGCAACCATATCAAATATAGGTAATTTAGATTCACTGCATTCCCTTTGTCTAAAAAAATCTGTTATCTCCTCAGAAAAGGAGATCAGGTTGGTCTAATATGATCTCCTTTTTGTAAAGCCATGTTGTATTTTATCTTAATTACTATTTACCTCATTGTCTTTAGCTATTTTCTCTTTCAATTTTTTTTCCAAGACCTTCCATACTACTGAAGTCAGACTAACAGGCCTGTAGTTACCCAAATCACCTTTCCTCCCCTTTCTTATAAAAAAAAATCTATGTTGGTAATTCTCCAGTCATACAGTAAAACCCCTGATTTTACAGATTCCTTAAAAATCCGTGCTTATGGGTTCACAATTTCATGTGCTAGTATCTTTAATATTGTTGCATGGAGATTACCTGGCCGCCTTGATTTAGTCCTATTAAGCTGTTGAAGTTTGGCTTCTACCTTGGATACGTTAATGTCTACCTCCATTTCCTCAATGTCATACCACTATCTCCAAGCTCATGGTTAGCCTCATTAAAAACAGAGGCAATGTATTTCTTTAGATATTTAGCCATGCCCAGATTGTCCACCTCCACCCCATCCTCAGTGATTAGCGGTCCCACTTCTTTTTCTTTTTTTTTCTTCCTCTTTATATGGCTAAAGAATCTTTATTATTGGTTTTAACACAGTTTTAACAAGGATTTAGCACCATATGATCAAACTGGTTGTATGGAGTGGCAGTAGCTGATCAATAGCTAAATTGCTACTGAATTTCTATTATAAGTCCTAACTATTCAGTCATTTATATATCTAATAGCTGAGACCAGTTTTGATTGTCCTCTTAAAATTCACAAAGATGCTGTATTCGACACAGGACTGAAGGGATACATTTGCAGCAAAATTAGGAGTTTTCTACAAGATTTGACTTTCTGTATTATGGATGTTTCAAGATTTTCTTAGTTAGGGACTCAGAGGACCTATTAAGGCTAGGGTAGTCATGGTGGAGCACTGACTGCCCCTCCTAAAGCTAAAGCAGTAGATCTCTCCCAAGAACATAACAGAGGTAACAATATGGGCCCATGAGCTTCCTAAAGCACATATGACCTCTTAGTGGCCCTCCTTCCATGCAACCCTTGACAAGCCTCAGAAAGCTCACAGAAGTGCAGTTTGGAGGGTCTAAATGGCTACAATGTTTTCTTAGGCTGCCAGGGGTGTGGTGGCTATAACTTCATAACCTTTACTTCCTAGGGGTACGTCCACACTGTAGTCTTAGGTTCACTTAAGGACAATTAAGTCAACCTACAGACCACATCCACATTGGGTGCTTATTAAGTCGACTTAAGCACCTTAAATTGACTTAATAACACCACCTCTGAAGGTCGATTCAATGCTTAAGTCAACCTTATTAAGTCGACGTAAGCCAGTGTGGTGCTTTGCATTGGCTTAAGCATTGGGTGCTTATTAAGTCGACCTAACTGGCTTCCAGGCCCCGGTGCAATGTGGGACAGCTACCCACAATGCACCACTCTTCCATCGACCTAGCACCTGCCAGTGTGGACGCTGGCAGTTGACTGGAGTGTTCAACGTGGACTCTCTAAGTCGATTTAACAAGGTCAACTTTAAGTCAACGTAAAGTCAACCTTGTTAAATCGACATAACAGAGCCTCCAGTGTAGACGTACCCCAGGATACTCAGGGGCAAGGGAACAGAAGTAAGCAGCAAAAGGTAAAGTGTTCATCATTCTGTGGCCATTATGGGTACTAGGTAGCAGGAGGAGGGGAAAAGAGATTTCTTTCTCTAGCTCTATTATCTTGCAAGCCTCTGGCCAGCTACACAGACTGTTTTAAAGAGCAGAGTAGACAAACATCTGTCAGGGGTGGTCTAGATAATGCTTAGTACTCCATAAGTGCAGGGAACTTGACTAGATGATTTCTCGAGGTCCCTTCCAGTCTTCTGATTCTGTGTCTTCTCTTTCTGCAGAGTTCCGGAGGACAGTCCTGTTTGGAGAGATTAGGACAGGAAAAATGTTGTTTTCTTACACATCTCCTATGCTTTCATCAGAGATGCCTAACTCATAAGGCACACATTTACATGAGTGATACTCCGTTTTGTCAGGGGCATAGTTTGGGGCACTGTTTCCCCAACTAGAGGCAAGGAGTGCATGGTTGTCACATGTCCCACTCCCCCATCCCTGATTTCCGCAAGCACCAAACTGTCCTTAAATGCTTGGACTATGGCACCTCCCCTAGTACATTTTGACTCGGGAGTGGAGGAGATGGCAGGATGGAGCAGCTGTTTTCCTGTGCTCTGGATCCCTGCCTGGACAACTGGATGTGACCTCCTGGGCCTGAGTGCCCACTTCATTCTGTACAACAGTGAATGCTCATGCGGGAAAGGGCAAGGGGATACAGGAATAGTTGGGAGGAAGCAAGAGCCTATCATGTGGCATTCCCTTCACTGAAACAGCACCAGAACAGCAATATCCCCTCAGCAGCCAGTACCAAAGAGGCAACCAGCAGCACTTGGGTCTCCCCATGTAACATACTCCAGGGGGGTTCCTTTGGCAGTCCTTTGGTGAATGCAGTGGGTTTCTCATTTTCTCCATTCTCAAGGGAGTTCCTTGGTTCAAGGTTTCTTTCTTTTTAGGTCTGTAAGCATATTATCACCTTGCAACGGTGTTCAGGGAGACTGCCTGAGTCAGAGCTGTTACCACTATGCGGTCTCAAACCTTCTACCCTCACTCCTCCCTTTGCTGCTCTCCCCCTTTTATATTAGGCTTTGTTTCTTCTATGAGGCCCATCTGTGAGTGTTTGTAACCGCAACTGGCAACTCTGCCATGACTGGTTGGCTTGCTTGCAGATAGGAAAGGCTCCCATCTCCCTCCTGCCTAAGTTCTGGTTCAGGCTTATAGACCCCATTATACCCTCAATAAGACAAATTGTCTACCATCACACCCCCAGCACCAGCGGCCTAGGTAGCACCCCAAGAAGAGGGTGAGAGCCAGAGAGTCAAGGTAATTCTCTTCAGAGCGTATATATGTGTGTGCATGCACCTGTGTGCTGTGCTTCCCACCCTCCCTCCAAATATAGCAGTAAAATTATGTATCAACCTTAAATGGTTTGCAGCATGAGGATTGCTCCCTAGAGGATATTCAATCTGAACTGCAGTTAGTGAGAAACTTGCAAATTAAGCTGGTGTTCTGTTCTCTGAATCTCTTAAAATATGGTTGGAGATCCACTCTTGAGGGCCTTGTAGGGCAGGACTAGGACCTTCCTTCAGTGAACCTCAGAATTGGTTTACAAGAGAGTAAATTACAATAAAAAGCCTTTGCTACATTGAAGTTAAAGTTCCAAACATATATTTTGAAGATATATTAACATTAAAATTATACCAAAAGTTAGAAATCCAGGAAATTCTATGTTATGCTACACTTCTGCAATGAACTAGAGTTACTGTCTGTGGGGTAAAAAATTCAGTATTGATAGAAAAATGAATATTACTAAAATTATAGTAATCTAGTATGTAATTTTAAGTTATTACATGGTTTCCTTTGCTCTTATTGAATTTTAGGAGATGTTTACTATTACTTCCACAAGCATGAATCTTGAAGAATATTACAATTCACATGCTTATGTTTTTGGATGCCTTTTTTATTAAATGGAAGGTCAGGCTGGTTAAAACTCCTGGGAAATCTGTTGGTTTTTTGGGATTTTTTTCAAGTAAGTAATAGGCATAGAAAACTTCAAGGAGAATATCTCCTCTTTGGCCATAAAACTGTACTTCACACTTACAGTCATGGTTATACAGTCTCTGGAATGCAGGTTTATGACATATTTTGCTTTAATATTCTGTTTTATGTATTGTTTGAAAAATATAACCAAATGTGACTGGGGCTAGGGCTGTCAATTAGATACAGTTAATATATGCAAGTAACATAAAACAAATCAAGTAGATTAAAAATAGTTGTGATTAATTGTAAAAAGATAAACAAAAGAAAAAGTATTTTTCAATTCAGTTCATACAAGTCCACTCAAGTCCTACTTCTTATTCGGCCAATTTCCTAAGACAAACAAGTTTGTTTACATTTATGGTAAACAATGCTCCCCACTTCTTAATGTCCATGTCACCTAAAAATGAGAACAGGTGTTTGAACAGCACTGTTTTAGGCAGCATTGCAAGGCACTTACATGCTAGATATGCTAAACATTTGTATGCCCCTTCATGCTTTGACCTGTAGGCTCTAAAATTTTATACTGTTTTTGAGTGCAAACGTAACATATATAAAAAAAATCTACAGTTATAAGCTGTACACCCACAATAAAGAGATTGAAATACTACACTTGTATGAGGTGAATTAAAAATACTATTTCTTTTGTTTCTTTTTTACACTGCAAATATTTGTAATAAAAATCATAAACTGAGCACTCAAGTTGATTTAAGCCCGTGTAGACAGGGAATAGCCCTAAGTCGCCCTAATTGGCCTCCAATATTAATTTGCTAAGCAATCAATTAATTTACTAATTAAATTAAATTACTAATTAATTTAATTTCTAATTAATTTAATATTCATTTACTATGGGTCAGGCTGGAGAGAAGAGCTGAGGGAGAGCTGCAGCTAGGGTGATCGGGCTGGGGAGAGCCACAGCTGGGGAGATTGGGCTGGGGAAAGCCACGGCTGGGGAGATTGAGCTGGGGGGAAAGGGAAAGCCACGGCTGGGGAGATTGGGCTGATCTCCCCGGTCACGGCTTTCCCCTTCTCCCCAGCCCGATTTCCTTGGCCATGGCTCTCTCCTTCTCCCAGCCCAATCAGCCCAGCTGGGGCTCTCCCTAGCCCGATGGCCATAGCTCTTTTTCTTCTCTCCAGCCCAACCCATAATAAATTAATAAAACTACAATATTTCATTTTAACATTTTTATTAAAGTTCAAACAAAAAGAGAACATTTATGTATTTCTTTTGACTTACGGTACTTAGGCTTGCTGATGCTTCCAGTGCCAAAAAACTGTTGCCCATGAGGCACCATGCTTCACAAATAGCTGCTCAACAAGTACGATATCTTATTCAGCTGCATCATCAGCTTAGAGGGAACACTGGCCCGCACCCAGAGTTCCTGGCCACTCCTCCATAGACCTTGCACCTGCCAGTATGGACGCAAGCAGCCGACTGGAGTTTTCAGTGTGGACGCTCTAAGTCGACTTAACAAGATTGACTGAGAGTAATAAGGAGCATTTAGATAACAGTCTCAGGAATGTGCATTTAGGTGTTTAAAAAGAAGGTGGAGAAATATCCTCACTAGACTTGATTTTCAGAAAAAAAATACAGTTATTTGTATTTACTGTGTGCTCCATAATTTGTGTGAAACACATAGTGAAATGTTCTCCCAGAGCTGGGTCATGGAGGTTGATAAGCTGGCTACAACTTCTGAGCAGTCAGATGCCAGTGTTATGGTCAGCGTGAACCGTGACAGCTTTGTATCAGGGAAGCATTGAAAAACATTTTTGCAATGAGCAGTAATGTATGCCTTTCAGTGTGGTGCTCCTACTTCTCGTTCCCCACCCGCACACCATCCTCCCTCTCCCCAAGTTACGAGTGAATAAAAACTGATTTTTTTAAAACCAGTTCAGTTTTATTTGTGACCCACTTCAGTTATTGGGGGTGGGGGGAGGGACACAAGAGGAAGCAAAAAGGAATGCTTAGTGCAGTTCTTAAAGGGGCTGTCACCTCTTTCTGATCGCCTTCACTGTGTGGAGCGCAGCACATACTGCACTTTGCTCAATCTCTACTTACTGTGCTTGTGGATTAGGGTTGGTAAAACAGCTTGTGGAGCATTTTGGAGGGGCTGCCTGCTGCTGTTCTGGATCTCTACCAGGCACCTCAGCATGTCAGAATGATACCTCATAATAGACAACCAACATCTCCTGTTGCATTGCATGCTCCTGCTCTTATGGTGATCTTCTGTTGTCCATGTCCAGTTTCTGAGACAAGGACATCCCCAAGGTCTGAGCTCTGTATCAGCTTCCACAGAGACATTAATCAATTCACTGAACATGTAATCCCAGTTTTTTTTCTTTGTTTGTTTCTTCCCCCATCTTCCTAATCTGGAAGAGGCGCTCAGCAGGGAGTTGGGTGGCTGAAGGACCAAGACTTGACTGTTAGGCAAGTAAAGCACACAGTTCCCATTGTTAGATGACCCCAAATAGTTTTTAAAATGCTACACCGTTACAAGAACACCCTTTACTGTTCAGAATGTGAGGCCACAACCACGTTCCAATCTGCACATACTGCAAGAGTCAGACTGCCATTCCAGACATGGTAAACAAGGAGCCCTTGCATCTGTTATACTGATTTGGAGCAGTTAACCAAGGAGGGGGATGATTGTGCTCCTCCTTTACATCACCAAGTGTACTCTGGGAGGAGGTAGGCAAAATGGATAACTGGAGGCTATGGGTTAATTGTAGCTGCAGAGAACATATGGTGGAAAAGTGACTATTAATACCCATGCAAACAGTGCTATGGCATCTTGACTCCAAGGGACACTGTCCAGGGCAGGGGAAGAAGATATGTTTGGTCAGTTACTGTAAAATTGCACCATCTTCCCTAGGTAACCATGTGCAATATCGGTCTCTAAAGGGTGATGTAGATGGAAAGGGAAGATTTGCTGCAAGCATCAGGGTCTAGCCCTGGCCCTTATGCTGCTATGCTCTGTTCCGCAATGATGCCTGCTCCTTTAATAGCAGCAGAAAGTTTCCTACCATGGAATAAATAAGTCTGCCTTCCCCAGAAACATTCTGTAAAGGATTGGAGAGTACCTTCATGAAAGTTTCCTAGATATCCATGGAGTATTCTCGTGGCATTCCTGTCAGTGATGCCATCCTGTGACTGGCTGAGCTGCTCCTGGGTGACGAATAAGTCCTGGCTGTCTGGGAGAATGGCTACCCCTCTCTCCTGACCCCTGCTCTCCTCCTTTTACTCTTCCTCCTCCACATCAACCATGGAGTTGTTCTCATTCATCCTGGACTGGAATTCTTTGGAGATATCAATGCTGCACTGTGGCGCAGTGGTCGGATCACCCCTGAGAATCACATGCAGCTCCTCTTAAAAGTGGCATGTCTTTGGTGATGAGCCAGCCCCTTCACCTCTCTCAACATCACCGCTTTCTGATATGTTGTTGAATCTACACAACCTGTTTGATTTGCTGAAGTAATCTGACCTCATGCATTGAAGTGTAAGCACAGGAATTATCTTTCCCTCCCATACAGTAAGTTTTCCATTTTCTAGCATTTGACAAAGTGGGACTTCACCCATGAATGCTCACGCGAAAATAAATTTGTTAGTTTTGAAAACATAGGACTCTGCTTCTTTTGCTGAACTACACTAATATGGCTACCCCTTTGGAACTAGACACATCTCTTAATTTCTAAGTTAGTTCCTCTCTCAAATATAGACAATCAAACAGCTAATGTAAAGAAGAAAATTCTTGCTCATACCTTGTTCTTTCTTATTCATCCCACATATATGGATTATACTACACAAGTATGTTTAATGCTGTCTGCCCAAGAAAACATATGGCGTAACAGTAAAATGTTAATTTCTGAAGCAAAATATATTATCTGAGCACAAGACATAGTCTAATGTACTGAAAATGGCGCGTGTAAATTCTTTGATGCCTCTATCCTATGTAGTAACTTTTTATACAATATCTCATTAAAACTTAGATGAATTTCATGAAAATGGAACCCAAGACAATACTGACACCTAGACTTTAAGCTATCTGAAAGAAAAATTGTTCTTTAAAAAAAGCAAAACGTTGAACTGCCTAGTAGGGAGATTTGTGCTAAACTTGGTTTTACTTAATTTGTCCAGAAATTATATGGCTATAGTGAAAAGTATGTAAATGAAACTAAGAAACAATATTAAGTACTGGATCTGTTGGCATTTTGTTACCCCCTCTATTCAATGTGTACATGGGGCCATTAGGAAGATTAATAAGGAGAGACAGAGTATGTCAATTTCAATATGCTGATGATGCCAAACTGTGGATTGTCTAATTTGTACAACAAAGTCACCCATTGCCTCAGGCAATGTCAATGGGCCAAGGATGAGAGAAAACTACTTGTAGGCCAAACTTGACAAGACTGATATGATGAGGATAAGCTGAGGAGAAGAGGTTGGAGACAGCAGAAATAACATTACCCGTTTTAATTGTGGGAGAGCATCATCCATTAGTCAGCCAAGTTTGACAACAGAGTCCTGTGGCACTTTTAAAGACTAACAGATTTATTTATCGCATGAGCTTTCGTGGGAGAAAATCCCACTTCGTCAGACGCTTTGAAGATGGGAAAGTTACAGAATGGGAGGAAATTAAATGCAGGAGAGTGTATAACATAGGATCAGGTCAGGCTGTAACAGCAAATCAAAATAGGTGTTAGGATTCAAACACTGGGGAACAGCACATAGAGGAGGGTGAGGGCAAATCACTTGTTGTAATGAGAGAAAAATCCATAGTCCCTGTTTAACCCCAAGACAACTGAGTCAAATTTGCATATAAGTTCGAGTTCTGCAGTTTCTCTTTGAAGCTGTGATTTGTTATTCATCTGTTTCAACACAGCTATTAACAAGTTGTCAAGGGAGTGAGCAGGGAGATTGAAGTGTTCCCCTATTGGTTTTGTAGTGTTGCAATTTCTGATGTCAGATTTGTGTCCATTGATTCTTTGGCACGGATACTTACCAGCAACTACAGATCATACAACAGAAACACTAAAGCAGGAACATATCCCTGCAACAGACCACGCTGCCAACTTTGCCCTCATATCTACACTGATGACACCATCACAGGACCTAATCAAGCCACCTACTCCATCAAGGGCTCGTTCACCTGCTCATCCACCAATGTGATTTATGCCATCATGTGCCGGAAATGCCCCTCTGCCTTATATATTGGACAAACAGGACAGTCTCTGCATCAAAGAATAAATGGACACAAATCTGACATCAGAAATTGCAACACTACAAAACGAATAGGGGAACACTTCAATCTCCCTGCTCACTCCCTTGACGACGTGTTAATAGCTGTGTTGAAACAGATGAATAACAAATCACAGCTTCAAAGAGAAACTGCAGAACTCAAATTTATATGCAAATTTGACTCAGTTGTCTTGGGGTTAAACAGGGACTATGGATTTTTCTCTCATTACAACAAGTGATTTGACCTCACCCTCCTCTATATGTTGTTCCCCAGTGTTTGAATCCTAACACCTATTTTGATTTGCTGTTACAGCCTGACCTGATCCTATGTCATACACTCCCCTGCATTTAATTTCCTCCCATTCTGTAACTTTCCCATCTTCAAAACGTCTGACGAAGTGGGATTTTCTCCCACGAAAGCTCATGCAATAAATTAATCTGTTAGTCTTTAAAAGTGCCACAGGACTCTGTTGTCTTTCTACAATAGACTAACACGGCTACCCCTTTGGAATCAGCCAAGTTTGCAATTCATGCATTACTTTAGACCTCCATCTCTTAGATGACCACATTAAACTAGTAAACAGGTCTGTTTTTATCATCTCTGCTTGGTCAGGAGATTCCTTGAGTGTCAATTGATATGCCTGACCTTTGACAGTTCATAGTTAATCATATATTAAACTTCATCCTCTGCTGTGTGCGGCTGGAGCTGTGTGTATGTGCTGAAGGAATGGGACTTGAGGGTGTCCAGGTTATGCCTTAATTCACTGTAGCCTCTGGGACTGCCCTTGAAGAGTTGGGCGCTTGAGATGCCTGGCATGAGACTTGCAAGGGAGGCAAAGGCTGGGGAGAGAGAACTACATTCTCTAAGCAACTTTGCGTGGAAGAAGTGGATAACCATAGGACAGGTGCTTCCTGAAGGAGACTGGGCTGTGAGCAGAGGGAACATGGCACTGGGTACCAGGGATTCGCGGTGGCTGCTGCACCTGCCAGCTGGTAGTTTCCACTGGCGCCTGCTGCTGTTGCTGCCAGGGGTGTCGCTGCTGCTGGGCACATGGGGCATGGGCCCCATGTGTCTCAGCCAGTGCCCGGGATCTTTGAGTTCCTGTAGTACAGGTGCAGAAAGCCTCCTGCCAGCTGCTCAGCAAATCCCCTGCCCTAAACCACAGGCACCTGGTGGCGCTGGGTGGAAGGGGAGAGAAATTTAAATCCCTTCCTCCCGGACAGGCAGTGTGCAAGGCCAACCCAAAAGGTAAGTATTCCTGGGGCCCTACTGGGGAAAGGGCACCTAGGGAGGACAGGGGGTGGAGATGGGTAGTGGGGGTGGCTGTAGCCTGGGCTGGGTCCTAGGGATGGTGGCTCAAACCTGGTAGTGGTGGCTGGCCCAGCTCCGAGCCTGAGCCCGGTGGCTAAGGCAGGGTGGTGGCTGGCCTAGCCCCGAGGGGGAGGAGAGGTGCTGGCTGGTCCGGCCACAAGCTTGGAGGAAGGGGTAGCTGGGGGGCCCCGAGCAGGCTCATGGTGGGATCGGGCCCAGGACCAGCAGCGGTGGCGAGCTGGCTTGGCCCGGGGCCGGCTCCTGGCGGCGGGGGCCTGCGAGTCAGTCGAGTCCGGGGGCGTCCGGATCGGTACCGGGGCCGGCAGCGGTAGCTAGTAACTCAGTCCAGAGGCGCTGGGATCAGGTCCGGGACAGCGCGGGTCTGGCCGGCATGGGGTGAATTGGGGCCAGCGTGAAGCAGTGGCGGGAGGGGGCGCCGCGGGGGCGGGCAGGGTTCCTGCTCGGAATATGCGGGAAGAAGGAAGGGCACTTGCAGGTGTCCAGGGTGGCAAGAGCGGGCTTTCATTCACTCTGGCCTCGGAGAGCTGGGCGCTCGACACGCCCGGCCTGAGCCTTGCCGCAAAGGCGGGGAGCGAGAACTACATTTCCCAAACGCCTTTGCGTGGCAGGCCGCTTGTGACTGGCCGAGCTCCTCGTCCAATTGGCGGGGAGGAGGTGGAGAGCAGGTGCTGCTCCCTGGGGTGCCGGGCTGTGGGGGGAGGGAACATGGCGCTGGGTACCAGGGCATCGCGATGGGTGTTGCACCTGCCGGCCGGGAGTTGCCTCTGCCGCCTGCTGCTGCTGTTCCTGCTGCTCTGCGTGCAGCTCGGAGGCGGACAGAAGAAGAAGGAGGTAGAACTGTTCGTTCCTCTCCAGCGAGCCCCGGCGCGGGTGGGGAGAAGGTTGCGGTTCCCTCCGCCCTATGAGCCCCATGCCTAGGCGCAGCCCAGCCACGGGGGCTTGTTCACGCTGACTCAGCCCCGATCACCCTGTCTGACCCTCTCCTTGTTCCGCCTCCCCCAGCTCTGTGGGTTGCAGGATGGGCTCCTCTGACTGCTGCCTTTGACCCTCCCCCCAGCGCTGGTGTGTCTACACCAAGGACGGGCAAACCATGGCCGGGAGCGTCTGTCCTGTGCTCCAGCCCGAGCTGCTGCTCCCTCCCTGCTCCAACCAGGCTGGCCCTTCACAAGGTGCTGTGCAGGAGGAGGAGAAAGCAGGGGGCTCTGAAAGACACAGAGTCCCCTGTACCGCTTCTGTGTTGTGATGGGCCAGTCCAGTGCCCCTCTCCCCTCAAGAGAGGGGGAGGATGCCCCCCATCAGAGTGTGTGAGGAGGGTGGCTGTAAGTGTTGGGCAGGGGGTGCCAGCCAGGCTCCCCTGTCCCTTCTGAGAAGCAGTTGGGTTCTGCCTTCTGAGTCCTAGCAGGGCCATTCCTAGAGGGGAGTGGGGCCTGGGTGGGGGTCCCGGGTGCGGGCCCCACCCTACGCTGGAGGCCCGGGTAGACCCACCCCACCGCCGGGAGCCCAGCAAGCTTTGGCTCCGAGCGGCGGCATGGCCGCAGGCCCCAGCTGAGGCCACGAGCCAGCCCAGGCCGGGGCCACCCCAGGCTGCTGCCACCGGTGCCCCGGCCGGGGAGTGGGACCTGAAGCCACCATGGGGGACTGGCCCCGGGTGAGGCCACGCCGCTAGCTGAGGCTGACCCTGGGCCCAGCTGAGGCCGACCATGTGGGTCAGGCCAGGCCGGCCCAGCCCAGAGAGGCCAGCGCCCATAAACTGCCCTGCCCCCCGGATAAAATAGCCTGAGCCCCTAACCTTTTTCTCCAGTGGGCACATGTGCAGACATGCCTGTTTACAGGGGAGGAGGAGCTAATCAGGGAATTGCCACAGAGGTAGTGTGAGAAACACTCCAGACGGCAGGTCTGCAGCTATTGTCTCCTTAGTGGCCCATTAAGGGAGGCACAGGTACAATGGGCCTGTGGAGAAACCCGTCTGGTGAGTCACCCAGAATCACACAATTTGGAATACAGATACAGCTAACACATTCATACCTTCTAATACAGATATGATACCTACACATAGATAAAATACTCATTTCTAGCAAGTTACAACCTTCCTATTGATACCAAACATGACATAAATACTATGAATTATAGCTATTATGAAATATTAATAGGAAATAGTATCATAAATGGTCTGCTAAATCCGGACAGCATCATAGAATGGGCTTACTCAGTTTTTGCTGTTATGTCCTTACTGCTTTGTTTCCCTAGGAGAGGGATTGGGAGCCTGGCAGGAGCTATGGGGTGAGAGTGGGGAACAGTGCAGCAACCTTCTCTGCATTTTCAGTTCACTCTGTTATCTTCTCTTTGGCTATTTGCAGGGGAGGCAGAAGGCAGGCAGCCTGGTTGGCTGAGTCTGCTAGTTTGGTGTAACCCTTCTCATGGCACCACACTGGCAGCCCCAGGCAGTCTATCTGCTTGCCTTGTGAATTCCCCAACTTCCTCCACCTGGTTTGTATGCACCTGGAAGCTGGGACCCAGCCAGAGTCTTTTAAAATTTCCTGCCCTGTGGCATGTTCAGGTGTGTGGCCCAGGGCTGGAACTGCATGGGAAAATGCAGCCGCTGTGCTGCCTCTCCTGGTGCCCACTACCCAGCTGCACTGCTCCCCTGCCACCCTTCCCCTGCTCCCCACTCTCCTGCTGCCACCCGGAAGATTGCGGGGAAACTTTACAGCAAAGTTCATGGGAGGGGTGGGCATTATTTAAAAGCAGTAGGTGTCTCCGATGTGGGTCAGCAAAGTGGCAGATGGAGTTCCTTTATGAATGCACATAACATGCTCTGCCGTATTGCTATAGTATGTTTCCTGCAGCATCATACATGGACTTCTGTATATTTCACATGGCTTAGGAGGGGGCCACAGAATCAGAGCTTTCTTCCAGCATCTAGACAGAAAGGATGCATCACTGAGGCTATGCAAAATACCTGCTTCAGCAGAGAGGGAAAGATCACCTGAGGCCAGGAGGGGAGGGTGTTTTGGAGAAACAAGGACACATACTTAGAAAGCCAGGAGTGAGCAATTGAGGGGGGCAAAGCAGCACACCAGACGAGATAGCGGGAGGGGAATGTCACACACAGTAAATTGTTTCAGGTATGTAAGAACTTCCAATACACACTGATGCCTTTAGACATGTGGAGGGGCTGCCTAGGGCACACAGGCCTTGGGGCTTGTTTCTGTGTGTGTGTGCATGGGGGGTTGTGGACTGGAGGTAGGGCCTAGCAGAGGAGGTGGGGGGGTGGCAGTGCACACTGGGGGTGGAGCCTAGCTGGGGGTGGGATCTAGGGGTGGAGCCTACCGGGGCAGGGGGTAACAGGAGGTGGGGTGGGGGGGGGGTCACACAGCCCCAGATCTTTTTGTTATCCAGCAATGCCCCTGCATCTGGGACCGGGGCAGCGCGGGGCCCATATTACCGCCGTTTGTCCCCCCCAAGGACGGCCCTGGGTCCTAGTGCTGGAAACTTCCATTTCTGTGTGTGCTGGGCTGCCCGACACACATAAAACCAAGCCCAACTGCAGAACAGCATTCAAGCCCTGTGCGGGAAAGGAAGCTAACATGAGTCTGATAATAATATCCTCCTGGGCACCTTGGTTAGTGGCCATGTCCTGGAGCGAGAGTACTTCCTCT
Organism: Pelusios castaneus; assembly: GCA_007922175.1. NCBI lineage: Eukaryota > Metazoa > Chordata > Testudines > Pelomedusidae > Pelusios > Pelusios castaneus. The sequence continues at coordinate 18,542,979 of ML685769.1, read as the reverse complement.
CTGAGTGTGTGAATCTTTCTTCCCAGGAGGGGCTCTGGCTTCCTGGAAGAGAGCAGTTGAAAAGGCAATGGGGGGGGGGGGGGGAAGCAGGGGGGGGGGGGGGGGGGTGCGGGGTTCTCTCAGCAGGAATATGGTAAATGGTATGTGTGGGGGGAAATCCTGGGGCTGGGCAAAGGTGTGCGTAAATGGCTAGCTTGGATTTCCTGGAATGGGCTGCCTAGGAGTAGGGGGGGGGGGGGGGAAGAGGTCAGGTCTGCCCCCAGCCATCCTGCTGTGGTTGCACTGAGGCTGAAAGCTGCCTCCAGCTTTGCAGGAGTGGGGTGGAAAGAAGGGCAAGGCTGGGAGGTTGTGATCCCCTCCTTCAGACCCATCCTGGAGTTGAACATAGGGGACCCCAGTCAGGGCTTCCAAATTCCCTGACTTAGCTGCTTGCCTAAACAATTCACAACATAGCTGCAGATGGGGGATTTCCATTCCCTCAGTGTTGCACTGTAAGTGGGGGAGGGAACAGGGGGATTCCTGGGTCTTGGGGTGAGCGGCAGGCTACGGGATGAATGAAACCTGCTAAGAGGCTATGTCAGTGAGGCTGAAAAAACCTGCCTCCAGCCCTGAGGAAGTCAGGGTGGAAGGGCAGAGCTGGGGCCTGCAACCCCCTCCCCCCCACCCCCATCCTTAGCTCAGCTGTCCTGCTACTGCTAGTGGCATGGCATGTAGTAGGAATGGCCACTGCTGCCCTGCAGGGAAGAGAGATAACAAGGAAGCACCTCCTTATTTCCACTCCCCCTGCCCTGTTACACTGGACCCCTTCTGCCCCACATAAGGGACGGACCTGCAAGGTGTGGGGGGTATAGGGCACTGGGGGGAGGCACAAATGTGGGTGTGCCCTCTGGGCGCTGGAATCCCTTTCTACACCATTGCCTTTCGCTCCCTGGCCAGCTCTTCAGCTCCCCTCCCAGGGCCTGCTCTGTGTCCACCTGGGGCTGGCTCTCTCCTACCCACTCAGGTCCAGCTCTCACCCTGCCAGCTCTCTCCTCATCCCTGGTCCCCTAGATGGCTTTTCCACCACCTACAGGCCCACCTGTGAATATTATTGCCCACCCCTGCCTAACATCCTGTCATGTCCCATCGCCACTGGAATCCACAACCCTGAAGCACTCCAGTGGGCAGGAGTGTTGCTGCCCCAGAAAAAAAATTGGGGCGTGGGACCCACTCCCCCCTGCTGCAGTTCTGCATGCCCCACATTGCACCAGACTCGATCAGCCCCACCTGGGCTCGCCACCCCTGCCACCAGCCCCAGAACCACTGCACCCTGGGTGGCTCACCTCCGCTGGCCTCTGGCTGGCTCCAGCTCCTGCAGCAATCCTCCGGCCAGCTCCCGTCTTGGCTCAGGGTCCCATCGCCCATTGTCCCCCCCCAGACCCTGACAGTTCTTACCTGTACTGTCTGTTCTGTGGGCTGCTGGTCAATCCGGTGTCTGCCTGTCACAGAGGAGGGAGAAACGGTTACTTATGTGTAACAGAGTTCTTCAAGCTGTGTTGCTCATGTACATTCAACTCAGGTGCATGAGCACGGATCACTGGAAATTTTCCCTTAGACTGCCCGCAGTGTTGGCTGTGGCTTTTGGGTGGCACCCCTGTGACACTCTAAATATATCCTAGCCCACCCTCTCCTTGCTGAAATTACAGCTGAGGGTAGGAGGGTGGGTGTTAGAATATACATGAGCAACACATCTCAAAGAACACTAGTTACACGTAAGTAACTGTTTTTTCTTCTTTGAGTGATTGCTCATGTTAATTCAAACTCAAGTGATTCCCAAGCCTTACCTTGGAGAGGGACGAAAATTCTGTAAGTTCGCTGCCTGAAGAACCGCTCTGCCAACTGCCGCATCATCCCTTGCCTGCTGCGTGAGCGTGTAGTGAGCAGCAAAGGTGTGCATAGACGACCATGTCACCACTCTGCAGATGTCAACAATCAGCACATGCACTAGGAAGGCTGTGGAGTAGGCTTGAGCTTGGGTAGAGTGAGCCATCAAGCATGGAGATGGAACTTTAGCCAGCACATAACATTGCATGATACAGGCCATGATCCAGGAGGACAGGCGTCAGGTGGACACCAGCTCTCCCTTCATCCAGTCGGCGACTGCCACGAACAGGCTGAGCAGCAAAGATGAATTTCAGAAGGGTTTGTGCGGTCTATGTAAAAGGCCGAGGCCCTACGAACACTGAAGATATGCAGACGCCTCTCCATGTCAGTGGCATGAGGTTTCGGGCAGAACATGGGGAGAAAAACATCCTGGTTGTTGTGAAAATGTGAAACCACCTTGGATAGGAAGGCAGGGTGAAGGCTGCTGTATCTTGTCCTTAGAGAAGAGACTATGAGGGAGACTATGAGCTCTGATGTCAGTGCCTGCAGCTCTGACACTCTCCGTGCCAACATTATTGCCACTAGGAAGGTGACCTTCCAAGATAAATACAGCAAGGAGCAGGATGCTAGCAACTCGAATGGGGGACCCATCAGTCTGGACAAGACCAGGTTCAGGTTCTGTTGTGCCACCGGAGGTTGGTTAGACAGGAAGAATCTTTCTAAGCCCTTCATGAAGTGCTTTGTCGTGTGGTCTGAGAACAAGGAGCCATGTGATGAGCCCTCATGGAATGGCAAATTAGTTGCCAGATGGATCTCAATTGATGAGCTTGATAAGCCTTGATGCTCTAGCCAAGAAGAGTCCAATAATAAGCACATGGGGGTGGAGACAGCCTGGATCCCTTTTGCTGTCATCCAGGAAGAAAATCTCTTCCATTTCACTTGGTTAGTGGCCCTGGTAGATGGCTTTCGGCTGTTGAGCAGAACCTCTTGCACTTGGGAGGAACACTGAAGCTCACTGTTAGTGAGCTATGGAGGTACCATGCCTTGAGATTCAGGGCCTCAAGATTGGCGTGTCTCAGTGCTCCCTGATTCTGCATGAGCAGGTCTGGATGACGCGGTAGGGATATCAAGTCCTTGATAGAGAGATTCAACAGGGTTGGAAACCAGTGCTGGTGAGGCCATTTCAGTGTGATCATGATGATCTCCACCTTGTCTTGTTTTATCTTTAGGAGTACCTTGTGAATCAGCGGTGTTGGTGTAAAGGTGTAACACAGCTGACTTGACCAGGAGATCAGGAATGTAGCTGCCTGAGACCTAAGACTGCAGTTCTGGAATAAACAAAAAGTGCTTCACTTCTTGTTGGATTCCGATGTGATTAAGTTTATTTGAGGACATCCCCACTGTCATAAATCATCTTCCACTATGTCCAGATGGCTGAACCATTCGTGGGTCAGGAAGCACCTGAGGAGGCTATCCACCAGGAGATTCTAAGAACTGAGCAAGTCTGATGCTGTCATGTGAATGGAGTGTTGGATACAGAAGTTCCAGAGATTGCGGGCTTTTTGACATAGAGGAGTGGAGTGAGCTCTAGGCTGGTTGTTGATATAATGCATGGCTGTTGTGTTATCCATTTACCAGTACCGACCTGCCTAGCAGTCTGTCCCGAAATACCATGCAAGCTAGGCGGACTGCTTTGAGCTCTTTTACGTTGATGTGCAGTTGCCTTTTTGCTGGAGTCCACTGTCCTCGTGTCCTTAGATTATCCAGATGAGCACCTCACCCTTCGTCTGACGCATCCGTCACCAGGCACTTTGAGAGCTGGGGGACTTGGAACAGCATCCCTTCACATAGAGTCTATGACATGTGGTGGTAGACACATTAGGGTGCCCAGGGAATCCCTGACTGGACAGTGAACAGTCTCTAGCTATGCCTGCAGAGGGTGTAACTTCAGCCGAGCAAACTCCACTACATGAGCTGAGCAAACTCCACTATATGGGTGC
>ML685769.1:18474408-18534116 GCA_007922175.1 Pelusios castaneus | reverse complement strand
GGGACCTGAGTGGTCCAGGCTAGGAGGGTTCCCTTCTGCCTGGGATGTGGGAAGTCCCGAGCAGAAGGGAGCCGATTGGTCCGGGGCAGAAGGGAGCTCCTTGCTCCCTTCTCCTCCGGACCGCTCAGGGGCTTGCTGCCCCGGGGAGAATCAGCCCTGTGGGGGGCTGGCTCTCCCTGGACCGAACAAGTCGACTTAGAAAGTCCAGTGTAGACTCTCTAAGTCGACTTAGTACGGTCGACTTAAAGTCAACTTTTTTAAGTCGATCTTAATTCCCCGTGTAGACATAGCCTATATGTGCAGGATGCCATGTGGCCTAAGAGTCTCTGGCATGTGTGGACTGAGGTGAGAGGGTGGTGGGTTAGCTTCTGGGTCAAGTCCGACATGACCAGGATGTGAGTCTGAGGGAAAGAAGCACATGCTTCTCTCAAGTCCAAGACAGCCTCAATAAACTCTGTATGCTGCATAGGGACCAGCAGCAACTTTTGCTCATTTATCATTAGACCGAACCTGGCAAAAGTGGTCTGGATCACTTGAAGGTGGTCATATACCTCCTGTTGAGATCAACTCTTCATCAGCCAGTTGTCTAGGTAAGGGAACACCTGTATTTTGTGTCTCCAGAAGAAGGCCATGACCACTATGAGACATTACATGAAGACATGAGGTGCTGCTGATAGGCCAAACGGGAGGACTGGGAACTGTAGGTGTCTCTGACCAACCACAAAATGAAATGTCTGTGATGAGGTATGATCACTATATGAAAATAGGCATCCCTCAGGTCGAGGGTGGCATACCAGTCCCTGGGATCTGATGATGGGGGCTAGGGAGACCATGTGGAATTTTACCTTATGCAGAAACTTGTTTGCCTTTGCAGGTCTAGAATGGGGCACAGGCCTCCTTTTGCTTTCGGTACCAGGAAATAACGGGAGTAGAAACCCTTCCCTCTTCAATATACCAGCACCTCCTGCACTGCTCCCAAGGAGATGAGGAACTGGACCTCTCTGTCAAGTAGATGTTCATGAGAGGGGTCACTGAAGAGGGACAGGGAAGGGCGGAATGGGTGGGAGGGGGTACAGATGAATAGTGGAGTGGGTAGCCCCACTTCACCATGCGTAATACCCATTGGTCCAATGTGATATTGGACCATGGCCGGTAAAACTGGGACAGTCTGCCTTCAAAGGGAGAAAAGTGAGGATCCAAGGTGTAGTCTGGTATATTGCCTTCAGGCATAGCCTCAAAAGTTCTTATTGGCACTCAACTGTTTCTGCCATGCCATGATGATCTCTGACTTGAGTGTCGGCCCTTGTGGCTTCCTCACTTTGAGAAATCCAACCTGGGCTGATATGGCTGGGAGGGCAGCTGAGGCTGGAAGGGGCACCTCTGGGGAGCTGAGTTGTGTAAGCCCAATGACTTCAGCATGGCCCGGGAGTCCTTTAGAGTCTGGAGTTTGGCATCCATTTGAGAAGAAAATAGGTCAGGTCCTTCAGGAAAGTCTTGGATGGTGGCCTGGACCTTCTGGGGAAAGCCCCATGCTTGTAGCCACGAGCTTCTTCTCACCATTGCACGCTGCATCTAATGTTGACTGTAGAAGGACTCTTGAAATGACTTTCTCTTCCTTTACTATGGCAGTGAGTTCGGCCGGTGAATCCTGATGCACCAAGTCTGCAAACTTCTCCATGGAGGACCAGGAGTTATGCGCATACTGGCTGAGAATGGCCTGCTGGTTGGTTATTCTCAATTGGAAACACCCCTTCCCCCCCATGGAATAAATTTTCCTACCAAACAAGTCCAGGTTCTTTGTGTCCTTTGATTTGGGAGTGAGTCCTTGGTGGCCCTGACACTCTTTTTCACTGGCTGCTGGTACAACTGGGGAACTGGGGGTTGGGTGGGTATAAAAATGTTCATGGTCCTTAGAGGGAACAAAATGTTTCTGCTCCATTGTCTTAGCTGTGGGTGGGAAAGAGGATGGAGTATGCCCCAGGGCTTTTGTGGTGTTCCTTATTGGTTTTAATTAATGGAAGGGCAATCTTGGCAGGCCTTCAGGTACCAAAATGTCCACCATGGGGTCAGCGTTAACCACCACTTACTCTGCCTGTTGGTTCATATTGTGCGCTATGCAACTGAGCAGCTTCTGGTGGGTTTTGCTATCATCTGGGATGACGGTCGGAGTTGCTCCTGCCACCATTTCATCGGGGGTGATGATGATGACTCCCCTTGGGCTTTGTCTGGGGCCTGGGAACCCATCGTCTGAAGCACTCTAGGTGCATGGACATCTTCTTTGAGAGCGTCTGTGCTCATGGATTCTCTCTCCAATTCCTCTTCTGGATCTGGAGGTACATTCACGGTCTAGGCTCCATAGAGGCATAGGACTGACCTGCTAGTGATGGTAGGCCCATTGGTCCAGAAAGACCACTGGGGTGGCATTTGCCACTATTGCCAGGATGGTGATATGAGGGAAGCCCCTTCTTCTCCTTCTACTGTCAGCACTGATCTGTGAAGCAGCTGAGCCTTCATCAGATTCAGACAAAAAATGGCTGCGGGGAGACCACAGAGGGGTGGTGCCGCTCAGTGCCAGAGACTGATGCCAACTACGGGAAGCTGGTTGAGTTATGATTGGTGCCAGAGGACCACGATATGGGATGCAGCAGGAGGTGAATGGTACCGTGGTGCACCTGCTACTGCCACTACTATCGATGGTATGGGTCAGCGGTGCCGAGTGAAGGAGCGGCCTGTATCAACAGGTGGTGCCACCTATGAAGTTTCAGCAGATTAGTCTTCTGCACCGACAGTGCCGGTGAGCAGTGCTGAGGGGATGTGGGCTTCAGCAGTGTTGATTTGCTTCGGGATTGTCACGATGGTTTAGGTGTCGGTGCTGCGGAGCACTCTGGGGCTGGCAGCTTAGTTTCTTCTGTCAGCTCCCTCGCTGCCTCAAACGTCTTGGAGATTGTGGGGAGCTGCAAATCCTCTTCCAATATATCCTTGGTCGGGGAGGGTTTTGAAACTGGACTCAACAGACCCCACCTCTTGCGACGGCCTGAGTCAATGGTACCGCAGGGCACAGTGCCGAAGCTGAATGGCTCAACTCGGGTCTCACTCTGGACCCATCTCTGGCTGACTTGGCTGCAGGGGAACATCCCATTTCTGCCTTCCTCTTCTTCGGTGCCAGTGAATGGGACTGATGCCAATGTGCCTCCCGTGACGGGGCTGATGGTTCTGGGGAGCAACAGTGCCAAGGCTTTTTGTCAGAGTCTTTGGCTCTTGCTGCAGCCGGTGCGCTCTGCACCAAGGCACTCCTGCTTGAGCTTGAGCCTCCAGGTTCTGCTGACTGGAGGGTCTCCTCCATCGTAAGAAACTTCAGCCTCTGTTCTCTTTCTTTGAGTGTGTGGCTTGAAGTTTTTACAGAGCTTGCACTTGTCCCTCAGGTGTGACTCACCCAGGCACCTTAGGCAGGACGCATGTGGGTCATTTGTTGCCATAAACTTCTTATAAGAATGCAGGATTTGAACCCAGCTATGCCCCAGCCTCAGCCCTGGGGTGGTCGCAGGCTCCTGGAAGTCTCCTTAATGTCCCACTTAACTAAAACTATTCAACTTAAAGAACTGCAAGTACTACTACAATAGAATGTGCTACTTAACTAAACGAAGCAACTTTAAGAATGGTAAACACTACTACAATAGAACAAGAGATAGGGGATAGCTCCCTAGTATGGCGAGCAGGCCCTGTTCCAGCAACTGTAAGGGCAGTAAGAAGGACCTGGGGAAGGAGAGGGTCTGCTGGGATACATATAGAGTGTCACAGGAGCGCCACCCGAAGGCCGCAGATGACCCTGCGGGCAGTCTAGGGGAGAACTTTTTGGCAATCTGTGCATGTGGCGTGTGCACAGCTGAGTTGGAATTAACATGAGCAACCACTCGAAGAAGAATTTGAAGTTCCCTCTCTGTCTGCCCTGGGCTACGTGACTCAGCTGCATGCTCCAGAGCGGGGCAGCAGCTGAGATACTCCCCGGCAGGCTTGCTCTGAATGCGCCTGCTGGCAAAAAACACTCAGGACATGACCTGAGACCCTCTCGGGGCTTGTGCCCTATGTGGCCAGCGGCAGCAATGCCCCTGCGAGTGGGTGAATCCCCCACGCTACTTTGCATCTTGCTCTAAAAGCTGACAGCCAGGGGTGAATTGCTCCCCAGTCCGCAGTCCATCGCCTGGGTGGCATCCTCTCCCCACTCAGTAGGCACTTACAAATTGCTGATCCTTGGCGCAAACATTTTAGCAATGGCAACACCAACTTCAGTTTAGCCTTTAACATATTCGTACCTGTAAAAACAGTAAACAGAACTGACACATGTCCAGATTAATTACAATAGCATGTTGAATAATTTTGATTTTACTTTCCATTCACAGTGTTGAAGTTCTGCCATATGTTACACCATTTCATCCTGTGTCTGCATCAGAGGAAGTCCTTTGTAGTTGAATTTGAGCTTAAATGTAGATTTTTGAATAAATAATTTTGTCAATGGGCAGGGCTTTTTTTCTGACGGTATGCACTGGTACTGCACACTGGCACCTATTTTTCCACAACACATGTGGGCTCCTGTCCCTGGCTGGCCATCTTGGGGTCAGGATCAGCAGGGGAAAGGAGTGGGTCTCTTTTCCCCTGCTGACCCTGCCTCCCAGGAGTGTGCTGCTCCTGTCCCCTGCTGGCCACGCTGCCCAGCTGGGGGCTGGGGTCAGCAGGGGAAAGGAGTGGGTCTGACACCACCCCTCCTCCAGCGCACTGCTCCTGCTGGCCATGAGTACCAGCACCTTTTTCTTAGGAAAAAATAACACTGTCAATGGGTATAGTTCTATATTTTTTTCACCCAATCAAAACACTTTGAAAAACAGGGAGGGGTTTTTCATTGTTTGTTTGATCTAGTGCATGAGAGCCTAATGTGAAATTGATTAGAAAGACTCTACTTGTAAGAAAAATTAAATTGAATGATACATGTTTGTTGTTCAACCAAAAGAGTCATGCCAACAGGAAAACATATAAACTGTTACAATGTGCTTGAGTGTACGCTGAATCTCAATTTTAAAGATCAAAGAAATACCTGTGAAAGACCTGGGTTGGGCAGTAAGATTAAAAATAAAACAAAACCTTGATTATTTAAATGAAATGCAAGCCAAGTTACGCTATTGCTTTGCCTTTCAGGTAAGAACATCATGACAACTTTTCATTTTTGTTTATGCCATTTTATAGTCAAATTCAGATTAGGTTCTCTCGTAGTAGAGTGCAAACACTGGAATATTTGTTGTTATTTTAAAGCTTCCATTTAAATTTTAAAACAAACAAATGGTAATTCTGCTTTGAGTAATCAGGACCTATTGTAACATTTTAGCTTTACTCTTTGAGTTTTATGGTTTTAATTATGGAACTACAAGGGTGCTTAGCTTTTGTTTGTTTGTTCAACTGCTAACAAAAACATCATGACTTTGCTTTGAAAATGCAGTTTTGTTAACAAATCTGTTTGAATTATTTGTTCAAAAAAGTGATAGAGGTGTCATTTTTTTTCTCCTCCTTCCCCCGGCTCAAGTGATTGCCAAATGATGTATTTTGAGTGCTAGGCACCAATTTCACAAAACAATTTCTCTCCGATCTCTTACTTTATTTTACAAGGTTTATTTCCTAACACTGCTTTTTCAAATTATCATACAAGTCTTTACATAGCTAGCAATCCTAATGGAAATCATGTTTACCCTAGTAACTAGAAAGAAATTTCTATGATTCTGTATTGTACACATGTGAAGCCATATGCTGTTCTCTTTAAACTAGTAAAATCCTGGTTATTTCTATTTTAGACAAGAATAGAAATACAAGGTGTATTTTAGAGTTACACCTACCTTGCCTTTTGTGTAACTCAGACTAAAATCTAGTTCATGACATGCATTTTGAGGGAAAAGATCCAGCGGAGAGGGAGACTAAAGACGAAAAAGTCAGGGAGGGAATGAAAGTATATGTGAAGTAAAGTGGGAGAGGGCTAGAATGGGATTGTTAGGGCAGGCGGTGGGGCTAGCAGAGAAAAGAGAAACTTCTGCATCTGAATGGGAGAAAATTGTAGGAGAAAGGGAAGCTGAGGGGAGGGGGAAGGTCGCATAGTATTTTTGTCAATTTTTTTTTTTTTTTTTTAAAGAAATCAATAAAATCCTGTTCAGGAACTATGGTAAAGGACTGTAGGCATACATCTGGGAAAACAGATTAATTTTAGGCACCAAGTCCTAATTTAAGTATTCAGAAGTGCAGAGCACCCAATGGTCCCTTGGAAGTCAGAGAAATCTGGAAAATACTTAAATAGGAATTTATCAGCTTAACTCTAGGCACTCTTTTGGAAAGTCTTGGTCTATTGTCTTGGTCTATTGTCTATTATAAAAGGAAGTAAGGAAAGTCTTGGTCTATTGTCTATTATAAAAGGAAGTAAATGTAAAAGGAAGTAAATAATATAAAATAGATTCTGCTTTTCTGATGTTACAGTAATAATTTTTGCTGGATTTAAATACTTGGTAGTCATTTTTAGACATTACATGGGCTTTAAGTCACTTTTGTGTCTATGTTTCAATGAAATACTAACATTGCAACTGATGCTTTGATATTACATGCAAGATGGCTGAAAACATTTTTTTTCCAAATGGGTCCCTCTGGGTTAAATGTGTTCCTTTCATGAAGAGAAAATAATGACAACTCAAAGCAAGGTGGACTTTGGTGAACACTTCTGGTAATCCATGTGTCCTCATTTTACTGCAGATACAGCAAGTAACAGGATCCAAATGGATAGTATTTCTTGTTTTGCCACTTTGTACTACAGTACAAGTTTTCTGTCTCTCTTTTCCTCTCAAAAGCTTCTACCCAGCCTTCTTGCTTCCAGCCAATGGTGCTGTCCCTCTTTACCAGGTCTGTCTGCTGTTGTAATTGACAGCTGTCCTATCTTCCTCCAAATTTCTGTTATATCAGAGTTGAATTTCTCCCCACAATCTCATCATCATCATCATGCAGTGAGCACTTGCGAATGAGTAAGATTGTCTTCCAGGGATCTCAGTAGTAGGTCCTCAGGTGGTTCCATAGCCCAATGCTATATCCACATCTCTTATCACAGTAAGGACAAGTGTTTCCCGGAGGGATAGGCACACTGTTGCTGCTTTATATGGTCTGATGTTCTTTCTGCCTGTTCCTCTTTTCCTCTTCTACCCGTTGATGAGCAGTTTCAGATTGTTGAGAACCCTTCCTCCATTTTGGATAGTGCTGAGTGAGGGTCTCCCAAGTATTGATGTCAATGTTGTACCTCTTCATGTTTGCCCTCAAGATGTCTTCGAAGTGTTTTCTTTGCCCTCCTTCTTTGCTTTCTTTGCTGACCTTTTTCAGCTGTGAGGAAAGGATTCTTTTTGGGAGGCAAGAATCAGGCATGGGAATAAAATGACCCATCTAGCAAAGTTGGCTTCAGATAATCATGGCTTCAATGGTGGTAAAATTTGTTTCAGCTGATGTTTGTACGTCTATCCCCACAGCTATTCCAAAAGATCTTGCAAAGACATCGTTGGTGGGTATTTTTCTAAACTCTTGAGATGTCTTCTGTATATGGTTCAGGTTCCCGAGCCATACATCGGAACTGGAATAACAATGGCATAGTAGACCAGAAGCTTCGTTTCAGCAAAAATGGTATGTTTAAAGAAGACTTTCTTATTCAGATGTCCAAAGACTGCACTTGCACATTTCATACAGTGTTGTATTTCCACATTGATGTCTGCCTTTGATGAACAATAGCTTAAAAGATAGGGAAAATGATCCACATTCTCTAGCATTTCTCCATTGATTTGAATGGAGGGAGGGCTTATTTCTCCATTTGGGGCAGGTTGATAAAGAAATTGTGTTTTCCAAATATTTAAAGTTAGGCCTATACTCTCGTAGACCTCTGAAAATGCATCGAGTATGGTTTGGAGATTCATTTCAGATTGAGCAACAATTGCATTTTCATACGCATACTTGGAACTCCATTACGAATGTTGTAGAGACTTTGTTTTGGATTTGAATCTGTTGAGGTTAAAGAGTCTTCTTTCCATCCTATACACAGTCTTAATTCCAGGAGTGAGCTTTCTGTTGATGTGGTGGACTGTGTTGGAGATGAAGATGGAAAACAGTGTTGGAGCAGATAATGCAGTCTTGTTTTACTTCCATTTTCACCTCAAATAGTTCTGTTTGATTCCCGTTGCTGATAGGAGCATGAAACTCCAGATGGCTTTGATCTCATGATCATTGCAACATGCAAGCCTCTCCACCACTGCAAGGTGACAATCCCTGCATTGTACATGCTTCCAGAATCTAGCATAACCTTATAAGGTGTACCTACTTTGAATATAAATTTATAAGACTGCATTTTGCTCATTGAATGTTAACTTTGTGTTCTGCATGTATTGTTAGCATATATTGTACTGAGAGAACACTCCCCTCCTCTACCTCAGCACCAGTATCTTAGAGTTGAAACCCTATAGTTTTTGTCCAGATACAGTGTGGTGAGAGCTTGTATGTGCTAAAAATGTGCTCGTTAAGGAAGACGCTAACAAATGATATACTGAAGGAGTGTTCTTGAGGGAAACATATGAAGAGTACTGTGCCTCCAGGTGAGTAGATTGATTGATTAAGTAGGAGGTAAATGGAGAAAATAAACCTTTTTATTTTGTCAGGAAAAAGTTGTTTGTCATTTGGAGAACCATTACAGTGGCGGTGAAGTGGGCAGAAGACATGTTTGAATGAACCAAGGTAGATGCTGGTAGAGAGAAAATTAATGTGTACTCCAAGGAAAGAAAAGGGATCAGAAAACTTTTTTTTTGTTTTTTGGAGGAAGGGGTGAGGTAAGTATGAGGAATGTCAGGCTGAGTGTTTAGAGACTGGTGGAAGAGAACATGAGACCACTTCACAGTCAGATCCTAGGATGAAGTGGGGAGAGTGCTGAGAAGGAAAAGGAAGCAATCCATACTGAGTAGGGTTATTAGCTTTTAGTTTGAAAAGTCAACAAAATCTTAGTTGGAGAGGTATTTGTGGGATGTTAGGAAAGGGGCTCCATGAAGCAGAAGAATCTGAACTATTGACAAGGAATATAATTTGCATGAAGACTGTGACAACAGATTTCATAAGGGCTAGAGTGCACACAGAAAATGGATGCAAAGCATGAGTCAAGATTGGAGACCTTTAGAAGAGGAACGGCAATGCAGGAGATAAGAAGAAAGTAGAGTTATAGATGTGAATAATATAATCTACTGAAGAAAGGGCAGCTACTGAGAGAAAGTGAAAGAAAATAAAGACTAAGATGTTGATGGTCTAATAACTTATTGACAAGAAATCATTGCCTTAATTTATTGCAAAATGGTGGCCTATAGCTGTGTTTAGAATGCAAATTGCAAGTTATTATGTAATTGTAAAAGTATTTTTGCCATTTTAGTACCTTGGAATCCAACAATAAATTGCATAAATTATATACAGTTTTTAAGCTGGCATGCAAATATTTTTAAGTTGAATACTTGAGTTATTAAATACTAACAATGGAGAGAATTTGCTTTTTACTGACAATTTGCCAGACAATATTTAACCTTATTGCTGAGCTTTGAAAATTGTATCTTTGCAGCAGTTGCATGAATACATAAAACTATAAGCATGTCTTTATTTCTTTGCTGCATTGAGCTTATTAGTTATAATCTGACTGCAACTCTGTGCTATATATATAATGATTATCTGTAACTGAGGAGACAAATAGAAAGATGCAAGCCTTCCTCTTTATACATAAACACACAAAATCAGATAAGTAAAAAGGGTTAAAGAGAGAACTTCTTGGTAAGTGACTAGAGTGGAGAATAAGATTCCTCTTAAGGTTCACTTATAAGAATTAGTTTATTTTATTTTGTGGCTTGTTTCCTACATATTATACAGTACCTTTACTTCAAACAATACTTCCTCCTTGGAATGTAAATATCAGTTATTCAAAGGAACTTTATTAAAATTATAACTGTTGAAACGGTTAATTTTTTTATCAGTTAACTAACTGTTTTGTATTGCCCCCTCCAAACCCCACCTCCTTCCTTCATCCCTGGTGTAGTGCCTTCATCCCGGCTTTGCGGGGGACTACTGTCTCAGACTGTGTCCCCGGTGCTCTGCAGAGGGGTGCTCAGTAGCACCTGTACTGCACCACGGCCTTGGCCTCCCCAGGCAGCAGCAGCATGACTGCCTCTGCTTTGTCTTGAGTCTGTCACCATGGAGATGGAGAGCTGGTACCACCAGTTAACTCCCATGCTGCTGGTTAATCGATATGTATTAGTCTTTGCTGGTCTTGGATAAAAATGGCAGTAATCATGTTTATAGTCACTTTTTCTTTTCTTCTCTACTTTTGAAGTAGTCATGAAAATAGTTGTCTTGAAAACCAAATCATATTACCCAGTGAGGCTGGTTTTAAAAATCTGTGGCATCTAATGAAAAACATTTATGGTTGCATTTACTTTTAATATTTTCTGTACTTTGATAGCTTTTCATATAATTATTTATTCTAAACTGGCAAATTTAGTTTGTCTAGTCATTAATGACCTGAACTTTGAATAAAATGCACTTGATTTCTGTGAGATGGGCAGTAATCTTGTTAAAGCTGACATCATCCTAAGCATTTTATATTAAAGATTGATAGTTGCCTTGAGTCTCATTAGCTAATACTGCTCGGAGAATATATAATTTTGTGGATAAAAACAGAATTATGATAGAAATCTATACTTGGGAAGAAAAATGTCTGAACAGCTAACAATTTTCCTTATCATTTAAGATTAAAGATTCATGTTGATTCTCCCTCACCTTCCATTTTTTACAGTTGTCTGTTCTGTGCGAGGTGAGAGTAAAGTGGGTATAAATACTACTAAATCTGAATGGTAGGTATTTTTAGATCCATTTAACTTTCACTTTGCATGTGAGAAGATGACTGTGCAAGGTTCAGTGCTGTGGGAAATGAGATCTATAAATAAAGTTTTGTTTTTTTTAAAAGTCACTGTTCCTACAATCTATATCTTGCTCAGTGATAAGATATTTTATCCAAGCAAGCAAATCTTACTCTTACAAACTGTCTTAATGCCTGAAATATATTTTAACTTGTGTTGGTTCGCAATAGAAATTCCCCAATGAAAAACTGGGTACACACTCATAGTTCAGAAAGTAATGGAAGTTGATATGGTACAATGTATCTATGGTACATTGTATTTAATTTAATCTACTCTTTGGTCAAGAAATTTGTATACTACCCATCAATAGTGCGGCCCACACACTATTGCTATTGTACAAATATATTTTAATAAATAAATAGGAAAACATATCTGAAATAAAACATAAGGAGTGGAAATCGTGCTTTTTGAAGTCAGTCGGGATTTTGCCATTGACTTCATTGGGGCTAAGATTTCTCTCACATTCATTTTAAATTTATTAACTGGATTTTTTAAAAAGTGTGTATAATGAATGAAAACTCTAGTGATACTTTCTTGTATTTGTCACATTTAATTTGAATAGATATTGGCTAAATGGGAATAATAACCTGCTAACTTCAGAGTCACTGGAAGATTTTAATATTGTATAATGCAGGACACAATGGTATAAAATGTGCAATGGGGGGTTTTATAGGTCAATATCTGTGCATATAATTTTTTAATATTTAGTAGTCTAAAGATTTTATACAATTTAGTGTTTATAAATTGTTAAATTTCGAGGGACAAAATAGCTTGCTTTTTGACCATGTCATCCTTTGCTTCAGTTGTCACCACTAAGTAACCAGATAGTTAATTTTTGAGAGCCATATTGTACTTTATGCAAGCTACACCTGCATAAGAGATATTAAGTAACTCATCAGTCTCTCTAGATAGTCTACTAACTATTGTTCTCTTCTGGAACATGCTTATTCTGATTACTACATGTTCTCTTGTGCAAGAAGCGGGGGGATTAGCTCTCATCACAAGCATTTAAATATAAAACTGGAGTTATTTGCAGAACTGCTATGGGAATGCAATAATTTATTTCTACACATCTTTGTACAGCCAAGAAACTTTGGTTTAAAATGGTTACTTGAGCTGATTATCTAACTGCCTGTGTGGTATGTTTGGTAGTTTATATTACTTCTTGACTGGGTGATCATATTTGGAGACTGCCTCTTTTCGGGGCTGTAGAGCTATTACATAGATAATGAAAGAAACTATGGGTTTTATTACTGCTGCTCCAAACTTTTGCTGCTGGACACCATGAACTATATAGGTTAGCATTACTGTTCGCATTACAGTAACTTTTATTATAGTACAGAATTGCTTACTGTACACTACTTTTGCAGTTATGAAGTTGTAGTATATTAATGTAAATAGATATATTAGAGCTGAGTGGAAACTGGATTTTTCATTTCAAGGGGAATGTTGTGAATCTGAGTTTTCTGAAATGGAACAAAAGCAAGAGTTGAAATGAGATAAAAAAAATTGTGGTCAATCTAAATGTTTTCTTCTGATTTTATTTTATAGTATATACAGTATTTAAAATAATTTGACAGATGATTGAAATAATTTGTTCCCAAAGTCAAGATATTCCATTTTAAACCTCAAAATGCCTTTAAAAATCTTTTTTTTTTTTTTTTTTTAAATGGACACATTTTGATCAACACATAGCCTTTGATGAATTGACATTTTCCAGCTGGTGCCAGAAAATGATCTTGTGGTGAAAACAGTGGACTGTTACTGAAGAATTCTCTGTTAAGTTTACAGTTAATTCATAGGCCTCCTGGATGACCTTGTCCAGGTCACTCAATCTCTTTGTGCCTCCAGTCCCATTCCCAGTTGTCAAGCTTCAGGTTGTATTCTTTTTGTAGACCCTTTGTCTATCTTCTCAGTTTAGAATACAGGTTTTTCAGGTCTGGGATTGTTTCTTAATGAAGTTTTGCAGTGCTCATCAAAATAATGCTATGATATATACTAGAGGCTCTAGGTAGTACTGTAAATGCTACTACTCCTCAGTGTGAAGTAGTATTAATGATGATCAAAGTCAGATACTCCATTTGAAAAGAAATATCTCTGCCTATAACAATAGATACTTCCCTTTTCACAAAAAAATCACTTTTCAACTACAGAATACCATAATGCAATCTTTCTTTCTGAGATTACATCGACATATATTGCTGCGGGGAGGGCAGAGGGGGCAGTTTCCAGCCCAAATAGACATACTTGTGTGAGTGTGCTAAACATAGTAGTGTATCTGTAGAAGCTTGAGCAATGAACATAGGCTATCTGCTCCGAGAACAAATCTGCCCAGACCTTATGGTGCCAGTGCTACCAATGCTACATTACTGTTTTTAGTGTGCTAACTTGAGTACGCCTGCTTGAACTGGGAACCGCTGTCTCAGCTCAAGTGTAGTCATTAGCTTAGATTCATTGTTAATTCTTTGTCTTCAGAAAAGAATGTGTTTCCCCCCACAACCATCATGTTCCTGCCTCTTTTCTCTTGCTGTTGGACATTACTGATCTTGGAAAGTCTAACGCTGTTTCTTCTGTACATTTGTGTAATTGCAAGTTTTGGGAATAGAAGACTTTTATAGAAAAGTTTGGGTTGTCAGGTATTACATTCTTATTCTCTGAGTGATGTTTACAATGTAATGAGTTGGAGTCTTGTCGTTATATAATATGGGAAGCTATGTCATTGGATTTTGTGTTTTCCTTCTAATTGTGGAAATAATTTGAGTTCTTTGTAGAGTATGTGGTATGAATTAATGGAATTTGCTTGTGTTTGTCATGCGTTTCAGTAGGATACCTGATGGGCTTAGATGAAAAACTTAAGATAAATGGTAGGATTTAAAAAGAACAAGAAGTAGCTTGAAAATGGTGTATGAGGCATATGAGGATATACAAATGTGGTAACTGCAGTATCTTCAGCTAGCAACCAATCTGTGGAGACAGATTATGACCCTTGGAGAGCTAAAGCTCTGGATAAGATGATAAATAAGTGAGGGAGGAGTATGATAGATAGGGAGAACTGTTTACATAATTTTGTGGAAAGACTCACCATTTTAAGTGTAGTTATAAATTCCAACTGGAAATGTGAGGCCCCCTTTCAGTGTGTTATAGCACCTCCACCTTCTCTTTCCATCATTCTGTCCAGTATTTCGGTCTAGCTTTAATAACTATGGAATCTGTTGATTAGAGTAGGATTTAATAGAGCTTTTGTTAATCCAGCGAGTGAAGGTGGGGATCAAGTTCTTCCAACCACAGATGCTTAAATGTCTGGAGTCAGGTTTGTGAAATATCAAGAGGTTGGCTTAAATAATAAGTTCTGATTATTCCCTGATTATTTGATTTGACTTTTATTTGCCTTCTGGTTTCTCAGCCTTTAGAGTAGTGGTACCCAAACTTTTCCTGTGGCGCCTCCCTTGCCAGACATGGAATATGTCCCCCCCCCCCACTCCATTACTGCACAGTTAATTCAGCAGGAGAGCTTGGGCTGAAGGCAGAGTTGGGACAGAATTGGGGATGGGAGAGAAGCTTGGACTAGTGTCAGAGCTGGTATCGGGAGGAGAAGGAATGGAGGCAGAGGGGGTGGAATGGAGTTTGGCTGGAGCGAAGTTGAGTGGCTCTTCCCTCCCCATCTAGGGCTGACCTGGATTTGACTGTGTGTCCCCTGAACATTCCTCTGTGTCCCTCTACGGGGGGCATGCCCCACAGTTTGGAGTCCACTGTCTTAGAGTATACTTGAATTATGTTTTATTTTTTTCCAGGTTTTTCTCTTGAGAGCTAGACTTTTTTTTTTCTTTAATTATATGGAAACTATGAGTCTCTAATTGCAGAAATCCAGGAGTTGGGATTTTAAGAAAAAAGAACAAATATCATGAGTCTTATGATAAAATCATGAGTTGGAAACAACAGGAATCATAACTACTACTACCCTTTATCTTTCCCCTGGAGAATTCAGTTTTCTGATAAAACCTTGGCTTTGCATGTTAAAGAGCTGTTTTTCATAAAGTCATCTTGGTAATTACATAGTTCCTGATGTTTTTAAATTGTTAGCAAATTTCACCCTTTATGAAGAATCTAATTTTTCTCTGGTATTGAAGCTAACTGCACACAAGAAAATCAAACAACTTTACATTTACTCTTCCCGACAATCTCCCTGTATTGATAGATATGGGGTCTTCATTGGCCTTCCTAACTTTTGGATCTCTTCCTATTTTTCGTAAGCTTTTTTTTTTTTTAAATGAAAAACAATGATAGTGGCTGAGCCTGTTTTTAGTTTTTCTCTAAACATCCTGGGTTGAATGCCATTTGGTCTTGGAGATCTGACATTCCTTTTTTTTCTGTGATAAACGCTGAACAACTTTCCTTTTAACCTGCATTTCCTCTTATCAAAAAACAAATGAACACTAAAGTAGACAAATTTTTGTCTTTGTTTTAAATCATGTCTTACTGTCTTCTGAATAGACAATAAGCAGTTCCTCTCCAATTTTCAGTTCCTGTGAATTTACTATATTTATTCTGCAGGGGAATGTAAATTTTCTTTAATTCTTTTCCTGTTTCTGATAAGCAGCATTTAGTTTGGGGGAATGGGGGAGTAGAATTCATGTTAATTGATATAACCTGCAGTTTCCAGAGCTGTTTGTTTTTTGGCTTCCCTAAATTTTATTTTCATTATTTTCTTTTTATGTATTACATGCATGTCTGTAACTTTTTATTAATTTATCTTCTTCGTCATTGTTAATTTTTCATCTAATCTTTCTCCCCTTGAGTATTCTTAAAAATATTTCTGTTGGGCTCTCGGTAATAGTAATAGTGTATGGAATGTAGTCGATCCTGCAAATATTTCAATTTAATATTGAGTTTTTCTCTGTTGAAGCTTTCAGTCTGTTGTTTCTTTATTTCAAGTCTTTCCTATCACTACTCAGAGTAGCAAAGTTGTTTAGCAGTGACATCCTGTAGCATTATTTCCACACCTATGCCAAATAATGTTGCTTAGATTTTGCCATTCTTCACACATACATGCTCCCTATCTTCTCGTTCTCTGTTACGGCTCATATGCATCATGCAGCAGTGGATTGCATTTAAAAAAACAGGGAATCTGGTCCAAAATACAGCATGTACATAATGCTATTACAGTCAGTCATTGGTGGTTCAATATCTTTCCCACCCCTCTTCCCTGCCCACTAAATTGTACGAAAGATTACTGTTGGTCAGGGCATCAGTGCAGGAGCTGAATGAATCCCAGTAAGCCTCAAAGGCTTAAGACCCTCTTCTTTGAATTGTTTGAGTAAAGCACAAAAGATGCTTGCAGGATTTGGATATCTCCCTGTACAGAAAACAGATGGGTAATTGTGCTTGCTCTTCTACTGAACAAATATTGATTCTTTTATTCCTGAATGAAAATCATGTGAATCTTAGCTGGGGTCCTCCCTCATCTGCTAGTGCTTCCTCCAAAGAAATATTTTGTACAGTTCTGTGTTGCCTAGCTCCAAAGAAAGTTCACTTTAAACCCTATTCCTTGCCTCTCCCTTGTATTTGGAGTTTGAGGATTTGAGTGCAGCAAATAGTTTAAACTATCTTCTGTCTGTACAAGATCAGAGGGGGAAAGGATTTTTGTTTTAAGATGGATAGTCCTACTTTTGGTGGGATAGGGTTGAAGGGAAGGAAATGACTTTTGATTATTCCATGAATGGGATTGCTGACACCCCCAATCTAAAGAGGTTTATATTAGCTATGCAAAAATGCTAGAAAAAGTGTATTGTAGTAATGTAAAGCTCAATGAAATGTCAAAAAAAGTCTCTCCCCACCTACTGATGGAGATAAAACTCAGAAGTGCTTCTGCTTTTCATTATTCATCAGTTTTATTGTCACTAAATGTGGTTTGGTCCTGATACTTTTTTAAGTTTCTCTGTACTGTGGAAGGTATGAACATTGCTGTTTGAAACTTCACTATAGGCTGTTTTCCTAAAGGTTATTTTTGCTTCTCATTGTCCATAAAATATAACCATTCCTAAAGATGCTGTTGATAGTCTGATTTCTTAGTTTCTCGGTTGGCTCTTTCTGCATATTTATATTGTATATATGTAAGATACAGTATTTAATCAAAACAATAGCAATTGAGTCCTTTGTTTAAGGCTGACAATTAAAATATGGTACATCTGCAAGTAAGAAACCTTTCTACTGTATACTTGGTAAGCAGCCTTTAACTTACAATTCCATTTTTTTACCTCAATCCCAACCAAGGAAGACGGACAGGCTCATTGGGACAGCTCTCAAAACAGGTTTCATTCAGCAGCCTGGACACTTGTTCCCCCTTTGCTTTATGAAGACCACTCTCAGCTTCTCCAGCTCCTCGATACATACTATTTCAAGCCTTCTTCCGTCAACTCATGAGTTATGTTCTTTTATCGTTGCATTATCCCGTCTCATCTTTTTTTGTCAGGTCTTATTAAAGATCAGCCTAAAACCTGCTGCTTTTTGCCCCCCTATCTGTCTCAGTACAGCTGAGGCATTGTTTCCACCATTTTCTCCATTGCCTCCCACACAGTTATCAACACTGGCGGCACCTTCCTTTCTTATCAGTATTCTTACTGCCTAGCTGATCCTATGCAAAAAGGGGTAATGGTGGAGAGTGTGATGGCGGAAGCATGAGTAGCAGGGGCGTTGTTGGATAGCAAAAAGATCTGGGGCTGTGGCCCGCTCCACCCCTAGACCCCACCCCCAGCCAGGCCCTGCTCCCAGTCAGGCTCCACCCCCAATGTGCACTGCCGCCCCCCCACCTCCTCCGCTAAGCCCTGCTTCCAGTCCACAACCCCCCCACACACACACGCAGAAACAAGCCCCAAAGCCTGTGTGCCCTAGGCAGCCCCTCCACATGTCTAAAGGCATCAGTGTACACTGGAAGTTCTTACATACCTGAAACAATTTACTGTGTGTGACATTCCCCTCCCACTATCTGGTCTGGTGTGCTGCTTTGCCCCCTCAATTGCTCACTCCTGGATTTCTAAGTATGTGTCCTTGTTTCTCCAAAACACCCTCCCCTCCTGGCCTCAGGTGATCTTTCCCTCTCTGCTGAAGCAAGTATTTTGCATAGCCTCAGTGATGCATCCTTTCTGTCTAGATGCTGGAAGAAAGCTCTGATTCTGTGGCCCCCTCCTAAGCCATGTGAAATATACAGAAGTCCATGTATGATGCTGCAGAAACAAACTATAGCAATACAGCAGAGCATGTTATGTGCATTCATAAAGGAACCCCATCTGCCATCCTACTGACCCACATCGGAGACACCTACTGCTTTTAAATAATGCCCACCCCTCGCATGAACTTTGCTGTAAAGTTTGCCCTCACCCCCAATCTTCAGGGTGGCAGCAGGAGAATGGGGAGCCGGGGAAGGGTGGCAGGGGAGCAGTGCAGCTGGGTAGTGGGCACCAGGAGAGGCAGCACAGCAGCTGCATTTTCCCATGCAGTTCCAGCCCTGGGCCACACGCCTGAACGTGCTGCAAGGCAGGACATTGAAAAAGGCTGTGGCTGGGTCCCAGCGTCCAGATGCATACAAGCTAGGTGGAGGAAGTTGGGGAATTCACAAGGCAAGCAGATAGACTTCCTGGGGCTGCCAGTGTGGTGCCATGAGCAGTGTCGCACCAAACTAGCAGACCCAGCCAGCCAGGCTGCCTGCCTTGTGCCTCCCCAGCAAATAGCCAAAGAGAAGACAACAGAGCGAATTGAAAAGGCAGAGAAGGCTGCTGCACTGTTCCCCACTCTCACCCCACAGCTCCTTCCAGCCTCCCAATCCCTCTCCTAGGGAAACAAAGCAGTAAGGACATAACAGCAAAAACTGAGTAAGCCCACTCTATGATGCTGTCCAGATTTAGCAGACCATTTATGATACTATTTCATATTACTATTTTATAATTGCTATAATTCATAGTATTTATGTCATGTTTGGTATCAATAGGGAGGTTGTAACTTGCTAGAAATGAGTATTTTATCTATGTGTAGGTATCATATCTGTATTAGAAGGTATGAATGTGTTAGCTTTATCTATATTCCAAATTGTGTGATTCTGGGTGACTCACCAGGCGGGTTTCTCCCCAGACCCATTGTTCCTGTGCCTCCCTTAATGGGCCATTAAGGAGACAATGACTACACACCTGCCATTTGGAGTGTTTCTCACACTGCCTCTGTGGCAGTTCCCTGCTTAGCTCCTCCTCCCCTGCAAACAGGCTGTCTGCGCATGTGCCTGCTGGGGAAAAAGGTTAGGGGCTCAGATTATTTTACCCGGGGCCAGTGCCCTGCTGGCCCAATGGCAACAATGCCTATGATGAGTAGTGATGCAAAAGAAGGGAAGAGGAGCTTGGGGGAAGAAATAAGTAGCTCAGTCTTCTGCATACGACATTTGGACTGCTAGTGGACTATCCAAGATGGTATATCAAAAAGACAATTGGGCAGTGTTGGCCAGAGGATGGAAGGGTAAGTATGGACAGGTAAGTAAGTGTACCATCAAATTTCTGTTAAATCTGAGTAGCAGACATCCTAACTTCCTAGAATCTTTGGAATTGTTTTAACAAAACAGAGTGCTAGCTAAAATTGCAGTTTCCTCCTTTCATCTTTTGGAATTTAACTAGAAAATTTGTAGTCCTTTCATCACAGAGTCTAGAATGTGGAATGATGAATATTTTGTTCTTGAAACAGCATGTAGGATTTATATTTAATACTCTTAGAGGCATCTGATGATATGATTACAAACTAAGATGTGGGAAAGTGCGAACCTTAGTGAAGAGAAACTCAGAGTCTTCACTGCAGAAGTAGTTCTAGTAATATTAGAGCCAATGAAGAGGAGTAACTAACAGGAGAATTTTGTGAGGGAGTTCTCTAGGTGAAGGAGGAAAAACTACATGATCCTTCGGGTGATTTCCTTGTCTGTCGTGTGTTTTTGTGTTTGTTTATAATGTGCTTTGCTGCTTGACCAAAGTACATTGTGGGTCTGTTTGTTTAAGGGACCATGTGCTTATCCTAGCAGTATGCCAAGCAAGACTGAAAGCTTCTTAATGAGGCCTTGGTTGTGAAGCCCATTAGCACCCATCAACCTTTAACCAGTTGGTATAGCTACACAATGAGAAAAAGAAGTTTAAAAAGCCTACTCCTAAGTGACCAGAGGAGCAAGTGAATAGGAGAGTCTTGCAAGAGAGTTCTAAGGGGAAGTAGAGAGTGGGGCTGGGGGCAGGAGGATGAAAATCTTAGGGAAGGAGAACATCAAACTGTAGCAGAGGGAAGCAATCCTATAGTTGAGACTCTCATTCCAAATGATGTCATAATATCCATGGAGGATACCTTTCCAAGGGAGGGATCTCCAGCTGTTAGGAAGAGACAGGTAATAGTAATGGGAGATTCCATCATTAGAAACAGAGATAGCTGGGTTTGATATAAAATGCAGTATTGAATACTGCATGCAGATCTGATTGTCCTATCTCAAAAAAGATATATTGGAATTGGAAAAGGTTTAGAAAAGGTCAACAAAAATTATTAGGGCTATTAAAAAGCTTCCATATGAGGAGATGTTAATAAGAGAGATTAATAAGACTTCCAAATTTTCATTTTGGAAAAGAGATGACCAAAGGGGATTATGATAGAGATCTCTAAAATCATGACTGGAGTGAAGAAAGTAAATAAGAAAGTGTTATTTATTCCTCATAACACAAGAGCTAGGAATCATTAAATGAAATTAATTGACAGCAGGTTTAAAACAAAAACAACAAAAAAAGAAAATATTACTTCACACAATGCACAGTCAATCTGTGGAACTCCTTGTCAGGTGTTGTGAAGACGAAGCGTGCAACTGGGTTAAAAAAAGAACTAGATAAGTTCATGGAGAATAGGTCCATTGATGACTATTAACCAGATGAACCAAAAGCTGGGAATGAGGGATAGGATGGGTCACTTTACCTATTCAGTTCATTCTCCCTGAAGTAGCTGACATTGGCCACTGTTGGAAGACAGGATACTAGGCTAAATGGACCATTGGTCTTCACCAGTATGTCTGTTGTTATGGTCTTAAAGAAAGGCCCAAGGTGGATGAATATATCAATTTCTGTAATGTGATTTGTTTTATATTTGCAGTAGAAAAAAGACACTGTTTTCAAACCAAGATTCAAAGCTTGAAGATAGTTGTCTGGATGTTTTAGGTGAATTAACTATAGTAAGTCATGTCTGAAAATGCTCAATAAAATCATTTGAATGTAATTCTGAATGTTGCTCTCTAGGCCAGAAAAACAAACTAACTTGCCAGAATAATTCCTTTCCCCCCTTTATTCATGGATAAAATACCATCCCACCTAAAACTCTAATGGAAATTTTGTAAAACTGTGGCATATATAATTGGGTAGTTCTTGTCTAAACAAATCATTATAGAGAAAAGTAAAATGTAAAGCTGCTTTATTTGTTGAGTACAATGTATGAAGTAAATAATGCTCAGAGCAGCCTGATAGCACTCCTCCAATTATATCATTGAACTTTTGTTTTTGTCCCAGATGTCTCTATTTGGCAGCATCACTACTTAAGACAGACCAGCAAATTAATTGATCTTTCCCACCACTCTGTTCTACAAGCATTTATGCAGCACTTCTTGTGTATGTATATTTTGAGGTATATTGTATCATGATTCCTTACGTGTATTCTTCTCTTAACATTGAATGATCTTTCTAATGATTGAAATTTGGTTACTAGATAATTGCTAGATCACTCTTAAAAAAACTTCTAAAAATGTTGGTAATTCCTTTAATAGATTCATAGATGTTAAGGTCAGAAGGGACCAATATGATCATCTAGTCTGACCACTTGTACAATGTAAGCCACAAAACCTCCCGCCTACTCCTGCAATAGACACTTAAGCTATGATTGCATCACTGAAGTCCCCAAATCATGGTGTAAAAACTACAGAGTACAGAGAAACTACCAGAAAGTGGCCATGCCCCATGTTACAGGGGAAGGGCAAAAAACCTCAGGATCCCTTCCAATCTGCCCTGGGGGAATATCCTCTTCTGACCAAAAATATAGTGATCAGCTGATCCCTGAGCATGTGGCCAAGACTCAGACAAACACCCAAAAAGATTGCTCTGCACCAACCCAGAACCTATCCTATCTAACATCACATCTACAGAGCATTGGCATATTTACCACTAGTAGTCAAAAATCAGTTAATTGCCAAATTAGACTGACCAATCATATTAACGCCTCCATATATTGATCCAGCTAGGGAGCGAGGGTGGTGTGGGTGGTTTTTTTCTTTTTTTTTTCCTTCCCCCTCACTGCTCCCTTTGGAAGGCTTTTTCAGAACTTTATTCCTCTTATGATAAGAAACTTCCATGTAAATTCAAGTCTAAACTTCCTGATGGCTGGTTTCTAGCCATTTGTTCTTATGTCCACATTGGTGGCTTAACTTAAATAACTCCTTTCCCTCCCTGGTATTTTTCTCTCTGATATATTTATAGAAGGTAGTCATATCTTTCTTCAACCTTCTGTTGATTAGGCTAAACAAGCCAAGCTCTTTGAGTCTCCTCTCATAAGACAGGTTTTCCATTCAGCATATCACACTAGTAACCCTTCCCTGCACCTGGTCCAGTTTGAATTCATCTTTCTTAAACATGGGGGACAAGATTTGCACACAGTATTCCAGATGAGGTCTGACCAGTGCCTTGTATGACTGTACTAACCCTGATTCTACTGGAAATACCTCATTTGATACATCCTAGGACCAAATTAACTTTTTTCACCACTACTTCCCATTGGTGGTGCATACTCATCTTTTGAGAAGTTAATAGTCCCAGATACTTCTTCTTCAAGAGGAGTCCCCGTGCGCGCGCCGAGCCACCTACGGAGATTTAAAAGTAGTGACTGTTGGAGCTGCACGCGCGAGACAGCTGTCTCGCGGCGTCCCTCAGCACCTCTTTAGAACGCGCGGCTCCAACCATCATTCCCTTCTCTACCGCCGGAGTCCACACAGCGGAGAAATCTCTCTCACAGAAAAATTCTTTTCTGTTGCTTTTTTCTTCCCTCACTTCTCTTGGAGTTTCCCCTTGCAGGATTCTCTCTACTCCCTTGTTAGTCTTACTTTTAAGCTTAAAAGAAAGAAAGAAAAAAAAAAAACCCAGAGCTCGCACTCTCCGACTATGCCGGCCTCCCCTGGTTTTAAACGGTGTGAAAATTGCCGGGACTCCATACCGGCTTCAGACGGTCATGCTGTCTGTATAAGGTGCCTTGGTGAGGAACATATTTCTGAAAAATATCCCCACTGTAAAAACCTGAGTGCCAAGGCGAAGAAGGACAGGGACCTGAAGTTAAAACTCTTCCTAATGGAGAAGTCCCTGAGACCGGCATCAGACCCAAGCAGTGGACACTCTGCCTCCCTGAGCCTCAGACAAAAGAGGCATTTATCACCTCATCAGAGAGAGGCTAAAAAGAAAAGAGAGCCCTCCCTGTCTCCCTCCAAAAGCCGTGCCAAAGAAGCTGTTGGTCCCTCAGGCATGAAGAGCAGCTCAGAGGCTAAGAAGAGAGCCAGGACTGCTGCTGCAGAAGCCGACCCTTCTGACAGACTGCTGAACAGCAAGGCATCTCAGGGGCCGGCACCACAGGACATCTTGGTGCCGAACGACCCTCAGACCTCAAAGGAATCCCTCACAGAAGTCTCGGTGCCACAGGCACCGCTGAACCAATAGCTGCAAAATCAGCTGGAGCCAACGGAGCTGAATGCTCTCCCGCAGCCACAGGCAGTTTCAGCACCATGGAGAGCGCCGCAAGAAAAAGCCTCAGCACCGGGCTCAGCTCGTAAGAGCACTCAAAAGACCAAACATCAGAAGCCAGTCAGGGATACAAAATCCCCATCTCCTGAATATACAGAGAATTACATAGGACCATGGCATCGCCAGATCAGATTCCCCCCCCCCCACCCCGACTACTCCCGTGAAGAAGAACCACAGGAAGAAGCCTCAAGAGACTTCCCTTATAGTGAGACTCTTTATAGGCACGGACTGAGAATGCCTTTTCAGGGAAGAACGCCATATCCAACTTTTGATCACGGATGGTATGCCCCTATGTTCACCTATCCACCCTACTGGATGACACATAGGTCGGGGTCTCTGTATAAAAGAAAGAAGAGTCACGGACCGACCTCAACTTTAAGCAGGCAAGATGATTTACATGCCTCCTCACCTGAGTCCCAGTCACAGGATGAGGATCCTGATGGTCACAATACGCTTTCCCCAGGTCAGGGCACAACATCTCTAGCTGATGAAGTCATTATTCCGTCCACATCCTCCGCACCTCTTGATGAGGCGAAACAATTTCAAGAGTTATTTAAGAGGGTGGCGGAGTCCCTGGAAATTCCAATGCACAAGGTCAATGACTCACACCACAAACTGCTGAACATCATGCAAATGAAACCCACCTCGAGGGTGACCCTGCCTATGGACAATGCCCTAGTTGAACCAGCCGACCTGATATGGCAGACTCCAGCTTCAATTCCACCAACCAACAAGAGAGCGCACAGAAAGTATTATATATCCGCCAAGAATTCTGAATATTTCTTCTCACACCTGGCTCCAAACTCCTTGGTAATAGAAGCTGCAAATCATAGGAACAAGCAGCAATACAATAAGACTACACCACACATCAAGGAAGATAAGAAGCTGGATTTATTTGGCAAAAAGGTGTATGCTTCATCATCTTTACAAATGCACATTGCCAATTACACGGCGTTGCTCACCAACTACAACCATACCAATTACCTGAAGTTGGCGGATTTCATCGACGCTATCCCCAAATCGTCGAGACGACAGTTGCACGCTATCATAAGAGTGGGTCAGCTCATCTCTTGTACAGCTCTGCAGGCCACACTAGACGTAGAAGATACAGCAGCAAGGTCCATGGCAACAGGCATTGTGATGAAGAGATCCGCCTGGCTGCACTCTGCTGATCTCCCTCGCCAACTACAATCAACAATTGAAGATCTTCCCTTTGATAAAAACAAATTATTTTACAATAAGACGGATGACACAATGCACATGTCAAAGGATGACAGGGCTATACTAAAGACTTTTGGTGTCTACCCAACACTAGTAAGAAACGACCGAGCAGATACCAACCTTATAACACAAGATACCAGTACCAATACTCATTTAGATAAAACCTAAGGTGACAAGATCTGCCCAGAGGTAGGCAGTGTACCCAGAGATGGAGACAGAACGACACTCACTCTGGGATGCCTCAGAACCCCCTGGCCAAACTGCAGTTTTGAAGGTCTGGTCGAGGGATTGATAGACCACGTACAAATTCCAGAGCACACGATAGATTTCCATCATCATCTCAGATCTTTTTACCCCTGTTGGTTGACCATCACAAACGACAGATGGGTACTAGACATCATCAGGACCGGTTATACCATCCCCTTCATAAAATCACCAACTTATACCTCCCATTCCCCGTCCCTCTTCAGGGACACACCTCACGAACATTTATTACAAGAGGAGGTGCAACGCCTTCTACGAGTGGGTGCCATACAGCAGGTACCAGAAGAATACAGGGGGAAGGGGTTCTACTCCCCATACTTCTTAATAAAGAAGAAATCAGGAGGATGGAGACTGATCCTCGACCTCAGGAGGCTCAACAAATTTATAAAACAAGAAAGGTTCAGGATGACGACCATTTCCACAATCATCCCTGCTCTGGAACCCAATGATTGGTTTACATCCCTCGACTTTCAGGATGGGTATTTCCATGTATCTATACACCCATCACACCGCAGATTTCTGAGATTCAAGGTAGGGAATTACCATTACGAATACACAATCCTACCATTCGGACTTTCAACAGCCCCAAGAACATTCTCAAAGGTGTTCTCAGTGGTGGCTGCTTATCTACGAAGACAGGGAATCACAATCTTCCCCGACCTGGACGATTGTCTTCTAAAAGCAAGAACAGAGCTTCAGACCAAAAGAGACTTGCACTTCACAATAGATCTATTCCGAAATCTGGGCCTCCTCATAAACTGGAAAAAATCAATCATGAACCCATCACAAATCATAGAGTTCATAGGATCAAACATAGATTCCAGACACACAAGAGCTTTCCTTCCTGAGGACAGATTCACCATCATCTGTGCATTGATAGACACCATATGCATGGCCCCGTCCATAGAAGCACTCACGTGCATGAAACTCTTAGGCCATATGGTTGCTACAGCAGCCGTAGTCGAACATGCGAGGTTGCACATGAGACCCCTGCAACTATGCTTCGCAAGATTGTTCAAGCCTCACAGACAGCCGATTCACAAAATACTATCACTACCAAAGGACATAAAGCACTCTTTGAGTTGGTGGAAATGTCCTCAGAACCTCCTGAAGGGAGTGCCTTTTCAACAGACAGCACCTTCTATGAGGATGTCAACCGATGCATCCCTGTCAGGTTGGGGTACATCTCTACAGAGCCATACAGCTCAGGCGAGGTGGTCATCAACAGAGGCGAACTTGCATATAAACATTCTAGAGTTACATGCGGTCCGAAGGGCATGCAATTTCTTCGTACAGGAGATCAGAGGCAAGCACATAAGAATTATGATGGATAACACAGCTTGTATGTATTATATAAACAGGCAGGGGGGAGCGAAATCACCTTCCCTTTGTGTGGAGGCAATGAAGCTATGGAATTAGTTCATCACCTCCCATGTCTCGATCTCAGCCTCTTACCTACCTGGCATTCGAAACACTCTGGCCGATATGTTCAGCAGGGCCTTCCTAAGGGACCATGAGTGGGAACTGAACCAGAGGGTCTGGGAAACCCTATGTCATCAATGAGGTTATCCTCAGATAGACCTCTGTGTAACCTACCAGAAGCGCAAATGTCCGAGATTCTGCTCCAGAGTGGGAGTTGGAAACATACCCTAGGGGACGCTTTCCACCAATCATGGTCTCACACCCTGCTTTATGCTTTTCCACCGATTCCGCTCATACAAAAGACTCTAATCAAAATAAGGAACGACGGAGCCAAAGTAATTATGATAGCTCCAGCATGTCCGAGACGTCTGTGGTTCACATTACTGACTGAGATGTTGATTCAACCACTAATCTGTCTTCCAATAACACATGACCTTCTCTCGCAGAACAAGGGCATAACGCTTCATCAGAACCTTCAGAAACTGCATTTAACAGCCTGGCTCCTGCATGGTTCACGCAGGAGGAATTAGAATGCTCTGATTCAGTTCTGCAAATACTTTTGAATAGTAGAAAGGAATCTACAAGACATACTTACCTCCAAAAATGGCGAAGGTTTGCAGAATGGTGCAAACCTAGGCGAATTAATCCAGCAAAGGCGTCTATCCCATCAATCCTCAAGTATCTGCTGCACCTAAAGGGGTTGAAATGATCAAACAGCTCACTGAAAGTCCATCTAGCCGCAATATCGACCTTCCAATCTATTAGAGGCGTGGACCCCATGTTAGGAAATCGCAAAGACTATTTGTAGCAATAGCTAATAGATGCAAGGGCACAGTACTATCTTCACAAAGAGTATCGAAACTAATCTCTACATGTATACGCGAGGCAGCTGGTATACCATCGGTAGTGAGGGCCCACTCCACGAGAGCTATGGCCAGAACTACAGCCTTCATAAACAATGTTCCGATCACATAAATTTGTAAATCAGCGACCTGGGCTTCGCCTCACACCTTTATCAGACATTATACAATTGACACCATGGCGCGTGCTGACGCTAGAGTTGGCCAATCAGTCCTCTCGGTGATGCATAGACAAATCTCCAAAGCCCCACCTTCCAATTAGGGGCACTGCTTGCCATACACCTCAGGTGGAGCACCCATGGGGCTCCTCGCGAAGGAGAAAGGGAGGTTACTCACCTTGGTGCAGTAACTGGACTTCTTCGAGATGAGGATCCCCGTGGGTGCTCCGCCACCCACCCTCCTCCCCTCTCTACTTCGGAATGCTCCTCCAGATTTACGTAGAGGAGGGAATGACAGTTGGAGCCACGCGTTCTAAAGAGGCACTGAGGGACACTGCGAGACAGCTGTCTTGCGCGCGCAGCTCCAACAGTCACTACTTTTAAATCTCCGTAGGTGGCTCGGTGCACGCCAACGCACCTCAGGTGGAGCACCCATGGGGATCCTCATCTCGAAGAAGTCCAGTTACTGCACCAAGGTGAGTAACCTCCCTTTCTCTTCCTTTATCATTTCCAATTGTTGCATTCCAAGCTTATAGGAAAAATTCCTGTTATTTAGTCCCCAAATGCACAACATTGCACTCACCTCTATTTAATTTCATCTGGTTTCTATTACTCCAAATTACAAGGTCACCCAGATCTTGTAAGATATCCAAATTCTTCTGTGTTGGTAATACCTCCCAACTTCATGTCATCTGCAAGCTTTATTAATACAGTCCCATGTTTTGTGCCAAAGTCAATAATAAAAAGGTTAAATAAAATTGGTCCGAAGATTGATCCCTGAGGATTTCCACTAGTGACTTCCCCCCAGCCTGACAGCTCACCTTTTAGACTTTGTAGACTTGGCAGTATTTTTACTTTTTTATAATTTTGGTAGGCAATATCAATGTTTATTTTAAGCAATTTGGTTTATATCTATTTAAGTTGTCGCAGTTGCAGGAAGTTATGTATGAGGTTCAGACAATAATTTAATGACAGATATAGGGATTCAGAAAATTAAAATTTTATAACCATAATCACAAATTTTCAACATCACTTGTCAGTATATAAAGTAAATACAAGCTTAAATCAAACATATCAAGCAGCATTTTTTAGTTTAACTATCTGTAAATTGCAATTATTGAGGATGAAAATATTCTTCCATATACATATGTATAGAGGAATCAATGGGTATGACATTTACCAATTAAAAATAAATTCTTCCAAACCTCTTCATTTTGCTTTTTACAAAATAATTTGGTTCCTTGCCCTTTTCTATGACTCTGCAAAATAATTGACAGCTGCTCAGTAAATTCATTCAACCCTTGTATCTCATCGGTACATATATAAATTCTTCAAATATTTTTCTACCTGTTTCCTATCAGTAGTAGAGAAGGGCTTGAACCTAAAATTAGGATCTGAATCAGAGCTGTGCTATCACAGAAGAGGAATTTTCTATTTGAATTGAGCTAATCAATTAGTATCTCAGCTAAGGCAAGGTTGTTCTTTTCTCCTTTTGTCAGTTATTTTATTTTAATAGAAAATTAGACACTACTTTATTCAATTGTTAAGTACTTAGCTACATTGCTCATCATGAATTATTAATAGGCCATTTTTCTCTCTCCTATTGCCTCTCTCTCTTACCTAAGGCTGCCGAAATGTTTGTTGAAGCCTTTCTTATTACTTTTAATCTTTTCTTGGGTAGCATGAACTCATTTTGATTCTTCTTTTCCCCACTCTCCTTATCTCTTTCTTGTTAAACAGTAACTAATATTTTAGTATACTAGAATATTCTACTTCCAGTACAAATTCATATTTAAATGTAGATATCTAATGACTCACTGCTTTGACAGCTGCCCTGTTTTATTTTGTTTCTGGTTTTTTTTCCTTCTTCCATATTTCTGATTAAGGTGTCTTATTAAATCTATAACAGGCTGTGGAGAAGAAGTTCCCAAGCTGTGGTACGAGAACTTGTTGTTTCATCATTTCATTTCACAAAAATTTTTTAGAAGGTCACGTGTGAATCAATACAATTTGGGAGATGCTGATCTAGATAACTTGTTGCTTCAAGGGGGATTACATTCCATACAGTATTGGAAGGAGCAGGGGGGAGGAAGAACAATAGCTAAGCTGCATTCATAAGATGGATATTGTGATGTACTAATTGTGGGTGCATCTACACTGGCAACTTAGGTCGATTTAAGGAAGCTTAAATCGACCTACACAAAGCCGTGTCCACACAGGGCTTTTATTAATAAAAGAAAAGAGCGCTTCCTTAAGTCGACTTAATAACAGCTTAAGTTGACTTAATAACACCACCTCTGAAGGTCAACTTAAGCCTTAAGTCGACTTCTTAAGTTGACTTAAAGCCATTGTGGACGGGGAATCGTGCTAAGTCAAACTTATTAAGTTGACTTAAAGCTAGTGCGAATGGCTATGTCTACTGTTAAGTCAACTTAACAAGGTTGAGTTAAGTCAACTTAAAGTGTAGCCACTCTGTTAAGTTGACTTAACAGATCGATTTTAAGTCGACTTAAAGTCAACCTTAAATCGACTTAACAAAGTCAACTTAACTTTACAAGTGTAGACACAGCCTGTGAGACTTCACAAAATGGGGCTCAAAGGTCATCTTCTCTCATAAATTAAGATAGTGCTTGAATAAGTGTAGTGACATCTTTTTAATCAAAGACTCGTAGACTCAAAGGTCAGAAGGGACCAGTATGATTATCTAGTATGACCTCCTGCACAATGCAGGCCACAAAACCTCACCCGCCTACTCCTGCAATAAGCTTCTTACCTATGACTGGTTTATTAAAGTCCTCAAATCATGATTTAAAGACTTTAGGATACAGAGAATCCACCAGCAAGTGAGGCTTTCCCATGCTACAGAGGAAGGTGAAAAACTCCCAGAGCCCTAGCCAATCTGCCCTGGAGAAAAATTCCTTCCAGAACCCAAATATGGCAATCAGTTAAATCCTGAGCATGTGGACAAGTCTCACCAGCCATTCACAAAGAAAGAATTCTCTGTAATAACTTAAAACCCACCCCATCTACCCTCCTTTCTTAGGCCACTGACATATCCCTGCCAGTAGTCAAAGATCAGTCAATTACCAAACTAGGCCGTCCCATCATACCATTCCCTCCATAAATTTATCAAGCTCAGTTTTGAAAGCAGTTATGCTTTTTGCCCCCCACAGCTTCCCTTGGAAGTCTATTCCAGAACTTTACTCCTCTGATGGTTAGAAACCTGCGTCCCTTTTCAAGCCTAAATTTTCTAATAGACAGTTGGTAACCATTTGTTCTTGTGTCCACATTGGTGCTGTACTCAAATAATTCCTCTCCATCCCTGCTATTTATCCCTCTGATATGTTTACAGAGAGCAATCATATATATCATATTTATTAGAGTAGACAGTATATACTCCTGTCTGTGTATACTAAAAGATTTAGAACTTCATATAATATTCTGTCAACAGCTCTGGTTGCAAAGGGTTGTGATTATTATAACTTCTTGCCATATATCTGTCAATCTGGCTACAGAAAATAAAATCTTTTAAAACAGTGATTCTCAACCAGGGATATGTGGACCTCTGGGGGTATGCACAGGTCTTCCAAAGTGCATCAACTCATTAGATATTTACCTAATTTTACAAGAGGCTACATGAAACACTATCAAAGTTAGTACAAATGAGTATTTCATGCATCTTATTCAGAGTGCTCTACTTACATACATTTCAGTATATAGTATTACAATTGATTTATAGTTATTGGGAAAAAATAGGAAAGTAAGCAATTTTTCAGTATTGGTGTGCAGTGACACATTTGTATTTTTATATCTGATTTTGTAAGCAAGTAGCTTTCAAGTGAGGTGAAACTTGGAGTATGCAAGGCAAATCGGGCGCCTCAAAAGGGTACTATACTCTGGAAAGGTTGAGAGATGCTGCTTTAAGATTCTCCACATCCTAGTGCAATATTATATGGTCTGATTTAAATGCTGATCCTAGTTACTTCTTCCCCGAACAAGAGAAACTTTTGGAGTACAGTTTGACAGCCGCTTGGTAAAACTGAACATGGAGTAGCACTGGTGACTGCTAGGAAGAAGCACTTGTTGCTGAGAGGTGAAATAAGTAAAGGCAACAGAAATATGAATAGAAAACTAGTAAGACAAATGGCTTTGGAGATTAAGGGATAAGATTTTTCAAGGACTCTCATTTCTTCTAGCTTTCATTTTGCTTAGGCAGAATGAAGGTGTTCATTGCAAACTGCACCCGAAAATCACATCTATAAGTAAAACTGTTTTCTTTTACTCCCAGCAATCAGATTTAAACAGAATTTTGGAAATGCATTGATGGGATACTACATCACTAAGTGCAGTGTTTTACTTTTTCACATAGTTAGAACTGTTCGCATAGCTGGAACTTGAATTAGTGTTAAATCTGTTGTACCTTTCTGACCTTATTTCAAAGAAATACTAAAAAGATTTTCAGCAGCTGTTTATACTATCCCTGCACCTTCAGACAGCTTTCTTATTGTCTGTGGTTCTAGTAGTATTGCATTAAAAAAAATCAATGCAGAATAGTTTAATCATCCTGATGATGGATGACTAATTTTGATAAGAAAGCTTTTTATGTGCTAATAACCATATGTCGTAAATAGGACTTCTGTTACTGTCATATAAACTCCATTAATAGACAACTTTCTACTGCATATTCCCTCTTCCTTGCTTATAAATTACCAGATTTTGCCACCCTCACTTGTGCTGAATAGTAGCTTGTTCAGTGAGAATTTCCACTGAAGTCCATTTCGGAGTAAGAGTTGCAGAACTTGGCCCTAAAGAATGTTGACCTAGGATTTCTGACCTTCCTGTGAAGTGCTGATTTGAGTTAGATGACAAAGACAAAAGGAGTTTTGAAATGTGTTGATTATGACTTGATTGTGCAGGTAGATTAACAAAACACTGTACCATTGAAAAAGGCAAAACCAACACAACAGGAAAGGAATATATTTATATTAATATAAATATCTGAATATCAATATTTTATGTTAAATCACTTTAATTGTATTAAAATATTGACTCATTTAGTAGCATAATTAACATCAAAATATTTATGATCGATCAAAGCAACCCATTTAGAATTAGAAAATGATCATCTTTATTTAAGGGGAATCCTTTTGAAAGAACTACACAATAGTAACATTTACTTTAAGAAACATTATAAAATGATCTTGCATCATTTTCCTATTAATTTATATCTTCAATTTTAAGAGGAAAAATTACGTTTTCACAGTGGGATTTTCAGAAGCATCTGAATGATTTAGGACCACAAATACTAGTGAAAGTTAATGAAACTTGTGCTTCTAAGTCACTTAAACTTTTCAAAATTCCATTCTAAACATTCATCAAATAAATTTATTTTAGCTTACTTAGGATGCTTTGGAAATAAAGTGGGATATCCCAAAAATCAATGCTTAGGATGATATGGCTTAATTTTGAGATCAATTTCATGTCTATAAATGTACATATTCATCAGTTATGCATAGATTGGATGGACTTGTATACATTGTACAAAGAGCTGTGTCCATATTTCATTATTTCTGTTCCTCCATGTCTGGAGGAAGAGAGAGAGAACCTCTTTAAATGTTTCCATTCCATTCAATTGCTAGTAGTTCATCCATCAAGCATTCTTTTTTCTTGCATTGATCCCCAGAGAGGGTTGGAGAAAGGTTACATTCTCACAAGATGAAATTAGATAGAATTAGAAGTTTGTTCATAATTAGTTGGGTGCCTTAGGTTGAAATTCTTTAAGAGTTTTTAAGGAAGGGATTTAATTTACTTTGTCATCCTAGAGAGAGAGAGTGAGCCTGTGAACCATTACAAACCTTCAGTGGATTCATAAAAGTATTTAGGTGTTACAAAGTTGAGTTATGCTAACACACGTGCTGTCTTTTGTGGGAAGCCTTACGCTACAAGTATGCTCAAGGTCCTGCCAGGAAGAAGATGGGAGAATGCCTAGTTTGACAGTTAAGCTGGGACTTCAGCTTGCGCAAAGGCTCTGAGAAACTCATTAGTTGTGGGGCAGTATAAAGACTGAGTCAGCTTTAAAGACTCAGTACAAGCCTGCTAGTGGAAACATTGCCAACTGCAATGTTATGTGGTAGCTGAGCTATGGCTTTGAGAATGTCAGAGGCCCCTGAATGTTGGACTTACGCACCTGAGACCTTTGTGAATCTAGTTCAAACTGTCTAACCAGTAACAGAAAACTGAGGTGTCAGAGTATCCATGACTACTCGTATTTGGACAACTTGCAGAAAACAACATCAAAAGGTGATCTAGTCCAGCCTGCTACACTTAAACCGTCCCTGACAGGTATTTGTGGATTTCCTATCATTGGAGGTTTTTAAAAACAGGTTAGATAATCTCCCTTGGAAGCCCAATGTAGAGATTAACTACCCTTATATTTAGAAAACTTTTCCTAATAGCTAACCTCAATCTCCCATGCTGAAAACTAAACTGATTGACTTCTTGTCCTGTCCTCTTTAGAGACAATTGGTCATGGTCCTTGTAATAAGGGATGTTGTAAAATGAAGACCGGTGTGAATCCCTCCAAGCTCCACCTCCAGTCTTCTTTTATAAAGACTAAATGTGATCACTTCTTTCATGCTTTCATAGGTCCGGTTTTCTAAAGCTTTTATCATTTTGTTGCTTTCCTTGGGGACTCCCTCCAATTTGTTCATATCTTTCTTAATGTTTGTTGCCCAGTACTGTCATGGTCATAGATTATGTTGATAAAGATCATGACACCTATTCCAAACTCTCAGATGAGAAGAAGCAACAGTTTAACTCCTTAATAAAAGAGGGACAACTAGTTGCCAGAACCACCTGCCAGAAATCACTAGATGTGGCTGATACTGCAGCCCGCTCCATAGCCACAGCCATACTAATGAGAAGATCATCCTGGCTCCACTCTGCTGCCTTACTAAAACAACTCCAAGCCACGACTGAGAACTTGCCTTTCAGCAAAGATAAACTCTTTACAGACAAAACAAATGAGGTGAGGCACACAATGACACAACCCTCTACACTCTTGGGATCTATACATTGACAATGAGACGGAGACAGTTTAGATACCAACCGTACAACTCCAGGTATCCAAATTACCACCAGAGCAGAAGATTTAATAACTCTCACTCCCAGCAAGGACAACAACGCCAGAGGCATCTGAACCACCAGAACACAACCTCTCAACTGTCACCTGCCAAAAACCAACAATTTTGAAGATCTGTTCAAGGGTTTGCAGAACTACCCCAAAACATTGCCGGAACAACCCACGATAGAGTACACCAAACTCAAACACAAGCTATGCCCTTTTTATCAACGATGGGCCAATATTACATCAGATGAGTGGATATTGGAGATAAACCAATTTGCATATATCATCCCTTTTACATTAATACCCAAACCCCAATGCCCCTCCCTCTTCAGGGACCCATCTCATGAGCCCCTCCTCCAACAAGAGGTGGAAAACCTCTTGAGAACTGAAGTGATAGAAAGGGTCCCTACCCAATATGTGGGCAAGGGATTCTAATGCCACTACTTTCTCTCACAAAAGAAAACGGGGGTAGGGGCAGGGAGGCCCAAAGGGGGACAGGGATCCTGGCAGGATATAGGGGCAGTATGCCAGGCTCCCTCTGTGCCCCCCCCCCGGCAGGGAGGGTATTGGTGTAGCCGTGGGGTAGCCCTAAGTCAACTTAGGGCTACCCCATGTCTACACTGGCTTAAGTTGACTCTAGGGAATCGACTTAAGCCTTAGGTCTAATAGAAAGGTGGTGTTATAAAGTCGACTTAATTTTAATGAAGTCGACTTTATTTTCCTTAAGTCGACTTAAGGAAAGTGTAGTGTTGATGCAGGGTAAATTAAGTCCACTTAAGCAAGTTTAAGTCAACTTAATTTGTCAGTGTAGATGCAGCCTTAGACTTGAGGAAACTAAACAAATACATAAGAGTTCAAAAATTGAAAATTGCATACTTATCAACAATTCTTCCGACATTAGAACATGAGGCCTGGTTTGCATCCAGGACAAGAGTGTTTTCCAAACTCCTGGCTACAGTTGCCACTCTCCTCAGAAGATCAGGAGTAACAATCTTCCCATATTTGGATGACTGCTTTATAAAGGCACAAACACACAAGATAGCACAAGCCCTACAATTTAAACAACAGCTATTCCAATCACTTGGACTCATAATAAACCACAGGAAATCCATCTTTCATCCGACTCAAAAAATCCTGTTCATAGGAGTGTACATAGATTCCACCATGGCAGGAGCATCACTGCCAGAGGACAGATATCAATCAATACTAAACATAGAGGCCACAATTCGAGTCAGCCCAATGATAACAGTGCATACATGCCTACATATGCTCAGTCATATGGCAGTAACCACGTACATGATACAGAATGAAAGGTTACACATGAGACCTCTCCAACTATGGCTATCAACTGTCTACAAATCATGCAGACATTCTATGTACAAAACCCTTACCATACTGAAAGACATAAAGCAATCCCTTATGTAGTGGATGAAGTATTCCAATTTTCTCATAGGCACCCCATTCACTCAGGAGGCACCTTCCACTATGATTACAATAGATGCCTCACTAATCGGATGGGACACACATCTAGAAAACTTCACAGTACAAAGAAAATGGTCAATACATGAGCGAAATCAACCTATTTGAACAATGCGCAATACAGAATAGATGCCACCCTTTCCTGCCCAACATAAAAGGAAGGTCAGTGTAGATCATGACCAACAACATGGTGTGCATGTTCTATATCAATAGACAAGGGGGAGCATGATCCCAATACCCCTGCACTGAAGCAATACGACTCTGGAAGTGGTGCATCACGAACAATATCCACTTGTCCGCAACTTACCTGCCCAGCTCTCACAATATCACCACTGACATTCTCAGCAGAAGGTTTGGAGACAGCCGTGAATGGGAGATTCACGAGAAAGGGACCAACAATTATATTGCCGCTGGGGGTATTCCACAATCAACCTCTTTGTAACATCTACAAACAGAAAATGCAAAAATTTTTGCTCCAGAGCAGGAATAGGCAAGTGATCCATGGGAGATGCGTTCTTAATCAAATGGAACACAGGCCTCTGTTATGTTTTTCCACCAATTCCCATGATCTCCAAAACAATCCAGAAAGTGCAATAGGACAGGGCTAATGTAATAATGATTGCTCCAGCCTGGCCAAGACCAACATGGTTCACTTACATCACCTAGATGCCCTCCTGCCCACCAATCACCCTCCCTCTGATGAAGAACCTTTTATAACAGGACAGAGGCAAAACCCTACACCCCCAGCTGGACAGACTATACTTAACAGCATAGCTCTTAACTAGTTACAAGATACAGAACTACAATGTTCAAAATTAGTAAAGAACATTATAATAAACAGCAGAAGATCTGCAAGTAGGAACACTTATCTTCCAAAATGGCAACCGTCACATTATGGTGTCAACAGCGAAGCATCAATCCAGTCTCATCCAGAATTCCAACTCTCCTGGACTACCTCCTGGTATTAGGGTTAGGCAACATGTTCACTACTACACATGTCTATGACAGTTATCGTTTTTAATCGCTCACTCATCTAGCAGATGTAATTGCTAACTAGCAGCCCTGATGGCTTACACAGTCTTTCATAAAGACAAGATGTCCCTGAGATCACACCCAAAATTCCTCCCCAAAATCTCTTCCATGTTCCCTAGCAACCAAACTATCTATCGATCTACCTTTTACTCCAAACCTCATTGCAATAATCATGAGGCAACACTCCACACCTTGGATGTTAGAAGAGCATTATTTTATTTAGATAGAACAAAGCCCTTCAGAAAATCACTTAAACTATTCCTTTCCATCACTGAACATTCTAAAAGGTACTGCAGTTTCCAACAAAGACAGTTAAAATGGATTTCTTCTTGCATTCGAATGTGCTGTTTCCAAGCAAGGCTAACACCTCCCAGTAACATAAGAACACATTCAACCATATCAATTGCAACATCAGCGGCCTTTTTACATAATGTGTCTATTTTGGACATATGCAAAGCTGCCACGTGGACATCAGCCGACATCTTTGTAAAGCACTACGCTATTGAGAAAGCATCTAAATCTGATGCAGCAGTCAATTTCTGTCATGACACTAGCACAATCCAACAACTCTGAAGCTCCCTCTTCACAATCACCTGGAGTGCAGCACCACAGGGACACTACTCAAAGAAGAATAAGTAGTAACTCAC
Source organism: Pelusios castaneus (assembly GCA_007922175.1). Lineage (NCBI taxonomy): Eukaryota > Metazoa > Chordata > Testudines > Pelomedusidae > Pelusios > Pelusios castaneus. Next base: position 18,496,095 of record ML685769.1, on the reverse strand, counting down.
ACAGTGTCATAGGTGAACTTCTTTGAGATGTGTCCCCTGTGCTGGTCCACTACCCTTCCTCCTCCCCTCTGCTTCAGAGTGGTCATAACAGTTCTGCGGCTGAGAAGGAACCAAGGGACTATGGCTCCACATGTACCAAAAAAGGGTGTCAGCGATGCCGTGAGCTGCTTGCAGTGTGTGCACAGCACACAGGTGCTCTGCTGAACAAGTCTCCGATTGAGGATGCAGGGCTGCACTAACACCTGGAGTGGAGCAGCACAGGGACTCACATCTTGAAGTTTGGCTACTGTACTACATGAGTAACCTACTTATTTTGCTCCAAAGTAGAGGACAACCAGTCCATCTCTGATGTCTGTGCTAGTGTGGGGTGTTGGCCTTCCTTATACATTCTCTCTAGCTCCTCTAAACCAGGGATCTCTCAAATCAAACAAGACAAACCTAAGTATAATCCAGTTACTCCAGTCTAGTTGAGACAAGAGTGGGCAGTCAGATCTACTGCACCCATAGGTTTATTTGTGTTTCCTTGCAATTCAGAACGGACACATTCAGCAGGAAAGACAGATTTGCTCTCTGGACCCAAACTCCTTCCATTTGACATAGAATTTTGGTAGACCTTGAACTGTCCTGGGCATAAAGAAATACAAGAGGCGAATAAATCTTGAGGAAGCAATCACCACACTTGCTCTGAGATCACAAGTGTGGAAAAATTAGTCTCTGTGGGCAGCCAGCAGCACCTGGACACTGCTTCAGCTTCTGTTCAACCCATACTGGAGTGCCTAATTTGTAGCTCTTTATATTATCAGTAAAAGGGCATTTTTGAACCTAAGACTATTTAGTCATGTCTTACAGTTAAAAGATAGCTTTGTTTTAGATCGCTTAACCAGTCCTCCTTGAGTACACCACTCAGATGATTGAGTTGGCTTTGTTCATCTTCTCAAGGATGGAATCACTCTTGGATTGTATCTAGCTGTGGATTGCAGTTCCGTTGTCCTCCAATCAGATAATCATGAAAGGTTCAATGATATTTAGCACCTGGAACCAGTGACTAGCAACTGATTGAAATGCTATTAAAATATATTATTTTTTTACCCAAAAGTGCATACAAACAAATAAAAGAAATGAAACAACAAAAATCTTAAAGGGCTGAACTTTAGCCTTTCCTTGCAAGTTTTTCCTAAAGTCCATTCACTCCATACTCTGCTTATGGGTCGAGAGAGAATGCAGTAGCACAGTCTCTTTCTGTGTCTTAACTTCACTGATAACAGAAACTGCCTGCTTCCTCTTTCTTGTACCTGCTTTCTTCTCTGGACATGGGGTTTCAACAGTTCAGTGTTGCTTTGATCCTAAGATCTTGGTGTGGGGAAACAAAATGTTTAACCTGGCTGGTGTCTTAAAAGATTCTTGATTTTTTCCTTTGGAGGAATATCTCTGTCATTGTTTCAATTCCTGTTTTGTTTTCCCTAATATTTCCTTTTAATTTAATTCCATGTAGTTAGAATATTACCACACATGTAAATTAAGGTACATATACAATATGTATATATATGTCCCTTCTCCACACCAAGATTTTTTTAAAGGGGTTGATGTTCACCTATACTTAGGCTTGATAGGATTAGAGTTTTATTAGTAAATATCAATACCTGTATACAGTGCTTTTTTTCTGCCGGAACGCACCGGAACGGTGTTCCGGCACCTTTTTTTCCTTCTCCCACCCACCGGCCGCCTCGACTTCCTGGCCCAGAGCCAACCCCGCCCCGCTCTCCCGACAGCGTCGGCCTCCCGGCACGGGGCCAGGATCAGGCTCCGTTGCCGGGGTCTGTCTGCCCTGCCGGGGCCGCGTTCGGTCCCCGCCGGTGCTCCCTCCCAGCTGTGCAGGCTGCGGCCGGGCTGGGGAGATTCAAATCTCCCGCCCTGAGCATGCGCAGTTACAGCGTGCTCAGGGCGGGAGCGGACTGGCCGACAAGCAGCTCTGCCGGCCGTCCCTGTGGTTCCCAGCCTCCGGCCAGGTAAGGGGGCTGGAGGGAGGCCTGGAGAGGGGTGGGGGGACAAGGAGACGGCCCGGGTTAGAGGGGTGGGGGTGGGGACAAGGAGAGTGGCTGGGTTAGAGGGGTGGGGGGGACAAGGAGACGGCCCGGGTTAGAGGGTTGGGGGTGGGGACAAGGAGGGACCCCCTCGCAGGCCGGCAGCCCCCACCGCCCCCTCCAGACCCCCGGGGCTGCTTCCTTTCTCTTCTTTCTCTTCCTCTTCCTTTCCTTCCTTTTCTTTTTTTCCCCTCTTCTTTGTCTTCCTCTCCCCTGCCTTCCTTCCTCTTCCCTGCCTTCCTTTCTCTTCCTCTTCCTTTCCTTCCTTTCTCTTCTTTCTTCCTTTCCTTTTTTTCTTTTTCTCTTCTTTGTCTTCCTCTTCCCTGCCTTCCTTTCTCTTCTTTCTTCCTTTCCTTTTTTTCTTTCTCTTCTTTGTCTTCCTTCCTTCCTGCTCTTTCTGTCTTTGCTTCCTTCCTTTCTTTCTTTTTTTCTTTGTCTCCTCCTTCCTTCTTTTTTCTTTCTCTCCCTTCTTTTTTAAAACTTTTTAAAAATTAATTTTAAATAAAAACCTTTCTTAAAATTAGATTTCAATTCCAAATTCATTCCAATTAAATTAATTAAACACAATTAATTAATTAATTCTATTTACAGTCACTTTATCTTCAATTAATGCCTATAATTTCTGTCTTGTAAGTTTTCCCCAAAAATTTATTCTGAAAAAGTTTTTCACGCGGCTTGAAAATTTTGCACACAAGCCACCAAACCTAGAGGGAACATTGGCTACTAGTTGCGTACACAACAGCAGGCCAGCAGGCTAACATCGGTCAGTCCCACACTCTGGGCCTGGCCGGAGCCCACAGCACCAACAAAAAGTGTGTGGATGCATTACTGCCTGCCACCCAGTACCCAGAAACACAGGCCAGCAGCAGACGTGATAGCTACGCATTCACGTTTTTTTCTAATTATAATAGGGCCCCCCAACAGTCTGAGGGACCGTGAACTGGCCCCCTATTTAAAAAGTGTGAGGACCCCTGCTGTAAGACCTCACAGGTTGTCTTTCAGTATATTAGCGGCCTGCATAGTTAATAAAACTTAACAGTATTTACCTTGTATTTTTATTTCTTTGATATATTCAAAAATTTACTGTTTAATGCACTATTTTCAGTGTTATTTCTTTATGACACGACGGACATCAATAGGAGTTCCGGTACCTTTTTTTTTTAGAAAAAAAGCACTGCCTATATATTGATTTCACTGTATACAAAAAATTGTCTTCCATTGATGTATGTGCCCTATCATAGTGATACAGTAAAATCATCTCCCCAGTTGGCATTGAGTCCCTCCCCCCAAAAAAAACTGATGAATTGCATATGTAGGTGCTGCATTATGTATGTCTACTCTAACAGTCCTCTAGCAGCTGTCCCATAATGCTTCACACTGATCTCTCTGATCAACATTTTGAAATCTATTGCCCAGGGGCCATGTAACCCAGAAGTCATCTCTCCTCTGTAAAGCCCTGTAGACTTTTGAAATTCCTTTTCCTGGTTCTCTGGCTTGGCAATCACACCTAGCAGCTTTTGACTGTTGAAGCAACTGACTGTGCTGGCTGCATGCTCCAGCCATGTTCCTGCTTAGAGTAAACAGAAGACATTGTATCTCCTGGGCCTGTGGAGAGAAAAGGCTGTGCAGGCACAACTCTCATCCAGTCATAGAAATGTTGACATATACTAGCAGATTGGTAAGGGATACAGGAGAAGGGTTATGACAGGTACCAGCAGCACTGTCATGTGGAAGCTAAGGAGTTGTAGCAGGCTTACTAGAAGGCCAGGAGAGCAACAATTGATTTGGTGCTGAGTTGCAGACCTGTCACTTTTACAAGTTAGAGACCACAACACCTTCCATAGACAACTATGGATACATCCCAGGAGTTCAAGTCACAGGCCCCTGCCATGAACAGCAAGGAGAAGAATGAGGTAGATTAGGAAGAGGAGGAAATGGATTGGGGGCAGTTGACTGGAAGATCCAGATGTGCAATAAAACAGGACCTGTTTTTGATTCCAACATAATCCAGGGAGTCCCACCAGTTGAGCATGGTTGAGACAAATATAGGAAAGGAATCTTGGGTAAATGTGTAAAGAAAATTCCAATTACAGGCGTATCCCTCCTCCTCTCCCAAAAATAGCAAGACACTGCTTTTGACTCTTCATTAATTTATTCATGCTAAAAGTAGTAGTAGTACAACCAAGCGAGAGAGAGTCACCGTCTGCTTTTCATGCCCTGTACGGGTATATTTGGGGGGGGGGGGGGAAGGCATATGCAGAGCCAGTTGTTTATGTACACAGGGATGTCCCTTGAACCTTCCTGAGAGAGCCTGCTGAAATTTTCATGGAGGTACTCTAATATTCTGTCAAAAGTTTCTAAGGATGGCTGCCTTATTTATTCCTCTGAAAGGAGGACATTTTCCTATACCAGTAATTTTGGCAGGCATCATTGTAATACATAGGCTAGCAGCATTTGGGCCTTGGCAGCTTTGCAATGCCAGCATAGTAGTATTCTCTTCCTTAGTAACCCTCGGGAGTGAGAGCTCAGCTAAGATCTCTACCACCTGTGGAAAAGAATGCCGGTATTCAGCACTATTGACCTATGCTACAAGATTCATGTAACAAGCAATTCCCTCCTTATTTCCCTAAACTGTGGCAGGTGATACTCACTCCAGGTGGTCAAGTTCCAAAGACTATTGTTAGTCTATTGCAGAAAAGCTGCTGTTTTTCACTCCAGGTGGTGATTCTATAAAAAAGTTATGGGATAGAGATGGCATTATAGGATGGACAGAGTTGCAAACTGGGAAGTTGACCCTGTTTACCCCGGAACTCATTTTTGGCCTGGCATGCATTGCCAAAACTTCCCAAAGCACCCTGTGCTTATGGTGGTGAGTTGCCTTATACAATAACTAGTCACTGTGCATTGATACAAGTACTGCGGGTGACTATGTCCACCCCTGATGCAAAGAATCATGTATGCATGCACACAACAATTGACTAAATGTGAATGTGGCCTGAGAATGTGTAGGACCACTGTAGGAAATGAAGAATACTCTTGTAATCAGAGAGAGAATGTGCATTTTCATTTTCCTCTGCCATCTTCCTCTCTTCCTTTGAGTCATAATTACAATTTCGAACCTGAGGAAGTCGTAGAAAGAAATGAGGTGATTGGTCCACCGTACCCCCATCATTTGAACAGGTGGGGAGAGAGAAGGAACTCAAGTGCTTCCACAGTGAACTAAACTAAACCCCATTAACTCCCCTTTAATTCTAAATGACAACATCCACACACGGGTTTCATGCAGATTAGTTAATTCACATTAACAGTTAACTCAGGGTAATTTTCCTGACTGTGTTTGTGCAGCCCCAATATTAGCATCTTTATAAATCAAAGTAAAAATCTAGCTATTCTGTAACTGGGATAGTCAGAGGAGAAAAGCTTAACATTCAATATCTGTGTGATAGTAGTTGCGGTTCAGGCTGAGACCAGCAAAATGTGCGAATCAGTGGATTTTTACTTCCATCTTTAACTATACAATAGATTAATTTGCTTGTTTTTAAAGTTTTCTGCTAAATAAGTTGCATAAAAGCATGCTTTGTAGTGCTGAATAGCTTGGGGCAAATGAAAGAGATTGCAGTGATAGGTATGTGTGAACATACATTGAGTTCATAATCACACAACTGTACTTGCAATATGAATACTTCTTTCAGCTAAAATACTATCTATATTTCAGTGTACTGTTTAAAACACAGAACTTAGAAGAAAAATAAAACAAAGCAAATCTTTTCAACTTTAAATGAAATTATCTTGCCCCACCTAGCTCAAGTAATGTACTTACAGTAAGTTACTGTATTAGACTAGTGACATCTATGTAAGGTGGTTCAGAAAAATTACTATTTTAATTTCTGCCAAACTGAGGCTGTTCAGTTAGAGCAACAAATCAGCTTAGCAACATTTTTTTTGAGCAGTGAAGGCAATGTGCTCTCATGCAGAACTCATGCTTACTTGGTTATGAGAATAAATTGAAAGTTCATTAGCTGATGCAGCAGCTTTGTTTTTTGATGTAATTAGAACTCTGTATTACTTTCTCCTAGGGAGTGGATATTGATGGTGGGTAAAATTTTCAGATGTTCTTAGTTCCACTTCCAAATACCTGAGCAAAAGGATTTAAGGTCATAAAATAAATGAACTGCTGGCATTAGATCAAAGGTTTGGTATATGGAAAAAGTGGTATTTAGAGAGGAACTTTTGAACTCCATAAACTAAATTACAAAAACTTTTTAAAAATCTGATCTGTGGTGGTAATATTTTGAAATACTTTCCAGAAAGAGTAGTATAGTGCTTTCAAATTAGGTTTACGACTGTAATTAATCAAAGAAATAGGTTGACTGCCCTGTCATGCTGGTGAGCTCTTACCAGTTTTTTCTCTGGAGAAACAATTAGTCACTGGTTATGAGCCAGATACCTGCTGTGTGGTAGTATAACAATTTTTATAATATTTCTATGCAACTTTTAAACTAAAAGCTTTCCATTTATTTAAAAAAGTCAATACACATCAGAAGCCAGACTTAAGTATAATGCATCCCACAAATTTTGGTGCTTTTCATACTTACTTACTGTGACATTACCTATTTGAAATCTAGACACCTTAATGTAAAAACAACAACAAAAAACCCTTCTTCCTTGCCCCAAATTGATGTGGCTATAAAAATGCCCTTGACTTCCTCATACATTTGTTACTTTACTGTTGCATTGTACTATTCTATGAAAGTGTATGCAAACAGGGAAAATTAATACATTTGGGACTTGGAAAAGATTCATAGCACATGACCTACCCTGACAAACACCTCCTGGTGGTCTTATGGGGAGTTGGCTCAAGTGGTCCCACATCTAGTGGTTGGTGCTTCGTCTTTCCCTATGCTCTCAGTCTCTGTTCAGGAACTCAGCCCCCCAGCTGAGTCTTTCAGTTCTATCCCTCTTCCAGGGCTCAGTTTACTTCAGCCTGGCCCATCCTGAATCAGTGGCCAGCTCTAGTCCATTCACTGCTCATCTGCAGTAAGACCTCAGTCCTCCAGATGAGCCTTCAGTTCCCCCCCTCCCCCCTTCCAGACTATAGTTCAGTTCCAGCTGGCCAGCTTGTATCAGCAGTCTGCACTACTCCCTGCAGTCTCCCACCCACTAGCAGTCTGGAGGAAGCATGTGGGACTCAGGCCCACCCACTTATCCAGACCCTGGCCCAGGGACTCTATGTATTCAATTGAGTGCCACCTCAGCCCCTTCACTTCTTTCAATCTTCAACCTTATCAGGTCCCCTGGGCCATACATACCTTCCCCAGGTACCTGCAGTCCCTCATACCAAGGCTGGGGCTAGGCAGTACCACAGGAGCTCTCCAGGGTCCTGTCTCCCATAGCCCTGCTCCCAGCACAACCTGTCTCCTTCCAGGTCTGAGGCCAGCTGCTCTAAGCAGGAACTGTAGCCCTGGCTTTATCCAGCCTTCTGCTCCCATTGACCAGGTACTTCCTGCAGAGTTTTTAACTCCTGCCTGTCTGGAGCTGGGAAACTACCCTGCTACAGGACTACAGTTGCATCAATTACACAAAGTAAACTATACAAGAAATGTGTTTAACTTTTTTTGTTACAGTAATAATAGAGTCATAGAAATATAGAACTGTAAGTGAACTTGATAGATTATGAAGTCCAGTCCCTTGTGATTGTCTACACTTAGACCAACCCTAACATTTGTCTAATCTGACTTAAGTCTTAAGATCCCATCTTAAATCAGGCTCATCAGTGCTGAGGAGAGCACAATAGTTCTCTCTCATGTCTTCCTTATGATACTCCTATTCACACATTCCAGAATATTAACCTTTTCTCTGATTGTATTATATTGTTTGTTCATGTTCAATCTGCGATCCATTATAACAGACAAATCTTTTCTGTAGTACTTTTGCCTAGCTAGTTGTTCCCCATTTTGGAGTTGTGCACTTGATTTTTCCTTCCTAAGTGAATTACTTTCCAGTTGTCTTTATTGAATTTCATCTTGTTGTTATCAGAACAATTCTCTAATTTATCACGATCCTTTTGAATTCTAATCCTGTCATTCAAAGTGCTTGCAATACCTTCCAGATTGGTGTCTTCTGCAGATTTAATAAGTACATTCTTCATTCCATTACCCAGGTCACTCATGAAAATATTAACTAATGCTGGATCCAGGACTGTTTCCTAAAAGAGCCTGCTAGATAAGTCCTCCCATTTTGACAGTGAATCATTGATCATTACTCTTATGTATGTTTTTTCAACCAATTTTGGACCCTTTAGTAAAGTCAATGTGTATCACATCTACTAGGCCAGTTACTCTGTCAAAGAAGGAAATTAAGTTGGTTTTGGCATTATTTGTTCTAGGTATATCCATGTTGACTATTACTTATTACCCTGTTATCTGGTAGGTGCTTGCAAGTTGATTAATAATTATTCCCAGTATGTTTCCAGGCCTCAAACTTAGGCTCACTGGTCTATAATTCCCTGGTTTCTTTTTGTTCCATAGCTACATCAACTATAATTGAGACTCTAACTGCAGTTTTCTCTTTCATCATTTGTTTTGAAAAAATGTGGCTCTCAATATATAACTCACTGGCAAAACAATATATCTGGCAATTGGTTATGGAACTCAATGTTTCCCATTTTGGAACTGTTTAAAAAAAGATGGAAATCTGACAGTTTTAGAGTAAAACATTTAAAACTGAGTTTCCATATTTAAATGTATCAGCTAACCAAATTGCTCTTCTTGTTGTACAAGACTAATTTCACCACATGTGGTATTCTGTGAGTAATTGTGGTAATAGAATCTGAAGTACTGTCAGTTTCTTTCTTTTCTAGTATATAGCAATGATATAAAAAGAGTAGCTAAGCAGCATCTTTTAATGTCTCGTCAATAATGGAGTTAAGGCAACATTATTTTTCACTAATTGCTTGATGCATTATCTAATTTTTCCCTTTTTGTAATGAATGGATGGAGACAGAACTACATTCTTTCAGTGAGGAAGTTGCAAGAAATGGCTCTTAGGTCTTGGTCCACAAAAGAACATGTGTCTTCAGTGTCACAGCTCTTAACTTTTTGATGCTTAGAAAATCCCAGGAACAACACTACCATCCTCAAAGTCTGAGTTAGGCACCTGATACAGTACATGAGAAGAGAGGGGTGCTTAAGAATGTGATTCATAAAAGAAAGTACTATAGGCAGGGAGCTTTATAAATTCATCAGTGAGAGATGCTGATAAAAGGGGTGTGACCTAAGATCCCTCCCAAAATAGTCATCTGTATCCAGGCTGCAGAAAACTGCCTGTCTTTTCTGAGACTCAGGTTCAATTCATCCCAGTGCTTGAGTGGGAGAAAGGACTTGAAAAGGGGTCTCCCACTTACCAGGAGATTTCTAACCAGTGGGCTATAGGATATTCTGATATGGAAATCTGTCAAATTCTCCTTTTCAAACTGTTCCAATGTGTATAAATAATAAAAGAATGATTGGAGTAGTGTCACTGGACCTTGGGACTCCCTCCTTCCAGGTGGCTGCCTTAACCACCAAACTAAAAAGTCATTCTCACTTTTTTTGCATGAATGCTTGAATGTCTGCATGCTCTCTCTGGCCCAATGATTGTTCCACCCTAGATAAATAATGAGTTAGACAGAGTGGGAATTGAGCCTCAGTCTCCGAGACCCTAAGCAAGTGCTCCGACCACTGGACTAAAGTTTATAAAACAAGTATTGCTCTCTACTTCTCAGCCAGATGTTGAATGGGTCCTGCCTCTGTAGATAGCTTCTGAGATGTTCTGGATTGGGACATGCACATGAGATAGGCAAATAATCTATCTCCCACCAGTTTCGGATTGTTTTTGGATTTAGTCTGGAGATAGATGTCCAGAGGGCTAGTGTGAGTCGGCAGTGATTATGCCCAGAAGCAGAAAATTAAACATCTAGCAATCTTTTGCCCAGAAAAATTAGGTGCCAAATTATTTTAAGAATCTACAGGGTGCAGTGGGAATCTTGTGGAATCTAACATTAGCAAATAGACAATTAAGTCTGACTTTTAGGTGCCTAAATACCTTTGTGGATTGTGGCCTTAGTGAAAATCCCATAGTTGATGGATTTTTAAAAGTATTTATTTAAAATCTCATTTGTGAATTTCCCTTTGAATGGAAGCAAGAGTCTTTTTAGGGTCAAATTTTACCCTCATTAGAGGCAGCGTAGATCAATCTTGCTGAGAAGTTTGGATGGAAATTGTACATTTCAGACTGCACTTACACTGCTCAAATTTTAATGGTGATGTGTAGAGGACATACACCTCATCCTCCTTTCATAGGTATAAATAGCAGGGTAGATAGTGAGGCACAGCTTAGACAAAGTACAGACATGGCAGAACCCTAAGGTATCTACCCTACACAGCTCTCTACATACCCAAGCTGTGCTTCCTCTGTCTACACTGTTGTTTTTTGCAGACCTGTGTCCTGGAAAAAAACAGGGAAAAATTCTGGCAGCATGAAGTTTCTGTAGCCTTTCGCTGATGTCTACTCATTGCAGTGAAAAGATCTAGCAGGGGGAGCTGTCTGAGTCTGTTATTGCCACATGCTACAGCCCACTGCATTGATGCAGCCTGCCTTTCACTGCAGCATGTAGCTACACATGCATGGCATTCCACCACCAGTGGTATGCAGTGCAGACGTTTTGAAAAGAAAAAAATGCAGCAATAATGAGAGATTTCAGCTAGCATCATATTGATTGAATGTAGATCATCTCAGGCAGAGATGTGTCCTGGAACCCACAAGGGAGACATAGTTCTTGGTTTAGTCTGAAGTGGAGCACAAGATCTCGTCCAGGAGGTCAATATTGCTGAACTGCTTATAATTAAAATTAACATCCTTGTAGTACCATTTAATTTCAAGAAGAGGAGCTACATAGAACTGACATAACTAGTTAAAAGGAAATTAAAAACAACAGTCACAAGGGTGAAATCTCTGCAAAGTGCGTGGAGATTAATGTAAAGCACTATAATATAGTCTCAAACTACACGTATAACTGGATTAAAAAAAGAATAAGATAAGTTCATGGAAGATAGTTCCATCACTTGGTATTAGTCAAGAAGGTCAGGGAAGCAAACCCATGTTCCGGGTGTCCCTAAACCTTCAACTGCCAGAAGCTAGCACTGGATGACAGGATGGATCACTGAAAATTGCCTCATTCTGTTCGTTCCTTCTGAACCACTTGGCACTAGCCTCTCAGAAGACTGTATACTGGGCTAGATGGACTATGAATCTGAGTCAGTATAGCTGTTCTTATGTTCTAAGCACATTTCCTTTTTGAATCTTGCTGCCCGGGGGAATCTGCTGAGTGTAGTGAATTTACTACCTCTCTTGTGGCCAGCTTACTCTGTGGGGTATGGATTGGGTGCTAATCTTTGGCTCCTGCTTTTCTTCATTTATATGTGCATGTGAATGGAAAGAACAATTTCTGTGCCCTTTTTAGAGGCAGGGACAGAAGAGATCATACTAGAGGGGAAGTTCCCATCTGGCGCTTAATGTTTTTAGTTTTCGGGACTAGCATGTGGACTACTTTTAAAACTCTAATTTTTTTTTATGAAAATAAAGGTAGATTGAAAGCAACTGTTTTCATCTACCTTTTTGGTTTACTTGATAAAGAACTTAATAAAAGCTCTACAACAATGCTGTCTAGATTAGCTCTTGGCCATTTCCACTGCTAGTTTTCACTTGTTGTAACTTAAATAAAGATAACAGTAAACTGATGATAAACAACCTTTAAAATATTTAGTCATCAACTTTGGCTAAATTTTTATAATTACAGTTAATGAGTATAATTACCCGCTAGATCTCTCACTCTTTCTCGGGATGTATCCAATATATAATAAACACTCCCAATTTCATAACTTGGAACACCAAGACGAAAAACATTATTTTTATACATGAATACCTGTGTCAAAACCTTACTATTTAGAAGAATTTCTGTTTTTCAATTGAATTGTTCTTTTTCAAATATACAGTTAATGTTGAAATCTTGGCTTCAAAATATTAAACATTCATGCAACTTTATGGTATGCTGTATACCAGCTAGCATATTTGATACAACATCTGAGAAAGGAGTAAATCTGAAACATAAAAAATGTAAAAGGAAACAGGGGCATTGAGGGTAAACATTGAGAAAAAATCTGAAACCTTGGGTGCCTAAAGTTAAGATTATAAACATATATTTAGGTGCTCAAGTAAGTAGAACTAGCTTGAGTTTATGGTGCAGAGAGCTTGCAGCTCCCACTGCTCATTATCTTCGAAAGTTGAGCCACTTTTACTGTGGCACCTAAGAAAAAGAAAATTTGGACAGCATACATAATTTGAAGAAATTTTGCATGATTTTTTCTTCTTTGTGTTATACCCTAATTTAAACAAACAAACAAATCAGCCCAAAACACTGATAGATGCGCTTGTATGCAATGGATTCATTCCTTTGTTAATAATATATAATGGCATACTCTTTAAACTTTCCATACAATTAAAATTAAATTGAAATCTTGAACATAAGCTCTCTTAGAAGAAATTAGGTTGTAAGTTTATAATAGATGATTTTGTGGGAAAGACCAGATTCCATACCTAAACCTTAATTCATTATTAAAAATCTAGATCCTCCACTTTGCACAAAATAAAATAGGAAACTTAATTTAAGCAATTAAGAAAGGTTAATATAATGAAGGTATATTTGCATACACATTGTGAAACTTGATTTACCATGAACTCCAAATCAGCTATTCTTCTTCTGCACATTTTTCTCCCCACTTGCCAAAAAAATGTGTAAAGCTGTAGGCTATGTCTACATTCTGTTAAGTCGACTTAAGGTTGACTTAAAGTCGACCTTGTTAAGTTGACTTAGAGCATCCACACTAAACACTCCAGTCGACTGCCTGCGTCCACACTGGCAGGTGCTAGGTCGACGGAGGAGTGTTGTGGGGGCCTGGAGCTCTGTTCCCTCTAAGCTGCAGGTGCACAGCGGCGCAGGGGCCACTGCACACCCGTGCACCTCAGGCAGCCCGATTCCCGCATCTCTTCCTTCTCCCCAGCCCCCAATCCCCCTCATGTCTTTTCCGTCTCCCCAGCCCCCAATGCCCCCCGTCTCTTCCTTCTCCCCAGCCTCTGATCCCCACCATGTCTCTTCTCCCCAGCCCCTGATCCCCGCCATGACTCTTCCTTCTCCCCAGCCCCCGTTCCCTGCCATGATTCTTCTCCCCAACCCCCAATCCCTCCACTTCTCTTCCTTCTCCCCAGCCCCTGAACGCTGTCATGTCCCTTCTCCCCAGCCCCTGATTCCCCGACTGCAGCTCCCCTTCCCCCAGCCCTGGCTCCCCTTCTCCCCAGCTGTGTCTCCCCTTCACCCCAGCTGCGACTCTCCCCTTCACCCCAGCCACAGCTCTCCCCTTCACACCAGCCCATCTCCCTCACCCCTGCTCTCCCCTTCACCCCAGCCCGATATTCCCCAGCCCCAGCTCACCCAGCCCGATTTTCCCCGGCCCTGGCTCTCCCCTTCTCTCCAGCCTGACTCCAGTTAGGTCAAATTAGGGCTATTCCCCATCCACACCGGCTTTAAGTCGACCTAACTAGGTCGACTTAGGTGCTAATTTGACCTTCAGAAGTGGAGTTATTAAGGTGACTTAAGGAAGCACTCAGTGTGGATGCAGCATTCTGTGGGTCGACTTAAGCGTCGTTAAGTTGACTTAAAGTACAAGTGTAGACATAGCTGTAGTGCTTGCCTCAGAGATACTATGGTTTTAGTGCTAATAAATAATAAAGAAGTGAGCAATATTAAGTCTTTTAAAAGTTCCATAACATACTTTTTGGGGATAAGTCTAGTCATATTATATAATAAAAAAATTTCACTAAAGAAATTAGTGAGGACAGATGCTAGTTTGAAATTCATCATTAATATCCTAAAGCCTAGTTTTAAAAAGGGATTGGGTAATAGTTGAATCATTCATACTCATTGTCATACAATCCCTATGGCATTACAGAAATTATAAATGTAGAAATGAAAGCTGTAGTCAGTATTTACTATAAAAGATAATGGTGTAAAAGAAAATAAACATCCCCATGTTTAATAATGCCTTTTAAAAATATTTGTTAGGATAATAGGTTGATGCCTTCTCTGATGAAAACCTGTTGGGGTTAGATGCTCTTTATTTAAACCAAAGGCCTACCAACCAGGTCTGTAAGACCAACCAGGTCTTAAATGGGGAAGAAAGGGATGAATTGAACTCAAGTGCTCTGTACATATCACCCCCTGTAGCAAGGGACTCTGGGCAGTTGATCTACCTGCACTTGTGATCCACCTAAACCGATCCTGTGACTCTCCTGGGGGTCGCAACCTCCAGGTTGAGACGCAACATTTTAGCCTAATCTTAATGACTGAGAGCTAATGCCTTCAGAAAATTCTGATTATTTGTTTAAACTTCTGGCTACTTTTTATTTCTTAATAAAAGCAGAAAAGCTCTTCCAAAGATAAGAGAATTGTCTTTCCTTACGAATATCATCCCATTTCTGAAGCTCTTCAAAGTTAGTAAGCTGATGTATTTTGCTTTTGACTTCCAACTCACAGTGTGCCCTGCAGGGTATTTCCATTTGTAAATTGCATAAGACTTCTTACAGGCATTTATGTTATCTTAATCAAAGAAACTAGTACTTTTGTTTAGAGAAAGAATAAACTTCCTCAAAAGCTTATTTTATAATGGAAAATATTAAATTCAACTAGGGAAAATTAATGCTGACATTCTCTCTCACTGTTGCATTACAAGGCCCATGTCAAATTATTCTTCTGTCAACAGTTTACATTTTTAGTTTTAGGGGAAAAAATAACTGTTCATAGGCTGCATTGCAAGTGCGAGTTTACAGTCAAATTTTGATGGTTACAAACCCTAAAATACTCTTAATGGAGCTGTTGACAATCTAAATATAGTTAGTCTTAAAAATATAATCAACAGGAGTGAAGATTTTGGTTTTGCTTTTTTCCTAGCTTTTGTTGCTCTTTGAATATCTCGCATTTATTGAAACTGATGCGAGTTCTGGTATTGTCATCAAGAGTGGACTCAAATCCTAAACGTGTTAACAAATTGCAAAGAAGAAAATGATGGCAATGCATTTGAAATGTAAAGTTCATTTTTAGGAAAAAGAGATGCTTGGTATGAGTGAGTGAGGATCTTTTTAGCATTAGAGCTCTGATTATAAAGTGCATATGTAATGAGCCAATTACACTAATCTTTGGGGATGGGAGGAAGTCAGTTATATTTTCCACATGATGAAATGCACACAGTAAGGCTACATCTACACTGGCAAGTTGGTTCGAATTAAGGAAGCTTAATTCGAACTAACTAAAGCCATGGCTACACTAGGTTTTAATTAGTTCGAATTAAGGGCTTCCTTAATTTGAACTAATAACTTCAAATAGGGTATTAGAAGTGAGGGTTAATTTGAACTAACTAGTTCGAATTAACCAATGTGGCCATGTTAGTTCGAACTAATTTGTTAGTTCGAACTAACCGGCCCATTGAAATCAATGGAGATCGCTAATTCAAACTAAGCAAGTACCATGAATGGCACTTACTTAGTTCAAACTATTTTTTTCTAGTTCGAATTAAGCTAATTTGAAATAATTAAAATTAGTTTGAATTAGTTAGTTCGAACTAACTACTTCAAACTAATTTTAGTAAGTGTAGACATAGCCTAAGAGTTCAATCTACTATGGACAATTGCGTCCTGTTCTTCATACCCCTGAAAGACTATGCACAGGATTTGCTTACACTTGCTAAACCTCATTAGCAGAAAGGATCTGTTGGAATTCTTTCTTTCTTTCTTTCTTTCTTTCTTTCTTTCTTTCTTTCTTTCTTTCTTTCCATAGCTCCTAGGTGCTGCACAAAGTGAACAAAAAGACAGTCCTTTTCCCAAAGAATTCACAATCTAGATATAGGGGAATTGAAAACAGGTGGAAATAGACAGGGCTTTTTTTGAGTCAGTATGCACCGGTACAGCATAGTGGCACCTATTTTTCCCTGGCCAGTTCCATTGCTCAGCTGGGGGCCGGGGTCAGCAGAGGAGGGAAAAGAAGTGGGTCTCCTTTCCCCTGCTGACCCTGGCCCCCAGCTATGCAGTGGGGCCAGCAGGGACCAGGAGCGGCAGCTGCAAACCAGAATCCAGCCTGCGGACTCCTGCGAGCTGCGGCCAGGCTGGAGCTTTTTCACATCTCCTGCCTTGAGCGTGCTCAGATGCACTTGCTCAGGGCAGGAACAGTTTGGCCAGGGAGCGACTCTGGCTGCCCCTGCAGCTCCTGCCAGGTAAGGAGGAGAGTGCTGGAGGGGTCGAGGAGTGGTGGTGAAGGGGGTCAGGGGGGAGTCGGGGAACCGCAGGTGGGCAGCTGTGGGAAGATGATCGGGAAGGCTGTGGGGGCTAAGACGAGCGGAGAGGCGGCGAGGAGGGGACCAACAGGAGCGAGGAAGGGGCTGGGGGGACTGAGAGGAGCAGGAGGGTGAGAAGAGGGGGGAACCAGCGGTTGGGGAGGGGAGAAGCAGGGAAGGGGGGGTCGGGGAGCCAATGGGGAGGAGCGGGGGGGGTGTTGGAGAGGCCCAAGGGGGGCAGCGGTAGCGGAGGGTCCTGACACCCCCACCCCTGCTGGCATACCGGCACCTCCCCCCCCCCTTTTTTTTATTTTTATTTTTTATTTTTTTTTAAGAAAAGAAGCACTGGATATAGACAAATGAAGGGCACAAGAAAACAATGAAACAACATAGGCTAAATAGACACAGGATGAGGGAAGGAATAGAACACACACAAGCAGAATTAACAATAATTTTTGAGGTGTGAGGGTGCATTTATTTAGGGAATGTTCGAAATGGAAGGGAAGGAATGTGAGGGGGACTGGGATGAGATAATATGTTAGGAGGGGCAAGTGTGAAATGAAACTCAGTTGAGCAAACAGTCAGTTAGCAATTAGCTCCTGCAGTTGTGCAGGTAAAATTCATGTCCTAAAACTCAATGTGGGAGAATGGTTTGCTCCTCTCTACTGTCTAGTAAGTAGTTGTTGAGAGTTTCAGTTTAATTCTAGTTCAAGATGTACTGTAGGGAGTTGCTTACTAACTAATGACTATAATTTGGCCAGTTGGATAATAGAGCTCCCTAAGATATATCTCAAACATACTACTCCAGGTCTTTGAAATGAAATCTATGCTTAAAATAGATGTAATCTGACATTTTGTTTTTCATAATTGTAGCTTATTCATGTCTAAGAAATGTTAACATAACCTTGTCATGAATATTAACTTACTACATTACAAAGTTCAAAGGTATTACCATTGTCTTATATGCATGTATCAATGCATTAAATTGTAGGATCTGTTTATATAGTAATAATTTAAATATATAGGATCATGGTACAGCCTCTGGCATTGACAAAGCTTTATTTTTATAGTCTATTTTTATATGTGTGTATATAAATACGAGTACTTAGGACAGTATTCCTTGTCATTCATGCCAAACAAATAGTTTGGAAATCTAGCAGCTAATTGCGCTAATGCATTTTGCATTAGCACTAATTATGGCAAATCATAATCACTTCTTGCCCTAAACAGTTTTTCAGTGGTTATAAATTTTATTTACTTTCCCCAGTGAAGTCGCATTTTTCTTATAGATACACCTCATAATTGTAATTTTCAAACTGAATAGCTTATCTTATTTCATAATATATTTGGATAAGAGCTTTGAAAGTGAACTTGGTGTATGTAATATCTCACTGATACCCAGAGATTGTTAAATGTTGAAAATATATTGTGGCAAGCCAAGCGCTCTCAGTTCCCTGTGGGACCTGCGCTTCAGGTTGTGGCAGTCCAATTCTGGGCGCCACAATTTAGAAGGGATTGGACAAAGTAGGAAAGAGTCCACATGAGAGGACCAAAAATTATACATTTTTTGGAAAACTTGATTGAGGAAATGTTGAAAAAAAAATACAAGTTTTTTTAGAACAGACGACCTTAAAATCAACACACTAAAAAGGACAAAACAAGTACAGAAGACATTCAGATTGGTCAGACTTCTTGTATGAGGCATTTTTAAGCACCGTGAATGCATTTGTTTCCAAAAGGTTGGCTGGCCACCCAAACGCCATCTGTGACCTATTAGGATTAGCTGTGTTTTTTTTCTGGGACAGTGAAGTTTACACCACTTGCGATGAAATGTGTAAGAGTCAGAGATAGTGAATGAATAGACTTTAAGGTCAGAAGGGGACCATAATGATCATTTAGTCAGACTCCCTGCACATCATAGGACCCAGAATCTCACTCATTCTCTTCTGCAATAGGTCTATAACCTCCAACCGAGTTACTAATGTCCTGAAATGTTGACTTAAAGATTTAAAGTTACAGAGAATTCATCACCTACTCTAGTTCAAACCAGCAAGTGACCTGTGCCCCAGGCTGTAGAGGAGAAGGATCTCTGCCAATTTGACCTGGGAGAATATTCGTTCCTGACACCAAATATGGCAATCAGTTAGATGTTGTGCATATCAGTGAAAACCACCAGCCAGACTCTTGAGAAAGAATTCTCTGTAGTAAGTCACAATGCTCCCCATCTTGTGTCCCATCTCTGTCCATTGCAGATATTTGCTAACAGCAGGTGATGGAGGGCCATATGCCAGTGTAGGTCACCTTATCATATCATCCCTTGTATAAACTTACCAAGCTCAGTCTTGAAACCACCAGGTCTTTCCAAGCCCCCCTCCCCCAATCCCCGCTTCCTTGGAAGGCTGTTCCAGTACCTCACTCCTCTGATGGTTAGTAGCATTCACCTAATTAGAAGCCTAAACTTGTTGATGACCAATATATCCATTTGTTCTTGTACCAACATTTGCCTCTTAAGTTAAATAACTTCTCAACCAACCTTGGTGTTCATCCCTTTTATGTGTTTGTAGAGACCAGTATTTCCCCTTATCCTTTGTTTTGTAGGCTAAACAAGACAAGCTCCTTAAGTGTTCTCTTGTAAAGTTAGGTTCTCCATTCCTATGATCATTTTCAGGAGCACTCCTCTGCACCTGTTCCAATATGACTTTATCTTTCTTAAAAACGGGAAATCAGAATTTCTCATAGTGTTCTAAAAGATACCTTACCAGTGCCTTGGACAATGGTAATAACACTCCCTTATCTCTACTGCAAATAGTTCAGCAGATGCATCCTAAGATTACATTAACCTATTTCATGACTGCATGACATTAGTGGCTTATAATCATTCACTGATTGACCAATTCATCTAGATCTCTCTCTTTTGTCACTGCCAACTGATATGTTCCTAGTTTATAGCAAATGTTTTGTTTTTTGTCCCTAAGTGAATGACCTTGCACTTCACACTATTAAATTTCATCCCATTTCCATTAGTTCAGTTTTCAAGGTCATTATATGATATTGCAGTCCTTCTCCATTTTGGCAATAATATCTTCCAATTTTGTATCATCCATAAATATTAGTATACTTCCACTTTTTTATATCATGCTCATTAATGAAAATATTAAATAAAATTAGTCCCAACACTGATCCTTGAGGAACTTCATTAGTAAATTCCAATTAGCCTGACAGTTCACCTCTCAGCATGACAGTTGTAGTCTTGTATTTAACCAGTTCCTTACCCACAATTCAGTTCTCATACAATCCTTGTCTTCTCCTGTCTAACTAATAATTTCCTACATGGAATTGTATCAAATGGTTTACTGAATTCCAGGGAGATTAGATCTATTTCATTTCCTTTGTCTAGGAAATAGGTTATCTTCTTAAAGAAAGATCAGTTTGGGTTGGTACAAGCTAACTTTAATAAAACCATGGTGTATTTTATCCCAGTTAGCATTTATCTCAATGTCGTGAATTATTCTCGCTTTCAAAATTTGTTGTAAGATCTTACATACTACTGAGGTCAAACTAACAGGCCTATAGGTTCTCAGATCAATTTTTTTGCTTTCTTAAATATAGGTACTTGGCCAGGGATCTGGGCCACATTGCTGTGAAAAAAAGGGTTCTGGTACTCAGTACCTGAGTGCCATCACAAAAAAAGCCCTCTAGGTACTATATTTGCAAGTCTCCAGTCATTTTGTATGGATTCAGTAAAAATATTTTCTATTGGGCTTGCAATTTCATGTGCTAGTTCCTTTATTTTTGGATAGAGATTAATCTAGCCCTTGTTGTTTTCCACTTACCCTTAGATGCTCATTACCCTCATTAAATATGGAGACATTTTTTCACTTATATGTTGGGCAATACTTTAATCTTTAATGTCTACCCCATTCTCAGTGCTCTGTGATCTCATTGTGAATAAACTCCTGGAAGTACTTAATCCAAAATCTAACCACCTTTAGTGCAAGTTCCAAAACTCTTTTTCATAGGTGAAGTGATTAAACTGAAACATGAATAATATTTTATGTAATTTTTAAATATGTGAATAACTCAATAGGGCCACTTTTATAACAAAAGGAAGGAGAAGATTATTCACAAAATCCTTTTGGAAGTTCTCTATAAACATAATTTTCCTGAGAAGTGTTTGCAAACTGCCATGATAAGAATTATAGAAAATCCTAAGAGATTGAATTAATTTGCCTTTCGGGTGGTCTTAACCTAGGCTTGGAAGTATAGTTGCCAGCTGTCTTAAGTTAGAGGCTATAATGGGGGAAAAGGCACCCATTGAGATTTTCTCGAGACTTCATAGAAACTAGCTTCATAGAATCATAGAATAATAGGGTTGGAAGGGACCTCACAAGGTCATCTAGTCCAACCCCCTGCTAAAAAGCAGGACCACTCCCACGCAATCACCCCAGCCAGGATTTTGTCTAACCGGGCCTTAAAAATCTCCAAAGATGGAGATTCTACCACCTCCCTAGATAGCCCATTCCAATGCTTCACCACCCTCCTAGTGAGAAAGTTTTTCCTAATATCCAACCTTGACCTCCCCAGCTGTAATTTGAAACCATTGCTCCTTGTTCTGTCCTCCGTTACCACCGAGAACAGCCTACCTCCCTCTTCTTTGGAGCACCCCTTCAAGTAGTTGAAGGTTGCTATCAAATCCCCCCTCAGTCTTCTCTTCTGTAGACTAAATAAGCCTAGTTCCTTCAGTCTCTCCTCATAAGTCATGCACCCCAGCCCCCTAATCATTTTTGTTGCCCTCTGCTAGACTCTTTCTAATTTGTCCACATCCTTTCTGTAGTGGGGAGCCCAAAACTGGACACAGTATTCCAGATGCGGCCTGACCAGTGTCGAATAGAGGGGAATTATCACATCCCTCGATCTGCTGGCAATACTCCTACTGATGCAGCCTAATATGCCACTGGCATTTTTGGCAACAAGAGCACACTGTTGGCTCATATTCATCTTCCCGTCCACCATAACCCCCAGGTCCTTTTCTACAGCGCTGCTACTTAGCCGATCGGTCCCCAGCCTGTAGCAGTGCATGGGATTTTTTCATCCTAAGTGCAGGACTTTGCACTTGTCTTTGTTGAACCTCATGAGGTTTCTTTTGGCCCAGTGTTCCAATTTGTCCAAGTCTCCCTGGATCCTGTCCCTGC
>ML685769.1:18410008-18467386 GCA_007922175.1 Pelusios castaneus | reverse complement strand
GAGCCACCACCTAGGACCTGCCTTCCTCCCCCCCGCCCCCTCCATCCAGCTGGGTCCTCTGTACCAGGGACGGATCCTGCAGCTGGAATGGAGGGGCTGATTCTTCGGCCGCTGCCCACGTGGGGATCCAGTCCATCTATATAACTAAACCACAGTTGGATATATGCACGGCGGGATGTGGACGCAGCTCCTGCGCGCGTATATAACTGACACAGTTGTGCGCGCGCAGCAGCTGAATCCACGTGCATAAGCCTGTGGATTAGATAGCTCACGCGCACGGCTGCCCGCTGTCCCTCCCACCCAGCGGTGATTACCATTTTTCAATTTGCGATTCTTTAGAGAATCGGAGGTTTACTGGTAGTTCCTAGTCTGTGCCAGTACTACCAATTCTTCCTGCTTGTTTCCCAGGCTCCTCGCATTTGTGTACAGGCACTAAGATACTGGGCCCATTGCCCTACTTTGCCCTGTCGAGTCTCCCTCCTGTCTATAAAGCTTCCTTTATAGATGTCCACTATGAAATCTTAATTTAATGTCAAATGCTTTGACCAAAGACCACCTTCCTTCTTACATTTAACCTTCTTTTCTGATCAAAACAATATTCATTAAAAACAATTTTTGCTTTAAGAATTTCAAAGTTGAGCATGTCCCAGTGAAAGATCAGTGCATCCATTTTCCAAAGTAGTGTTAAAACCAGAACTTCCTTGGCATCCAAGATGAACTCCAAAAGATTTCAGCAGTTGCAGGAAATAACTCTTTCCTTAATTTGTCCTAATCCTAGTCACCTATAGGAAAAGACTTCCAATAATGAGGCACCATAAATAAATAACATCCAAGGTAGAAACTTGAACAGCTTAATGGGACTAAATCGAGAAGCCCAGATAATCTTCATCCAAGAATATTAAAAGAACTGGCACATGAAATTGCAAGCACATTAGCAAGGATTTTTAATGAATCTGTAAACTCAGGGGTTGTACTGTACAACAGGAGAATTGCTAACATAGTTCCTATTTTTAAGAAAGGGGGAAAAAGTGATCTGGGTAGCTATAGGGTTATTAGTTTGACCTCAGCAGGAGGCATGATCTTGGAAAAAAAATTGAAAGATAAAGTAGTTAAGGACATAAAGGTTAACAGAAATAGTGACAAAATATAAGATCACTTTATAGCAGGTAGATCATGCCAGACCATCCTGATCTCCTTTGAGACGATAACAGACTTTTTAGACAAAGGGAATGCAGTGGTTCTAATTTACCAAGATTTTGGAAAGACATTAGATACATTTCCAGAAAGGGAGTTATTAGGTAAATTGGAAAAGATGGGGATTAATATGAAAATTGGTAAGGAACTGGTTAAAGGGGAGACTAGAGCAGGTCATACAGAAAGGTGGAGTTAATCTGGGATAGATATTGGGATTAATCTTATTTAACCTTTTTATTATTGATCTTAGCACAAAAAATGGGAATGTACTAATAAATGTTGCAGGTGACATAAAGTTGGCATGTATTGCCAACACAGAAGGTTTGGGATATCATATAAGAAGATCTGGATGCCCTTGTAAAATGCAGTAATAGAAACAGGATGAAATGTAATAGTGCAAACTGCAAGATCTTGCATTTAGGGACTAAAACCAGGATTTTTTGCTATGAACTTGGTCTGCAAAAATTGGAAATGACAGAGGAGCAGAAGGACCTGGAATGATTAGCTGATCACAGTATGACTGTGGCTGTGAAAAAAGCTAGTATAGTCCTAGGGTGCATCTGATGAGGTATTTCCAGTAGAGATAGGGAGGTGTTAGTACCATTATACAAAGCACTGATCAGACCTCATCTGGAATACTGTGTGCAATTTTTGTCACCCATGTTTAAGAAAGATGAAATCATACTGGAACAGATTAGAAAAGGGTTACTTGTATGATCCATGGAATGGAAAACATGCTTTATGTGAGGAGACTCAAAGGTCTGGATAAATACCAGGAAGTGAAAGGAAGTATTTAAGTTCATTGCCAGTGTGAGTACAAGAACAAATGGATATAAACTGGCCACCAGGTAATTTAGACTTGAAATTAGATGAAGGTTTCTAACTCACATAGTGAAGTTCTAAAGTAGCCTTCCAGGGGGATCTGTGGGGCAAAAAACCTAGCTGGCTTCAAAACTGAGCTGGATAAATTTATGGAGGAGATTGTATGATGGAACAACCTGATTTGTCAATTAACTGATCTTTGACTACTGATGGTAAATATGGCAGTAGCTTGTAATGGAATTTTAGAACGGGTGGATTCTCAGTTGGTGCAGATAATTCTTTTTTAGGTGTCTGGTTGGTGAGTCTTGCCTACATGCTGTGGCAAAGCCAGGCCAGATGGCTTTAGAAGGGTAATCCTATTTGGAAGCCGGGAAGTGGGCGGACGCAAGCCCGCCCACTGCTAAAACCCCTCCCCCAGCCTAAGGGGAAGAGGCACTAGGCCCAGTACCAACTGAAAGCGGGGGACAACAAATGAAAGAACAGGAAGGGGTGCGAGGTCACAGGTTCAGAATAAGGGATTCGGAAGGGGACACCGAGCAGAGAACCTCGGACAGCACCCACTGCTCCCGGAAGGTGTCAAGGGAGCCAGTGGACGCTGCCCAAAGGAACTCTGCTCGGATGCATGAAAGGACAAGGGACCGGAAATAGGCCCCACAGTCGCAGGAACCTCCTTAAGCCAACCTCCGCTCTCTGGTTTTATAGATGGCCACTTTGGCATAGGCCAAGAGGAGGTTGGCGAGGAGGTCCCGCGACTTTGTGGGGCCACGGATGGGGAGTGCATACAAAAAAAGGTGTGGGGAAAAGTGCAGCCAGAACCTCAATAAGAGGTTCTGGAGGAGCCGGAAAAGGGGCTGCAGCCTGGCGCATTCGAGGTAAGCATGCGCCAGGGTCTCCCTCACACCGCAATAGGGGCAGGTGTCGGGACAGGGAGTGAACCGCGCCAGGAACACGCCCGTGCTCACGGCTCCATGAAGGAGCCGCCAACTTATATCCCCGGCGGGCCGTGGAATCAGGGTGGCATATATACTGGCCCACCGGGGGTCCTCGCCCTCTACAGGTGGCATCAGGTCCCGGCATTTTGTATCGGGGCGGGACACGAGGGCGAGGAAGTGAATGGTATGGAGCACGAGCGTGTATAGATGTTTGCGTGGCGCGGTTCTAAAGGAGACCGGCTGCAGGTCCAGCAGCCGGCTCAGGGCGTGGGACGGGGGCGGCCGGGGGGCCTCGCGGGGCCGGGGCCCGATTAAAAGCTCCGGAGGGCCAGGACTGAGGGGAGGGCGGGGAGCACCCTCTCGCAGGACCTGCTCGAGGTAATCCCGAGCAGCAGGGGGTAAGGCTGCCTTCACCTCCTGGAGTAGGCGCCGGGGGGTTCGAAGGGTGGAGAGCCCCATGCGCTCAGCGAGCACAAGGGGATCCACCCAGTCCTTAGAAGGGTAATTGAAGGCAGGTTTGTCAGCCCTAGAATGCTGAAAGCACTATTCCCAGCAGGCAAAGGAGAAACAGCTGTGGGGCAATTAGAGACACCTGGGCCTTGTTAAGGGCTGTTCCTGGCCCAATCAAAAGCCCCACCTCCACCAGCTCAGGTGTGGGAGTTTAGAGGAGACTGGAGGAGAGGAGAGGAAAGGAAAGGAAAGGAAGCGGAGCGGAGCGGAGCGGAGCCGAACAGAACAACACCAGAAGAAGGTTAGAGGAAGGGAAGGAGACTAGGCAAGGCCTGGGAGGCTTGCCTCGTCCACTGCAGCAGGGGCAGCAGAATACTTCCCTTCTACAAGGGCTGAGTCCAGGGCAGTGAAGCCACGGCCCTGACAGGGAGAAGTGGGCTTGCCAGGGAGTCTGACTTACCATAGGCCCTACTACGCCAGGGGATTGGACATTAGGTGGCACGAGTTGGAGAGTACTCTGCCACAATGCTCAGGGATTCGCTGATCACCAGCTAATTTCCGTAGGCAGGGACCCTGTGGGGTTTTTACCTTCCCTTCTAACATGAGGCATGGGGCACGGGGCACTTGCTGGTCATTTCTCTGTACCCTGAAGTCTTAAAACCATGGTTTGGTGATTTCAGTGACTGAGTCATAGGTTATGTGTTTAGTGTAGAAGTGAGAGGGTGAGGTTCTATGGCGTGCATTGTTCAGGAGGTCAGATTAGATAACCATATTGGTCCTTTCTGACCTTAAAAGCTAAGAATGTATAATTTTAAGGAGAGAATGGACCTCTGTGATCATCTGACTACTTGTATACCATGAGACACAAAATCTCACCAATAACTTCTGTATCAAACCCACAACAATAGCATATCTTTCAGACAAAAAGAAAATCCAGGTTTGCTTTAAAGACTTCAAGTGATAGAGAATACTTCACGTCCCTATGTAAGTTGTTCCAATGGTTAATTATCCTCACTGTTTAAGAATGTAAACATTATTTCTAGTCTGTCTTTGTCCAACTTCAACTTCCAATTATTGCACCTTATTATGCATTTTCCTGCTAGATTAAAGTGTTGATCATTATCAGAAATCTCTTCATAGTGTAGATATTTATAAACTGATTCTGACCTCTTCATTTTATATGTCTGTCTCATTACAAAGCCCATTTTCCAGACCTCAGATCAATGTTACAGTTCTTTTACAATCTGTCAATATCATTTTTGAATGTTTATACCAGCACTGGATGCAATATTAAAGAAATGGTCCCACTAATTCTATATGCCAAGTTAATATAACTTTATACTCCTATTAGTTATTCCCCTGATTATCCATCCAAATAGCACATTTGCCTTTCTAACTATAGCATTGGGTTGGGAGCTCAGGTTATCTACCATTACTCTTGAATCCTCTTCCGTTACTTTATTCCATGATGATATCTGCCATCTTGCATGTAGGTTACAGTTTCGTTGTTCCTATATGTACCTTGCATTTAGATGTGTTTGGACAAGTTTTTAATAAGTCCATCTTACCAAGAGCCTGTAGAACTGAACTATGTCTATCATTAATTACTCCAACATCAATTTGTGTCAGTTTCAAATTTTAGATGCAATAGTTTTATATTTTCTTTCAGATTATAGCTAAAAGATAAAAGATAGTTTTAAGCTAAGAAAGGTCTCTGCAAAAGCCCACTAAAAAGAACCCCATACGATGATGATTCCCCATTTACGTTGACATCTATCAGTTAATCACTTTGTAGTCCATATTAAAAGGGTTAGTGATTTTTGTATCATGCTGTTTTTATCAGAATATCATGTGAGGCTAATTCAAATGCCTTAAAGAAACTTAAGTATTTTATATCCATTACCTTTATCCAACTAAACTTGTAATCTCAAACTATATCAAGTTTGTTTGAAAAGACCTACATTTCATTCAACCATACTAACTGGATAGCACATTTAATACCTTTTTAGGGCTTTACTCGTGGTGTCTGTATCAACCTTTCCATGATTTTGACTCTGAGGCTTATAGGTCTCTAGTTACCCAAGCTGCTTACCCTTTTAAAATATTGTCATAGCATAGGTTTTTTTCCCCCCTCTGGAACTTCTTCAATGTTCCAAGATATATTACGTGAATATTAATGTTCAGCGTTCTTTTAATACTCTTGGGTACAAGTTATCTAGTCCTTGCCGATTTTAACAATTTTTAACTAATAGTTGCTGTTTAGCTCCTTCCTAGTTACTGCTTGTGTAGGAATTATTTCCTCCTCACATATGATAAATGTTTAATCTTATTTTCTTCCAACTACAGAACTGAAAATGTTGAGTAATTCTGCTGTTTCTATAGCATGATTGTGGAAATTTGCTTTATTGAGCATCTAATAGAACATTCTTGAGTACCAATTATCATTCACATTTTTATGTTTACATTTTCTTCTTTGCTTAAATTTTGTTCATGACTGCTTGCCCCTTTTTAAAGTATCAAATGCATTCTTACTGTATTCTGTTCAGATACAATGAATTTAGACTGTGCCTATACAACACTTACCTGGCTGCAATATTTTGTGTTAGAAAATTATATATTATTAAACATTCCAAGGATGAATTGCTAGTCACAGCATGAGCTCTCTAGCATATATTCCCAGACTGAAATCCTTTATGATAATGTAATTATTTTCTATATATTACAGATAGATATTTAAGGAATTGTTTATCTTGTTCCCTGGTGAGATTTGATAGTGTACAACAGAGTCTCTCCCACGCGCTGCACACACACATCCCCCTAGTATCTCTTGGGATTTATTAGTTCAAATATGATCAATAAACACCAACTCTTAAAGATGTAAAGTAAGCTATCAGAGAGATTGCACCCGGGAAAGCAGCAGGCAATGATCAGATTCCTCTGGAACTCCTAAAGTCAGGGCGGAGGAGGAGGAAGCTTATAAGTGACATTCATTCACTTCTCTGCACCTGTTGGGAAGAAAGCCACTTACTTCTGCCTTATATATTGGACAAACAGGACAGTCTCTGCGCAAAAGAATAAATGGACACAAATCTGACATCAGAAATCGCAACACTAAAAAACTGATAGGGGAACACTTCAATCTTTCTGGTCACTCCATTGACGACTTGCTAATAGCTGTGTTGAAACAGATGAATAACAAATCACAGCTTCAAAGAGAAACTGCAGAACTCGAATTTATATGCAAATTCAACTCAGTTACCTTGTGGTTAAACAGGGACTACGGATTTTTATCTCATTACAACAGGTGATTTGATCTCACCTTCCTCTATGTACTGTTCCCCAGTGTTTGAATCCTAACACCTATTTTGATTTGCTGTTACAGCCTGACCTGATCATATACCATACACTCCCCTGCATTTAATTCCCTCTCATTCTGTAAGTTTCCCATCTTCAAAGCGTCTGACGAAGTGGGATTTTCTCCCACGAAAGCTCATGCAATAAATAAATCCGTTGGTCTTTAAAGGTGCTATAGGATTCTGTTGTTTTTCCACTTGCTTCAGGATCTGAAAGATGCAAAGATAATTAATATTAATAATTAATTATTAATTATTATTAATCAATAAAAATAATTAATAATATTAATAATTAATATAAAAATAAATATAGGGGACAGAGCAGACTGCAACAACTATCAAGGGGTATATTTGCTCATTGTTGTCAGCAAGGTGTTTCCCAGAGTCCTGCAAAAATGACTCCAGGTCCTTGCAGAATCTACCATGAGAGCCTTCATGGGTTCAGAACTGGACGCTCCACAACTGCATCCTTGACATTGTGCTTTTACAAGAAAAAAGTCATGAACAGCAGGCGCCTTTCTATGTAGAATTCATTGACCGACAAAAGACCTTTCATGTGGTTAGCAGGAATGGCATATACAAGATCCTGATAAAAATTAGCTATCCACAAATATTTCCACTCCGTATTCAAGGAGTTCCATGTGGGAATGAAGGCAACCATCCAGTATGAAAATGAAACATCATCTGAGTTTAGTCTTGATGCTGGTCTGAAACAAGGATGCATTTTAGTGCCCACTGACTTTGGCATCTTCTTCTCTATTCTTCATAAGTATGCCTTTGAAAATGATCAATCAGGTGTACTAATTGAATTGAGGATGGACAACAACTTGTTTACCACCAGATGATTCCAGCGTGGAAAGCATATTACCTAGCCTTCTATTCAGGGTCTGCTTTTCACAGATGCTGCTGCATTCATCTCTAATTTACATGATGAATTACAGATTATAATGAGCAAGTTCTCTAATGCATGCACCAAGTTTGGCATTGTAATCAGTATCAAGAGAACAGTTGTCATGTCACAAGGTACCAATATTCTACTTAAAATCTACATCAATAATGAATTTCTGGATATCATGGATCACTTCTGCTGTCTCGGTTCAATTCTTACCAGCTCACTTAACCTTGATAGGGAACTTGATGATAGAATCTGCAAAGCTTATGTCACTTTTGGCAAACTTACCATATCTGGAAGAAGTTGCTAAAATTGAACATAAAGGTTTCCATCTATCAGGTTTGTGTTGTCCTCAGTGCCCTTCTTTATGATTGTGAAAACTGGGTTATGTATTCAAAGCAGGAGTGCAGCTTGAACAGTTTCCACCTCCACTGTCTTAGTAGAATCTTTGGAGTAATTTAGGAATGGATCAGTAATAATGATATCCCTCAGAAAACTGTCCTACAATCTATGCAGACTACACCTGACTTTCACACTGGATGCTTCGCTAGCTGGGTAATGTGGTGCATATGCATCAAGATCGTCTGCTGGCTATACTCTCTGGGCAGCTTAAGAACCGCCCACAACAAAGAGAAGGGCCAAATCTATGATACAGTGACCAGGTCAAGCCAGGTCTCAAGAAATTCAGCATTACCAATGACAACTGGGAAAATCCTGCCCACAATCACTCTGTTTAGAAAACACAAGTTAAGGCTGATGCAGTCACCAAAGAGAGCCATCGAAGAGCCCAGGCTGAGACCTGTAAGTGAGCCAGGAAGCAGAATATGCTTCAGCCTCCATCTAGTGAGTGGACCTATAGCCACTGTGGAAAGGTTTGCTACTCACACATCAGGGTCTTTTCCTATATCATTGCGAAGCATCATTGATGGACTGACTTTATTGCATCTCCTTTCATCTGTCAAGAGTTAGGATGGCCAATGATATCATTTTCCCTGGTCTGATTTGGTGGTCTAACAGATCCTCCACGAGTATCTTTTGTGATTTATTTGCTAAAACATGATCAATAAAGATTCCAAGAGCCTGTACTTCTGTACTGTCAATAACAAAAGCACATAATGGTATCTAATGACGCCTGCCCTCTTTCTATTATGACCACTCTATCTCTTTTTAAATACAGTGTTGTGTCCCTCTGCAGTCTGGACTGGTGAATTGCCATGTCACCCCAACTCAACATTCTTACAGCCCGTCTTACTCTGCTTTTCTGTGTAAACTTCCATTCCTGGACAGATCACCACAACCTTCAGGAAGCAAGTTGCTCCCAAGTCAGTGAGTGCCTGTAGCCACCCACTCATGGGATTATGCAATAGTACAACCCCACCTCTTCCATGGAGGTTCTATACACTTTCTTCTCACCTGTATATGCTGAATTGAAAATTTGCTTGGCTTCCTGCCATCTCCTCTCTCTCTCGTCTGGAGGACTTTGTTTACTTCTTGCATCTAAATTGAAGTAAATATACTTTCTTTCATTTAGGAAAGACCTGTTTAACAATTTCTGTTTAGGCAGGGCTTTGTAGTTTTGAACATGTGCTAATAACATCACATAGAGGGATTTCACCTGATATTATTGACCAATGAATTATTAGTTTTACAGAGATACCTCACAAGGCATATTTTATACAAAGATGATTACGACAGAATGAAGGGTGTAACTATAGGGGTGTTTTCAGTGACATTCCCCTCTTATAAACTCCATCAGGAACACTTTGTTAACTTTTTCGATACAAAAAGTCAATACAGCTGGGAAAGTGAGGTGAATTATATTCCTTTAATCTAGCATCTGAATTGTTTGCCTGTTCAAGAGTTCAGCACAGATCTAGCTTGCATGCCTAGCTTCACTGCTCAGCAGGCCTCCTTGTTAATAGCGGAGGATTAACCACTCAGTTTTCAAACATCTGCTTTTAAGAAAAGCCACAGAGCTCCAGTCACAATCGCTCACAGAAGCACAAAGAAACACAATACAAACAGAACATATTTTCTGCATTTATTTAAACAAAGAGCTCAATTTTAAAAATACATTGAAGTCACTATGCAATTTCAATATTCAGGAAAATCTAGAATGGCTGGCTCCATGTAGAATGTGTGTCTATTTTACAGTGAAGTAAACAAGTTCTTATTCCTAACGCCTGTTGGTAAGGTTTCATTTGTGTGGATTGGCAGGTGAATTTGCATCAAAGAATGATATTTTGGGTTTGGAGATTTTCAAAGAAACAGAGGGCAGTTAGGGTTCCAGACTCCTATTGAAAATTCCTAGTAACAGTCCTGTCTGAAATCTAATTCCTCCTTTTTTGGATTATTTTGTAAAATGCAGAATTTGAACAATAAAAGGGAACTGTACACTTAGTGGGAGTGGGATATATTTCAAAGTTATTTTCACATGACTGCAATAGAACAGCTGTAATGGATTACCTCTGGAAATAATAATTTGAAAGGCTCTCCCACAGTGGTGGGAATGTGGTTTAGACTGCAAGGGTAATTCTAAAGGTCTGGAAGCTGCCTCCAAACCATTCTGAGAGAAGAGATCCCCATAATAAGCACCAGTATATGGAACTATTAGAAACTATTTAACAGGTAAGCTAAAATCAGTTTTTTCCATATGATTAATTTGGGGAGAGATCCTTTAGGGTTTGTAAGAATGTAATAAATATGCATATGGTGATATTTTATGTTCTGTATCCTTTACATTTATACTGGCTTATTAAAGATATAATTAAGTCTTCTAAAAGAGAAGAGGAGACATTATTGTATCAAAAGTATGGATGGTAGTATTAGGCTCACAATAATTAGTACTTCAGGGATAAAATATTAAGGGGTTTTTATAAGTTTAATGAACATTAAAGTGAGGTTTCTGCTCTGAAAATGGACTCTGTAAAAATGATGCCTTCTTACTGAACATATATTCAGAATCTCATCTGATAATGTTAGTGATAAACAATATTTACCATTTTTTTCTTTTGCAAGCCCTGAAAAGCCAGTACAGCTAGAACAACGAGAGTACTGTGGCACCTTAAAGACCAACAAATTTCTTCAGGCATAAGCTTTTGTGGACTCCAACCCACTTTGTCAGATGCGATCTTTAAGATACCACAGGACTCTCATTGTTTCTGCTGTACACAGACTGACGTGTCTACCCCTCTGGAAATTGTCAATACAGCTAGGAAAATGAGGTTTAATTATATACTACCTTAATGTTTAGGAATGTACCAGGGACTAAACTGATGAGCCATTAAGGACATAAGGAATACACCCATTGTGTCCTTAATGGCTCATCAGTTTAGTCCCTGGGACCATTATCCCTGGTACATTCCTAAACATTAAGGACACAATGGTTTGACACACCCACCCACCTCTCTCAGGTATTTCAATAAAATAACACAAGTTAAAGTATGGATATAACATCAAATTCCTAACTTCTAATCCAAATAGAATTCCTAGACATAAACTATATAATCATTCCCAGCAAATTACTACCTTTCTATTGCTACCAAACATGACATAGTTCCTATGGATTATAGAGCATTTATGAGATATCCATTGAAAATAATATCATAAATGCTTCCCTAAATCCAGACAGCATCACACACAGGGCTCTGCCCTTCTCTTTGGGGGGCATGCCAGGCTCCCCCTGTGCTCCCCCCGGCAGGGAGGGCAGTGGTGTAGTCCTGGGGTAGCCCTAAGTCGACTTTAGAAAGTCGAATTAAGCCTTAGGTCGAGTAAAAAGCAGGTTTAATAAAGTCGACTTAATTTTAATTAAGTCGACTTTATTTTCCTTAAGTCGACTTAAGCAAGCTGCTTAAGTCGACTTAAGCAAAGTGTAGTGTAGACGCAGGGCAAATTAAGTCGACTTAAGCCAAGCTTAAGTCGATTTAATTTGCCAGTGTAGACGCAGCCAAAGTGACTATGTCTGTGTGAGCTGGTAATTTCATGCCAAGCTCATAGCGTAGATGTTGCCTCAGAGAAACATGTGAAGACAGTGCAGGTACATAGGTGTTCCAGTGGACCTAATTTGGCCTGCAGAACTTCTATCACTTGTAATAAGAGAAGTAAAGACTACTACTTGACCTTGCTGTTGAAAAATCTCTTTGTACAAATATCTTGTGAACTAAATACAATTGTACTGGTCTCATTTAGGGCCTGTATAAGTCAAAGGCAGTGCCCACTTACTTAAATTTGCTGAATTAGGGCCAAAATACTACCTTGTATTAATGTTCTGTCTAAAGGTGGTTCACAGATCTTCCTCCTATGTCAAAGATCTTCTGAAACTCAAATCGTTAATAAAAAAAAAAAAAAAAAAGCTTATTGTCATTCCAAATCTTTCTTCCCTTCTTGCCTCCCCTTCCTTCTTTCTCCTTTGCAGACCCTATGCAAGATTTGAAGCTCTCTTCTTCTTGCATCCAGTTTTCTACTACATCCTTTAATATCTCTATTGTTCTTTCTTGAGAGTCCTCATTGCTAAAACTATTGTTCTTGTATTGGTTATCGTTTGCCTTCTAAAGACTGGCTGAGTTGCCTCTCCTTTTTTTCCTTGCCAGTCTGTTCAAAATGCTGTTACTAAAGTCAGGTTTTCTTGAAGTTAAACTAATCTATATTCTTTTCCTCCATTCAGGTATCTCTTTCTCTGTATTAATCTAATATCAACATCATTCTTATAGATTCTGGGAACTTGCCCTGAAGGTAGAAATTTTTACATGCAAAATAGTGATTTAGTCACTTTGCAGCTGGCATTTTTATAAGGATCTGGTATGATGAATATTTTCTGATGACATACTTCATAGCATCTTTAAATACTTGGATTTCTGTAGGTTTATTGATCTACTGAATCATATGTTCATATACATTAGGCAAATTAATGCTTTGAACCTGTGGCACGGGGATCTCACAGTTTCACCTACTCCTGAGTCCCCCCCTTTTGGTACCAATGTTATACCATCTCACTTGGTACAGACTCATCTCCTGACAAATCCCACAGAGAGCCAAATGTTCTCTAGTGATGACGATGAACCAGAAGAAGGGCAGGTGCACACTCTGTGCCACCCCTTTCCAGTACAGAGCCCCACACCAATCAGTACCACAACCACCTACTTGGTGTGGATACCCGTGGATGCCACTTCCATTGCCCTCCTCCACTAGGGGCAAAACTGGGACCCATGGCTATATGCAGGTCCCAGCATTCAAAAACAACAAGCCCACCAAGATCAAGGGAAGTACAATCACCTTCAGCATCCATTGCTCCACCTCTCTCTGAAGAACATGCAGCAGAGGAGTTGGACATAGTCTCTGATTCGAAGGACATTCCCCCTCCAGAACTCTCTTTGCCCTTACCCAAAGAAACCATTATGTCTCCACCACCAAAAACTGGGGACGACTTTAAGCAATTTCAGGACCTATCCAAAAGAGTCTCTGAAACCCTGGAAATATTCCTAGAAGAGGTCCAAGAGGCAAAATATAAACTATATAACATCTTGCAGACATCCACATCCTCAAAAATAGCATTACCAATCAACAATGCACTTCTGGACCTGCAAAGAGCATTTGGAAAACCCCTACTATCAGCATGCAAATGTTCTGACAAGCAATACTGTGTTCCCCCAAAGGGTAACACATTCCTCTTCTCTCACCCCACACCAAACTCACTTGTCATCCAGGCTGTCAATCAAAAAGGCAATCATCATGCCAGAACATCATCATGTGATAAAGACTGGAAGCAGTTGGACCTCTTTGGATGCAAAGTTTATTCTTCAACTTCATTATAATTCCACATAGCCAATTACGAAGCGCTCTTATCAAAATATACTTACAAGATCTTTTCCAAATTGGGGAGCTTTATTGATATATCAGAGGAAAAGAGAGAACAATATAAAGCTAACATTTCTGAAGAACATCTCATTGCCTGAACAACATTACAGGCCTCTTTGGATTCTGCTGAAATAGCATGCTGCTCGATGGCCACATCCATTGTTATGTGTTGGGCCTCATGGCTGCACCTCTCTGGCTTCCCCAAAGAAATCCAGATGACTGTAGAAGACCTTCCATTTGAGGGTCCAAAATTATTTGCTGAAAAAATAGATGGATCTCGCCACTTCTTAAAAGACTCACGGGCAACTTTAAAATCTTTAGAAATTATGACAGAGTCAGACCTGAGGGCTACAGGAGGGTGCTGGAGAGTAGATATATTAGGCCCAGACTTAGTAAATCGCTGTTCCCAAGGTAGCTAGGGCAGGAATGCTTTGGGCCAATTAGAGCACCTGGAGGCAGTTGGAACACCTGACACCAATTAAGGCACCTGAGGCCAGTTGGAGCACCTGACACCAATTGGAGCACCAGAAAAAAAGCCCCTGTTGCAGCCAGGTAGCAAGGAGTGTTTGGGCTGTGTTTGGAGGTGGAATTAGGAGCAGAGTTGATGAATGAGAGGAGAACAAAGCAGAGCAAGATAGAGGTGAACTAACTGGTGGTTGCTGCTGTTGGCACCTGAGAGGTACAGGTACAGTCAAGGCCAGTCAGCCCAGATGGGCCTCAGGGCTGTGGGCCCTGTGGGGTAGAGAATCTGACCACGAGGGCCAAAAGGGACAGAGAAACTGCCCTACAGAGAGTCTGGAGGGGGGAGAGCCGTGCCTCAGCTTACTCCCAGACCCTGAAGCGCAAGACCCATGGTACCTTAATACATCCCATTCGCCACAAAATATACACTCCTTTAACAAAGAAGAAAGAGAGCAAATTTTATACACAGAGGCCAAGATCACCTTATACCCTGTCACATAGTAACTTTGACAACTGGAATAAACAACATCATACTAAATGTTGGTCCCCATATAACCAAACCTCAGTGAGCCAGGAGGCCCCCTCCAGGCAACAATTTTGAAGGTCAAGTCGAGAGCACAAGACTCCCCAACATACATATGCAGGAATTACTTACCAACACCACCACCTTTGGGAACCGCCTGCCACCATTCCTACATCTCTAGAAAGAAATCACAGATGGGTTTTAGAAATAAAAGAGAGAGGATATTCTATCCCCTTTTCGTCTATCCCTTCAGCCCAACCCTCTTCCCCGTCCCTTTTCAGGGACAACAGGAAGTTCAACTCCTCTTTTCACTAGGCGCAATAGAGACAGTCCCAGTACAATTCAGAGGGAAGGACTTTTATTCCCGATACTTCCTCACCCAGAAAAAGTCAGGTGGCTGGAGACCTATCCTAGATCTAAGGACACTCAACAAATTTGTCATGATTCATCACTTCAAGATGGTAACACTAGCAACAATAATTCCTGCTTTAGAAAAGGGAGATTTGCTCTCTGCTGTCAACTTCCAAGATGTGTACTTCCATGTCACAATCCATCCTTTGCACAGGAGATTACTGATGTTCTTTCTAGGAGACCAACATTTTCAATACAAGTTCCTACCCTTTGAACTCTCAACTGCACTCAGAGTCTTCTTGAAGGTCCTATAAGTGGCGGCAGCCCACCTAAGAAAACAGGTTATAATTATATTCCCTTACCTTGATGATTGCTGGATAAAAGTGTCAACAATAACAAAGCCACAAGAAGCCACACAGTCAGCAATGTGTCTCTTTTCCAACTGAGGTCTGTGGATAAACAGTGAGAAATCAATCATTACACCAGTCCAAAAATTAGAATTTATCAGAGCTTGCCTCAACATGATACAGGGAAGCGCTATACTAACCTACCAAAGATTTATCAACATAATCAGTCTCATAACATCTGTCTCCAACAGCCCTCAGATATCGGCCAGGACTTGTCTACAATTATTAGGACATATGTCTTCAACGATCTTTTTCATGAAGTGTGCCAGACTACACATGAGACCCCTGCAGGCATGGCTTTGAACAGTGTACAACCCACAAAAACACATCATGAACAAGACCCTAATGTCACCACTCAATATAAAATGATCTTTAACATGGTGGACTATCCCAAACAATATTTGCATGGGGGTTCCTTTTGCCCCCAAACCCCCAACACTAACAATCACACAGATGCCTGCCTAATAGGCTGGGGAGGGGGGCGGTGGGAGGAGGAGGTGCACATCTACTACAGAACAGAATATAGGGCCTTTTGGTCCAAATCAGAAACCAATATGCACATCAACCTTCTGGAACTGAGAACAGTACACCGTGCATGCAAACAATTCCTCCCATTAATCACCAACAAGCCAGTCAGAATATTCATGGACAATGTGACTTGCATGTATTATATAAATCGCCAAGGAGTTGCGAGATCTCAATCATTATGCAAGGAAGAACTCCTTCTTTGGAACTGGTGCTTTACATACAAGATAGACATAACAGCTTCATACATACAAGGAGAGCTGAACATAATTGTGGACTCCATGAGCAGAGAGATTACATACACTCACAAAAGGGAAATTCACCCCAGCATCCTCAGAATAATATTCAAGCATGTGGTTTCTCTTCAGTGGATTTATTTGCTACAGCACAGAATACCAAATGTGTTGTTTTGTTTCAGAGTAGGGGTAGGTCCAAACTTCTTAGGGGATACTCTCAGCGTCACTTGGGATGCCCCCTATATATATCTATATATATATCTATATATCCCACTCATACCCACAAGATACAAATAGACAGGGCAAGAGTCATTCTAATACAGGGATCAGCAACCTTTGTAGGCCCCTGTACCAGCTCTGCCCACCGCACCCCCAGAAGGTGCCGGAGGTGGGGCCAAAAGGGGGTGGAGCAAGGGACTCTGGGTTGGGGGGCAGCTGGGGTTCCTGGGGGCAGGGCCACCAGCTGAGCCCCTGGCCACGCCAGCCCCCGAGCCGGCCCCCAAGCTTTGGGCCACGCTGGGGAGCCTGGGGGCTGGGGACACCGGGGGAGCCTGAGTGGCCTGCCTGCCGCTCAGGATCGGCCCGCATGCCAAGTTTGGCACGCATGCCGGAGGTTCCTGACCTCTGTTCTAATAGCTCCTACATGGCCCAGATAAATTTGCTTCCCCTTCCTTCTCCAGATGGCACTGTGCCCTCTACAACACTTACCTCAAGTACCAGACCTCTTCTCACAAAGTTTGGGACAGGTACTCCACCCAAATCTAACAATTCTGAACCTCAAAGCGTGGCTACTCCATGTTTCATGTATACAGAATTGAAATGTTCAAAAGAGGTTCAAAACATCCTACTGAACAGCAGGAGACCAAACACAAGAAAATCCTACATATACAAATGGAAAAGATTTAGCACATGGTGCACCGATAAAGACCTCAACCCTATCTCTGTGCTCTTACATACTCATATTAAAAAATAACGGTCTGACTTTGAATTCCATCAAAGTACACTTAGACACTATTGCGGTCCGCCATGACAAAATAGACAGCAACACTGTTTTTATCCATCCAACAACCAAACAGTTCATAAAAGGCTTAAAAAATGCTTACCCTGAGACCAGTCCCTTCCTGGGATCTCAAACTGGTCCTTCATGCACTCATGGCACCAACTTTTGAACCACTCATTACCGCTTGCTACCTGCTCTTTGCTGATCGCATTCCTTGTTGCTAGAAGAATCAGTGAATTGGCAGCATTAGTTGTAGATCCACCATACACCATCTTTTACAAAGACAAAATCACTTTAAGATCACACCCGAAATTTCTGTCAAAAGTCATCTCTTCATTCCACATAAATGAGCCCATTCACTTACCTGTCTTCTACCCAAAATCCCATGCAGACAACAGAGAAACAGCTTTCCATACTCCGGACATTCAAAGAGAACCCACGTTTTACCTGGAAAGGACAAAACCATTTAGAAAAACACAGATGCTATTCGTCTCAATCACAGAATGATCTAAAGGACAATCCATTTCCAAACAGAGGCTATCCAAATGGATTTAATCATGTATTCACTTTTTTTATCAAATTAAAACAGCAATATCCTCCAACTCAAATTAGGACATACTCCACAAGAGCCCTTTGTACCTCAGTTGCTTTTCTCAGCAATGTACCTGTTATGGGCATTTGTAAAGCAGCCACATGGGCTTCCGTACACACTTTTTCCAAACACTATGCTGTAGAGAAACACTCAACCTCAGATGAACTGTTTGTCCAAATAGTTTTATCAGCTCCGAAGCCCCTCCTCTCCAACTAGGGCACTGCTCTTCAGTCACCTACCATGGAGCACCCACAGGGACACTCTTTGAAGAAGAAGAGAAGGTTGCTCACAGTGCAATAGCCGAGGTTCTTCGAGATGGTTGTCCACTACCTATCATCCTCCCCTCTACTTCAGAGCTCACACTCATAAATTGGCTCTGTGGTAGAGAGAACAGAGGAACGGTTGGTCACACGGCACTGTTTAAACACCGAGTGCAGTGTGCATTTGATCTGACCACACAGTGCTACCAAAAATCTCCGAGCTCGTGTGCAGGGTGCTCAGTCACCTCCCATGGAGCACCCACAGGGACACTCCTCGAAGAAGAAGAGAAGGTTGCTCACAGTGCAATAGCCGAGGTTCTTCGAGATGGTTGTCCACTACCTATCATCCTCCCCTCTACTTCAGAGCTCACACTCATAAATTTGGCTCTGTGGTAGAGAGAACAGAGGAACGGTTGGTCGCACGGCACTGTTTAAACACCGAGTGCAGTGTGCATTTGACCTGACCACACAGTGCTACCAAAAATTTCTGAGCTCGTGTGCAGGGTGTTCAGACACCTACAGTGGAGCACCCACAGTGACAACCATCTCGAAGAACCTCAGCTACTGCGTCAAAGTGAGCAACCTTCTCTTTCTTAAGTTTTGTCTCTGGAGTGGTCAGTATGTGTAGGTACACTCCATAGTTTTCCTCCAATGAAATGTAGAAAAAAAATACTCATAAAGGTTTGTGCGAATCAACTTTATTATGTATGTGTATGTACATAAGAAAAATATGGTAGATTCTTTACACATAATAAGAAATGAAAATGTTGCAGAGAGTAACAAAATAGTGCACTGTTTTCATACCTGGGAGCATGAGAGAGAGGAATTTGTTTCACATTGATGAAATTTGAAACCTTGGCACTTCTGAGAAGGTTTCAGAGTATGACATGCCAGATTAAAATTGGAACAAGCTAACAAGAGCAATATCTCTTCTTCATTTTTCAGAGCTATTTTAAGACTATAAGAACAGTTCAGGCACTTCGGGGGATTAATATGTCTGTTATTGATGATGTTTAGAGTTGGTGTTTGAGCCAATGAGAAGCAAATGTTCCTGACTGGCATTTTTCCTTTTAATGAAATGAACTCAGCTTCATGTTCTTGAATGTCCGATAGCTACAAAGTTCCCATCTTTGACGATAGACTGTAGAATCCTTTCAGTATTTTCTGTTTATCTAAAACGAAGTTGAAATCTGATTATTATTGCTTGGCACTCAGGGCCTCTGTAATTTCATTTTCATGTCCATACTTCATTCATGTATTATTAAAAGAAAAGAGTATAAAGTGTTTAGAACAGGAGTTGGCTTGTGTATACAGTGCATAGCACATTGTGGTTCTAGAAAAGCATAAAAAATAATGACTGTCTTGTGGTGATTTTTTTTTTTTTTTACTTCTGGTAGCAATATCCCCCTGGTTGTTTTCCCTTTTCTCAGCATTTTCACTTATATTTTATTACAAAGTATATTAACATGCATATATTCTCTTTGCTGTTTTATTATTTTATAAAGTTTGCTAACAATGGTATGTGAGATAGCCCCTCTTGGAGGACTAACAAAGCAAACTTTTATGAAGCCATCTAGAAATATATGTGCAATCCAAAAGTCCTGAATTCTTAGGAAAGAAATGTATTATGTATCTAGAGCTTAAAACGTTAAGTCGACTTAATAAGGTCGAAAAGGGGCGATGTCTACACTTGAAAAGTTAGGTCAACTTTTGTTAAGTCAACTTAATAAGGTCCACTTTAAGTCGACTTAAAGTCGACCTTATTAAATTGACTTCATAAAGTCGACTTAACTTTTCAAGTATAAACCTAGCCCCAGAGAGTAGTTATCAATGGTTCACATTCAAACTGGAAGGACATAACGAGCGGGGTGCCGCAGGTGTCCTGGGTCTGGTTTTGTTCAACATTTTTATCAATGACTTATCTGATGGCATAGAGAGCAAACTTATAAAGTTTGCAGATAATACGAAGTTGGGAGGGGTTGTGTGCGCTTTGAAGGATAGAATCACAATTCAAAATGATTTGGACAAACTGGTGAAATGGTCTGAGACAATAGAATGAAATTCAGTAAACTGCCAAGTACTCCACTTAGGGTTGAACAACTCATTGCACACATACAAAATGGGCAATGACTGCCTAGGAAGCAGTATTGCAGAAAAGGATCTGAGTATAATAGTGGACCACAAGCTAAATATGGGTCAGCAATGTAATACTGTTGCAAAAAAAGCAAATGCCATTCTGGGGTATATTAACAGGAGTATTATGAGTAACAAACAAGAATTGATTCTTCCACTCTACTCTGCTCTGATTAGGCCTCGACTTGAGTACTGTGTCCAGTTTTGGGCACCTCATTTCAAAAAAGATGTGGAGAAACTGGAAAAAGTCCAGAGAAGGACAACAAAAATGATTAGAGGTCTGAAACATTTGACCTATGAGGGAAAACTGAAAGAGCTGGATTTGTTTACTCTAGAAAAGAGGAGACTGAGAGGGGATATGGTAACAGTTTTCAAATCCCAAAAGGCTGTTGTGAGGAAGAAGGAGAAAAAATATTCTCTTTAATCACAGATGGTAGGACAAGAAGCAAATTACAGCAAGGGAGGTTCAGCCTAGACATTAGGAAAAAAATTCCTAACTGTTAGGGAGATTAAACACTGGAATAAGTTGCCTTGGCAGGTTGTGGAATCTCCTACATTGGAGGTTTTTAAGAGCAGGTTAGATAAACACCTGTCAGGGATGGTTTAATGGGGGTACTTGGTCTTGCTATGAGTGCAGGGAACTAGACTCAATGACCTGTCATGGTCCCTTCCAGTTTCTATGATTCTATATCACTGAGTGGATGGCCATTTAAGAGGAGTTGGGCCCAGCTTCCCCTGTGATTGATCAGCCACCTTACAGCTGAGGTGATTAAAAAAAACTTGTATTAGCTAGCAAGTGGCCTAATTGAGGAGAGGACCTGCAGGAAACAGACAGGCTTTTGTGGTTGGCCTTGGAACCCGGGAGAGAGATGCAAAAGGGGAAGGAACTCTGTGGCTATGCTTACACTAGAAAAAGTTAGGTCGACTTTGTTAAGACTTAAAGCTGACCACATTAAGTCGACTTAACAAAGTGGACTAAGTCGACTTAACTTTAAGTCGACTTAGTCCACTTTGTTAAGTCGACCTAACCACCCTTAAGTCAACTTAATAAAGTCGACTTAAGGGTTACTCCACATCCACACCGTCCTTAAGTCAACTAAAGCTTAAGTTAACCTAATGGGTGGTTCTTATTAAGTCGATTTAAGCTTTCATTAAGTTGACGTAAGGAATTTCTTAAGTCGACTTAATGAAAGTCTGGAGTAGACAGGGCGTAATTTAGGTCGACTTAAGCCTCCTTAAGTAGACCTAAATTGCTAGTGTACACATACCACATGTATGCCTACAGCTTGTAGAGAAATAGCTTTGCTTTATGAGTTTGAAGAATAAAATTGTGCTGTGATGGAGTGTCCTATACTCACTTTGAGTGTGGCATTACTATTTCCAGGTCTGAGGGAGACAGGCCAGCAGCAACAAGCTTATTTGTGAATTACATGTCCACCCCATAATGTTCAGATAAGCTTTTATACTACGTGTTAATTCTTTTATGTATATCATATAAACTTGAAAAAACATAGTACTTTGAGTATGCCCTTGCACATGTTAAGTATAATAAGTCCCTGAATTCAGATGACTGTACTTTTAGAAAGATAAGCATTACTGTAAGTGACAGATTAGCTTTGGTTTTAATTTAAAAAGCTGAAGTTCTTATTTCCAGGAGAACAGAGTGACATAACCTCACATGTTC
Source organism: Pelusios castaneus (assembly GCA_007922175.1). Lineage (NCBI taxonomy): Eukaryota > Metazoa > Chordata > Testudines > Pelomedusidae > Pelusios > Pelusios castaneus. The sequence continues at coordinate 18,445,717 of ML685769.1, read as the reverse complement.
TCTCAAGCATTGCTTCTTGAGGTAGCAGATTTTTTTAATCAGACTGTTCAGTTAATATATAAATTGCCCTTCTCTCAATATGGTTCCATATGCTTATTTTATTTAAGGCAAAATACACTCTTTTTTACTGGAATTGTAGAATATTGCCATTAACAGAATATCTACTTTGGCCAAGTTATAGTGAGCCATGGAAAAATACCATAGTATATTTAATCTATTTAGTTTAGAATATTTCCATGTTCTTAATACACAGTTACATCTTAATTTTAATACTTATTGTAACATGGTAGGAATATTGAGATGCATTTAGTCTCAGAGTCTACAATGATCAGAGAAGGCACTGTTTTGCAGTAATAAAACATATGTTTTCTTATTTATATATTATTTAATAATACTATAAAAATATCAGCCAATAAAATAAAAAAAGTGGAATGAGAGAGAAATTCATTAGACACAGTTAACCATTAGGAATTTATCTGCTATAATTTCAGGCAATGTTTCGTGGTCAGTGGTATTTTGTAACCTCTGTAAAACTGAGAAAATTAAATACAGTAGTACATCAACTGGATGGAGCAATGATCTCGTCAAAGATGTAGTTCATGTGAATGATCAGGATCAACAACGTACATGGTTCGTTATCATGAATATATGCTGTTGCATCTTCACTGCCAAGTAGTATAACTATTGATATTTATCACAGCCATCCATGCTTTGCAACTGGAGGAGTTAGAATAACCACATATTTGGGCTTATTGTGTGTGGTCAACATGCTTTATTTATAGACATTTTTGTGGCACTCCATTTAGTATTGGAGTACCTCAGAAATATTAATGAATTATTCTTCAGAATAGGGTATTGTTATCCATCTTTTACAGAGGCGTAAACTGGTGGATCCTAAATGAATTACTCAGGGTCACACAGGAGTGCTGAACAGAGCTTGTAATAAATTCAGTTTTTCCTCTGGTATCATTATTAGATTCTTGTACAATAGTTACAGTATATTATAAGTTGTAATAGTTTAGTAATAGTGACTTAGCCTTGATCCAATGCTCGGAAAACAGGAGATATTACAATAAAATATACAAACTAAATCTAAAGTTATAAAATATTAAAATACTACATATATATACTAAAACAACTTACACCATTATTTTTTGCACCATTTGCTTTTTCTTTGTTTTAGATGCTGACTGTACAAGTGGGGCACAGATACATTGTCAGTTTCTAACCATTATTCTATTTTCTGAGAGGTTGCAGAAAAAGGGATCTGGAATAAAAACACAGAAAGCTATTTTGACATCCAATGGCAATACAAAATACAGTGTAATAAATACTGGAGTATATCTTTCTTTTGCCCTAAGCAACATGGGTAGAAATGATTACATTTCTTGATTCTAGTATGTCAACCTTTTAAGCTGTCTGCATGGATTGGCAATAAAGAACTCTAAAGGCCCTCTTCAGTATATTATTACACAGATTGCCTAAATATCTAGCATACCCAAGAGCCCTTTTAAAAAAGGGAAACCTAGGTGACATATTTGAAATATAACTACTATATGCAGTTGCTTATTAATGTCCTCTCTTTTGACTTGATTAGGGATTTCAGATGTTTAAACATATCTAATAATTTCCGATTCTGAGAAACTAAGGGAATGGAAAGAATTTTGAGTATATTCTAACCAAGGACATTTATGTGAAGAAAGTCCTGCTTAGCTATTGCTGTTAATATAACCTTGTTAGATGTTGTGGGTACATATTACAAATATAAAGCTAAAAAATAATATCATGCAGTTGCACTTTGTAGAGAATAGAATTCATACCTGTCTCAGCTCTACGAAGAACACTGGACTCTTATTTGGGAGACCAAAAATCTTCCCAATACATTTGTTGTGAATTCTTTTCTTTTTGTCTTTGAATTATGTGGGATCATTCCATCCCCATTTTCTTTTTCACCATACAAAATTTGAACACATAGAATCATAGAATAATAGGGTTGAAAGGGACCTCACGAGGTCATCTAGTCCAACCCCCTGCTAAAAAGCAGGACCACTCCCCCTAAATTACCCCAGCCAGGGTTTTCTCTAACCGAGCCTTAAAAATCTCCAAAGATGGAGATTCTACCACCTCCCTACATAGCCCATTCCAATGTTTCACCACCCTCCTAGTGAGAAAGTTTTTCCTAATATCCAACCTTGACCTCCCCAGCTATAATTTGAAACCATTGCTCCTTGTTCTGTCCTCTGTTACCCTCGAGAACAGCCTAGCTCCCTCCTCTTTGGAGCAACCCTTCAAGTAGTTGAAGGTTGCTATCAAATCTCCCCTCAGTCTTCTCTTCTGTAGACTAAATAAGCCTAGTTCCTTCAGTCTCTCCTCATAAGTCATGTGCCCCAGCGCCCTAATCATTTTTGTTGCCCTCCGCTGGACTCTTTCTAATTTGTCCACATCCTTTCTGTAGTGGGGAGCCCAAAACTGGACACAATATTCCAGATGCGGCCTAACCAGTATTGAATAGAGGGGAATTATCACATCCCTCGATCTGCTGGCAATACTCCTACTGATGCAGCCTAATATGCCATTGGCCTTTTTCGCAACAAGGGCACACTGTTGGCTCATATTCATCTTCCCATCCACCATAACTCCCAGGTCCTTTTCTACAGTGCTGCTGTAGCTGATCAGTCCCTAGCCTGTAGCAGTGCATGGGATTTTTCCGTCCTAAGTGCAGGACTTTGCACTTGTCTTTGTTGAACCTCATGAGGTTTCTTTCAGCCCAGTGTTCCAATTTGTCCAAGTCTCCCTGGATCCTGTCCCTGCCCTCCAGAATATCTACCATTCCCCCCAACCTGGGGTCATCCGCAAACTTACTAAGCACGCAGTCTATTCCATCATCAAGATCATTAATGAAGATGTTGAATAGAACCGGCCCCAGGACCAACCCCTGGGGCACTCCACTCGTTACTGGTTGCCAACCAGACATCGAGCCATTGATTCCTACCCGCTGAGCCCGTTGATCTAACCAGTTTTCGATCCACCTTACGGTCCACTGATCCAACCCATACTTCCTTAACTTGCCGACAAGAATGCTGTGGGAAACCGTATCGAAAGCCTTGCTAAAGTCAAGGTATATCACGTCAACGGCTCTTCCCGCATCCACAAATCCAGTCATCTCATCATAGAAGGAAATCAGGTTGGTCAGGCACGATTTGCCCTTGGTGAATCCATGTTGACTGTTCCTGATCACTCTATTTTCCTCCAAGTGTTTCAGGATGGATTCCTTGAGGACCTGCTCCATGATTTTCCCAGGGATTGAGGTGAGGCTGACCAGTCTGTAGTTCCCCCGATCCGTCTTTTTCCCTTTCTTAAAGATAGGTACTATATTTGCCTTTTTCTAATCCTCCGGGACCACCCCCGTTCACGAGTTCTCAAAGATAATGGCCAGCGGCTCTGCAATCACTTCCCCCAACTCCCTCAGCACCCTCGGATGCAGTTCATCCGGCCCCATGGACTTGTGCACATCCAATTTCATTAAGTGTTCCCTAACCTGACTTTCCATCACCGAGGGCCACTCTTCTCTCCATTCCTCGTTACCCCGTGTAGTAGCCTGGGAGCTGGGCCGCCCTATGAAGACTGAATTAAAAAAAGCATTGAGTACTTCAGTCTTTTCCACATCATCCTCCACGAGGATGCTTGCCCCATTCAGTAAGGGACCTACACCACCTCTGATCCTTTTCTTGTTGCTGATATACTTATAGAACCCCTTTCTGTTATCCTTCACATCTCTTGCTAGCTGCAAGTCCAATTGTCCTTTGGCCTTTCTGATTTTATCCCTGCAGTCCCGAGCAATATCTTTATTGCGTTATCTAATATGCGTTAACTCAAACATTTTAAGGGATGGTGGAATTAAATTTTCACCATGAGCCCAGGAAAAATAAAACACAGTTTGCATTGCATTTGAGACTTTCTCTTTTATTACCTGAATATGCTTATCCCATACACCATTTTCTGAGAACCACATATGGGCAAGATCTAATTTGTCCAATATTTTGCCTATCAATCCTCTATTTATACAATCTCTATCTCTGTCTAAAGACAATTTCTTAGTTTCTGGATAATTTATCAAGAGATCTTCCTGTTGACAGTAGAAAACAAACACATTTAATAAATGCCTCTGTCCCAATGGTGTTTGCCAGTAATACCATATTATTTGCATAAATTAAGACATATGCAGGATTAGTCATGATTTCAGGAGGAAAAAATACTGAGCCTGCTTTAATGATAAAGTAACATTACTGTTACATAAAAGGGGACTAAAAGATAGTCCTTTTGAACCTCCTTTTGTAATTAGGATGGTATTACTTAATTCCCTATCCAAGCCTATTATAATTCTGTCCACTGTTTGTCTGTGAAGAGCTTTTGAAACAAAAGGTAACCAGAGATCTATTCCAGTGGTTTCTAGCTTGTCCCACAGATGATCCCTGTAAATAGAATCAAAGGGCAATTTTAGATCAACAAAAGCTACATACAGTTTTTCTCTCTTAAAAGGCACATATTTGTAGATCAGATAAGAAAGAACAAAATAATTATGAGTAGTGTAGCTGCAACTAGTTTGTTCCTGAGCAACTAAATTATTTTCCCCTGCGCAATCCTCTAGTTTTCCCACAAAAGATATCTAGAGCAAATTTTTAAAGCAGTGGTCAAGGGCAGTAATTCCTGTGGTCTTTTCTATCTGCATTTTTTATAAAGTGGAATGATCATTCTGGTTGCCCAACCTGATGGGAAAAATCCCTGTGTTATTTATATTAGAGAGCCATTTATCCAAAACAGGTCCCACCAGGTTATTCTATAATGATAAAATCCTTTCCAGTTCTTTATTTCATTGTTATTGATCAATAAAAAAATCTAACTTCTTCACTGGATACTGCAGACCAGTTAGGAAGGGAACAAGGAATGGGATCATTCTAAAACCTATGCATGCCATCTCATTATGAAGTACTTAAGAGTATTTCCCCTAAATGTGCTGCAGGATCAAAGCTTCAATATTACTCCAGATCTTCTTGGAACCCATTGCTATCAGTTTCTAAAAGTGGATAGAATTTTTCATTTTGGCAGTAAATTTAAATTCCTTCCACTATGCCATGTGATGTTCCAACCTTTTTGCTTCAACAGTTTTTTGTTGTTGTTTATTTGTTTGTTTTTGTTTTTTGGTAAAGGTTTCTAAGATTAACTGGCTTTTAGATATAACTAGCCAGTTACAGTATAAATAACATTGAATATTTTGCAGATAATTTTACAACTAAACTGTAATTCCCTTAAATTTAATATTTTCTCTTCAGAAGAAATATCCACTGGAATGAACTTTCTCCTAAGTCTTACAAACACTTCATATTTTTGAAGTAGTCTAGTAGTTAATAAAGAACATAATGTGGTGGCAGAGGTAGTAACTGTTAAGACTGAATGACTTAAGATATTACAACTCACAGGTGTTATTTTTCAGTTTAAGTATTTTCAGAAAGTTACAAAATGTTGTGGGCAATTGGGTCTAATTTTGTTGAATACACCATAATATGTTTTTACTATAAATAATGCAATGATCTCACACTTTTTACCTTGGTGATGCAAATGTCCTCTCCCTTTGTGGTCTTGGATTGAGGGGCTTGGTGTGGGCCAGCATAGGAAAGAAAATCTTTGGCTCTTTTTAAGGTGTTTCTATGATTTCCAACCTTTTGGTCTTGAGGAGGGGGACTCTAGGGCTGATTAGCATGACACAAGGCTATAGCAAAGCCTATTGACTCCTGTGAACTTAATGGAAGGATTTATAAACTCTCCACCCAGCTCTGAAGGTCATTCTATGGGATAAGAAAAGCTTTTGCTTTGGATTAGTATATTATTATCATTTGTGTTATTGTATCACTTAGGAGTCCTAGTCATGGACCAACACTCCATTGTGTTAGGCATTGTACAAACACAGAACAAAAAGCCAATCCTTGCCCTGACGGGCTTATAATCTAATTATAATATAAAACATGACAGATGGATATAGGCAGATGGAGGAGTACAAGTAAATAATGAGACAATATTGGTCAGTGTGGTAAGCAGGGATCTCAGTACAACAATAGTTTAACTGGTGTAAGTTGGGTTGGGGTTGTGTGTGTGTGTGTGTGTGTGTGTGGGCATCCCAACAAAGGAGACTGAGAAGTGATTTGAAGTTAGCAAGTAGGTTTGCACATGTTTATGGGGAGTAGCATGGAAGAATGCACTTGTCAGGAAATTTAACAAATGGCAGTCTAGACATGGGCCAACTGGAGGTGAGAATGGATAGCTCAGTAGTAAATGAGAGGTGAGAAGGATTGGGGACTGACTGTGAAGAGCAGGGGTGAGCAAACTTTTTTGTTTGAGGGCCAAATCCACCATATGGTGAGTCATATATGATGGCAGAGGTGCAGGGTAAGGGAAGGAGTGGGGCTTATAAAATAAATAATAAATAGTAAATAATAAATAAAGGAAAATTTAAAACTAAATAAAAACAATAAAACAAATAAATGATAAGTAAAATAAAATATTTTATTTATAAAAATAAATACATGAAATAAAAAAGGGAATATTAAGTTAAAAAAATAAAGGGAAAGTAAAATAAAATTCAAATGCTGTGCTCTGGCCAGGGCACTGTAGTGCTGTAGGGAAAGTCTTTCTTCAGTAATCCTAGGAATCTTTCCATTCACTGCTTTATAGTACTACCACCTCACTGGCTGGCAAGGGAACCTGGACCTGCTCTCTACTCTAGATTCTGGTTTAGGGACCCTTTAGCCAGAAATGAAGGTCTGTTCCTTTCTAGACATGAATGCCTTTTCCAGAGTTGCCTTCTATCTTTCTGGCATCACTCCTCACTAGGTTTGCCAGCCTCAACTAACTCCATTCTCCCAAGGAGTGACTGTAGACTTTTCCAGCATCATATGTACCAATTTCCTGCCTTTATAATGCTATCCCAGCTCATTGCTCCTCAGATGGACTTCCTCATTCAATCACCAACTTTCTTAGCCACCTCATTCCTCTCAGCTATGGCCTTTTGGGTTAATTAGCTACTTTCTCAATCTTTCAGGCAAGTGTGCAGTGAATGCCCCATCATGGTAGTTGTCTTTTGGGGCTGAGAAAGGTTCAGACTCTTATTGTTATATTAGCCAGGGTACAGTGTGTTTTTTCACCTTCTTCTCAGCAGCCCAAAGAACTAAAAGAATCATAGTTTACAGGGCCAGAAGGGACCATTGTGATGATCTAGTCCAATCTTGTGTATAACACAGGCTGTAATACGTCCTTGAAATTATTTTTGAATGAAAGCTGATATTGGGAAAAAATATTGATTTAAAATTGCTAGTGATGGAGAATTCACCATCACCCATGCTAAATTATTTCAATGGTTAATTTCCCTCACTGTTTGTTTGTTTTTTGGGGTTTTTTTGCCTTATATTGAATCTGAATTTTTCTTGCTTCAAATTTGGGTCATTGGATCATGATATAGTTTGTTCTTTAGACTGAACAGCCCATTATCAAGTATTTGTTCCCCACGTCAGTAATTATCAACTGTAATCAAGTTGACCTTTAACCTTCTCTTTGTTACAATGAAGGAGTTCAATCTATTTGAACTATCAATGTAAGTCATGTTTTTCAATACTTGAATCAGTCTCATGGTTCTTCTCTGAACCTTCTCCAAATGATTAACATTCATAGAGAACTGAACCCAGTATTCCAACAATGCTCACATGAAGCACAGATCTAAAATAACCTCTCTACTCTATTGAAGATTCCCCTGTGTATGCATCCAAGGATTGCATTAGCCTTTTGGCCATGGAGTGACTTTCGGAGTTTGTGTTAGGCTGATTTGTCCACCACAACTGATTCTCCCACCAATATTTTTTCAGAGTCACTGGTTCCCAAAATAGGGTCCCCCAAATGGTTTCTTTGTTGTTAGTTATATACATATTTTTCTGTATTAAAATGCATTTTTGTTTGCTTGTACTCATCTTGTCAAGTGATCCAGATTGCTTTGTACCAATGAGTTATCCATTTTGTAATTTATCACTGCTCCAGTCATTCCATTGTCTGCAAACTTGATCAGTGATGATTTTATGTTTTCTTCTAGTCAATGATGAAAATGTCAAACAGTAAAGGGCCAAGAATCCTTTCCTGCAGGACCCCACTCACAAGCACACCCACTCAATGATGATTCCCTTTTTACAATTATATTTTGAGACCTATCAGTTTGCCACTTCTAAATCCATTTAATATGTGTCATCTTAATTTTTCATTGTTTTAGTTTTTTAATCAAAATATAATGTGGAACCACGTCAAATGCTTTACAGAAGTCGAAGTACTTTACATCAACACTACTTGTTTAATCATCCAAACTGGTAATTTCAATTTTTTTTTTAATAAAAAATATCAAGTAATTTTGACAGGATCTATTTTCCATAAACCCAAGTTAATTGGAATTAATTATATTGCTTTCCCATGTCAGTTACTCCATTGTTTTGCCTGGAATCTATGTCAGACTGACAGGCCTATAATTAAGTAGGTCATCCTGTTTACCTTTTTAAAATATTGGCACAATATTAGCTTTCTTCTATTCTTCTGAAACTTTCCCACTGCTCCAAGAATTAATGAAAATCAACATTAATTGTCTTCTTTTAAAACAATTGAATGCCAGTTATCAGAACCGGCTAATTTTAAAATTTCTAACTTTAATAGTTGCTTTTAAAAGCTGTATGAGTTAGTAGGGAGAAAGAATGTTAGCATGATATGACATCATCTTTTTTTTCCAAATATAAAACAAAAATACTTATTGAGCACTTCTGTCTTTTCTGTATTATTACTGAAAATTCTACCATTTCCATTTGGCAAATGACCAGTACCATTGTTAGTTCTCTCTTTGGTCTAATATCCTTAAAAATTCCTTATTATCATTAATATTGCCAATCATAGAATTTTCCTTATAACCCTTTGCTTCTCTTATCAATTCTCTACAGTTCCAAGATTCTGATTTATATTTATTTATTTATTACTGTCAACCTTTCCTTTTTTTTTTTTGTCCTCTCCCTTTTAACCAGGTAGGTTTTTTAACCAGTATGGCTTTCTTACTCAGAAGGTGGGATTGTGGCTTTTTGGGGCATCTAGTAAAGTGTTCTGTAACAATTCCCAGTTATCATTTCCATTTTTCTGATTTTATTTTTCTTTCCAACTGATTTGGCTTATAGTTTGTTTTCATCTTTGTGCAATTGACTCTTTGCAAGTACTGTTTGTGTGTGTACTTGCACGTGCACACCTGTATATAAAAAAATAAAACTATTGGTTTGGATTTTGTTCTGTTTGAATATTACAAATATGGTCTAGTCATACATCATTTGTATGTAAGTTACCATTAATTTTTCATTCTGTGATCAGTTCATCTATATCTGTGAATACTAGATCTAATATAAAATTCCCCTATGTTGGATGCAACACTTTGAGATTTGGAAATTGTCATATAATAATAATAGTTAATAATAATAATTAATATTCAGAAATTCCAATTATGTTTTACTACTAGTGGCTTGAGCTCATATCATATGTTACTCAAACTGAAGTCCTCCATGATCACACAGCTTTTTCTCCCCCTACACGTTATAGGTAGCTACTGATGGAGTAAATTATCCTGTTTTCTAGTATGATTTGGTGGTTTGTAACAAGCAATAATTAACACCTCATCTTGTGCTTTATCTGTTAGGATGTTGATCCATAAGCATGCAAGATAATTTTCTACTGAGCTGTCAGTAACTTGTAAGCTGGTAACATCATTTTTGATATATTGCTACTCCCTATCCTCATACCCTGTTTTGCTCATTCAAGACTTCCTAGATAAGTTGAAAACATTGATTTTTAACATTCTAGTAATTGATATCATCCCACTAGGTTTCAGTAATAGCAGCTAGATAAAATTTATGATACCATATCTTTCTATTTGTTATCCTGGCTCCTAACAATGGTATATAGGCAATTGAAGAATGTCTTCTCTTCATGTCACTTGGCTCCTTGATTAATGTTGAACTCAGCATCTTAATTCTGTGTTAAATGAGTGTTTATATCTTTCTTCTTTTTCCCTTCCCCTTCCCCTACTAGTTTAGTCTCTGCCTGACTACCCTAGTGGGCCTGTCCCCAGTGAGGTTGACTTCCCTTCAGCTGAAGTGGAAGCCATCCAAACTATATAGCCTGCTTTTCCCACAGAAGATAGACCAATGTTCTACAAAATCAACATGTGCCACCTTCCATGACTAACCAGGCCAGTGGTTCACTTCATGAATCTTCTGCCTTCTGTCTTCCTTTGCTCGTGAAACAGGAAGGATCACCAAGAAGATTACTTTGACATTTTTCTTCTTCGGGGAACACTGAAAAGTGCTTAAGTTATCTATTTTCTGTAAAATATTCTTCAATGAATAGTGCTGATATGAACTAATGTCATTAGCATTATATTATATCTTTAATGATCTCATTGAGTTCAGAAATCTATCCAGTCTTAAAATTATGTAATCACCCTTGGTTCCAGGAAGACAGGACACCATACTGTTGTCAGACTGTTCCATGCAGATTAGAATGTTCTTTCAATTCTTCTGAATATTGAAACACCGAGAAAGATCATCTGTCTTCCTTGGATGGTTTGAGATATTTGTGGTAAAGCTTTTTTCTCTTCTTCCTAGAGGTTCAGCCAAGCTGCCTTCCACAGTTGGCATGGTACATGTCTCTGTTCCCTCAGACCAGCCAGATCTTGAAAGACTTTGCTTTTCTAAATAAGGGTGGATTGTAGCTGAACCAATAAGAAACTGTAGCTCTTTCCTGTCTAATGTATTCTGAGGGTCTATAAAGAATACTGCCCGATGTCACAGGGGTGGAGATTTCCTTTGTTCTCTCCCCGTGAGCGTTCTCGTATTCTAAATAAAGTAAAGTTTCATGATCACACTCAAATTTATTGATTCAGAGCATTTTTCAACAGTTTTTGGTGCTGTGACTCGGATCCAGCTCGCCTGTGCCTGCCGCCTGCTGCTACTCTCCCTCCCTCGCTCCACGCTGGTGTCCGGGAAGGCACCTTCACTTGCGGCTGTTGATCTCAGACGGACAACCGGGTGAGCAGATGAGGGGGGAGGTGGTGGACACTGGAAAGCCTGGATGCCGGACATATTTGTCTAAGTGTGATCATCAAAACCTGGACCGGATGCCTTGGGCTTCGGATGTAGGATGCCTTGGGCTCCTTTGTAAGGTACATATAAGTTTTCTGTTTAGTCCTTAGATTCTGTAAAGAGGGAAGGCAGTGTGAGTGACTGAAAGTGTGCTGTGATTGTGTGACTGCTAAATCCACTTGTAAACCCCACCGCTGACCAAGGCTGGCTGCTGTGAGTTCTAGCCGCCCCAAGCCCACTGCGAGCCTCACGGCTGTGACCGGTGATGTCTTGAATGCAAGGGGGACAGAGCAGAGTGTCCATGCCCCAGTGGGCATTGTGAGTTGTGTGAGCCTGGGTCTGCTTGTTGTTTCGTGGAGAATGGAGAAATGGGGGTGGGTGAGATGAAGGTTGCTGCTCTCTCCTTGGGCACCCCAGATTATTTTATGCATGTTCACTATGGACCTGTAACTTGTATCCTTTTACCCAAATGGAACCGGTACACGCAGAACAACCCAGTGCTGCAATTCCCCTTAGAAGGTAGTTTTGACAAGGAAAACATTTTACACTTAAGGGGAGCTTTGGAAGCCCAGAGTTCCAAGATATCCCAAAAGCATTGGCAATCGTATTTTTTCTAGTAAAATAAATCATTAAAAAAAAAAATCCCAAGTAAAAAGTTAAAAAAAATATGTCGACATTAAAAAATAATAGTAAAAAACTAAAGGGTCAGTTACAAAAAGCTAACAACAGGAAAATACAGAGTCTGTACCCACAGCTGCCTGTCACACAGCCACGGGGGAAGCAGATTGAGGAGGAGGAGGGGAGAGCTAGCTCAGATGTGCTGGATGCAGGGTGCCCTTTTCCATCCCCTCTGCCACCTCCGGTGCCTCGTCCTATTACCTCTGCACCCCCAGTTGAGCAGCAACAAAGGCTACAACCACCACGTGATGCTGGTGCTCAATCCATGCCAGAGGCAAATTCTGTGATTCAGAAGGAGGAAGAAGCTCCAGAGCAGTTAGACCAAATAGCAGAAGAAACAAGCAGCCTAGTTCACCAAAGGCACATTGAAGCACAACGCTTAGTGAATGGGTTGTCGTCTTATTTCGAGCCTAAACATCCTCTCCGGGGACAAAAGCAGGAAGTTAAGCAGGAGATTATACAGGCACCTTTACGGGTGGTACCAGGACATACTGGTATGTAGCTTGTCTATGTCCCGTGGAGCCCCACAGACCTTAAAAATCTGGTGGCTGGGTTTCCAAATATTCAAAAAAACCCTAAAAAATTTAAAAAATTCAAATCACTGTGAAGTGTTATGATCCTAACCACGCTGATATAAATCAGCTGCTCGGGCTGATTATGCCCTCTGAGCTTCGTCAGTGTTTAGTTACCAGGGTTCAGTGGCCAGCAACTGCCCCCGCAGTAATTGCAGATATAAGAATGCACCGGCAGACCCTAGTAGATTCCATCTTAAAAGTATGCCCCCCCAAAAAAAAATAAATTGGGCTAAAATCAGTGCTTGTAAAAAAAAAAAAAAAAAAAAAAAAAAAAAAAAAAAAAATCCAGTCAATTACATGGAATGCATAAAAAAATATTTTCTTGAAATATTCTGGCATTCCTGAGGCCACTGCAAGCGCCCCAGGGGCCGTAGCCTCTGCCTTTGTGCAAGGCCTGTTGCCTAAAGTTCAAAACCTGTTAAAAAGTTTTTATATAAAATAGCAAAAAAACCCTAAAAAGGCTAATCAAAGCAGCCACCCACTGCCAGGAAAATTAAAAAAAAAAAAAAAAAAAAAGCTCTTAAAACTTGCCTAATAATGGCTCAACTAAAAAAAACAAAAAATGGCCCCAAATCTAAAATACATTTTTTAAAAAAGGCTAAAACAGGGGACCCTCGTAAGGAGGATAGCCAAATCAAAAAGTAACCAAAAATAATCTCTGTCATTATTGCAAGCACCCTGGGCATTGGAAAGCACAATGCCCCAACAGACCTTTTAGTCCTCTGGGCCCAGAACAGCAGTTGGCATGGCCCCCTCCACCAGCAGCCACTATCACCACAACCAATCAACCGGCACCGCAGCCTGCAGCAGCTCAAGTATTCTACAATGACACTTACTGACAAAGCCCAGAGGCAACTCACGTTTTATCAATTCCATTGCAAATCCGCTACTAGTGCCCTTCTCCTTATTAACACTGGGGCTACCTGATCCACTCTCAGGGTACAGGACTTTCTATCACTACAACCCACTGCAGTCACTGTAAAAGTTGTAAAAGTAAGCAACCACGTAGAGCAATACCTGATCTCAGAGCCTGCTAAAGTTCAAATTAGTCCCCTGGAAAAACAGCATGCCTTCCTACCTAGCACCAGCAGTCCAGTGAATTTATTAACATGCAATCTGCTCTGCAAGCTTGGTTGTATCATTTATTGCACCCTGGCTGGTATCTATTTAGAAGTCCCCGCACCCAAGGAGCCTAGAGTTTTGGCGGTCCTTCACAAAAAGGACTTTAAACCAGACTACCTGGAAGCTGCAAAAATGAGGCACACTGAACTCCTAAAAGCAGTTCCACCCCAGTTGTGGGCGCAACATTAGAATGGAGTAGGGAGGATCCTGAGTGCTGCCCCTGTTAAGATTCAAGTGAACCCAACTAAGTGATAGCTGTAAGTATCAATACCCACTAAATCCAGAGGCAAAGGAAGGAATTGCACCCGTGGTGGAGGCTATCCTGCAGCAGGGGTTGTCAGTCCCAACCAAGAGCCCATGCAACACACCCATCCAACTGGTAAAAAAAAGTATGTAAAAGCTGTTTACAGATTCGTCCAAGATCTGAGAGCTATGAATGCCATTGTTCTGCCCTGTTGATGAAATAATCTTCCTCTACGGTTTAGGAAACCTCCTAACTGTCAGAGTTCCTTATGCTGTAGCCACTTTGCTGCTCAATAACAGAACTCAGCACCTGTTGGCCTCTCGAATTATCAGGTATAAAGCCATTCTACTCTCCTCACCACATATTAGAATAGAAAAGGAAAATATCCTTAACCCGGCTACTTTCTTGCAAAGAAATCATTCAATAGTTTGAAAGTCCCTGAGCTAATCTGCAAGACGTGCCCCTGGCCAACCTAGACGCAGAGTACTATACCGATGGCTCCTGTCAACAAAATAAAAAAAAATGGTTGCAGGCTATGCTGTTTGCATCCTACACGAGGTGGTGAAAAGTAACCTAATAAAAAATCTGCTCAAATCACTAAACTAGTTGCTTTAAAAAGAACCAGCAAACTAGCTTTAAAAAAAAAAAAAAAAGTAAATGTCTATACTGATTCTAGATATGCCTGTAGAGTAGTGCAAGATTTTGGGCAGCTGTAAAAAAAAAAAAATTAACCTCCACTGGAAAGGCCATTAAGAACAATCTATATGTAGGTCACCTCCTAGAGGCAGTCCAACTCCCCAGTAAAATAACTGTCATGCATTGTGCCACACACACACATATAAAAGTAATAAAACAAGTAAAAAAAATGCTTTAGCCGAGGGCTGATCAGGCTGCTTTATTAATGCAGCAAAAAATGCCTCCTCCTGCCAAGACCTCTAAAAAAGACCTTGGCACTATGCAAGTTTTGGCCCCTAAATCTAAAAAGGCTCAATAAAAAAAGGTAAAGTGCACTTTGCACCTGAATGGCATATAGTAAAACAGGGACGGCCGCCCTGTTGCGCCATCAAGTTTCCTGCCTAATTTACTAATCACGTCTCATGGCCGAGCTCACGTAGGCAAAAAAGCAATGGCCACCTTGCTGGCCAAAAATTAGTTTGTTCTAAATTTGCACAGCCGAGTCAATGCCTTCTGTTCCTCCTGCCCTATTTGCTTGGCCTAAAATGTAAGTAAGCCTGTAAAAAGCAAAAGGGCAGCACAGCCCCCACCATGGGGCCCCTTTTATAAATATGCAGTTTAATTTCATTCAGCTACCTAAGCATAATCATTTTCAGTATGTTTTAATAATTGTATGCATGTTCTCAAAATAAGTAAAAGCCTATCCCTGTCACAAAGCTAATGTAGCTGCAGTAATAAAATGCTTGTTAAAAAAAATTTGTGCCAACATTCAAAATACCTCTAAAATGAAATTCAGACAAAAAATCCCATTTCACAAGAAAAGTCCTTGCTAAAGTATGCCAAGTCCTTAAAATCCAATAGTGCTTCTGTTCAGTATTGTTTAGATTTAACTAGAAGTCTCCGCAAAATATCTTTGCAGGTAAAAAAGGCATTGCCGGTCTCCCCGAATCAAAAGTGTCATACCCTAAAACCTAAAAAGTAAGTATATCTAAAGTGTTATAAAAAAAAAAACACCCTGGAACCCCGAAGGCAGGGCAACCTGGGTTCATGTGCTGCAGTGTAAAAAAACCACACCTCCACTAAAGGAGGTGTCCAGTCCAAAAAAAAAAAAAAAAAAAATGGCAACCGTGCGGCCGGAGGAACCAACCCAGCAAGAATACCTAAAATGTCAAAAAATCCAAAACATTATAAATATAAACTTTTAAAGTAGTAAAACTCATAAAGTCTCAAATGGGGGGGAGATTGTAGAAGAATGCAGCTAGGGAGCATTGATAAGGACTTGCTGTTTCTAAGAACTACATAGACTTGAAAGCTAGTCAGAACTAGTTGCCTGTGTCTGTTATTCTGCCCTTGCTTTTCTAAATAAGGGTGGATTGTAGCTGAACCAATAAGAAGCTGTAGCTCTTTCCTGTCTAATGTATTCTGAGGCTCTATAAAGAATACTGCCCGATGTCATCGGGGTGGAGATTTCCTTTATTCTCTCCCCGTGAGTGCTCTTGTATTCTAAATAAAGTAAAGTTTCATAATCACACTCAAATTTATTAATTCGAAGTATTCTTCGACTGTATCCTCTATAACTCTCCTGTTAGCATTCATGGCTCTTCAGGTTACCTGCAAGGAATTTTTTTTTTAAATGCCAAGTTTCCTTCAACACTTCTTTAGTTAAGCAATTGTCATCTCTAATTGCTATGTTATGTAGGTTATGTTGTAAAAATTATTTATGTGTCAAGTTATCAAGTGTGCAGTGCAGGCAATTGATCCATTTGAGTGGGAGGGATCCTGTTCCCTGATAACCTTTAATTAGAAGCAGAATACATCTCCTAAAGAAGGTGTAGAATGGATCTGGAGCTCCTACTAGCTGTTGCAGCAAGGAGATAACCTCTTCTTCACTGCTTAGCTGTCAGATAAGGGATGGTAGTGGACTCTCAGTGGCTGCATCTACACTGGCAAATTAAGTCGACTTAAGCTTAAGTCGACTTTGCCCTGTGTTCACACTACACTTTGCTTAAGTCGACTTAAGCAGCTTGCTTAAGTCGACTTAAGGAAAATAAAGTCGACTTAATGAAAATTAAGTCGACTTTATTAAATCTGCTTTTTACTCGACCTAAGGCTTAATTTGACTTTCTAAAGTCGAATTAAGCCAGTGTAGACATGGGGTAGCCCTAAGTCGATTTATGGCTACCCCAGGACTACACCACTGTCCTCCCTGCCGGGGGAGGGCAGGGGGAGCCTGGCATGCCCCCCAAAGGGCAGGCAGAGCCCTGTGTGTGATGCTGTCTGGATTTAGGGAAGCATTTATGATATTATTTTCAATGGATATCTCATAAATGCTCTATAATCCATAGGAACTATGTCATGCTTGGTATCAATAGAAAGGTAGTAATTTGCTGGGAATGATTATATAGTTTATATCTAGGAATTCTATTTGGATTAGAAGTTAGGAATTGGGTATTCTATCTGTACTTTAACTTATGTTATTTTATTGAAATTCCTGTGGGTGGGTGTGTCAAACCATTGTGTCCTTAATGTTTAGGAATGTACCGGGGATAATGGTCCCAGGGACTAAACTGATGAGCCATTAAGGACACAATGGGTGTATTCCTTATGTCCTTAATGGCTCATCAGGATACTCCCTGGGACCATTCTACCTGGAAAATTCCTAAATATTAAGGAGACAATGGTTGTTCACAGCCTCCCGTCTAAGGCTTTCCTCCAGAATGACAAGTTGAAATATGGATATAACATCAAATTCCTAACTTCTAATTGAAATAGAATTCCTAGACATAAACTATATAATCACTCCCAGCAAATTACTACCTTTCTATTGATACCAAACATGACATGGTTCCTATGGATTATAGCATTTATGAGATATCCATTGAAAATAATATCATAAATGCTTCCCTAAATCCAGACAGCATCGCACACAAGGCTCTGCCCTGCCAGGGTCCCTGTCCCCCTTTGCCCCATTGCACACAGGGGGTGCCCCTCCCCTGCCACTGTGGACCTGTCCAAGGTCCCCCTAACCCCACAAAGTCAACTTAGAGCATCCGGTGTGGACGCTCTAGGTCTACTTTGTAAGTTCCCCTTTAAATCGACTTTAATTTTAAGTGAAGACACACTAAATCGACTTAACTAAGTTAGTTAAAGTCGACTTAAAAGTGCAAGTGTAGACATAGCCAGTGAGAGTTCTGGGACTAGTTTAATGAAGTAGGGAGTTGAGAACAACCTTCCTGTAGAGGGCAGAGATTACAAAGGAAGGATGACCAGATTATTGCTGGATAGGTGTGTTAATAAACTTGTGGCATAGTTAAACTACATTCATGGGCTATGTCTACACTTACCAAAGTTAGTTCGAATTAGTTACTTCGAACTAACTAATTCGAACTAATTTTACTTAGTTCGACTTAACTTAATTCATTTATGATTTAGGCTAAAATAAACTGGAAAAACTGGTCAACATGATAAGCATCCAGACTACTTAAAAAACTCACATAACACAACCATAATTGAAAACAAATTGACTCAGTTCTATGATGGCGATTGTTTATTTTCAACTGAGTCCATCCATAGAGGTTCTTAGTTGAATGAATCAAGTGTTTAAATGTTATTAAAACAGGGGGAAACATGACCAAATTTTACTATGTCTATTATTCATAAGCTAGTTTACGAAGATCTCTAGTCAACTTTTTAAATTTATACTCACACAAATTTTATTAATCCAGAATCTGGTTAGTTCTCCTAACTGTCTCATTTGAACTCCTACATTTTAAGACATTCTGTAGATTGAATATTGCTAAAAGGCTTCAACATTTGCTCTTATTTTGTGTGTGTATAAACTCATAACTGAAACTTATATCTAGGATAGCCATGTATACAGTATTTCACAATCTTGGTAACAAACCTGTTTGGTTTCAAAGCTACTTTACAACTATTTTCATTTGGTAGCTTTCTCTCTCTCTCTCTCATATACACACATGCTTGGTGATAGCAATTAAAACACCTGCATACACATATACATTTCCTCATAAATTAGGTACCCAGTTTTAGGAAATAGTCAACTGACTGGTTTGGGTAATCACCCAAGAGAAATGGATTACTTGTCGTCAGACATTTGCTTAGCCATCAACTTTCAGTTCAGTTACTGTTCATAGCAGGAACTGACACTGCAAACACAGGTGGAGCAGATGTGGGACAATCTATATTCTTTCCCTGGTGTGCTGACAGGCAACCTGAACTTGTTGGAAAAGAGACAAAGATGATCAGTTAATAGTGCCTATCCAAGACAGGTAGATGATATCATCAGAATAATTCCGAGGTGGCCAGTCAATGACCTCAATCTTTTCTCTAGCAGGTGCTTTTGGGAAAGAATGTGCTGAAGGAGATTTTAGCCAATTTCAGCTGGGTGGTACAATTTGGTTCCTCTTTTTATATATGTTGGCTTGAACTAATTAAATAGTGACCCATACTTCTGATGAACACTTGAAATGTCCAGCCAAAATTAGCTGTTCCTTTTCACCATCTAGTCAGAAAACAAGTTATCACTTTCAAATTCTTGCCACTGTGTCCTGAAAATTATAGTCCTTTTGTGAAAAATGTTTTGTCCTATACAGTTTGAGTAAGACACATTAAACCACTGCTTCTTGTACAGTCATTATACTGAACATCTGCTGGCTTAGCTTTAGCCAGCAACCTACTTCAGCAAGTTGCTTTTTGTAGACCTCTCTTCTGCATTTACTCACCTAGTTGCCTAAGACCTTGTCTACACTGCCACACTAAATCGACGGGAGATATGCAATCTACATACAGTAGAATGCATATCTCCTGTCAACTTACTTACCCCCCTCCCCCTTACCATGGAGTCTTCACTCAGTTGCATCAACAAGAAATGCTCTCCTTTTGACATAGCGTTGCTCTTTTTGGAGGAATGGAGTTACTATTTCGAAAAGAAAGCATTTCTGGGATCGATTGAATGGGTCTACAGTGGCTGTTCAATTGATCCCGCTGAGTCAATCCATGAGGACTGATGCAGCACTTTCAGGGTGGACATGGCCTAAGTTTCAATTTTTCCATCAGTACCCTGCTGATTGCTGAGATATTTAGTTTAGAGTTCAGAGGTTCATGTGGCATCTCTCCGTGTTCTTTAATGCTCTTTAAACTTTAACAATCTGTTGTGTAGTAATACAAATTCATCTAAAAAAATGTTTTCCTCCAGCAGATGAGAATAGCTATAGTTATACAAATCTTCCATTACTTTTCTCCTTATTTTAACAGGAATGGTAAGATCTATGTATACAACTGAGCTGTGCCTGAACATTATTGGTCAGTTACATTTCTGATTATTTAAATCAGTGATCCAAGTGGTTTATAATGCATTATTTAGTTTCAATCCTTTTTATTACTGGCTCTTCAAGCATATGCATATTTCACTTACTTGTGATAACAAAACCACGCTTGACTGCAAATATCCTTAAAACTTCATTTAATCACTAATTTAAAAGAAATCATCATGAGTACATCCATTCTTTCCTAACAGAATTACCACTGTCATCAAAGTTTACAATGTCTTTTGCAAAGCTGTATTAACTTTTAGTTGACTTCTGTTTTTACATGTAACATTATCCCTTCATTAAAATAGTTTATTCAGCATAAGTCCCTATATGTACCCTTAATTTATGTATCCAGCAACATTTTATAATGTCTTGTAATATCTTGTAATATCTGGTTTAGTATCAATTAATTCTAAGTAGATTAGGGAAAAGATGTTTATTTTCAGACACATTAGTAGTGGTGTTAACAGATTTCTTGGCTTCCCTCTGCTGAATTGCAGACTGTTGACTGGATTATGGGATAAATTTGGAATTTTGAAGTACTTAAGTAATGATTTACCTAATTGTTACAGAAGTGGGTTCTAGTCCAATCCAACCACAGATAAAATTACAAATAAGGACTCCCTAAAAGAACAATTAGGATTACAAAGGATTTTTAATACATTTTATAACACTTTGTATTACCAAAAGCATAAGCATAAAACAATAAAGGAATTAAATGATCAAATACAATACAATAATCTTAACAGAGTCTTATACAAACCTTATACAGTTAACAACAACTTAACACTAAACCTATATATTTTAAAAAGCAATTTATAAGTAGCTTATACTTACACTCCCTTAGGATACAGATGTTGAAATGAAGAGTGTAGGCTCTAATAATCTTAAGAAAACTTAACTAATTTAGCTAAAACTTAACTAAAATAAAAAAGAAGAAAGCAAAGGAAGAAAGCTGTAGGTTTGACACTGAGCTCAGGGTGAAAGATATGGAAGCTTCGTAACTTACCAGATTTTAGGGACGTAAATACCTCTTTCTTACACATAACATATTCTATATCTTTATACCCCTCTTAAAATAGATTAGATGATTTCATACTTCCTTACCCAAATATGGACCCTTACCCCAGAAATTGTCGGAGTACTTTCAGATTGTTGGTTAAGGAGTTCATGCATACAATTGACGTATTTTCCCTACCAGAATATTCCATGTCACCTTTCCCCTAGTCTTGTTTACCAATTGTGTGGGTTTTGTGGTGTTACATTGGAAAGTCAAGTATTTCACTAAAATTGTTAGTTACCTTTCACCTATATTATATGAAGAGCTGATACAGCCTGATCACAGGAAAACAAGACCTACTCTTTGATATTTTTAACTTCACCTGCACCTACATATTGCAAAGCTGTTACATACAGACTCATCCTGGAAATTTATAAAGTTTTACAATGAGGCCTGTAGATCCCTTGCATTTCAGCTGTGAATACAAAAGTTATGTTAACTTACATACTTATGCTAAGTATACCTCTATAAAATCAGGATTTCTACTCTGTTGTCTTAAATTTATAAAGAAAGATATACATGTATAATAAAATATATGCATACAAACTAGGCCTAAATATAAGCAATAAACTAGAAATATAAGCAAAGGCTACAGATCCCCCCTTTGATGGGGTGGTTTGTAAAAATAAACCCCATCACATCAATGTGAATTAGTTTTGGTTTGCTGATTATATTTCTGAGATTTGGATTAATCCAGATTATTGTACACAGGTTCTTCTTCATCAGGATTTCTCCTTATGTTGGGTAACATACTTAGATATGCTGATCTATTATTTATCTGCTCACAACTTTTTACATTTCTTTTAAATTTACAATGTGTATATCCAATTAAGATAAAAACAATTCCAAAGGCAATTGCGATTTTCTGAATAATCAAACAGTCATGTAAACGGAACTGTTCCCAAGAATCAGGTGAAAACATTTTCTTCTTCCTCCATAAAATAAGATATTGTTTGTTTAGCCTGGTCCATATTATTGGTAATGTATATAATTTGGGTTTCTTTCCGGGATAAAACCATTTTAATGGTAAATTCAATGGTGGAATATAAACCAAAAACGTTTGGGTATTTTGAATAATTAAATCATGATAATCTGGGTTAGAGGAGATAATTGTAATGTTTTCAAAGCTAGGAAATGGAGAGATTGCTTGGTTTCCAATTAAGACTGATTGTTTTGGAATAACACAAAAATTTGGATTTGTGACTGGGCACTCCAGGGGACCATAGTGATAAGTTTTCCGGTTAGTAACGACACAAAATTGACTGTTTCTTGCATATAGCATTTTTTCCATTGGCATGTTTCATTTTGTAAACTTTACTAGGCATAGTGAAGAATCATTGGGTTCTTCTACAGTTACAAATTAAGTTGCCTTAAGCTTGTTTAAGGCGACTTAATTTAATCTGCGTCCACACTACATTTTCCTTAAGTCACTGTGAGCTGTAAAATTTTAACCCAGTCATCCTCTGGGATATCAAATATCTGAGCCACTTTACGCACCTGCTGTACATGTACTGCACTAGAGTCTTCTAGTCTCATTCTGCCTATTCGCTTAGTTATATAATCAAGTGTTTTAGTATCTGTTACTACTGCTACAGGGAGGGGAGGTTTTGCTGATTCCCTTTCAACCTCCTCATCACTGATGACATCAAGCTCCTCCTTTTGTATCGCTATGCCAAACCTTCCTGATTTGTCAGACTCTCAGACACTTCACCACTAACTTCCTCCTTCTCTCCGACTTCAACAAGAACTGCTTCAGGCTGTGTCAACTTTCGCGTTCTACTACAAGTTACAACTCCGGTAGGCTGACCTGTTTCAATTGGTTTTGTCATATCAACAGGAATAGGTAGTGATACTTCATCACCATTAGTCTGTTTAACTTCCTCATGCACTGACTCCTCCAACTGATTATTAGCCACTGCCTTTTTCTCCAAAATTTGAATTGCACTTTCTGCTTCCTGTACTTATTGTATATTCCTTTTCAGCTGTCTCTCCAACTCCTGACTTCTCATCACAATTCCCTGTTGTTCCTCCTCTCTGATTTCTAAAACTTGTTGCATTTTCAGAGACAGTTCCCTTTCTCTATTTAACCTTTACTTTTGAATCTTTTTGTTTAAAAAGATCTTTCACAAAATTCCACAGACCCTTCTGTGTATGAATCATGTCACTTGTCACTAAGCTGTATCAATCCTCCTTTATGACTATTAAGGCACTTCATCACAAAACCTTTTAACGCTGAACCACAAGTTCCTGATTTAACCACCCTTATAGCACCCATTTCAACACCACAAATTATTTAGTAACAGAATTTAAACTCAAAATGTAACTTAACTCTATCACCAAATCAAAGAAAGAAAGGAAAGAGAAGAAAACAAAAATCTTAACTCTAAATCCTTTATAACAGACTCTATAAACATTATGAACACTACAAACTCAAGTTAGCTAGCTAGCTTTTTCCTTTTTAATGGTTCTTTGCAAGATATAACTCAGTTTTTAAATGAAACTCGGGCAAAAATCAATCAGTCGATTGCTGTGAATTATAACCAAAAGAAAGACCAACACCTGGTTAAAAAATAAATAAATAAATAAATAATTTATTCTGCATATGGGATATATGTTTTGAACACAATTACTGAAACCTTACAAGCTTTAAGTTTAGGAAAGGTTCCTTACTTAATGGGGCATAATTTTAAACACAAGAATCACTCCATTCCTGACCTCTGAAAACATTTTGGACAATATCAATTTAATAATTATTCATCTTTAATGGAGACGAGATGTGTGAAATAATCTTTTATTGGACCAACATCTCTTGCTGAGCCACACAGAAGTCTTTTTCAGCTATTTCTAATGTGTATGATCATCATGCGTTTGTTTCACTGAACACTCATTCCCCTGATTTTGTTGTTCTTTGTGAATGGAAAGACCTCTGTCTAACAATGACTTGCACATATTTTATGGTTTCTAAACTCTAGTATATTTTGATCAATGATTTTTTTAAAGGGACATTGGAAATGACATGAATGCAGTTCTCAGAATTCAGGGGCTGCATATGAAAAACAGCATATTATATCTTTATTGTTTTCCTATTTCTCAACTTTGTCAGTCAGTATAATTTATTATCTATTCTTAGGTAGTAATTGCTGGGGTTTTTCTCTATTCTTAGAAAACTGAAGTTGTAAAAGTTGACCGAGAAATATTTGAGGAACTGGTGAACCATGCTGCTTTGCACTACTTCAGGAACCTCAGGTCTCTTGCACCTGAGATAGTAAACAGTGATAGAATCCTGCTGGACATATTACTGACACTGGCCACTCCGTAGGAAAGAGTTCATTTAAAAAGTCTCATTTATAGTTTGTCATTCTTTTGTACAATTAATACAAACATAAATTATGAAGTGCAAAAACTTTATATTGATTTGTCTCTGAGTAAAAGAGGACATGAGGCTTTCTAGTAAGATCCCAACTGCTTGTCATGGCAAAAAATACAGAAGTAATTTTATTTAAATACTTGTGGTGTGCAGTATTTTAATTTGCCATGGAAAATTCTGAGAAGTCAATATTTATACCAGTGGTTCCCAACCTGCAGCCCATTCAGTCAGCTCGCTGGTTAACTAGCATTCAGTCACATGTACATAAGAAGAAACTCTGCTGCAAAAGTCTCCAGAGGAGGGAGAAAACATCTTGCTGTCCACTCCTGGCTCAGCTTCTCCCCATCACACACTGATCACATGGTCTCTTCCCAGTGCAACCCCTGTGCCTGCTGCGCTCATGGCATCAGACTACCATAGCAGCAGGAAACCTTGTGGAGGATGTTCAGTGCTTTCATTCCTTGTTCCACACAGTTCTGGCTCTGGGCAGCTAAATCTGCCCAATAACAGTAACACAGCCTCAAGAGATCTCTTAAAGAGATCGCCCTTAAATAGGCACATGGGCTATACTAACACCTACTGACCATGGCGTCTCCACTGTGCTGAGTTGAAGGGAAATGCCCTTCCTTTGACTCAGCACTACTCTTCTTGAGGGGGTAGACTTACTGCATTGAATTCTGGATCGATTGAGCAGGTCTTCATTGACTGTTCAGTCGAACTGAAAGATCGAATTGATGGAGGCAAATTTGCTGCCATCAGTGTAAACCTGCCCTAGTGCTTTGTCTGTGAGTGAGTGACATTCAGTGAGTAATTTATAAGTATAAAATAGTGAATGTAAAGATAAGCACAGTAGTATCAAAATGTTTCAATATGTAGTGATTGTAGTCCTTAATAGTGTATAACTCAATACATTTTTTATGTGTTGATAGACTGGTGGCCCTTTAGGGTTATAAAAATGATATTTGTGGCTCTCAAGCCAAAAAACTTGGGAACCATTGAATTATACCATATGGAAAATGTTTGTTTTTCCTTTGAATCAAATTTCTTCATATTACTCCTACTGGATCACCCTGAAGTATTCTCTGATAAGAGTAAGTTGAACCTCTTTAGCTTTTCTTATATAAATACTATATTTGGAATCTTCCTGCTTGTCCTATATTATACTTCTCCACAGCAATATACTTTCACTGAACAGACTATTCTTGGAGGTTTACCTAGTGCTTTTGCTATAGTATCCCTTTAATTTACAATCTAGTCCTCTAATTACTTTTTTTCCCTTAAAGCTGCTTCCAAGTTCTTGGCCAGTAGCTGAAAAGAAAATTCCTACAAACTGTTTAAATTTCTTTCACAGACCCCAGTTCTGTAAACATTTACACTGTTGGTCTTTAATTGTATTCAATACAGTTGGACTATTCATAAATTTAAGGATAAGTCTGAGTGTTTGCTGCATTTAGGCCTTATTCTGTCAGTAGCATCATTAATACATGTCAGTACCATGTCTAGGCGATGCAGACTTCATTTAATATCAGTGGGAATTTATAGGTAAGCTCATTTAAATTTAACATTTTAAACCCAACATAATCTGTTTTCCAGCGAGGATATGGAACTGAAACAACTCAGAGACATTGATGGATAGTATATCCCTATTAATGGATAGTGTTGACAGCCATTATCTTTCTTATGGACTTTTCTATGCTTTTGAGACAGTTCATAATGACATGCTGCTGTCTTAATTGAGGAAGTGGTGGGAATGTAGGGCAATGTGCTAAAATAGGGAGAGTCCTTCCTAATGGGAGGTACCTCTGTCATTTCAGTTAGGGAGACTCACAAGGATCAATTCTTTGTCTGATCCTTTTGAACATATACATGAAGTCACTGTGTGAACTATTCAGATTACATGGACTCAAATGCCCAGAATATGCCGATTAGATACAGCTCTACCTGTCCTTCACTACAGCATGGTGGCCCAGTGTTTGGATGAGATCAGCTCATGCGTGGCTGAAGCTGAAGCTGACCAACACAGAGATGATGCTAGTGGGCATCTTGAGGATTTTTCAGACATGAGACAGTTTAATTTGTCTGAGGTACTCACCCACAACTGGTTAATTAAGTTTGTGGTCTAGGAATACTCTTGGAGTCTTCATTGATGCTGATCTCTCACATAACAGAATCTGTGAGTAACTATTTTTATCACATCCAGTAGACCAGGACATTCCACCCCATTCTGATGGGTGACAATCTAACCTTAGAACATGAACCTGTGTTTTGCATTCATCCACTTTCATTTTGCTTTATTTTACCCTGGGGGGATGTGATACCCTATGCTGAGAACAACATCCCAGAAACTCCATATTCACCAATGTTGTATAATTATAGAATCATAGATATTAGGTTTGGCAGGAACTTCAGGAGGTCATCTAGTCCAGCCCCTTGCTCAAAGCAGGATCATCTGGCCAGCAAAGTCATCTCAGCAAGAGCTTTATCAAGCTAGGCCTTAAAGACCCCTAAGAATGGGCATTCTACCACCTCCCTAGGTAACCCATTCCAGTGCTTCACCACCCTCCTAGTGAAAAGGGTTTTCCTAATATCCAACCTAGACCTTCCCCATTGCAAATTGAGGCCACTGCTCCTTATTGTGTCATCTACCACTACTGAGAAAAACTTCATTCCAGCCTCCCTGAAACCTTTCTTCAGGAACTGAATGACACTCCCCAATTTGTTCACATCCTTCATGTTGTGGGTGGCCCCAAACTGGACAGCATACTCCATATGAGGCCTTACCAGTGCTGAACAGAGGGGAATAATTACTTCCATCTATCTGCTAGCAATGCTTCTGCTAATGAAGCCCAATATGTCATTTGCCTTCTTGGCAGTAAGGGCACACTGTTGACTCATATCCATCTTCTTGTCTACTGTAACCCCCAGGTCCTTTTCTGCAGAGCTAGTGCCTAGCCAGTCAGTCCCCAGTCTGTAGCAGTACATTATGATTATATTCTGTAGAACTATGATATGTTCTGTAAAAAATATGCCCTTTTGGCATTAATTTAAAAATGTTGATCTGCTAAACATTAATATTTTGTTGGATTGTATGTGCTACATGTAAGCTACATGTACATTAGAGCATGTAAGGTGGGAAACTCCCCTTAACAGCTTTCCTGGCACAACAATGAAGTGGCAAGACAGTGTTAATGGCTCTCTCTCACCCATTCAAGAATAGATTTCATTAACAGGAATTGTCTACAGTGAAAGCTTCACTATAGGAAGCACATTGGCAATAAATTTTATCTGATTAATGCAGACAATCACACAGGTGACAAGCCCAATTCTTCTAGAAATCTGAAACAGAATATAAAATGTAAAGTGTGGTGTCATCATTTGGCTTCTCTCTCCCCCCAACTGAACACCTGAAGGTGCATCTGGAAAACAAAAAACTTTGTACTGGGAGTGGGGAAGATTGCCTAGCCTATGTTTAAGAAACTAACTACTAGTACCAGCTAAAAAGACTAAAACATTTCTAACTCAAAAAACTTTTTAGTGTGTGGAACTCGGACAGCAATCTTATGTTTATTTCATTTGGTAACTACTTTTAATCACTTTATGCTGGCAACTTACAATCTATTTTTCTGTAGTTAATAAACTTGTTTAATGTTTTATCATAACTAGTGTGTTTTGGAGTGAAGTGTTTAGACAAACTGCTCAGTAACAAAAGCTGGTGCACATTACTTCCACTTTGAGGAAAGGGTGGACTGAATAATAATCTTCACTGAATAATCATCTTTCAGGCTTTTTGACCAGGGTTAGACGGCATAGTCCTATGGTCCTGAGCTGAGAAGCCAGCTGGAGTTTCTCTTATCATTGGTTTGTGAGTGACTGAAAAGGGTTCACTGAACTGAGTTGGGTGTGATCCCTATCTGTAGAGCAGTGGTTCTCAACCTTTTGCAGGTCGCAACACATTTGATGGCATATTGCAACCCTACAGGACACACCAGCCCACTCCCTCCAGGCCAAATACAGTCATCTCCCTGGCTTGCTGCAAAACACTTGCCACTGTGTGGTGACACAATAATGTGTCTCAACACTGTCGTTGAGAACCACTGCTGTAGAGGTCTGTGATTCCTGCCTGTGGAGGGCTGTGTATGTGTAATACTTCATAGGCGTTTGAGGCTTGTCACAACATCACAGTGTGACAGGGAGTCCAAGCTGGTGAGACAGAGGGCTCAGTAAAATCCCATTCCCAAGCGATACCGCAGGGGAAGTTCGATGGCTGAACAATATAGATATTGACATACAATATAAAAGAAGACCTGGCCTTTGTTATTCAAGCCTTTATCAGCTCTTGACTCAACTGTAGCAATGTGCCAAACCGGACTGTCCTTGTCCTTACGCCAGCAGGGCCGACCTTTGGGGAGAGTGGGGCCCAGGGCCAATTGGCCTACGCGGGCTCCCCCACCCTCCATATGCTGGAGGGGAGTGTGGCAGGCTGTCCTGCTCTGCTCCCCAGGAACCATGGCGGGGACCCTATGCTGCCGCCACCGGCACCTCAGCTGGGGACCCAAGGTCGCCACCAGGAGCTGGTCCCGGACGAGGCGGCAAGGCCATGCAGCCGGTGAAGATTGGCCCTGGACCCAACCGGGACCCGACCACTTGTGGCCGTGTGGGGGGCAGGCTGCAGCAGTCCGGCCCAGAAAGGCTACTGGGCCGCACACACCTGCCCCGCCCCTGGGTCTGCCTGCTCTGCCCTGGGGGCGAGGAGGACCAGCCCAGAGGCCAGGCAAAGCACACCCGCCCCACCCTGCTGCCTTCGGCTTCCTGCCAAAGGCAGCGGGGAGCAGGGCAAAGCACAGCAGTGGGGTAGAGCTGCGGCACAGGCCCTGCACTGCCCCACTGGGAGTTGGACAGCGCGGGACCAGCAGGGCCCAGAGCGATCACCTTGTTCATGCCCCCCTAAGGATGGCCCTGTACGCCAGAGAATAAATGGACACAAATCAGACCTCAGAAATGGCAACATCCATAAACCACTAGGAGAACACTTCAATCTTCCTGGACACTCAGTAGCAGACTTGAAAGTTGCCAAACTACAACAGTAAAACTTCAAAAGCAGACTTCAGCGTGAAACTGCAGAGCTGGAACTGTTTTGCAAACTTGACACAATCAGACTGGGTCTGAATAGGGACTTGGAATGGTAACACATTACAAGAAGTAATTGTCCCTGTTCACACATCCTCACCTTCTAATCATCTTATGTAAATGGGCCTCATCTATCCTAACTGAACTGACTTTGCTAACACTTGCCCTTCTTTACCCTGGCATGTGTTTATATACCTCTCAACTGTAGTTTCCACTTCATGCATCTGACAAAGTGGGTTGGAGCCCACGAAAGCTTATACCTGAAGAAATTTGTTAGTCCTTAAGGTGCCACAGGGCTCTTGTTGGTTTTGCTGTACACAGATTAACACGGCTACCCCTCTGGATGTAGCAATGTGATGTATTTGGACATAAAGCCTTCAGCACGTCCAACTAGTACAAAATGCTATAGCATGTCTCCATTGCAGCACAGGTTCCCTTGAGTCAAGGGCATTGCTGCCTTAAAAATCCATTTGGGGCACATTCCCCCCGGAGGAGGGCCCACCAGAAGCCGCCTCCTACTGCCTGGCCCCAAAGGGCAACTCCGCGTCTGATCCTGCTGCCACTGGCCCCAAGGGTCCGAGCGGCTGAGCTCCAGCCTGCTCCCTGCCGCTGGCCCGGTGTGGGGGCAGAAATGAATCCCATCCCACCTGGTCCTGCACCTCTTTTCTCACCCTGCCCCCTGCAGTCCCATGCACCACAGCCCCAACCCCCTTTCCTTACACCTTCCTCCTGCCACAGACCCTGGCCCCGAGGTCCCATGGCCAAGCACAGCACTTATCTTGCTATGGAGCCAAGGAGTCTTCAGATGCAGCAGGTCCCAGGTGTTTACATTTCCTGCCTTGCTCTGCCCTAGGCTACGTGCCTAGGAGTGCATCTGGGCAGGAGTCTTAAAAACAGCTCCACCAGTCCCAACTCCCCGGTGAGACGTAGGGCACTCATCGACACATTTGGTGTTGTACTCACAAAATGAAAAACGAGCAGGATCTTATTCAGGGGGACATGGCAATATGCCACGTTTCTTGTGAGGAAAACGCAATTATGTTAATAGCTAATATCTAGTACCGTTACACACCACCACCCCCAGGTGTTCTGTAAAAGCAAGTAAGTTAAACACCTGACAGCAGCCCTGCAAAACCAGGTACAAATTCCTGGTCTGGCTATTGTGCATTGAAATTATATGGGTGTGTGACAGGCTGCTCCCCAAATCCGGTCTGCTATGACCCCTCACACCCCACTCCTGATCCCCAATTCACCACACCCTGCTGGGTGACCACTCACTCCTAAATCAGTCCACACCAGCCATCAGCATGTAATTGGTCACAGGCAGTGGGAGTAAATCCACTAGCCACACAGGCGTTGGTCCCCAAGCAGGCACACCCAGCCCCAGACACTACATTGTGAGCCACTGCCTTACAGGGATTGGGACCTACTCCCAATCACCTTAGTTTCAAATTCGTCCACTTAACAAAGAAGTGGATTGTGCTCAGCCTTTCACATCTACATCCTCTAAAGATCACACAGCTTTAGATAAAACAAATACTACTTTATTGATCAGAGTACGATTTCAAGTGAGAACATGGCCAATCAAAGCAGAATCATACTATAAATGAGTCAGGAGCGCCCACTATCAAATAAAAGGCATAAACTGCATACTAATCTAACATCACTACCTACACTGACCTCATAGTTCAAGATTATGCACAAGATGTTTGGCTGTTTGATGTTTTACAGCCATTCTCTGCCTATTCCAAAGCAGGGCCCAGATCTTGCTTGAAGTTGGTTGCAAGATGGTGTCTTCCAAGCGAAAGCCTGCAGCTTCTCCTCCCCAAACAGTCTCTGCGTCTTTGTTTTTACAAACTGCTGACAGCCCCTCCCCCTCTGTCCTGTTGTGTGAGACTCTTTACTTCTACCTGAGCCAGGGAGGGCATTACCCTTTGAAATATAAATCTCCGGCTACTGTGCTAGAGATAGTCCTCAGAATCTGGACCCTGTAACATGTTTCACAACTGCACACACATGTTGCAGTAAGAAACATGGCATTACAGCAATTTTTGTAGAATATGTTATGAGCATTCACAAAGGAACCTGGTATAGCCTAGCTGGCATCAAATCACATGATTACATTGCAAAATTGAACAGAAAAGTTACACAGATTATACCCTAGGAGTGCACGGATGTGCATCCCATCACAGGATATCAGCATAGAAAAAGCAAAGAATGATGCATCATTGGTATGGTATTTTCAGGGAATGGGCCTTCTCATGGACATCCTTCTTGAAATATTATAGTACAGTCTATTGTCATATTCTTTGTTCTGTTTGTCATAATGTGTATTGTAATGTGTTGCATGTGCTGTTGCATAAAGAGAATGTATCTTGAGTTAAAACCACAAACTCAAACTTTTTTCTAAATATGTTGCCTTATGTAATTGTTTTAAAGTGTGACCCATTCAATACCTTTTGGTTTGAAGGGTCAAAAGTGGATATGTAGTACTATAGATGAATTTATACCATAGAATTGCTTCCAACAAGAATTTTTGTCTAGAATAATGCTTCATTTACTTGAAACTCCATATTGTAACTAAAACTCCATTTTGAATTGTTTTCTTCATTTGTATTGCTCAGCCTGAGGCTTTGTACACACTACAAAGTTATCGCGTGGTAAGGCTCCTTAACACATGATAACAATCTGAGCGTACACACACAGCCCTCTTGCCATACAACATGTAAACCACTCAAATGAGGGTGGTAAGGCTTACCACGGAACAGTTGTTCCGTGGTAGAACCTGTGTGTACGCTCCTTGCATTTTTGACAGCCTCCGGAAATGCCCCAGAGTGCCAATCGAGGGCACTCTGGGACACCGGAGCAGTCATATTTGTCAATTTCACTGCTCTAACAGAGCAATGAAATTGACAAATAGTGGCATGAGCCAGACTGTGGGGGGCTCAGGGCTCAGCTGGCTGGCGGCTGGACCCCCGATAAGAACACCGCTGAGGCTCAGCTGTCTCAGGCCAGCTGAGCCCAGTTCCTGGTGGGGCTCAGCTGCCACTGGCCAGAGGAGCCTCGTCCCTGGGCTCAGCGGGACTCCACTGGCCGGCAGCAGCTGTGCTTCGCCAGGGACTGGACTCAGCTAGCCGGTGGCAGCTGAGCGCCGGCTGCCACAAGAGAGCCCAGTCCAGCTCTTATTGCGGGACAAGTCTGTAGTGTGTACATGGCCTACGTTTTGCTGAAACTTTGTTTAGATGTGAATTTAGTTTGGGTGTGTAAATGAAGGGTGTGTGTGATGGGATTAGTCTCCAAGGCAAGCCTGTCCTAATAAACCTTAATGGCTGAAGAGCAATGCCATCAAACCCTGCAAAAGCAAAAAGAATCTACAAAAAGCCCTATCAAGAACAAGATCAAAGTCACTTCTGCCATTAACTGTCGACTCATGGTCATACGGTACCCTAAAGCAGTGTGACACAGCAAGATCCATGGATAAAAAGATGGGTGAGATGCATAGCTTTGGGTAATGTTCTGCACAGCATCCAAGAGCGTTGGTGCACAGCTGTGTGCCTGACAGAGACCCCGCTCTTCCTCATGCCCTGGTTCCCTGGCCACGGAGCTGCCATGAGCTGCGAAGACCAGCCACAAACTCAAGCTCAAACAATCAGGACTAGTAACTATACATGACCAACAGCAGAACATCTGGGGGGGGGGGGGGAGGGTGTGTTGGCACTAGATATCAGCTATTAAACTTGGGGCTTGTGCCCCTTGTGCCTGGCAAAAGTGATGTCACTGCCTTGAGCACATCAGACTTGTCTCCACTTCCTATGCTGGAGTCCCTTAAAATATTAAGTCAAGTTCAAGGTCTCGGTTCTTATCTACAAGGTGTTTGAGGGCCTTGGCCCAAGTTAACTAAAAGACCAGCTAAACCTCTTAGATGAAGACAGTGGTCAATAACTACACTTTGGCACAGTGGAACTTCCTATTGTAACATTAAATATAATCTGTGTAAGAGAAAAAGATTTCATAGAGGTTGAGAATCACGTTGCTTAATACACTATTTAAAGCTCTCAGATATTACAGTCAGGGCTTTTCTTGTGATGGTGCTCAGAGGTACTAAGTACTGGCAGCCCTAGTACCCTGGCTGAGTACTGACACTTTTTTTTTTTTTTTTTTTTTACAAAAAACAAAACAAAACACTGATTGATAAGAATAATACGAGAACGCATGTAAATAAATGTTTTGATCGTCAAAAGTGTAACTTTTTTTGACAAACATTCTATAAAATTAAAGGATTTTTTTTTTTTTAAAGGATTGAGCTCTGTTTTGTCACACTACACTCTACAGTACACTCTACCCAACACACTATATCTAGCAAGGATCTTTTCATGGAAATCTAATTTCCCACTAAAGTGTTTTGGTACCATGTTGATATAGTTTCTAAAGATCCCTGAGATAGATATAATGAGTTCTGCATCTCTAAATGTTGTCTTAACCAGACTTATTTTGTTTCTGATTTGCTTCTTCAACAATGAAAGTTAGAAGAAATACTATTACTCTTTTTATAAAGTGGTCACAAGATGGCAACTCTTGTAACAGGGAATCCAGTTAATCAGATTTATCTTTCTTGCTGATAGACAAATATATGTGCTAAAATAGAAAGTAAGAAAAATAATCAATAACCACTGAAATCCTACTTAAAAGAATACTTTATATTTAGTATCTGAAAATTCTACTTCTTCATAAACATGACATTCACTTTGTTAATTCCAAAAATAAGAGCCTCATTTCTTGTATATTGTCACAACTCTATTGACCTCAAGACAGTGGAATTACTGACAATGTATGCCAGCTGAGAATCTACACCCAGATGAATAATTACAATTTGCAAGGCCCCACATAGGTCTAACCAAAACCGTGTTCAAAATAAGTAATTTCTAAAAAAGGCATAAAGATTTCTTAATGACTTGTTTGCCAGTTCTTGAATAATTTTATGTATGTGTTCACTCATGTCTAAAGTACTATGATCTTCTGTATTTTGAAGCAGTTTGTAAGGGGGAGAGAAGCATTTGCAGTATTGATACAGCTGCTGTCAGCAAATAAAAGAACTTATGATGTGTATAACAGATTGTACTCTGCTAATGTTGGCTACACAGGTTGACATAAATGCTGTTATTTTTTGCTGTATGACAACAGTTTCTGTTTAGAGGAATGGAAACAATCTTAAAAGTCTAATATTAGATGTTTCTTATTAAACTTTTTTGATTACAATAGCTAAGAAGTTAGCAAGCATACTTTAATACTGGAGTTGGTGTGGCAAATTATCCTGGTCCTGAATTGTAGACAATACTGTGGTAGGGAATGAGCAGATAATATCACTGA
This sequence comes from Pelusios castaneus, assembly GCA_007922175.1. Classification (NCBI taxonomy): domain Eukaryota; kingdom Metazoa; phylum Chordata; order Testudines; family Pelomedusidae; genus Pelusios; species Pelusios castaneus. The sequence goes on along the minus strand of ML685769.1, from coordinate 18,410,977 downwards.
CAGACTGCATTTTTCAAGAAAAATAACCTTGTACAGAAAATATATTCTTCGCCTCTGAAGTTCCAGAATTGATATTTTTTTATAGCCGTAATAGACTTTAAAATATGTTTGTGTGTTTTTGGGAAGAAGAAGGAAAAATGAAGAGAAGTACTTCTTTAAAGGTAGTTTCGGGCTCATATGCCTTTTGAGTTGATGTAGAAACAAAAGGAAGCTGCTTTAGGCAGTAGCTATAGAAACTAATAATCAATCTGCCCTCTTTGGGGAAGTAATGGACTGAAATAGTACTTACTACATATTAGGATCAGGTTCATAAACAGAAAAGCAAAGAAACATATGTAGAAGAGGCAAAGTCATGTCATCCTTTTGTTCGTCCCTAATTTACTTCTGCACAATGGTGCAGTGGTACATTATGAACAACAGCAAGTGGTTGTTTGGGGTTTTTTGTGCTTGTGTATGTGTGTAAAGTTTACAAAATAATCCTGTTCTGATTACTATTTTTGTTATAAGAGTAGTATTGAAAGTATGAGTTACTGTTGTACATTATCAATAAGAGAGGATTCCAGAGGTGAAAACAGAAAAGATGAGGCAATATAGATTATTATATGTGTAGTTATATCAACAATCATTTAATTTATTCATCATATTTATCTATTTTGCCTCATAACTGATATATTAATATATCAGTCATCTTGTTTCTCTTAATATTTACTCTTGTTGGTCTGTAGGCAGTATTTGTTTTTGCAGCCATACTGCTGAAGTACAGTAGAACCTCGATTATCCGGGTTAATAACTGGCGCCCGTGAGCCGGATAATCAAAAAGCACGGATAATCGAAGCTCCTGCTGATAGCCAACCAGCTGGGGGAATCGAGCCGGTTCCCCAGCACAGTCCAGGGGTTCAGGTGGCCGCAGGAGCTCCGAGGGAGCTCCTGCAGCCACCCGATCCCCCAGCTCTCATCAGGAGCTGCGGC
>ML685769.1:18399040-18409608 GCA_007922175.1 Pelusios castaneus | reverse complement strand
GTTAACCGAATGTACAGTTAATTGAGGACCGGATAATCCAGGTTTCACTGTACATTTATTTAGTGTAGTCATAGACTATCTAAACTGTCATTTGTTTTAAACATAAAAAAGCTGAAAATGATAAGAAGTTATGATAAGAAGAAGTTCAATTATATGTACTGTATGAAAAAACTTATTGGACCATCTTGGCATGTTTAGTTAATGAACCATTGTTCTTTGCAGTATATTTTCTACTATAGTGATTGTCTAAATGAATCATGATTCTTGGCAGATGTGACCCAAACCAGTGTGTAAAACTAGAATTTATGATTACCTCTGTCTTTTGGATCCATGCTAACAGCCTCTGACATGAACTATATAAAAGAAGGATGCAGTTCCAACCACTCTCAATACTTTGCATGCCATAGTAGCTGGCTTGTTTTCTCCATTGGTGTCACATCTTGAGTTGGGTTTTCTTCCTAGCCTGTTAGGAAATTTACACTGTTGGATTGTAACTTCCTTTTCCTCCCTTCCTAGCGGGTTACCTGAGACTAGAGTTATCAGAGGGGTTGGAATAGGCAATATCCACATTTTGACATTGTCAGGCAATAGCAATGGAGGTGAATTATAATCCTGATAAACAAGTATGATAGAATCATCTTGTGGACAGTCTGAGTATTCCCTATTGGATTCCCCCAATGGAATGTGAGGGGTGTGATGCAGGAAACTTATTCTCAGATTGTCCATGGTTCATTGATATGTTGGTTGTGGTCATGAAAGAAAGTTTTGCTACCTGTAAATACTAAGAAAAATTGTTCCAGCTCAGTGGACAGAGAGTCATACTTCAGTAGGGACTATTCAATCACTTTGCAGGATTCAGCCAAAGTGCTAAGTAAGTTGCAGGATCAAACCATAGTCTCATGAAAAGCTAATTTCATAGATGTTCCATTTCTGGAGAAACTCGTGTCTAAAATGTAGAACTATTTTCCTCCCGATGTGTACCAGAGACCTTGATCAGTTGCTGATATTACTGATTTTTGTTTGTTTAGGAAAGAGATGATTTAGTGTTGGAGAAATATATATTAATCTATATTTTTAACATTCTAACAGATTGTAGTACTGACAGATAGTGTTGAACTTGTTTCAGATTATAGAAGTTGCCATTCCTGCTGTTCCTTCATTCACAAGGTTTTGCACATTGTTACTTCTCTCCATTCATATTCATTTTCGATAAAACGCATTATTAAGTTGCACATCCTCAGCAGCTTAAACCTCGAACCACTGCACTCTAGCCATTAACCCTTTTAGAGACAATGCAGAGTTTGACACCATCATAATTACAACTTTTTAAAAAAAGGAAAAATCCCCCCTTGCTTAGATTTCATAGAATAATAGGGATGGAAGGGACCTCATGAGGTCATCTAGTCCAACCCCCTGCTAAAAAGCAGGACCACTCCCTCTAAATCACCCCAGCCAGGGTTTTGTCTAACCAGGTCTTAAAAATCTCCAAAGATGGAGATTCTACCACCTCCCTAGGTAGTCCATTCCAATGCTTCACCACCTTCCTAGTGAGAAAGATTTTCCTAATATCCAACCTTGACCTCCCCAGCTGTAATTTGAAACCATTCCTCCTTGTTCTGTCCTTTGTTACCATCGAGAACAGCCTAGCTCCCTCCTTTTTGGAGCACCTCTTCAAGTAGCTGAAGGTTGCTATCAAATCTCCCCTCAGTCTTCTCTTCTGTAGACTAAATAAGCCTAGTTCCTTCAGTCTCTCCTCATAAGTCATGTGCCCCAGCCCCCTAATCATTTTGGTTGCCCTCCGCTGGACTCTTTCTAATTTGTCCACATCCTTTCTGTAGTGGGGAGCCAAAAACTGGAGACAGTATTCCAGATGCGGCCTGACCAGTGTCGAATAGAGGGGAATTATCACATCCCTCGATCTGCTGGCAATACTCCTACTGATGCAGCCTAATATGCCATTGGCCTTTTTCGCAACAAGGGCACACTGTTGGCTCATATTCATCTTCCCGTCCACCATAACTCCCAGGTCCTTTTCTACAGCGCTGCTACTTATCTGATCGGTCCCCAGCCTGTAGCAATGCATGGGATTTTTCTGTCCTAAGTGCAGGATTTTGCACTTGTCTTTGCTGAACCTCATGAGGTTTCTTTCGGCCCAGTGTTCCAATTTGTCCAAGTCTCCCTGGATCCTGTCCCTGCCCTCCAGAGTATCTACCGTTCCTCCCAGCTTGGTGTCACCCGCGAACTTACTAAGCACGCAGTCTATCCCATCATGAAGGTCATTAATGAAGATGTTGAACAGAACCAGTCCCAGTACTGACCCCTGGGGCACTCCACTCGTTACCGGTTGCCAACTAGACATTGAGCCATTGATGCCTACCCGCTGAGCCCGTTGATCTAGCCAGTTTTCTATCCACCTTAGGGTCCACTCATCCAACCCATACTTCCTTAACTTGCCGACGAGAATGCTGTGGGAAACTGAATCAAAAGCCTTTCTAAAGTCGAGGTATATCACGTCAACGGCTCTTCCCATGTCCACAAATTCAGTCATCTCATCATAGAAGGAAATCAGGTTGGTCAGGCACGATTTGCCCTTGGTGAATCCATGTTGACTGTTCCTGATCACTCTATTTTCCTCCAAGTGTTTCAGGATGGATTCTTTGAGGACCTGCTCCATGATTTTCCCAGGGATTGATTTGAGGCTGACCGGTCTGTAGTTCCCTGGATCCTCCTTTTTCTCTTTCTTGAAGATAGGTACTATATTTGCCTTTTTCTAATCCTTCGGGATCTCCCCCGTTTGCCCCAACTCCCTCAGCACCCTCGGATGCAGTTCATCCGGCCCCATGGACTTGTGCACATCCACATTTGTATTCTGACTTTTAGTAATTCATCTAAAATAATCTCACTGAGTGACACCAATACAGCTAAGAAGAGCAAATTATTCCACTGTGTAGGAAGGATAGAAAGTATGGCAAGAGATCACCATGGCTTGAGAAGGAGATTTTCAATAATCTAAAAATAAAGAAAGAGTCCTACAAAAAGGGGAAACTAGGTCAAACCACAAAAGAGGACTATAAACAAATAACACAGTTATGTAGGGGAAATATCAGAAAGACCAAGGCACAAACCGAGATCAAACTAGCTGAAGGCATAATGGGTAATTAAAAAACATTTAAAAATACATTAGAAACAAAAGGAAGACCAAGGATAGCATAGGAGCATTATTCAATAAAGAGGGAAAAATAATAACAGAAAATGTGGAAATAGCAGAGGAATGATTTCTTTGTTTCGGTCTTCACTGAGAAGGTTGGTGGTGATTGGATGCCTGAATAGGGGAGGGCAGTAAAAATGGGGTAGGATCAGAAGCTTAACTATGGAAAGAACAAATTAAATATTACTTAGACAAGTTAGATGTCTTCAAGTCACCAGGCCCTGATGGTATGCACCCTAGAATATTCAAGAAGAGAACTCAGGAGATATCTGAGCCATTGGTTATTATCTTTGAAAAATTATGGGAGATTAAACAGGTCCCAGAGGACTGGAAAAGAGCAAATATAGTGCCTATCTATAAAAAGAGAAATAAGGATAACCCAGGGAATTACAGACCAGTCAGTCTCTGTACCAGGAAAAATAATGGAGCAAATCATTAAAGAATCAATTAGCAAACATCTAGAAGAAAATATGGTATTAAGTGATAGTCAACATGAATTTGTCAAGAACAAATCATGTCAAACCAACCTGATAGCTTTCTCTGACAGGGTAACAAGCCTTGTGGATAGAGGGGAAATAGTAGATGTGGTATAGCTAGACTTCAGTATATCTAGACAGTCTCGCATCACCTTCCCATTAACAAATTGGGGATGTACAACGTAGCTTATGGAGCTACTATAAGATGGGTGTAAAACTGGTTAGATAACCACTTCCAGAGAGTAGTTGTCAACAGCTTACAGTCATGCTGGAAGGGCATAACGAACAAGGTACCACAGGGATTCTGGGTTTGGTTCTGTTCAATATTTTCATCAGTGATTTAGATGATGGCATAGAGCGTACACTTGTAAATTTGCAGATGATACCAAGCTGGGAGGGGCTGCAAGTGCTGGGGAAGCTAGGATCATAATTCAAAATGATTTCGACAAACTGATGTAATAGTCTGAGGTAAATAGAATGAAATTCAATAAAGACAAATGCAAACAGAGTACTCCACTTTGGAAAGAACAATCCATTGCACACATATAAAAGGGGCAATGACTGCCTAGGAAGGAGTACTGCGGAATGGGATCTGGGTATCCTAGTGGATCACAAGCTAAATATGAGTCTACAGTGTAACATTGTTGTAAAAAAAAGCAAACACCATTCTGGGATGTATTAACAGGATTATTGTAATGAGGCATAAGAAGTAATTCTTCCACTCTACTCCACACTGATTAAGCATCAACTGGAGTATTGTGTCCAGTTCTGGATGCCTCATTTTAGGAATGATGTGAAGAGACTTCTCTGGGGAGAAGATGAGAGAACAAACAGTACATGATAGATCACACTGATTAACATACTACTAGACAGCAGCCAGTATGGTGATGAGGACAGTATGAGAACCTATATGGAATAGCCTTAAGCACTGTTGGTGATCTACAGCTTTTCCACTATTTGTAAGTTTTTCCTAGTTTAGAAGATGGGTGCGGAACAGTGAGCCTTAGGGGATTGTGTGAAGCCCAGTCCTGACTTTTTCTACATAACACTATTATTCGAAACATGATGTAGCCTAAATACAAAGATGGGTAGAAGACACATCAAAGAGAAGGATTTTAAATGCACTTTTAGAATTTCTATCTATAGTGTCGTATGAATGCATAGATTATGTCACAACATTCTCATTTTATTAGTAAAGCAATACATCATGATTCATCTTTTAGACTTGAGTGATTTGACTTGCTCTTTCTATTTACAGGTAGATTGATAAATCAAATTAATATAATATTTTCTCACCAACAGCATCTCTGTTGATGCACTGCAGCAGAAGGCAGGTATATATTTTATTTCTTCGGCTCCTGAACACACTTACAAATCATGGCTAAACAAAAAGAAAAAAAGGTAGAAAATGTTCATTTTGTAATTTAAAGGGTGCATTCCTACACAGCAGTGGAATTATGGCTGAAGGTTTTGCACCTGTTGTGGCAGGGTTTGGTGCTACCTTGGGTTAGTGTGTTCGGGTCTATGGGAACCCAGGTACTCAAATACTACAGAATACGGTCAAAGGAAAAAGTCTGGGATACACACCTTAACAAGTTTACAACCACCTTCAACAACCAGGGACACTCCACCAGGAAAATATATTGCATCTTGGATCAGGCCAACCTAATTTCCAAAAAAACCTGCTTTATACAGGAGAAACAAAAACACTGACCGCACACCCTCAATTGTCACCTACCATCTCTCACTGACATACTGAAATAACACCCTTTTCTGGCCTTCAAAACAATCCCCCAAACCTCACCAAGCTGATGCTCGAGAAGCCAGCTCCCCACAGACCAGGACATACCAGCTCAAAGTGGCACCACTACATATGCAAATCCTTAAAATGTATGTCCACTGCTACAATTATTCATACGCCACCTTTCAAGATGCATGAACATACCTTCACCACATACCTATCATAACATGTGGTGTACTCATCCATTGAATCACATGCCCCAGTAACTACATGGGAGCAACTAGATAATCTCTATGCTCTCGAATGAACACGTGCTGAGAAAATTATAAACAATAAAAAACACCCTCGCACACATGGCTGTACCCTTTCCACAAAATAACACCATATTTGACTGCTCAGTCCTTGTCATCAAAGGAAACCTGCACAACATCATCAAAAGATGAGCCTAGAAACTTAAATTCATGATTCTGCTAGACACCAAATGTCACGGACTTAATACAGACACTGGTTTTATGTCTCATTACAGTAATGATCTGTACCCCACTAACTGTCCTTTGTCCTGTGATTAAAGAGGGTTTAATTGCCCACATCATTTTGAATGATTTCTTGCAACACATGTTAATTCCTTAAATTTAACAATCTGTTCCACTTCGTATTTAACTTTTTCCCAGATCACATCTCTTTAACCACAGAATTTGATCCAATAAAACATATTACCTCATCCTTTTTGTCTCTCTCATATCTTAGGACAGGTGGCTATAACAACATTGTTTTATCTGAGTAAAAACAGCCCATAGTAGATAGTAGGAATATTATGAACTAGACTGCTGCCTTTTCAAAGAAGTATTCCCAAGTATTAGAATCAAATTAAAAAAAAAATCATTAGGACATTTCCTGTCTTTCATTTTAGTATTTTCTGTCAGCAGTTACCCTATCTCCCTTTCCCTTATAGCACACTCCCACTTTTAAGAAGGAAAAATTTCTTCATCAGAGATACAGCTCATATAAGACACTCTAATCCATAAAATATTAATTCTCTAAAACCTCTTTGATTTTAAGGAAACTGGTTCCTACCAGAAAAAAAACTGAAAAAGATTAAGGTGTTCTCCTTACATACCAAATAAGAAAAAGTCATGACAGTTTGATCATGTTATGACACACAAATATCTTCTAATGGTTTTGTGGAAATTATATAGATTTTCTGAAGATACATTTTTGAGTAATGAAATCACTGAACTGGGTGCAGCAGCCTCAGCGTTTGTCAAAACATTATTTTTTCTTTACATGAAAGTGTTTAATTGCCTGAACCCAGTGACAGAAAAGTACCGGTAGATGCCATTTTCAGCACATGATTTGAAGTCATGACTATAGGCATAGCTTGAAATATGTCACATTTTGAGAGCTCAGATGATCAGGCTAAAATGAAAACTCGGTTAAATACAAATTTATCTGTAGAATGCTCCCATTAACTAGGATGGGAGTGGAGGAGGAGTGGGGGATATTCAGCAGCACATATACTGTAAATAGATTTTTCGTTTTTTAAATCCTCCAAGCATTTCCTATTATGGTTTTGAGATCAGATATCACGAATCACAAGAAGATCTCTAGTATCAGCAATGTTATGAAAATAGGTGTTCTGGGATAGCAATAAACTAGAAAGTGCCAGTATATTCTAAATAAGCAGTCTCTCAGTACCCTGGGTGAAATTCTGGCCCCCTTGAAATCACAAGTTTTCACTTATTTTTGTAGAGCAGATCATCACTCATGTACTGAATGAAAGTCTCTTTTTAGGAGAGTTGGAATCCTCCAGTATCATTGAAGTAGACTCTAAAATTATAGTTGGTTTTGGTTTCTAGAGTACTGAACTTGCAGTAAGTTTTCAGGAGGATGTTAAAAATCTGTTAATATCTGAGCAAGTTCCAGAGAATGCATCATTACTATATGGATCTCCTGTTTGTTACGGTGGTTTTGTACCTGGACAGATTTCAAGATATCAAAGAAACTGTGCCTTCGGTCATTTATACTTTGGCAGGAATAGATCCTAGGGTCAGGGAAGCTGCTATTTGTTTCTCATGTTTCTGGTCAAACAACCTACAGTCCTATGTTTATTGCTCTCAGAGATCTGTAAACTATCAGTAAGGGGACGCTATCCTTATTTTGCTGGAAGTATATTCCAATAAGTCTCTGGGTGTCATGCAAGACAAAAAAAGGAGCTATGTTGTTAGCCACAACTTTAAAATCTACAGGAAAAAACGAGAGTCCTGTGGCACCTTAAAGACCGAAGAAATTTGTTAGTCTTTAAGGTGCCACAGGACTTTTTTTTTTTTGTTTGTTTTTTAAATGTTTGTATCCTTAGTTTATCTAACATTCATTTCTTAGTTTCAGTTAATGTAACACTGGGAAATTATTTTGTCCCACGAAAGCTCATATGATAAATAAATCTGTTAGTCTTTAAAAGTGCCACAGGACTCTGTTTGTTTTTCTGCGATAGACTAACACGGCTACCCTTTTGGGAAATTATATTTTCCAAGCTGCTATTAGTTCATCTCTTGCATTTTTATTGAACATTACTAGCCAGAGCACATCATCCGAAACTGATATATCTTTTAAATTAGAAGAAAATATTTTCTCCCTGTAAACTGTTTAATTGAGATCCTCCAATCTGAACCACTCCTTGTATTGAATGAACTAAGCAGAGGGTAGGTGTTTTTTTAATCTATTCTGTGGGGGTTTTTTGTTTTGTTTTTGTTTTTGTTTTTTTTTTAATCTTAGGGAAGAACTCCAGTAGTTTCCCACAGAAGCAAAATAACACATGTTTTGGCAGGAAAATTCTTTGTATTAATTGGTTCATTTGCATGCCTGTGATGAGTTGTAAATCTACTGTAAATCTGTCGTGACCTATCATTCACACTGGTGGCTCTAAATCATAGAATGCCAATTTAGAGGCAGGGACATTTCTTTTTGTTTTCAGGACTTCATAGGGTGAAAATAAATTTGGTGTTTTTATTTACTGATTCAGAATTTGTGGTGGTAGAAGCTTCTTCAGTATTTACTCTTTAAAATTATTAGTTGTAAATTCCCCCCCCACCCCATCCAACCCATGTAAAGTTTTATATATACACACCAACTCCAACTACTGTATATTCAGACGTTAATTCAGTGCTAATTTATATCTCCTGCAACCTCTCTGACTCTAGAAGTTGAAGCCCATGGAGTTCCATTATATGTAGATCACAATTGGAATTTGGCTATTATTAATTGACAGTAATAAATCCCCCTCTCCCCCCAATTTTGTTTTTTTTTGGAAAATAAAACCTAATAACTTCCACTCCTAGTCTTGCCTCAGGCTCTTTTCTCAATCTACGTCCCTGCCCTTTTGGTCTCCCTCTCTCCCCATCTACATCTAAATTAGTCAGCTTCCTCCTCTACCCTGCCTAGGTCCAGCATTAGCAAACTTGAGAACCCAAGAGAGTCAGATTGCCTTCACTCATTTCTGATACCCAGCCTCAGCCGACTCCGCGGTAGCTCTGTAATTGCAAAGAGAAATCCTGTTCATACACATTCTGAAGCATGCTCAATGTAAACTGGTTCTTCAGGGAATGTATCTTACAACGTTTTACCAACTCAACTGAGCATGTGCAAATTGCAGTTTTCCAGAAACTTATAACTTGATTAAATGCAGGTGAATTGTCATAGGATTGGAAAAATTCACATCCCTGAGATATAGGACACTGCCTGTCACACTTCATGTCCCTTATACAAAGCATGGAAGTGCTAGATCTTTTCAAAAGAGATCACCAAAATTTTTTAAAAAGAGGAAAAAATATATTGCCCATAGCCTCATTTTCAGAAGTGACTGAACCATTTTGGCTAAACTTCCCAAGACATAAGCCTGAGGCAGGTAAGCGTTACAGAATATTTCAGCCCAAATGGTAAAGTTTGGCAAAGTATAAGTACAAAGACCTGAACCTGCTTAGTACCATGGCAAACACACCATTACAAGCATTTAAATCTTTTATTAAAAATTAAAAAGACATATATAGTTAAACATTTGAAACATAAACTATTATATTAAGGCTTTCATTTTAATAGCATTTCTTGTTACCTTTGCATTTAGTTATAGGGAGATTTATGGGACAGAACCCTTGTTTGATAGTGTTTTATGTGGCAACAAAGATGGCAATAACTCAGTAACTGGCCTTTTTGGGGAAAACAGAAAAAGTTAATTGCAATGGCCTGGAACTGCTGTTGCTAAAGTACAATCTCATTTCATACCAGGTGACATTTGGTATTCAGCTGAAGCCAGTTGACGTGGTGATATCAGCTGGGTCCCTTTTTGGCCTGGTCTGGTCAGAATATCTGTTGAGTACAGGGTGACGAAGGCCTCAGGTTTCAGGAGATGGTGAGCTTGCTCCAGTAACCAGTTTTTCTTCTTTGAGTGTTGTCCCTGTGAGTGCTCCACTTCAGGTGTCAGCTTGCCTGGCGCTGTTGATCAGAGATTTTCGTAGTAGTCTCCGTGCAGGCCGCGTGTGAGCAGCTGGCTTCTCGCATGTTGAGAGCGAGCCAACTGTTGCTCACGTGACCAACCCCCTCAGTTCCTTCTCAACCACCTTGGCCTCAGACAGCGCTCCCGAGCACTCTTTTCACTCAGATAAAAAATGCAAAAAAGACCTTTTAGATAATATTTTAGTCATAGTTTTAGTAATAGTTCGTAGTTAGTTACAGTTGTGATTTAAAAAAAAATTCTTTTCGCTCAGTTACTGTAAGTCATTTGCCATTAATGTTACTATGCCTGGTTCACCAGTTTTTAAAAGATGCAAGCAATGTAGAGAGGCTATGCCAATCTCAGATGGGCATTCCCAGTGCATAAAATGCCTGGGCAAGGGACACGTAGCTTGTAAATGCCCTCACTGCTCCAAGATGAAAGTGCGCACCTGGTGCGACACGGAGGTAAGACTCAAACTTCTCCTGCTTGAAAAGTCTCTACAACCAGAATCTGAGGATAATAATGCAGGAAAAGATAAAACTCAGAGCCCTCATCATTCTGGCTATGTCTACACTTGTAAATTTAAGTCAACTTTAGCTAAGTCGACTTAAGTAAGCTGACTTAAAATCGACTTAGTTAAGTCAACTTAGCATGTCC
>ML685769.1:18336586-18385860 GCA_007922175.1 Pelusios castaneus | reverse complement strand
CCCAGCAGATCTCTCAGAGATAGCCTTTTCAGGCATATGGGTTACATAGACATAGTCCTAGATAAGTAGTTTTTTCCCCAAAAGTTCAGTCTGGCTGATTTAAAAAGAACCAGGATCAAAAAGTTAATGGAAATCTCACATTCCTTTAGGGGCGTTTCCAGTTAATGGATCAAGAGCCCCTCCCCTACCCTTTGTTATTCTGAAACAGAATTTTATTTCTGTTCATAGCCAGGGTGTTCTACTGCATGCTATAATGTTCCTTTTTACTGCCAAGTGGTTCATGTTATCTTTGATGATTTCCCATTGACTGTTTTGAGATTTGGAAAGGGTAGACAATAGAACCTCGAATTACCTCACCAGTGCATTTAAGGAGGGGTAACAATTCCCTCTTGCTTGAATGAGTCATGTCTGAGGCACATTACCCCCTGATGAGTAATTTCTACTCCAAATCTATAAAGCATACTTTCATAAATGCATTATTTAAATATTACCCATACATACATCTCACAATGATTATGAGATCCTTCTGTAGATACCTTACAGGTTACTCTTTATGGATAAATATCTTGTAAAACATGTTTTTGCAGTGAGTTTTTCAGATCCCATGTAAAAGTTATTTGTAAATAACAGGAATCTTTTGCCAAGTAGTGTCTATGTCACAGCTTCATTTCTTCATAAATAAATTCTGTGATAGGTGAGATTAATTTGGATTTACAATTTTACAAAGGGGCCAAGTGGGGTGCAAGGGTCTGGTAGAAGACTAGAGCTATCCCATTGGTTTATGACTGTGGGCAGTTTTCCATTTTCTCTAACATCGTTCACAATGTGAGAGCGCTCTGGGTTGCCTAATATGGAGTAACAGCTTCTACATTGCATCTGCAGTTACAGGACTAACAAATTTTCCAAGTCCAGAATCTCACTCTCTAAGGCCCCAATTCCCTTAAAAAACTGGGTAATTTAAAGTATGTGAACAGTCCCATTGAAGTCAACAGAAATACTCACATGTTCAGTCTTAAGCATGTAATTAAGTACCTTGCTTAATCAGATCCTGAGTAAATATAGTTTTTCAGCCAAAATGTACATTAGGAATTAAAGTTGCTTTAGTAATCGTCAGGATTACTGTACTGGTTTTTCTGTTTAGGATTTCAGAAGAAAGGAAATGACAAAATCATGGTCCTAGGGTCTTGGTAAAGATACACAAACCCCTTCCTAACTTGTCCTTTTTGAACAGGCAGCCATGATATAAGAATACTTTCTGAAAATAGGAACAGAAGTTTTTAGAAGCTATTTGTTTCAAATAGGTGAAACCCCCGATAAATATAAGAAGCAAATTGACTTCTGATTCATGTACAGATGGCTGTTCTGAAGCTATATAATTTAGTGGATTTTTTACAAAACATAAAGTTAAATTTAGGTGCAATCATGATGCATGAACACATGGAATAACTATGTCCAACCATATTTTTGAAGATGGGGCTGGTTTCTCAGTTGTTAGGGATCACCTGATCTCAGTTATTAGAGTAGTACAGCCAGTGCTACTCTGAAATCCAGCTCCAAATTTACTAAAATAGATTCTGTGCTGCTGCCTTCAGAGATGCACAGCCTATTGGTTACTGTGGCTACTGGTATAAGTTAGAACCAGTCCCGAGGTTGTTCTAAATTCATGGGGACCTCCCTTTGGTTTCTTGTTGGCTGCTCCCCACCCCAGAATGACTGCTATGGCCTATCTCCCTCTTTCCCCTGAGTTCTCTCCTGACTACCCTATGCTGGCATGGGAAAGTTCTTTAAGTAATTACACATTTGTTTCACTGTAGATGTAAATGCATATTGTGCACCATTGGACATTTTTTCTTTAGCAGTTTCTGTAAGGAACAATGTGAGCACCCTCTGCCCTTGTACCTTGCATACTGCTGCATGCAAGCATAAAGGACCACACTGTCCCTGACTGCCCTCCTTCCTACCAGGTGGTTCATGGAGCTACAATCTTTGCGTCTGCAAATCTTCCCTCTTTAGTATACATATTACCGTAGTGTTAGTTTTTATTCTAAATGTAGTGTATGAGTGCGTACCATAGATATAAGAATAACTTTAGAATATTTCTCTAGAGTAGGGTTGTGATGGATACCAACTATGTCTGAGCCATGTAGGAGTGCTTCCCCTGCTTTGACTGAATCCAAAGTCTTATCCAAATTGCTGGCACCTAAAAGTAGGCTACATAAGTCTGTCTAAGACTGGATACTGAAGCCTTCAAAGTCTATGGTTAGGGCACTGATCTGAGGCAAGAACTCGGGTATACGCTCAAAGAAAGTGCACACCCAGGCAGTGTCCATAAACCAGCTGGGAATGCTGATTCCAAAACCCAAGAAGGGTTCACTGAGATCAGCCCCTGAAAGACTGATGCACCTTTTGTTACTGCGGGAGCCCTTCCCTGTGCCTTTTATACCCAAGGCTTTCAAGACAGCCAGAGAGCTACTCAACTTGTCAGTGCTGGCTTCCATCACTATTCAGGAGTCTTGCCTGGTACCAGGATTGGTGCAGTTCTGACTACAGCCTAGAACAGTGGTTTTCAAAGTTGGGGTTTGGACCCAGTACTGGGTTGCAGACCTCAGGTACTGGGTGTCAGTACCCCCTGTTGTCACCACCAAAAGACTGGGATGCATTGTTCAAAGATGTAACTGTTGGGTCGTGGGCATAAATGATTTTTTTCAACTGGGTTCTAAGGAAAAAAGTTTGAAAACCACTGGCCTCGAACACCATTTGGTACTGGTGGTTTCCACAGTTGTGGAACTTCTCTGCAGGGTTCCATCTAAAAGGAAGATCTTGTGATGCAGTGATGCAGTGATCTTGGTAGTACCCTTATCTCCAGATTCAGAGTTGGTCTCTCTGGTATAAATGATCTGAGTAAGCGGACTCTTCATCAGACTCAGGTGGAGTGCTTGCTTATCACAGCACTAGCCACAGCCTCAGCATCCTGAAGACCAATGTCCTATCCATAGCTGCATCCCACCTCGAAGTATAGGCTGTTTTCAACCTCTAGGGGGCTTCCCTCTATATTTGAAAGCCTTTTCAGTCCCTTCCTGGCCTTCTACATTGGCTAGACACCAGGAGCATCTGCAGTTAGGTCTCCATCTTCACTCTTCTAGTACCAGTACTGATTGGGGAATCCATGTGTTCAAGACTCTCCTGTGGAAGAGTTGGAGGAAAGACCTCCTTTACAACTGTTTGCCTCTCTTTTTCAATGCCTGATGAGGCACAAGTGACTGACTCTACTTCTCCTCCTGAAGATTTCAAAGTGTATCAAGACTCGTTGAGGAGGGTGGCGGTAGTTCCAGATAGCCATCCAGAGGAGGTGCAGGAAAGATTTCATGGGCTCATGTACTTTTTAGCCTCTGCAGGATCTTCAAGAGTGGGCACTCCCCCTTAATGGGACTCTCCTGGAACTGGTCAAGGTTTTATGGAAGACCCCCACTTAGAAAAAGATATTATGGCCCTTCACAGAGATTTGAGCACTTCTATAACCACCCTCCTTCAGGTTCCCTGGTATTTGTTGCAGCTAACAAAGAAGAGAGACAGTAACAGCAGTCCTCCATTTCAAAAGGGAAAGAGGCAGAAAGATAGACCTGTTCAGCTGGAAACTCTATTATGTAGGAAATTTACAGGGCAGGATCACAAAAAAGCAGGCTCTGCTGGGTCACTGTGATTTGCTGAAAAAATGTTATGAATTTCAGAGACAAACTTCTTCATGACCTTCTGTAGTGTGGAGGGCAAATTAGTTGCCAGAATAGCATTTCAGGAAAGCCTGGATGTACTGGATTCTGCTTCTATGTGGCATTCATCTTGGCTGCAGTCATCAGTTCTTCCCCTGGATGTGCAAAAAAAAAAAAAACCCAACCCCCCCAAAAAGCATTCATGACCTCCCATTTGAAAGCCCCTTTCTATTTCTTCCTCTTCAGCAGCTGCCAGTTCTTCTTATCAAATTAGGTCCTCTAAACAACTGTTTCGACCTGTTGATCAAGAGCAGCTGTCCACTTTCCAGAGCACTATCTTTACCCAGTCCAATTTTTGCCAATTGCCCATCTCGCTTCCTAAGTGCTTGGACCTGCATCACCTCAGCTCAGTGGGTCTTATACATGGTGGAACTGGTATACACACTTGAATTTATTTCTGTCCCTCTTACCACCCTTCTTCACCATCCCTCTTTTCCCATCCCTACCACTCACAGGTAGCATGCACCTTCACGAGATCCAGTCGCTTCCTCTCATGGGGGCCACAAAGGAAATACCCATGTTCTTCAGAGTGAGGGAATTTTATTCCCATTACTTTCTAATCCTGAAGGCAAAGGAAATCTCAGGCCAATTTTAGAGTTAAGATAATTAAACAAACACCAAAAGAAAACAAAATTCCAGATGGTTACTCTAGCATCTGTTATCCCTTCCTTTGAGCCCAGGGACTTGCTTTCTGCTCTCAGCTTAAACAACACTTATTTTCACATGGTGAATCACCAGACCCAGAGAAAATTTCTCATACTCATGACCAATAGATCCCACTACCAATTTACAGTAAAATGCATGGCAGTAGTAACAATATTCCTGTGAAAGTCAGGAATCCACGTGTTCCCTTACTTGGACAACTAACTAGTGAGAAGGTGGCCCAGGTCTTAGGTACTTTCCAGCATAAACACTATTCTATCCACTTTGATGTTCTGGGGCTCCCAATCAATACATAAAATTCTATCCTGTTCAAAGAATAGGACCAGTCCTTGACTCTACAAAGGCCAGGGCTTTCCTGCCAGAGGTTCCAAACAATGTAACTAATTGCTCTAGATCTGAAGGCCCAACCTGTCACCATGGTTCAGAAGAGCCTCAAACATCTTGGAGACTTGGTAGTGTGCACTGACATTGTACAGCATGCCAGACTGCAGCTCAGAAAGCTTCAGAGTTGGCTAGCTTCAACATATTCACCAACCTGTCATCCTATGGCCATGGTGCTTCAAGTACCTGCTCAGGTTCTGTCCTACCTGGACTGGTGGTAGATCCTGCAGATATTTGTGAGGGAGTTCCCTTTGCTTCTCCACAACAGGCACCTTACTCGAGTTGCAGATGCATTAGTTATAGGTTGGGAAGCACTCGTAGGTCCCCAACAGACTCAGTGCCTTTGGTCTCCCCAGGATCTAATCTCCATATAAATATCACAGAGCTTTGGATCATCCATTTAGCTTACTTCCTTCCACATATTGGGATGCAATTGGTTGGTGCTCAGAGAGAACACAACAGCCATGTTCTATGTAAACAAGCAAGGTGGCATGTTGGTGATATTAGGTGGCAATTGACAGTTATGCCAGAAGGCATTCCTTCTTTGGAATTTCTGACTTGCCAGTTCCATCACCCTAGATGTGGCTTCCTTTCTGGGAGTTCAGAACACTGTGGCAGGTCATTCACAGGTCACTATGACTAGTGACTTTTCGGGACATATCCAGATCCATTTTACAGCGGAGGGGAACTCTGCAAGTGATTTTGTTTGCAACAAAAGCAAGCAAAAAATGTCACCTCTTTTGTTCTAAAGTAAGACATACTCTGGGTTCATTGACAGGTGCTTTCTTTTTACCTTGGTCATAAAGCCTCTTGTATATCTTTCCTGCAGTTCCAGTCCTGTCCGAGACCTTTTTGCAAAGTCAAGCAAAGTTCCATCAGCATGGGTCTCTCAGTATGGGTTTTCAATTCTCTTAGGCCTTGTACACACTGCAAAGTTATTGCGCGATAAAGCCCTTTATCGCGCGATAACAAACAGAGCGTACACACACAACTTACAGTTATTCCGCGTTAAGTCCCTTCTTTTTGCGCAAAATGTAAACCACCTAAACGAGCGTGGTTGCTGCTAACGCGGAATAGTTGTTGTGCGATGGCCCGTGTGTGTACGCTTCTCGCGCAATGTGAAAATTCCGGAAATGGCCCACAATTCAAATTCCCTCCCTTCTGCACTTCCGCCTGTACTCTATCGCCGTGACGTCATTTTTCCCGACCTCCTCTTCTGTCCTGCGAATTTTTGAATTCCCCACTCTCCCTTCTGCCTCGCTGTTCAGTGCTGCTGCCTCTGTGTGCTTCGCTTGCAATGTCGTCGCGCCGCAGCAAACGAGCTCCAGCCTGGACAGCAGCAGAGGTGATGGACTTGATAGGCATCTGGGGAGAGTCCGCCGTGCAGTCACAGTTACGGGGCAGCCGGAGGAATTTTGACATTTTCGGTCAAATTTCAAAAGCCATGACCGAAAAGGGGTACGAGCGAGACACCCTGCAGTGCCGGGCAAAGGTGAAGGAGCTGCGGATAACATTTCACAGAGCCAGAGAGGCTAACCGGCGCTCTGGCTCCGCGCCAGCAACGTGCAGGTATTATAAGGAGCTGGAGGCGATCCTGGGCGGCGATCCCACAACCACCCCGAACTGCACGGTAGACACTTCGTTGACTGCACCCCAAACAGAGAAGGCAGCAGAAGGCGACAAGGCACTTGTGGACGAGGAATCAGAGGATGAAGACTACGAGGACGGAGAGAGCGGAGCCACCGACCCGGGGAGCCAGGAGTTATTTTCCACCCAGCCAGAAACAAGCTCCACTGATTCCTTCTCCACGCCTACCCAGGAATCATCAGAAGGCAGCTCTGGTAAGTCCCGTTCGCAGTGTTCTCTATTCTAGCTGCTACAGCTCAGCGTATACATGGTTTTTATGCAAGGGGTTTTCGTTTTCTGTATCTTCAGTTCTGTACCTTACAGATGTGTAAAGGTGTTACTAGCATTACATAAAAAGGTCATCAATGTATGCCTCGATTTCCAAGTAGTCGTTCCCTTTCAAGTCACTGAACGCGTTATCCAAATATTTCCAGAGTCTTCTCTTGAAATTACATGGTAGAGCGTTCCTTTGCCCTCCACCATTCAGGGACACTCTTCCTTTCATCCTCGCAAGCACTGCTGCGGGTACCATTGCTGCGCACAATCCTGCAGCGTAAGGTCCCGGCTTGAAGTCGGCAACATGAAGGAGATGCATTCTCACTTGCAGAGGCACTCTAAGCAGTGTGAGATCTGCCTCTATTTCAGCCATCTCGGGCACGGGATCAGAACTAGCAGTGGCAATAGTCAACTCTCCGTTGTACTACCTCAGCAACCCATCCCAAGCTTTGGGAAATTTGTTACCGCCCCCCCATAGGTCCCCACTTGTGTATTGAAGGAATGTGTGGGGAGAACAACATTATTTGCTCCTGACCGTGGCGAGAACAATAGCGGCATTCTACATTTTTCATATCTGAACAGGAATGACCTTCGGTGGACAGTCTACAGCTGCAGCTGAGCGTCTGAGGAGGATAAGGCGGAGGCCTCGCAGGAGCAAGGAAGACGTCTTCCATGAGGCTTCTGCGAGGGAGACAAGGCAATGGAGGAGGCAGTGTAGGCAGGACAGGAGACAGAGCAGTGCGAGGAGAGAGCAGCAGAAGGATGCCCTAATAGGCATCATGCAAGAGCAGACCAACCTCCTCAAGAGCATGGTCGGTCTGCTCCAGGCTCGCACCCCCCATCATCAGCCTCATATGCCTTTCAGTGCATCCACGCCACATTCCCCCCCCAGACAGTTTTTAGACCACCATGGACATCCATGGTGTAATGTTAACAGAACCCCTCCCCCAACGTATGTAGTTGAGTCCCGCACCTATACCCACCTTTAGTCCCTACTCCCCTCAAACCCGAGTTTGGATAACTGTTAATTGAATAAAGTTGAAACCTTGTTAAACTTAATCAGACTTTCTTTATTTGTTTCAGAAATTTAACATTAACGGTTTTTGATTTAATGAATGATTAGATGGGAAAAAAACAAAAGTTTTAAGGCTTATTTTTTAATAGTTGAAAAATATAGAAAATGGTTACTAATTAAATTCAAAGGTACAAGTTTAACCAACAGTACTAAAATGGGTTTTTAACGCATCCCTTATGCGAACTGCCCTTAGCTGCGCCCCCCGGATACCCCTCGTGTCTGGTTGCTGGTAGGCATTTTCCAGACGTTGTGCCTCAATGGTCCATGAGTTCCTGAATCTCTCCCCCCGGCTTTCACATATATTGTGAAGAACACAGCAAGCAGAAATAACTATTGGGATCTTGTCCTCATGAAGATCTAGCCTGCCATACAGCGCTCTCCAGCGCGCTTTTAAACGGCCAAAGGCACACTCCACAACCATTCTACATCTACTTAACCGGTAATTGAAACGCTCCTTGTCAGGATCCAACTTCCCGGTGTACGGCTTCATGAGCCATGGCATCAGTGGGTAGGCGGGGTCCCCAAGTATCACCACTGGCATCTCGACACCGTCCACAATTATTTTCTCGTCTGAAAAAAAGGTGCCCGCATGTAGCCTTCTGAATAGTCCAGAGTTTCTAAAGATGCGTGCATCGTGCACCTTTCCAGACCAGCCAGCATTAATGTCCATAAAGCGACCACGGTGGTCCACCAGTGCCTGTAGAACCATTGAAAAGTATCCTTTCCTATTTATGTATTCAGAGGCAAGGTGGTCAGGAGCGAGAATAGGGATGTGAGTCCCATCTATTGCACCCCCACAGTTCGGGAAGCCCAACTCATTAAATCCTGCGATGATCTCCCTCACATTTCCCGGGGTCACCATCCTCCTGAGCAGAATACGGTTGATGGCTCTGCATACTTGTGACAGTGCCACTCCAACGGTCGAGCGTCCAACCCCAAACTGGTTTGCGACCGAGCGGTAGCAGTCTGGAGTCGCCAGTTTCCAAAGTGCGATAGCCACACGCTTCTCCACGGTCATGGCGGGTCTCATCCTCGTGTCCTTGCATCGAAGGGCAGGGGCAAGCTCCTGGCATAGCTCCATAAATGTGGCTTTCCGCATTCTAAAGTTCTGTTGCCACTGATCATCATCCCACAGCTGAAGGACGATTCGTTCCCACCAGTCTGTGCTCGTCTGCCGGGACCAAACACGGCGGTTCAGGCTGTGTTGCTGGTCCGCGAAACTGATCAGAATGTCCGTTTTGTTTTCAATGCTGTCATTATCCGAGACCGAGTCATCCGTGTCATGCTCTGAATCATAGCCAAAGGCAAACCGCAACAGAATCTGGGCTGTGTTCACAATGCTGAAGGCAGCATTCAAGATCACGGCTGAATCCATGGTGATTCAGAAAAGGCAGTGCCGAAAAGAAGGTTGCTTCAATTTGAAATTCGCGCTCGTTGCTATTGGCAACTGCTGGGTAGCGTCGGTAGCGGAATGCACCACGGGAGATGATACTGGGGACTCTGGGATAGGTACCCACAATCCCCTTTGCTTTACTGGAGGACTGCGATCAGAAGGGGGGGGGGCTTTGTTCCGTTCGAGCAAGCATGGTGTGTACGCGATCTCGCGCAACAACAGCCACGGGAGAATTAATGCGGAAGAGGATTATTGCGCGTTAAAAATGGTAGTGTGTACATAGCCTTAGACTACCATAGGTGCTCTACTCATCTCTGAAGTGTCTCCTTCTGGTAATGTGTAGCAATAGTTCTGTCAGGCTCTGTGTCATTCTTTCTCGGGACTCAACTGCATCTGCTTCAGGGCTTGATCCTTTAGCCAGGTCATTGCGGTTTTCCCCTTCTTAGGAAATTACGTGCACTTTAGTCTCTCTGGACCCAAGTAGTTTTCTCTCTCACTACTGCTTTAATGGTGCCACTTCTCCAATGCTTGGTATGGGAACCTAGGTCCACCTTCTGCACTGGGTTCCAGCCCAGGGAACCTAGAAAGAGCGTTCAAAGTGTGCACACTCCTGAACTTTCCAGTTATATCCCTGGGCTATTTCCTACCTTGCCTTCTCTTACTCTAAGAGTGACTAAAGTTTGTTTCTCTGCAGTCTCTCTTCTACTCTCACCTACCAGATTTTATACATGCCCTCTCCCCCCCCTCCGTTTTTATCCAGCTGAGTTTCCTTTTTAATTAACATGTATTATTTCCCAGTTCCTCCTTCAGGTGCAAACTGTGTGGTTAATTGGACAACCTAGACTCTTTAACCCATTCACAGACATTCCATAACATAGTCTTATCAGTCGATCCTCTATTGCTGCTCTCAAGAGATGTAGATGTGATCTCCCAGGAACATGTTCATCTCTATCATTCCAACCTTCAGGCCCTCCACCACACGGCATGAATGTTTCATGGCTGACAGCATCAGAATGAGTTTGCTCTGTGCGGATATAGGACATGCTGCTAAATAGTAGAAAACTTTCAACTAGATCCATTTACCTTGCTTAATGGAAGAGATTCTCCATTTGATTTATAAAAAGAGGCTTTCCCCTAGCTCAAATACTGATAGGACTATCTTGGACTATCTTTTGTTTCTAAAACAGCAAGGATTAGTTTTTAGTTCCATGAGGATCCATCTGATGGTTATCTCAGCTTTCCATCTTCTGGGAGATAACTAACTCATTTTTTCAAACTTTATCCCCATCAGATTTTAAAGTAGTTTATTCATATTATACCCACAGGTTCTCATAACCCAGTCCCACAGTGAAGGCATCTAGACAGACTTATGTGTAGTGCTGGGGAGGAGCCGGTGGTCGTGGTACATGTAGGTACCAATGACTTAGGGAAGGGTAGGAGAGATGTCCTGGAAGCAAAATTTAGGCTACTAGGAAAGAGATTGAGATCCAGGACCTCTATGGTGGCATTCTCAGAAATGCTCCCAGTTCCACGCGCAGGGCCAGGTAGGCAGGCAGAGATTCAGAGTCTCAATGCGTGGATGAGACGATGGTGTAGAGAGGAGGGGTTTACGTTCATTAGGAACTGGGGAAACTTTTGGGATGGGGGGAGCCTATACAGGAGGGATGGGCTCCACCTAAACCAAAAGGGAACCAGACTGCTGGCGCTAAACATTAAAAAGGTTGTAGAGCAGTTTTTAAACTAGAGGATGGGGGAAAGCCGACTGCTGCAGAGGAGCAGGTGGATCGGACACAGACTTCTCTTAAGGGAGAGTCTGATGAGAGGGAATCTCTAGGTTATAGTTATAGTTATAGTCAGGAACAGAGGACAGAAAAGGATGGTGAGGGGGCCGGATCCGATGATAAACAGCCACATGACAAAGAATCTGGCACATTAAAAAAGGGCAGACAAATAAACAGGGACAAGTTTTTAAAGTGCTTATACACAAATGCTAGAAGTCTACATAATAAAATGGGTGAACTAGAGTGCCTAGTGGTAAAGGAGAATATTGATATAATAGGCATCACAGAAACCTGGTGGACAGAGAGCAATCAGTGGGACACAATCATTCCGGGGTACAAAATATATCGGAAGGACAGAACAGGTCGTACGGGAGGAGGAGTGGCACTATACGTGAAAGAAAATGTAGATTCAAATGAAGTAAAAATCATAAGCGAATCCACTTGTTCCATAGAATCGCTATGGATAGAAATCTCATGCTTCCATGACAATATAACATTAGGGATCTACTATCGGCCACCTGACCAGGATAGTAAGAGCGATGATGAAATGCTAAGGGAAATTAGGGAGGTTATCAAATTTAAAAACCCAATAATAGTGGGGGATTTCAATTATCCCCATATTGACTGGGAACATTTCACTTCAGGACATATTGCAGAGATAAAATTTCTCGATACTTTGAATGACTGCTTCATGGAGCAGCTGGTATGGGAACCCACAAGGGGAGAGGCAACTCTAGATTTAATCCTGAGTGGAGCGCAGGAGCTGGTCCGAGAGGTAACTGTAGCAGGACCGCTTGGAACTAGTGACCATAATACAATAGCATTCACCATCCCTGTGGGGGGAAGAACACCTCAACAGCCCAACACTGTGGCATTTAATTTCAAAAGGGGGAACTATACAAAAATGAGGGGGATAGTTAAACAAAAGCTAAAAGGTAGAGTGACTAAAGTGAAATCCCTGAAAACTGCATGGGCGCTTTTTAAAGACACCATAATAGAGGCCCAACTTCACTGTATACCCCAAATTAAGAAACACTGTAAAAAAACCAAAAAAGAGCCACCATGGCTCACCAACCATGTAAAAGAAGCACTGAGAGGTAAAAAGACTTCCTTTAAAAAGTGGAAGTCAAATCCTAGTGAGGCAAACAGAAAGGTGCACAAACAGTGCCAGCTTAAGTGCAAGAGTGTAATAAGAAGAGCCAAAGAGGAGTTTGAAGAACGGCTAGCCAAAAACTCCAAAGGTAATAACAAATTGTTTTTTAAGTATATCAGAAGCAGGAAGCCTGCCAAACAACCAGTCGGGCCCCTTGATGATGATAATACAAAAGGAGCGCTTAAAGATGATAGAGTCATTGCAGAGAAACTAAATGGATTCTTTGCTTCGGTTTTTACGGCTGAAGATGTTAGTGAGATTCCCAAACCTGAGCCGGCTTTTGTAGGTGACAAATCTGAGGAACTGTCACAGATTGAAGTGTCACTAGAGGAAGTTTTGGAATTAATTGATAAACTCAACATTAACAAGTCACCGGGACCAGATGGCATTCACCCAAGAGTTCTGAAAGAACTCAAATGTGAAGTCGCGGAACTGTTAACTAAGATTTGTAACCTGTCCCTTAAAATGGCTTTGGTACCCAAAGACTGGAAGTCGGCTAATGTAACGCCAATATTTAAAAAGGGCCCTAGCGGGGATCCCAGCAATTACAGACCGGTAAGTCTAACGTCGATACCGGGCAAATTAGTTGAAACAGTAGTTAAGAATAAAATTGTCAGTCACATAGAAAAACATAAACTGTTGAGCAATAGCCAACATGGTTTCTGTAAGGGGAAATCGTGTCTTACTAATCTATTAGAGTTCTTTGAAGGGGTTAACAAACATGTGGACAGGGGGGATCCAGTGGACATAGTGTACTTAGATTTCCAGAAAGCATTTGACAAGGTCCCTCACCAGAGGCTGTTACGTAAGTTAAGTTGTCATGGGATAAAAGGGAAGGTCCTTTCATGGATTGAGAACTGGTTAAAAGACAGGGAACAAAGGGTAGGAGTAAATGGTAAATTCTCAGATTGGAAAAGGGTAGCTAGTGGTGTTCCCCAAGGGTCGGTCCTAGGACTAGTCCTATTCAATTTATTCATAAATGATCTGGAGAAAGGGGTAAACAGTGAGGTAGCTAAGTTTGCAGACGATACTAAACTACTCAAGATAGTCAAGACCAAAGCAGATTGTGAAGAACTTCAAAAAGATCTCACAAAACTAAGTGATTGGGCATCCAAATGGCAAATGAAATTTAATGTGGATAAGTGTAAAGTAATGCACATTGGAAAAAATAACCCCAACTATACCTATAATATGACGGGGGCTAATTTGGCTACAACGAGTCAAGAAAAAGATCTTGGAGTCATTGTGGATAGTTCTCTGAAGATGTCCGTACAGTGTGCGGAGGCGGTCAAAAAAGCAAACAGGATGTTAGGGATCATTAAAAAGGGGATAGAAAATAAGACTGCAAATGTATTATTGCCCTTATATAAATCCATGGTATGCCCACATCTCGAATACTGTGTACAGATGTGGTCTCCTCATCTCAAAAAAGATATTCTAGCACTAGAAAAGGTTCAGAAAAGGGCAACTAAAATGATTAGGGGTTTGGAGAGTGCCTCGTATGAGGAACGATTGAAAAGGCTGGGCCTCTTCAGCTTGGAAAAGAGGAGACTGAGGGGGGACATGATAGAAGTATATAAAATTATGACGGATGTGGAAAAAGTGGACAAGGAAAAGTTGTTTAAATACTTCCATAATACAAGAACCAGGGGTCACCAAATGAAACTGATAGGTAGCAGGTTCAAAACAAATAAAAGGAAGTTCTTCTTCACACAACGCACAGTCAACTTGTGGAACTCCTTACCTGAGGAGGTTGTGAAGGCTGGGACTATAACAATATTTAAAAGGGAACTGGATAAGTTCATGGGGGCTAAGTCCATAAATGGCTATTAGCCAGAAAGGGGTTAAGAATAGTGTCCCTAGCCTCTGCTTATCAGAGGATGGAGACGGATGGCAGGAGAGTGATCACTTGATCATTGCCTGTTGGGTTCACTCCCTCGGGCACCTGGCACTGGCCACTGTCGGTAGACAGATACTGGGCTAGATGGACCTCTGGTCTGACCCAGTACGGCCTTTCTTATGTTCTTAAGTTTAAATTTAATTCCAGCAAAGTTGATGGGTCACCTCATTAGATACTTGTTTTCTGTTAGATATGTCTGTAAAAGTGGCTTTCCTGGTGACCATAACCTCAGCCAAGAGAGTAGGGGAGTTGCAAACTTTAATATTAGCATATCCCTATACAATGTTATTTAGGGAGAAGTCTTTCCTTTGACCTCATTTTAAATTCCTGTCTAAAGTGATTTCCAATTTTCACAGTAATCAAGTAATTTATTTACCAACTTCCTTTCCAAATCCCCATTCAAGTAGAAGGGAAGAAAAGTTTCATAATCCAGATGTTAAAAGAGCTTTGGCTTTTTACCTGTATCAGACTAACCTTCTCATGTCTTCATCTCAACTCCTCATCACAGTTTCAGAGTAAAGAGCCACCCAGTATCTACCCAGAGGATCTCTGCCTGGAAATCCAGGCAGAATTAGTTCATGCAACCAATTGACTGATATCACACCTCTCAATAAAGTGATGACTCACTCAGCCAGATTGCAAACAGTTTCCACAGTCTCGCGTATGCATATGTTTGTAGGATGGCAACTTTGTGGCTCCATATGTTTGCCCTCTCATTATGCCATCTCCAGTTGGTCTAGAGGTGATGCCACATATGGATGGGTAGAACCTACCTGTGCAAGTAAGTTCTGAGCCCACCTCCAATTTGAATTGCTTGTGAGTTAACTACAATGAAATGAACATGTGAAATCTCTCAAAGAAGAAAAGTCTGTTACCTACCTTTCTGTAACTGTTGTTCAACAAGATGTGTTGCACATGTCCATTCCAGGATCCATCCTCCTTTCCTTTTCTATCAGAACCATTCCAGTAAGAATGAACTGAGGGGAATTGGAGGCAGCACAACCCTTTTTATCTCTGTGCAGTGGCATAATGCACCAGAACATGCTCACACTGTCCCTACAGGTACTACTGCGGGAAATATCTCTAATAACTGCTCTGGAGAGCGCACACACCTACAATGAAATGGACATATGCAGCATAGTTGAAGAACAACAGTTAGGGAAAGTTAGGTAACCATGTTTTGAAAGGGGGATGAGGGGGGTGGGGTATGTATTGTGGCCCAGCAATGTTTTGAGGCTACTGCAGCTTCTTTAAGATGCCAGATTGGTATATGGGGACAGGTGGAAGTGAAAATCTGTCCCAGTGTTTTCCAGCATTGGTTTAGTCTACAATCAGCAGAGGTATAGCAGAAGCACAAAGTTCTATCTTAAAGGGGTCGGTATAGTCATCATTACATTAAATAGCAAGAAATTAATTCCTTCACATTGTGTTTTGTGTATGTCTATGAATCTTTCTGTACTGCCTTTAAAATAATATAAATATTGTCATTATTGTGGAACATAATCTCATTTACAACTTTGTATTGTTTACTGAGGTGGAAAAATGCTCATAACTTCATCCTATAATGTGTGGAAATCTTTAAAATAATCATGGAAGAACAAAAATCAACATATTGCTTTTAGTTAAATTGTTTTAAATAAATGTGAAATTGAGATTCAATCCTGCCACATGGAATAATATGAATTTAATGAAGTTGATCATACAGCACATAAAACTATTATCAGAAAATTGATATCTCTGAAGTCAATGATTAATTAATGGACGGGAGTATTGTAAGTATATACAGAATTTGAATGCATGAATTACTTTTTTGTTAGCTATTCAGTATATGCTTTGTGAAGAATCTATTTTTGCTTTAAGCAACTTAATGTCTAATGTTCTGTAGAAATTCTTCTGTCTAGATTTTAAGTTAACTGTCATTCAACAAAACATTTGAAAGTGATTGCACACCAAAAATCAATGTGATATTTCAAGTATAAAGTAGTATAAAGGCTGTAATATTTAACTTTTTAGTACTATGACTAATAATCTCTAGCGAAGTTACACATTAGACTTTTTTTCCCACTAAAAAGTAGCATTGGCTACTTTCTGCATCAGATAGCTGTGGTATTATAAAACTGTTTCTGTCCACTTTGTGCTTATTAGATATATGCTTTGTGCCTGAGCATTTTTCTCCATCTGTTTCTTCTCTCAGTTGTGTCTACCATAGTATTAAGAGCATCAGTTCTAGAAACACTATACTGACATAACTGCAGTCCTGTAATGCAGAAGCTTACTACAGCGACAGAAGGGGTTCTTCTGTCACTGTAGTAAATATACCTTTCTGAGAAGTGGTAGCTCTCTTCCATTGACCCAATTTTATCAACAGTTGGGTTTAGTTTGGCTTTACTGTGTCTCTCTGACGTGTGATTTTTTTTCTCATCCTTTTGTAATATAGCTAAGTAAACCTAACTTAGTAGTGTAGACCAACCCTACTTTTCCCTCTGTTTTCTATTTAAAATATTACACAGTTAAAAACCATCATTTTGCTATTGCACAGAGCAACACCAAAGACAAATACTTAAAAAGCTAATCAGAAAGGCCACAAATCATCATAAATAAATGACTTATAAATCGACAAATTGTAGAGATAGACAGGTGTATGAATGTGTAACTGATATGGAGAAAAGCTGACCATCCTGAATAAAGATCATTATAGATTCATAAATATTAAAGCCAAAAAAGAGCACATGTTCTCCCATCTTGTGAGAATGACATAGGTTCTTTGTTCATAGAAGCATGACCTTTTATTTTGGCTGTATTAAAACACATGTTCAAAGGAACCCATCTTACCAAGCAATGTGATTGCAGAGCCACTGGCCATTATCTTTGAAAACTCATGGTGAATGGGGGAAGTCCCGGACAATTGGAAAAAGGCAAATATAGTACCTGTCTTAAAGAAAGGGAAAAAGGAGGATCCGGGAAACTACAGACCGGTCAGCCTCACCTCAGTCCCTGGAAAAATCATGGAGCAGGTCCTCAAAGAATCCATTCTGAAACACTTGGAGGAAAATAGAGTGATCAGGAACAGTCAGCATGGATTTCACCAAGGGCAAATGGTGCCTGACCAACCTGATTGCCTTCTATGATGAGATAACTGGATTTATGGATGCGGGAAGAGCCGTTGACGTGATGTACCTCGACTTTAGCAAAGCTTTTGATACGGTTTCCCACACCATTCTCGTCGGCAAGTTAAGGACGTATGGATTGGATGAGTGGACTGTAAGGTGGATAGAAAACTGGCTAGATCAACGGGCTCAGCGGGTAGGAATCAATGGCTCAATATCTAGTTGGCAACCAGTAACGAGTGCTGTGCCCCAGGGGTCGGTCCTGGGGCCGGTTCTGTTCAACATCTTAATTAATGATCTGGATGATGGGATAGTTCACAGATGACACCAAGCTGGGGGGGAATGTAGACATGGTGGAGGGCAGGGACACGATTCAGGGAGACTTAGACAAATGGGAACACTGGACCAAAAGAAATCTCATGAGGTTCAACAAGTGCAAAGTCCTGCACTTAGGATGGAAAAATCCCATATACTGCTACAGGCTGGGGACCGATTGGCTAGGTAACAGCATTGTAGAAAAGGACGTGGAGGTTATGGTGGATGGAAAGCTGGATATGAGTCAACAGTGTGCTCTTGTTGCCAAAAAGGCCAATGGCATATTGGGCTGCATCAGTAGGAATGTTGCCAGCAGATCGAGGGATGTGATTATTCCCCTCTAATCGCCACTGGTGAGGCCACAACTGGAGTACCGTGTCCAATTTTGGGCTCCCCACTACAGTAAGTATGTTGACAAATTTAGAAAGAGTCCAGAGGAGAGCAACAATAATGATTAGGTAGCTGCGGCACGTGACTTACGAGGAGAGACTGAAAGAACTATGCTTATTTAGACTGTAGAAGAGAAGACTGAGTGGGGATCTGATAGCAACCTTCAACTACTTGAAGGAGTGCTCCAAAGAGGAGAGAGCCAGGCTGTTCTCAGTAGTAACAGAGGACAGAACAAGGAGTAATGGTTTCAAGTGGCAGCTGAGGAGGTCGAGGTTGGATATTAGGAAAAGCTTTCTCACTAGGAGGGTGGTGAAACATTGGAAGGTGGTGGGAAGTGGTGGAATCTCCATCTTTGGAAACATTTAAGGCCCTGGCTGGGATGATTTAGTGGAAGTGGTCCTGCTTTTAGCAGGTGATTAGATGACCTCATGAGGTCCCTTGCAACCCTAAGATTCTCTGATTCTCTGATTCTAATCCACATCAGTCTGTGTAATTCACCTGTTCCCACTGTTATTCAACACTCCATTAATTTGTGTTATCTACAAATTTACAAGCAATAATTGTATGTTTTCTTCCAAACTCTTGATAAATATATTTAATAGTCTAGGGCCCAAAACAGGTCCTCCTGCAGGACCCCAGTAAAAACACCCCCATTTCATGATGATTCCCCATTTTATATATATATATTTTTTTAAATCTGTCAATTAGCCAATTTTAAATCCTTTTAACATGGGCTATGTTGATTTTCTTAGTGTATTTTTTATCAGAATGTCATGTGAGACTAATTCAAATGCCTTACAGAAGTCAAGATATATTACATCAACTCTGTTATCTTAATCAATGAAATTTGTAATCTGATCAAAGATTTGTATCAGACGTGTTTTGACTAGCTCCATTTTCCAAATATCTAGCCATTTCTTTTTGTAACTGTTGGATGCAAGTCATCTGATCCTAACACTGTAAAAATACACACATATAGTTGTTGTTTGACATCCTTCTTGGTTCCTGAGGGAATAAAAAAGTATTTTCTTGTCTCTGTAACATTTGAATACACCATCCTGCTTCTTTCCAAATACTGAACAGAAAAAAATATTAAATACTTCTGCCTTTTCTGCATCATGATGCAGAAAACTTTACCAGATTCTTCTATTATTGAACTGATAACATTGCTAGATCTTTCTTTGTTACTAGTATATTTAAAGAATTCAGTCTTGTTGTCCTTAATCCTACTTATAATAGATTTTTCTATTTCTTTAAGCTTCCCTTATCAATTATAGGCATTTCCTACCTGTCAATTTGTACTCATTAGTACCTCTTTCCCACTTTTCAATTTGTTATGTATAAATAGCTCCGTTAAGTTCCCTTCTTAACCAAATTTTTTTTATAACTGAAGAAGTCTTGTTACATCAGTGGTTCTCAACCAATGTGTCAGGACACAAAAGTGTGTCCTGAATAGTGTGAGGTGTGTCACGAAAAATTGGCAGACCATCTTGTGGCTCCTGCCGCCTACCGCTCTCTGCTGCCCTCAACACTTGCTCCTGCTGCACAACACAGGGAGAAGCCAGGGCTGCAACCCAGAGATCCTGGGCTCGAGGGCACCATTTTTCCCACAAAATTAAACCTGGCACCATCGAACCAGAACACCAGGGCACCAGTCTGTGCTGGCTTGACTCTGCCCCTACCATGGTCCTGAAGTGCTTCATCCTCCAGAGCGCTGCAGCCTTCCAAGCGCTCTCAGCCCAAGTGCCATCACCATCAGCAAATTGGAGAGTTTCATGCAGGGGAACATCATCTGTCAGGTATGTCGAAATGGAAAAAAGGTTGAGAACCCACTGTGTTATGTGACTACAGAATTGTGTATTTTGGACATCTAGTAGAACATTCTTAAATACCAAGTTATCATTCACATTTTTATATTTAAACTTCTTTTCCACTCAATTATTCTCATGATTGCTTTGAGTGTTGTGAAATTATCTCTTTTAATATATGTTAAACATATTATTAAAATGTATGTATTACTGACTAGACTATAATACATGGATAAGATTAAGTTCACTTGAACCTAGGCAATCCACCACCCCCCACCACCACTTTTTTTGTTGTTTTTGTTTTGTGATCACATTTTCCATGAGCCTGAGGGCTGCTAATCTTTGATCCATTCATAATTTCACTGGCCTAAAGGTAGTAACAGAAGACACCTAGGCCATTTTAAGTCATCTAGCCTATCAATATATAGATGTAAGCTTTAGACTGTAAAGTACTAGCTTCACTGATTGGGTAGACCAGCTGCTCGGTCAGTCCCATGAAAATAGTTCTCCTCTCAATGGGTGTGTCTACACTTGTAAATTAAGTCGACTTAAGCTTGCTTAAGTCGACTTAATTTACTCTGCGTCTACACTACACTTTCCTTAAGTCGACTTAAGCAGCTGCTTAAGTCGACTTAAGGAAAATTAAGTCGACTATATTAAACCTCATTTAAAGTCAACTTTGCTGGCTAAGTCGACTTTAGAAAGTCGACTTAGCCAGTGTAGATGTGGAGTAGCCCTAAGTCAACTTTAAGTCAACTTAGGGAACTCCAGGGCTTCCCCACTGCCCTCCCTGTCAGGGTGGCTGGCACAGCCACAGCCTGCCGTGCTCCCTCAAAGGGGGCCCACCCTGCCCCTATGCCCTGCCAGGGTCCCGGTCTCCCTTTGCCCCATTGTACCCAGGGACAATGGGGAAAAGGCTGAGCTCCCTGGCACTTGGCAAGGGGTGCCCCCCTGCCACTGTCCCAGGTCCATCTAGTCCCTAGAAGTCGACCTAGGTGTCCAGGGTGGATGCTCTAGGTCAATTTTGTAGGGTCCCCTCAAACTCAACTTAAAATTTAAGTGTGGACATGCTAAGTCGACTTAAATTAACAAGTGTAGACATAGCCTATGAGAATTTAAGAGCTAACTAACGTCTCCTCTCATTTTTGGACAAAATGGCTTTAAATTGTCCCCTGGCAGGAATTTTCTCACTGATTTACATTTTTCTTGGACTGATCTTCCATGACAGCTACCAATGTTTGCCTCCATACAAGCTGTGGCAGCATTTCTGAGCAAACCATCCTACTTCAGGGGAAATTAAACTGATTAAGTCATGTTTGATTTTTACCATAACTTTACCATAACCATTGTCTCCTTAATGGCTCATCAGGTTTCTCCCTGGGCCCATTGTACCTGGGAGCTTCCTTAACATTAAGGACACAATGGTGGTAGACAGCCTGTCTGGGGTGTTTCCCCAGAATCACACAAGTTAAAGTATAGATATAACAACCATATTCCTAACTTCTAATACAAATACAATTCCTATACATAAACTATATAATCATTCCCAGCAAATTACTACCTTTCTATTGATACCAAACATGACATAGTTCCTATGGATTATAGCATTTATGGGATCTTAATAGAAAATAATATCATACATGGTTCCCTAAATCTGGACAACGTCACACCCTGCCCACATGCCTTGCCAGGGTCCCTGTCCCCCTTTGCCCCATTGTACACAAGGGGTGCCCCCCTGCCACCATGGACCTGCCCAAGGTCCCCCTAGCCCCTTGAAAGTGGCCCATGGGGCCAGTTTGGACGCTCTAGGTCGACTTTGTAAGTTCCCCTTTAAGTCGACTTTAATTTCAAGTGTAGACTCAGTAAGTCGATTTAACTAAGTCGACTATAAGTCAACTTAGTTAAAGTCGACTTACAATTACAAGTGTAGACATAGCCTTTGAGGCAGCAGATTTCTTACTATGTATGTCTAGTGCAATGGTCTCCAGTCTAGGCCCTACTGTAATACATGTTTTTAAATGGTGTAGCTGGAACCTGATTTATTTAAATTTTTGAAGAGCAGGATTCAATGTTAGAATTGACATCACAAATGAATGGGGAAAAATGGAGGGACTGGAGCAGAAGAATAATGTAGTTGTGGAAGCCTGTCCCACTGAAGGAGCAGGCTACAACTTTGTACAGGAGCTGGGGACCCTGCCTTGCTTCACATACAGATACAGTGTGTAATAGTAATCCAGTCTGGAGGTGACAAATGAATGGAATAGCATGGCAGATACTTTTCTGGAAGGAGGGATGTTAGCAAATGTCATGTAGTGAAGCTTGGTGTCATTATTTGTCTAGGAATGGGAGGTCAGAGTTGGAATGGTATTGAGAGAGATTTTTACATCCACTACTGACTTTTTCAAGATCAGGCAGGCTATTGCATTTTTAAGAAGAGATTGACAGTGTTACTTCTCTGAAGGAGATGCTAATGATTTCCATAAGCAAATGACAAAGATGTACTTCCTCTGGCTATGAGGGTCATAGGCGTATTTGGCTGGAGTTGCCTCGAATCATTTAAAAATCTTTTAGTCTTTTATCGTAAGTGACTAGGCTGAACTCTGTCATGTGTAGTGGAATCGGTAGAGCTGTCCTGCTCAGTCTAGATTTTGGTTATACTTAGCTAATGTTTTCTGTAAAATGAACTGAGAACTCTTATCAGCCAAGGTTGGCAAGTAGGCCAGATGCCCCGATTATGCATTGCAGGTTGAGAAGACAGTTCAGAATGTGAAGTAACTGCTGACTGTGAATTTTCTGTGAGTCAGGAGAAGGGGTAGAAAGTTTTTTGTTTAACTTAATGTGGTGGAGTAGTCTCAAAAAAAGTCTTTGTGATGTTGATGGATGGATTTAAAGAGGAGGATCAGAGGAGCTCTAGGACTCCACTGGCTGAGCAGCCTGTTTTTAGCCATTATGAACAGTAGATGCTACTACATTCAGGATTTTAGGTAGCATTTCTCTCATGCCCAACTAGTCTACTCCTGTGGTAAGCTCTCCAGATGACTCCGCAATATTATGGGGAGATTGTTCTAGGGAAAGATGCTTGAGAAGGAACAATAGGAAACCACTGTTATATCTCTATTACTGTCCCAAGAGAAAATTGTCATTGGATCTCTTGCTAGCATGAGAGAGTGAGGGAACACACCTGGATGCAGTGCAACTGCAACAGTAGCTCACCTTCAGATCCTGGTAATCCACACCATAAAGACTAAGTAGTGCAAGGGGATGAGTTCTTAATATAACAGCAGAACATTGCCCAAACATTTGCTGCAAAAGAGAGAGATTAGACCCTATGTATTCCTCTGCAGCAGGCTAAAAGGAGACAGGGCTGAAGCATCTTCCCTCAAGAAATTCAGCCCGAGTCATCAAAGAAAACTTCAGGCTCAATAGTTAAGTCTGACAAAGTTGTAAGTAACTGAAAATAGGATCTTACAATCGGCTGTGTCTGGCAATCTTAATCTTATAATGGGATTTGTCTGACAATCTTAATAAGCAGTGTTTACCATCATTGGAAAAAAAGATCCTTTAAATCTAAAAGCCTATATCTTTATACATTTGTGATCTTAATAGTCCTTCATCACATTATTTCTCCCTGTTGTCAGACCCTAGTTACTTGGCAAGTTCTTTGGGGACAAAGATATGGTCATTTTATATAATTCTTCAATGCACGTGGTATGTTGTTAGATGCTTTAAAACAATATAATGATGGCATCTAGAAATCTGTAGAAAGGAGATAAGAATTCTGTTATGAAGTTTGAAATTTTCTGCAGTGCTGTCTAGTATTCTTATTACACGTGATAAATTTTCTCCATGGACTTGCAGAGACTTTAATGCATCTTAACCATATTATAGGTGTCAGTCTACACATTTTTATTGATCTTCTCAGTTCCACATCCAAAGAACTTAGTTGTAAATTCTTGTACTGTAAGCAGAAAGTTAAAATGTGAATTTAAATACTCTTCCTTTTTAAAAATTATTATTAGGAAATATGTTTTTACAAGTAACAAACACCAAAATAATTGTAGTGGTAAAGAATAGCAATGAACAAATCTTATTATAAAGAGATGGAAAAGACCTACTGGATCACCTGTTAGTCTATTCCCCTGCCAATGCACAGTTGTTGCCTATTGTACAGATATAAATGTTTTGTTTAGTCAACCTAATGTACCATGTGATAATGCTTTCACCACTTCCTTTGTCAGATCATTTCACAGTCTGATAGATCTTACTGATTTTTTTTCCTACTAATAAGCTTAAATTTTCTGTTTCTTAATTTTATTCCATTAGGCTGCCCTTCACAAGAAAATAAGGTTGGTTTATCAATGCCAGTAAGGGCTATGAAAGATCCACACCCTCAGCAGCACAGTTAAGATGATCTAAACCCCTATGTAGACAAAGCTAGTTTAACAGAATAATTCTTCTATCAACCTAACTAGCACCTCTTGGGGAATTGGATAACCTGACACTACAGCTGTGCTGCTATAGCATTTTTAAGTGGATACAAGCTTACTGTAGCATTATACTAAGCTCATTTTCTCTAGTTCCTGCATATTTTATTTTGACCCTCATAAAACCAAATAGCACACAGCTATATTAATGTACTTAGTTGTGTAGACACACATAGGCTATGTCTAAACTGAGAAATGTAGGTCAACTTTACCAAGTCAACTTTACTAAGTCGATTTTAAGTCGGCCTTACTAAGTCAACTTAGAGAGTCCACACAGGACTCTTAAATCGACTTAAACCTGGCCTTACTAAGTCCACTTAGAGAGTATACACTAGACTCTCTAAGTTGACTAGTTAGCTCCAGGGGGAAGGAGGCTCCTTTGGAGCCTCGGCTCCCCAGGGTACGTGGGCTCATCCTGGGGAGCTCCCCGAGACAGCAAGCCCCAGAGCGGTCCAGGAGAGAAGGGATCATGGAGCTCCCTTCATGCCCGGACCACTTGGCTCCCTTCTGGTCAGGACCAAGCGGTCCAGCCAGAAGGGACCACGGGGCTCCCTTCTCTCCGGGACCCAAGCAGTTCCGGCCAGATGGGACTGTGGGGCTCCTTTCTCTCCGGGACCCGAGCGGTCCCGGCAACAAGGGAGCTCCGGCTCCCTTTTTGCTGGGACCCCCGTGGGGGGCCAGAAGGAAGCCCACAGTTCCCCTCTTCCCGGGACCACCGCGGGTCAGGGCAAAAAGAGAGCTTCATGTGCGCTTCATTTTCTTTTCCACAAGGAGAAGGGAACATAGCGAGAGAAATGACGCTGCATTTTCTATCCTGGCCCCTCTGTGGCATCCTTGTGTGGTGTGGCCCCTGAGGCTTGATTGAATGATGTCAGTGACACGGGAGCAGCCCAGGGGAGGACTTCCTGTGACCTGCTTCCCTGCTCCCATATGCAGGAGGAAATAGGGAGCAGGCCTTCACAACCTGGCTATGTTCCCTTCTCCTTGTGGAAAAGAAAATGAAGCACACACATCAGTCTGGGGCAGAAAAAAAGAAAGGAGACAAAGAAAAAAAGAGCTCTGGGTGAAAAGGGGAAGCAGGCTCTAGATCAGTATGGTTGGGTGGTGGTGAGGAGAACTGAGAGAGAAGACGGAATAAGTGAAGCAGCTGGTGATGGTGCAGGTGGCAGCGACATAAAGCTTTGTGACAATATCACAGAGGAAGCCTGCAGTGAGAATGCAGCAGAAAATTGTGAATATGAGTCCGGTTTCGTGGTTCAAGCTGAAGGGGACAACATCAGGTGAGAAAAACAATCTGGTTTCCAAATCTGCTCCTCCAACACATCACCAAATAGTGGTCTCTGTTGACCCAGTCAGCTCGGGGCACATCGATAAACAGCAAAGGGATCTAATTGTTTCTAGTGGACCTCCTCCCAACCCTGAAAGTTTTCCTCATGATTCATCCAAACGTTCATTCCCTACAGCTGTTTTCTGCAGGACTCTGCCTAATAGTGAAAGTGTCAAAAGGGACTGGCTCATTTGGAGCCACAAGGCATCTGGCCTGTTCTGCTTTCCATGCTGTCTCTTTCGAGATGTGACCAAAAATCAATCCCTGTATAATTCCAGATTCTGCCATGAGGGTGTAAATGATAACTGGAGGAAACTGTATGACAAAGTAAAGAGACATGAGGCCAATTCTAGTCATTTTCAACATTACTTACAAATCTTGCAAATGCTCTTTCTGGAAAAGGACTCATTGATAATGCTCTTGAAAAGAGTATCTGGTCAGAGAAGGAAAAGTGGTATAAAGTGTTGCAAGGCTTGATTGACGTTACCCTGTTTCTGGCAGAGCAAAATTTGCCCTTCCAGGGATCACATTCTACCCTATAGCATGATGATTGTGTGCTGTTACTTTCCACTGTAAAGTTGATCAGTAAATACAACCAAGATCTTAAGTATCACCTTGAATCTGTTATGGAGCATCAAATAGCTGAGAAGAGAGAGAATGCAAGCCTGCTACATGCCCTTGCGTAGCCAGAATGAGGTTTTGGAGGTATGTGCTAAGAAAATGCTACATACACTTCTTGAAGAGGTAAGAAATGCTCGGTACTATGGACTCATTATGGAATGGACACCTGATGTCTCTCATACTGAACAGTTGATATTTGTCTTGAGATGTGTAAATGAGAAAGATGGGAAATGGGTTGTGCAGGAATGATTCCTGAAATGGTGGACTGTAATAAAAAGAAAGGAGAAGACATTGCAGAACAGATCCAGAAAGTGCTGGCAGAGACTAAGATAGAGCTGCAGAACTGTAGGGGCCAAGAATATGATAATGCTTCAAATATGTCTGAGAAAAAACAGAGTGTAAAAACTGGGATACAAGCTGAAAATCCTTAGGCATTGTTTTCACCTTGCACAGCTCACTCTCTGAATCTATGTGGTACCCATACCATGGAGAAGAGTCCTGATGTCAAAATGTATTTTGGGAATGTACAGAAGCTGTACAATGTATTTTCCTTTAGTCTTGCAAGATGGGAAGTTCTTCAAGAAACTGCAGAACTCTATCCACTCCACTTCAACAACTAGATGAAGCTCTAGAATTGATGCTAATCGTCCCCCTTATGAAAAATTATAAAGGGGTGCTAGATTCTCTTTTCAAAATTGAGGAAGAATTGGACTTGACAGCAGAAACTCAGGCTGAAGTTTCAGGTCTCATTGAGTGGCTGAAATCCTCTGAGTTCATCCTTCTCACAACAGTGTGGTACTAGATATTGCAGTCTATTGATATTTGAAGCAAACTTGTCCAAGGATCCAAGCTCACATGGAAGAAGGAGTGAAACATAGGAAGAGTCTCTTGGAAGAAATCCAACTGTTGAATAATTCCTGGCCAAGTCTTCTCAGGGAAGCTAAGTTCATTGCTGAAGGACTAGGTCTCACCACTGAATTCAAGAAAACATGCAGAAGAATCCGAAGGAGGAAGCATTTCCATGATGAGTCAGCCAATACAGAATATACATTTTATTCCCTTGAGGATAAATTCAGAGCTGAAGTGTTCATCACAGCCATCCTCTCGGATCTGCGAAATCTAGCTGGAACCATGGAGAAACTCTCAAGCTTTGTTCTCACCTATCCTTGACCCACCAGCAGTCACAGAGGAAGAAGAAGTAGCAAAGTTTTCAAAATCACTGTCCACCACATACCAACAGGATCCAAACAAGGAGGAGTTGCAAGAAGAACTTTGTTTGTTTTATAAAATTAGGGAAGACTCAAATCTGTGCACCTCCAGAGGAGCCATGGGCAATGCACTTGAACTTCTTAACCATATTTATGCCAAGAGCCTAGAATCTCTGTTCCCTCAGATATGCATTTGCTTGAGAATGCTCATTGCCTTGCCAGTCTCTGTTGCATCTGGGGAATGCACTTTTAGTAAGCTTAAGCTTATTAAGAACTGCTTGTGGTCAATGACTGGGGAGAATAGGCTGAACCATTTAATCTTCCTCTCAGTGGAGAACAATCTTGCAAAGCAAATAAATTATGATGATGTCATTGATTTCTTTGGAGCCTTGAAAGTGAGAATGAAATACTTTGCATAGAGATTATAATTGAGAGCTTAACTGAAAAGTGTAGGATGGTGTTTTTAAGTACTGCGACTTTAAGGCAGACATGTCGGGGAAGGGGAAAGATCAGACTACTGTGGACATTCTAACTGGCTGGGCGCAGGGTGATGATGAGACCTTTGGCTGGTTCACGTTATACATATGTCATCATTTTAGATTGTAAGCCCGAGGGCAGGGACTGTCTTAATTTTATTATGTTGTAAGCCGCTTTGGGAGCTTTTTGCTGGAAAGCAGGGTATAAATACATTAAATAAATAATAAAACATTTCTTCATGTACATGTCAAGTTAACTGAAGAATAAAGAAATTTGGTTTATTGCAATTCTGGAGACTCTTCCCATTGCCAGTTCAGGTCCACTGAAAAGGCATATGGCTGTGGCCTGGTAATAGAGGACTTACAGGGAACAAAATATAAACGTCCTGGTGGCAGAGGCAGCTGAGCTGGCTGCCATCCAAGCTCACCTGCAATCTGCTACGGTACATAATTGTATGAGTGTATGTATGAAACAGTGAGGGGGGCCCCCTCACATCAAATCTGCCCCTGGTCCTCTGAGGGGCCCTGTGTTTAGATGGTAGTATGTCATCTAGCATGGAGTCTGCATCTTACATTGGCAGATAATACTGCTGTCATTACTGATGCTGCAGTGCTACCCACTCTGCCTAAACTCTTAAATGGTAGCATTAACGGTAATGCTATTTTTGCCATTAGATTCTCTGTTCTCCTGTGTGCTCAACCTCATGAAATTGTAGTGGTGGCGTTAGTGTCTATTATTAATCAGATCATGCAATCCTTTCATACCAAGACCAAATACAGGTCTTCCCATATCTCTTCATAGGAACTCAGACAGATAAGATGATGGCGCTGTTATCTGCAGCCTGTTCAGTAGAAAGGGACACCAACTTTAAAAAACTGTTGTTTTGTTTTGTTTTTCCCTCTGAGTTACGATCCCCAGAGAACTACACTTTTGTAACAGTGCTCCCTGGTATTTATCAGAGTCCAGACAGAAGTTCCCAAGCACTTCAGAAGGCTATTAGATGTAATTGATTGTATCACTGATATTTTAGTAGGTAGAGAGACATGATGGATTACAGAGATATTATTTATAGCAATAAGAATGATATGGTACCATCTGGTTGTGTACATAGCTAAATCATGTAGCAAGTTGCATGAACCTATCATTCCTCCAGACCGTTTAATTATTTGTCTTGTCTTTAATTAGACTCCAGTCCTTGTGTGTATGTATAACCTCATATACTGTGAGTAGTTTCATTGATTTCAAAAGAGAAACAGGTATTACTTTTCAGCCACCTGCTCACTACTTGAATTAAAAGCTAGATTCAAAATTAAAGTGCAAGTATTTTACCCAGAAGTTTCTTCATTGGTTCAGTCACTTTTGCCATTTATAGAATGCCTTTTCAATGTTTTTATAAAAACTGCTGTAGAGAAGTCTTACAGAATACTCTGCTAAGTTATCTTCAGTAAGCTCTGAAAATTGTATTCTAAAACCACGGTTTGTTGCAGAAAGTATAAGTAGACACATGAAAACAAACAAACAACCAAAAACCATCAAACTAAAAAGGTTAGAAGCTAATCTCCTTTCTGAATAGACAGATAACCATTAAGTTAATTGGAGACTGGTTTAATTTAAACATGTAAAGTACATGGGGAAAAAAAAACTTAGAAATTTTTATTGACTAGAAGGGACATAATTATAATTTGTAATTCTTTTGTGACTTTACAGAAATATCTGTAACAGAAATGAAAGGGTAGAGTAAAGAGAATGATAACACCAAGATGAAATGATGTGATCATCCTGTTATAATAAAAATGGTAAGGTTTTAATATAGCAGGTTTTACAGAACAGTGCCCTATAGTTATTACTTAAGCTTTTGCAGCTTTCCTTTGATGCTGCTTGACTGCCCTCTTCAGGATGCCAATGAACATGTTAGCCTATTTCAGTATGAAATACCAAACACGAGATATTACCACAGAAGTGCATAAACCCAACATTTTCTGTATTTTCATTTCTAGTCTACCAAATACAATATTTTTTGAGAAAATAATTTTTAGTTGACAAGGTCAAATTAGATTTTCATTGTACTTCATGTGAGATTGCTCTAAAAGGATGGATTTTTGGTTTTGGCTTTGATGGAGCTTTTTGTTTGTTTTATATGTGGTGTTGTTCTTGTTGTTTGTTTTTGGATAGTGATACATTTGCCCATGCATGGGCTTTCTCTTGGTACTTGAAGCTCCAAAAGTACTGTGTGCTGAGGTGGCATTGACTTCAGTACTGTGACTGGTTTTAAATGAGGGGAACAAGCATGCTTTCAAGGCCACTTTATGAAAGTCTGCTTATACCTTCCTCACTTTCCTTCCTTCCCATAAATTTCTGCCTGTATGCATATAGGCATACATCTACCCCTGTGCACAAGACAAGTTTTCAGGGGTAGCCAAACAGTTGCTTTTCATACTAGTACAGCACACCATAATTTATATGCAACATTCTTTACAGAAAACCTGTAGAAAGATTTAAAAAACAACGTGTTTATACTATTGTATCCCTCCTCCTGAAAAAACAGGCAGGGTGTGGCTCTTTAATATAAATAATAAAGAGAAAATACTATGGATATAGATACTGAAGTTGTTCTGCAGGGTGGAAATCAACACAAAGATCCTCTCAATAATAATAATAATAATAATAATAATTATTATTATTATTATTATTAATAAGTTTGAGATATGGTTTTTATGTACCCAGGCCTGTGTGGTTCCAGGACTATCCATGCAGGTAACTTCTTCACTGGTAATGCTGCCTCCCTCCAAATCTTCCTTTTAACTGGATTTTGTGAGCACCAAGAATGAGATCTGTGCCAGGCTGCATTATTTTTCCCTCTGGCTCATCCCTGAGGCTTGGGGGTAGCGAGCCTAAAGGAGGAAATATGTGCCTTTCTAACAGTGATAAAAATGATTACCCCACACTGTAAATTGCAAAAACTATAATTTATCTTGTGTTGAATTTTAAATGTTTTTTGTAGTAAAGAATATCAAATAGGGATTTCATTGACAATCCCATCCCCTTTAGATCTGCCATTACCACTGCTTGTGTGGTACAACAATTTTCAGTGAAATATTGGCAGAGCTCTTTCCATGCATCATCTTTTTTGGAAGGAATGTTGCATTGGTATATAGCTCTATGTTCAACTAGTTTGAACTGATGCTTATGTAGAGCGATTTGGGGCATACAAATCCTGCTACTGGATTTGCATTGGCACATGGATGTCTCTGTATAAATCCATTTACAAGTTTCGGCACATATTTTCCAGCACAAAGAGTGAGACACTTTATGTAAAGCGTTAAAAACTATTTTTATTTAGTATTTTCTTTGTTGGTTTTGATGCTAAGATTGCTATTATAAATTAACTGCATGCACTATAGTTGTAGCTGATCAGTCCCATTATGGTAGCAAGACAATGGAGTTGATGGAGTATCGTTTTGGGGACCAACTTCTGTTTGTGAGAGAGACTAACTTTCAAGCCTCACGAGCTCTTACTCAGTTCTAGGAAAGATACTCTGAGCATTCCACTTTGAACTTTTCTGTGACACTCTGAGTTCCTTTCCCAGAACTGTTTCAAAGGTGTAGCCATGTTAGTCTAGGTCAGCAAAACAAACAAGGAGTCCTGTGGCACTTTTAAAGACTAACAAATTTATTTATCGCATGAGCTTTCATGGGAGAAAGTCCCACTTTGTAAGATGCTTCGAAGTGTCTGACGAAGTGGGATTTTCACCCACGGAAGCTCATGGGATAAATAAATTTGTTAGTCTTTAAAAGTACCACAGGACTCCTTGTTTGTTTTATTTCCCAGAGATGAAGAAGAGCTCCATATGGCTCAAAAAGTTCTCTCTCTCTCCAACAGAAGCTGGTTCAATAAAAGATATTACTCACCCATTATAAATTAATTATAATTCTTGAGAAACCAAAGCCAACAGTTACAATCACCCTCCACTGGGCATTGATAGACTGAAAATGTGTTTGCTCAATTTTAGTTAATCCATCCATTCAATTTGCAATTGTTACAACTGGTTAAAGAATATTTTTACTGGTAATGAATTCTATGAATATATCTATCTTTATAACTATATCCATGCCTTTTTCCCTAACAGGCAAGCTAATGAAGAATATCAAGTGCTGGCCAACTCATGGCGCTATTCATCTGCTTTTTCTAATAAACTGTTCTTCACTATAGTGGACTATGATGAAGGAGCAGATGTTTTTCAACAGGTAACACACATTGAATGATGCACTTTTAAATTATTTAGTATAGATCACTTATTTTCAGTATTGTGATTTTTTTTTATTGTATTTTTTTTTTTTTAGGTTAGATAACATTGTAAAGAATTATAGTGGGAAAAA
Source organism: Pelusios castaneus (assembly GCA_007922175.1). NCBI lineage: Eukaryota > Metazoa > Chordata > Testudines > Pelomedusidae > Pelusios > Pelusios castaneus. The sequence continues at coordinate 18,353,731 of ML685769.1, read as the reverse complement.
ATAGACTGGAATACTGAGATTGCGCACAAGAATTTCTGTGACACACCCTTGACAGCTATAACAGCAAACACCAAAAATACAAAATCACCCATTTTGCTATATGTCCTATGTAGTCTACCATATTAGTTTTCAATTGATGTCAAGTTTAAATGAAATTGCTTCCAGTGGATGTCGTAAAACAACATGCCTCCAAAAAGATTTTTTTTTTTTTTAATGTCAAGTGTGGTGAAAAGCATTTGTAGTTAAACGTTTCCATAAGTTATCTTATATAAAACAGTAACTTAACAAATATCACTTTATGTGAAGATGTTAAATATTTAATACTTTTTTTTATCTTTGTAGAACTCTTTAGAAAAGACAACAGAGTCCTGTGGCACTTTTAAAGACTAACAGAATTATTTATCGCATGAGCTTTCGTGGGAGAAAATCCCACTTCGTCAGACGCTTTGAAAGAGTGTGTATTGTAAATAACTATGATATCTTTGCAATGTGGAGAACCTATTATTAGCAAACAGGCTAGTCCCTCAAATTCACTTTGGTTTGGGTACTTAACTCAAGTTCAATTTGAATTATATTCCAGAAAGCAAAATATTTTCTTCTCCTTGAAGCTTAACCCCCTGCTTACCACTAGACAATGAATTAATAAAAGCAAGAAGCTATTAACCATTTTTACTCCCTTTTGGTTTAAAGAGATATAAAGAAATAAAGAAATTTTTAGTAAAGAAAATAAACAGAGTTACAGCATTTAAATTATACATAGTAAAATTTGGATGGTTCTCCAACAGTCCTGTTGGACCACATTGTATAGAAATAAAATCCCGCCTCCAAATTTTGCTTTTTTATTTTTATTTTATGCAAACATACATTTTGCACAAACCTCTCCCATCCTGAGCAAATTGTAATTCAATAGGTATATTTGACCCACTTCTTTGATGGTGTAAAGAGATACAAGTCCATTTATTTCAGTGGACTCATACTTGCTTATGTCTACATTGTCGTTTATTCATTGTCTTTGAGAACTCCCGATATTTTGGGTATCTGTAAAAATAAGAGGAATTAACAAGTGATCATATTGTCATATAGGTGTTTGTAGAAATATTTTGTTTTATCAGAGTTTATATAGACAAATGTAACAAGACACGGACATATGAATTAATTATAATAGCACAGGAGGTTTGAGTCTTGACAGTAATAATAATAATAATAATAATTAATTAATAATAGCCAAACTACTGCTGCAGTTGCTGTGTACTGGTACAGCACTGATATAAAGGCATGTCAGTTGATTTGATTTTACCTTTCATTCTGATTATAGAGAAACAGGAAACTGTAGGTGTGGTGCAACCAGATTGTAGGCAACCTTTAAAAGAATATGTATCTGAAAGAAAATGTCTATATCTTAGAATTCCCACTATATTTAGCTGTTTTACAATATTCATCTTAATACAGTTCACAACAATATATTTTATCAGTAGTAATTCTCCAAGGGAGGTGGCATATTTTATTTAGTAGAAAAAAATATTTTAGTATTTAGTTTATTTTATTAAAATATAAATTGAATTAGGTATTTGATGTTTAACTAAAGCATTTATGTAATTTCATAAAATTGATTTTACTGGCGAGCAGGAAGCAAGTCAGCTGTATAAAATGACACTGCCCTTGTATCATTAAAGAACTCAAATAATTTCATTTATATCATTTCTATATTTTTCAAATTATAATTTTATATTTAATTTCAAATCATGTGGTAGATGTATAGAATTATTATTTTCTGAAATCCAAATATTTTGAGATGTTTCATATATTAAAATATATGTTGCTGTCTTAGCCAAACACATTCAAATTAGCAATGCAAATTACATTTGTTCAGCTTGCTGGGGAATACTTTTTCCCCTAGACTGTCCAGCAGGTAGGTCCATCACTATTTTCTGTTTATTTTCAAATAGATAATATTAGGAACATTTCCTGTATGAATTAATATTTAAGACTTCAATGCTCTAAAGACAACATGTACCCTTAACTTTATACACTGTGAGTAGTCCCATTAACTTGTTCATTTAAACTTAAGTATGTGCTTGGGATGTAAATTGAGTTTTATGGCTTGTCTAATATAAACATATTTTTTAAAAAAAGATGCTGAACCACTAGCTATATAAGAGAGCACAAATAGTTGGATTAGGGAAAATATGCTTAAAAAGGAAAGCTTATAATTGAATTTATGATTGGTTTATGAAATGACTATTGTACCTTAAAAAGCCTAAGTGAAGAAATTGGAAGAAATGTTAGGTCTGAATGCTTTTATAGTAATAGAAAAATGTATTAAAATTTTTGAAAAAAAATGTATTTAAATTTTTGAAAATAGTCATTTGAAACTCCAGAAAGCCACTAATATTGTTCTGACTTGTGGTGGTTTGCCTAAGTCTGTGATAGGAAGAAAGTAAACAGTTGCACAAAGGAGATTTGAGTTATTTAATATTGTGGTGCTTTCTGTTTTTTGTAGCTCAATATGAACTCTGCTCCGACATTCATGCATTTTCCTCCGAAAGGTAAACCCAAGAGAGCTGACACCTTCGACCTGCAGAGAATAGGATTTGCAGCAGAGCAGCTAGCTAAATGGATAGCTGACAGAACGGATGTTCATGTAAGTCATTTGACAATGTTAATACTGATCCAAACTTAATTTCATATTCTATGATAAACTGACACCCTCATATCTGTTTATTAATCAAATGAAATCCACAAAAATAAGCTAAAATAATAGAAAAAATATGTGCTGTGTAACTTGAGCATACTGTGGTGACGTCAGCCATTTTAATGTTGCATTTCAGTCTTTGGTTTGGTAGTTACATTTTCATCCATTATTACTCTAACAGAAAATGAGTGATGATATTGTGACAATTAGTTGATAAATGTGAGTATGTGTTTGCATTGTTACTTACAAAACAAAATCTGAACTTTCAAAAGTGTGTTATGCCAAAATTATGACACAGATATAGCATTCTGCAAATATATTTATTTATTTTATAAAATTGATTATTTCATACAATTGTTTCTTAAATGTGAAATTAAAATAATAAAGAAATGTACTTCTTAAGTTCCCAGTTCAGTAACATACAAAGGGAGCATTGTCAAATTTTAAAATAGATTTTAAAACAAAATCTTTATTTTGTGTTAGCAATATGCCTTATCATGTATACTTATGTACCGGCCATGCAGGAAGACAGACAAGATGCAGTGGATCTGATTTAATTAGACCACAGCTTTACTCACTTAAATCTAGAAATATTCAGCAATAACTCATGCAGTGCAGGTGATTGGTTTTTTACTTAATCATTTCCAGTTATTTGGGAAAGCTGCCATCAGTACTTCCCCTGCCTAGTCTGAATTCAGCACATTACTGGAACCCTACTGTCTTCCCCTCATATTGGGGTTAAGGACAGATTGGAGAAGAAAAGGGGTCAGATGCTCCCCACTCTGCCAGATGTTGAGTCCCAATTGTATGACAGTCTTAGCATATCTTCTCATCAATACTTATTCTCTCTACCAGAATATTCTTAACACAGAGAATACTGTGAATTCAACATCAAACATTGGGGTACTTCTCTGTGTGCGCGCATGAGCGTGCACACATGTGATATTACATCACTTTGTTAGTCTTTATAAATTTGTTAGTCTTCAGAGGTGCTACAGGACTCCTTGTTTGTTTTACATCACTTCTGTTTGTCGTAAAGTGGAAGTATAATTGTTTTTCTTTTCTTCTTTTTTTGTCTTGCAGATTAGAGTATTCAGGCCTCCAAATTATTCAGGCACTATTGCACTGGCTCTTTTAGTGTCACTTGTTGGTGGCTTGCTGTACTTGCGAAGAAATAATTTGGAGTTCATCTACAACAAGACTGGCTGGGCAATGGCAGCTCTGGTATGCCAACGTTTAATACTGATATATTTTTTTAAATTTCAGTAATATTTTACCAGCTTTGCATTTTTGCATGCAATGACAAGATGTAAATATCACTTGCAAAGTAATTTAGAAAGTACTGCATTAATAAGTTTGTCAGAATGAAACAATATTAAATATAGACTCATAATATGAATAGCTGGGCTAAAAGCCTCATGAGTGATAAACGTTGCTATTTGAGAGGTGTTTCCAAATGAGAATTTACTAATATATTAGTTAATAATAATTAGCTCCAGTGTTTTTGGTTGATAAAATAAGCCATTGATCAACTGATCATGATAGTGAAAAGGACTGTGAAATGTTAGGGCAGATATGAGAGGTTACCAAGCAAGAGAACACAATAATAATGGGTAATAACATTTCTACACCCATAAATGACTGCTTCTTGGAGGAGCTATTCCTGGAACCCTGAAGGGGGTAAAGCTATTCATGCTTTAGTCCTAAGTGAAACACAAGATTTGGTCTATGAGAAAAGGTGGTCTTAGTGGGTGGGCAGTGTGGGCAGCTGCCCATGGCCCTGCAGGGGAAAGGGCCCCACCTATTGTGGCTTTAAGTATTGTCACTTTAAGGATGCCCTGGTAGGAGCACTGGCAGCAGAGAGCCACTCAGGCTCAGCCAAGCAGTAGGTAGCCAAGGGGGGTCGCCAAAGGGGGGAGAGGCTGCAGGGAGGGAAGGGGGTGGCTGGGGGAGGCTGCAGGGGGAAGCAGCAAGGAGGATACAGGGAGGAAATGGGATGGCTGGGGGGGAGGCCACAGGGGGGAAGGAGGTGGTTGGGGGAGGCCACAGGGGGGGAAGGGGATGGCCCAAGGGAGGCTGCAAAGGGGAAGGGGGTGGCTTGGGGGTGGCCGCAGGAGGGGGATGGGGTGGCTGGGGGGTGGCAGTGAGACTGTAAGACAGGTGTGGGAGCTGGGGGTTGGGGCCCCAGCAAAGGGGCAAATGGAGGAGCTGGGGGGCCCTGGTGGGGCCCGGTGGGGAATGGGGGCTGGGAGCCTGGCAGTGGGGCTGATAAGTAGAGCCCTGCACAGATACAAAAATGTGTATCTGCAACCGATCCATATCTGAGACATGAAAGCACGTATCCGATGTGCAATCCACATCTCCATGTTTGGAGGGTATCTGCAACCACCCCGCCCCGCCCCCGCCTTGCAGCAGCTCCGCTCCGCTCAGCTCCTCATCATTACACTGTGCTTCTGTTTTGTTTTCCTGCCTGTATGTGCTCTGTAATGTAACAACTTAAAAGCAGGGGCTTAGTAAAGGTGCACACACTGTTTTTATTTTAAACAATACTGTAGAGAGTCTTAAGGATCCTGGTGCAACCTCTCTGTTTTCTTCTGGGGCAGCTGCCTGTCAGTTCCTGAATTGCTAGAGAGCAGCAGCTGCCGCACACAGAGCCCGAGGAAGGGGGCAGAGAGGGTGACACTAGCCAGCAGCTCCCAATACTGTTTGTTCAGAGCCCTGCTGGCCCTGATCATCTGGTTATTCCACCTACTAGAGTGGAGATCAGGTCACTCAACTGTTCAGCATGGGCAAGGAAATTCATTCAGCTGAGCGATCAGATTGAGAGGCTGGCAGCCACGGAAGGGGGGAAGCAGCAGCCCATCATCAGCTGATGTGCGTGGACTCTGGCAAGCTAGGTTCAGGGAGCCCGAGAAACAGCTGAGTGGGGAGAGAGTAACCAACAGCTCCCAGTGTTTTTCAGAGCTTTTGCTGGCTCCGATCTCCGCAACTGTTATTCTGCCTGAGCTGGGCTAGGAAGTCTGGGCTGCTGCAGTTTCTCAGCTGATCAGTGGAGCTGGCGACTGGCCACTGAACCTGAACCCCAGCTCTGATGGGCTGGGCTCTGGCTCTCACAGTCTGGAGTCAGAAACTGAAGGACAGCTGGGGGCGGGATCCAGGACCGGGATGAGCCAGTAAAAGCCCAATGGTGTTCAGAGCCCTGGCTAGCCCAGATCCAAGCAACTCTTATTCTTGCCGGGACTGGCCATGTGAAACGGGGACTGCTGAGATCACTCAGCTGTTTGGTGCTGGGAGGAGTGGCCAGCAGTGGGAGACATAGGAGGGGGAGCAACTGTTACTCCTCCTGGACTGACCCCTAGATTCAGTGAGGGCTGCAGCTGTAACCAATCAGATGTTCTGGGCAGAGCAATGGTGCTCTCTCTGCATGTACAGGGTGACCAGATAAAAACAGAATCCATACCCGAGCCGCAATCCGCAGCAACGGGTCTGCGGATATCTGCATTTGCACCCGTGGATGCGGATATCCACGGATAAGAAGCGGATATCTGCGGTTTTGCAGGGCTCTACTGGTAGGGGCCCTGGCGAGGCATGGGGCAGAAGTCAAGGATGGGGCCCCAAATGGAGACCCCATCCTTGACTTTTCCCTGGGCCTCAGAATCCCTAAGACCAACCCTGTCTATGAGCTAACTATAGCTGAATCACTTTGTAGTAGTGACCATAATGTAATTAATTTTAGACTCTTTCAGGGGGCAAAACACATACAAAACACCATAGTAAAATTTAACTTAAAAAAGGGGAACCAAACAAAAATGAGGACACTAATTAGAAATTAAAAGTGCAATCACAAGTGTAAAATGCTTGCAGGCAACATGGAAACTACTTAAAACCACCATAATAGAGGCTCAAACTGAATGTATACCCCAAATCACAAAAGAATGCCCCAATGACTAAACAGCAGAATAATAGAGGCTGTTAGAGGCAGAAAGGCATCCTTTAAAATTTGGAAGTTAAATCCTAATACAGAAAATTGGAAGCAGTACAAACTCTGGCAGCTTAAGTATAGTAAGAAATACCAAGAAAGAATTTGAGAAGGAACTTGTTAAAGAAACAAAACTAACAGTGATTTTTTAAAAAGTACATAAGAAGCAGGAGACCTGTCAAACAGGCAGTTGGGGCCACTTTGTGTCAAAGGTGATAAAGGAGCACCCAGGAAGACAAACCTCTACAGAAAAGTAAAATGAATTACTTATATTGGTCTTCACTGAGGAGGATGTGGGAGAGACACCCACACCAGAGCTTTTCTTTTTGGGTGACAAATCTAAAGTGCTGTATTTACCCAAGAGTCCTAAAAATGAAACTGAAGACATAACCTAACTATGGTATGTAACCAATCAACCTATGTAGCACATGACTGGAAGGTAGCTAATGTAATGCTGCTTTTTAAAAAGGGCTCAAGAGGTGATCATGTTAGTGGGCCTAATTTCAGGTACTAGGTAAATTGGTAGAAACTATAGTAAAGAACAGAATTATGAGACACCTAGGTAAACTTGATTTGTTGGGAAAGAGTCAACATAACTTTTTGAAAGGGGACATCATACCTCACAAGTCTATTAGAATTTTTGTGGGCATCAGTAGGTATGTGGATAAGGGTGATCCACCTGAGAAAGAGAATGTGGATTTTGAGAAAGCCTTTGCAAGATTACACATAAGTAAAATAAGCAGAATAAGAGCAAAGGTCCTCTCATGGATCAGCAACTGATTATAAGATAGAAAACAAAGGATAGAATAATTGGTAAGCTTTCGTATTTGAGAGAGGGGAACAGCAGGGTCCTGCAAAGATCTGTATTGAGGCTTGTGCTGTTCAATATACTCACTAACAAGCTGAAAAAAGGGGTGAACAGGGAAGTGGCAAAGTTTGCAGATGACACAAAATTATTCAAACCAGGTAAGTCCAAATGAGAGGGATAGGAGTTGTAAAGGGGTCTCACAAAACTGGTTGACTGGGCAGCAGAATGGTAGATGAAACTCAAAGTTGGTAAGTACAAAGTAATGCACATTGAAAAAAAATCTTTTTCTTTCTTTCTTTCTTTCTTTCTTTCTTTCTTTCTTTCTTTCTTTCTTTCTTTCTTTCTTAATAGCTAATTTAGAACTTGGTGGAATAGTTCTCTGAAAACTTCAGCCCAATGCACAGCACTGGTCAAAAAGACTAACAGTATGGCAGGAATTATTAGAGAAGTAAGTAAGACAGAAAATGTAATGCCACTATCTAAATCTACTTTGAATTCTTGTCCAGCTTTGGTCTCCCTGTTTCAAAGAGAATATACTGGATGGTTCAGAGAAGGGCAACAAAGATGGTGGAGGGTATGAAACAACTTTCACAGACAGAGAGACTAAAAAGATAAAGGCTGTTCATTTTAGATGACTAAGGGGGGAGGGGGGGGTATGACAGAGCTGTGTAAAATTGTGAATGGTGTGGAAAAAATTAATAGAGAAGTGTTATTTCCCTGTCCTACAATACAAAAACTGGGGGTCACCCAGTGAAATTAAGAGTCAGAAGACTTAATACAAATAAGAAGTTCTTTTTCTTTCCCACTCAACACACAGCTAACCTGTGGTACCAATTGCCATTTGATGTTGTGATGGCCAAAAGTGTGAGTACAAAACCAGCACTAGATATATTAATGGAGGATCGGTCCATCAACTGCTATTAGCCAAGATGGCCAAGGACAAAACCCCATGCTCCAGACAACCTTAAACTTCTGACGACCAGAAGCCAGGAGTGGAAGACAAGAGGTGGATCCATAATTCTCCTGTTCTGTACTCTTCCCTTAAAGCTCTGATACAGGCAGAATACTGAGCTAGATGATTCATGGTCTAAGCCAGTATAGTAGCTCTTACGTTTGTAACTCAGGTTAGTAGAGATATAGAATCATACAATATTAGGGTTGGAAGGGACATCAAGAGGTCACCTAGTCCAAACCCCACTCAGAGCAGGTTTCAAGTGGCCATTATCGCTATTGTATTACAGCAACTTAAAAAAAAAAAAAAAAAGCAGAAGAAGAAGAAGAAGCAGTGGTGATGAGCTTCAGTAGTTAATGGGGAGATGGTATGTGAGTAACTTTATAATAAAGCTAAAGGGAATAAGAAAAGTATTTTTTTAAATAAATATATGCATGAGAAAGTTATACAATGGAAGAAGATTCATTAATAAATGAAAAAAGGAACAACATGTTTACAAATAGCTGAATTATTCTTACTATAAAAATCTGTCTTCGGCATAGGAAAGAGATTAGAAATGTAGGTGCTTGGACAAAAGTCTCTATTAAGAGAGAGGATATTCAGACATAACCAGTGAACTGATTTAGATTTCCTGTATTCTAAGGCATCAGGGAAATTAACAAACAATTGTGGTTTTCCTCTCATTTCCATTGATTTATAATCTGATACTGCCCTAAAAGTCTACAGGAATCTTGGCAGAAAAAATAATCTCTGCCAAAATTAGTTTATAAGCTAAATTTTATTAATAATTCAGTGAGCGAGGATGGAAAACAGTAAGTAGGGCATATTTCCAACTACTGTCTCAAAAGTCTAACTTCTTCGAGTAGTGTCCCTGTGGGTGATCCACAGTGGGTGTTGGCACATGCTCACATCACAGGTCAAGAACTTTCCAGCCATGCTCGTCAGGGCCGTGTGCACAAGGGGAAAGTCTGAAGGCAGCTCTTTGGTGCCCTTTCCCCTCCCCACCCCTCCCCAGTTCCTTCTCAGCCATCCATGGTTACCAACAGAGCCCAGAAGTCTCCTCAGAGCTCGTCACTTTTCCGAACGTATTTACTTAGTTATAGCTTAGAATAGTTTTTTTCCCTAGTCAATAATTAGTGATTAAGACCCTCAACTTTTCCCCATTAGACAATAAAACAAAACAAAAACCTTCCTTTACTTCAACAACGCCCAACTCTCCAGGTTTCAAAAGATGTCAGACATGCCGAGATGCAATGCCTGTGTCCAACAGACACGCGGTCTGCATAAAGTGTCTTCGAGAGGAACACATTTCTCAGACATGTTCCCACTGCCAGAATCATAGCTCAAGGGTAAGAAAACACAGACTTCCATCTTAAACTACTCTTGATGGAGCACTCTCTCAGACTGTCTGTCAAACCCAGGTCAGGAAAAACCTGTTTCAGAAGCTCAGCTCTCTGACAGAGCACAGCTTACTCTGCCACACTCTGCAAATAAAAGACATCTGTACCAAAGAGGCTCCATGTCCTTCAGGTATGTGAACTGGCAGGACCAAAAAACAATCCTCTACTCTGCTGCCAGACAGTGGCGGTTAAACTGCCAAAAACTGCACCAGAGGGGAGTCTTTTCCATACCATTTTCTAGTGAGGATGAGGAAAAAGGAAATAAATCCACCTTCTTACCTCAAGTGCCATCACCTCAGCCGTCAGACCGCAGAGCATATTACCATTGAGATATGCCAAATACCCATGGTGTGCATCACTTTGGTACAGACCTATCCATACCAATGGCAGGGATGCGACTCCTAATCTCACTCCTCTGCCCACGATAGTAGACCATCTACCTCCCAGTCTTACAGATCTCATGCCTTCCAGGCAACACCTGCAATGGAGCCTCACACTCAGGATACCACAGAGGGAGGAGAGGATTCAGAAACAACTTCTCCGCCCCCTAACTCGTCCTTGTCACCAGATAAAACTATCATCCCTCTGCTAGCCACCACAGCGGACGATTTTAAGCAGTTCCAGGACCTCTTTAAAAGAGTTGCAGATTCTATGGAAATACCTATGCCAGAAATAGCAGAATCCCACCACAAACTCCTTAAAATCCTCCAGACTACCTCTTCATCCAGGATTGCCTTGGCAGTGGATGATGCACTCCTTGAACCAGACAACAACATCTGGCAAATGCCCACTACCATACCACCCACATGTAAGAGGGTGGATAAGAAATACTATAGCCTGGCAAAGGACTCAGAATACTAATTCACATATTCACCTTTGAACTCTCTCATTGTGGAAGAGGCTAACCACAGAGGCAAGCAACAATATAACAGGTCAACCCCACATGACAAAAGGATAAAAATCTGGACCTCCTGGGTAGAAAGGTCTACACTTCCTCCACATTGCAGCAGCATGTCATGAATTATTCTGCCCTCCTAGCAAATTATGATGACACCAACTATATTAAACTTGCCAACATTATTGAGCACATTCCAGAAGAGAAGAAATCACAGTTCCATTCCATCATTAGAGAAAGACAGTTGATCTCCAGCATGGCACTTCAGGCAGCCCTTGGCATCGCTGACACAACAGCACAAATGATTGGCACCGGCATAGCCATGAGACAATCATCATATTTCTCCCCTTCTACCATTCCTGTGCATCAATTACTTTGGACAAATGGGTCCTAGAGTCTATCCGAATCAGGTACTCCATCCATTTCAGATCCAAATGCAAACCCCAATACCCCTCCCCATCCGTCTTCAGGGACACAACTCACAAACATTTCCTACAACAGGAGGCACTCTACCTTCTAGATCCTAGATTTTCAAAAACTGAAGAAATACATAAAAGCTCAAAAATTAAGAATGACCACTTTGTCCACCCTCATTCCAGCTCTAGAATTCGGTGATTGGTATGCAGCCTTAACCCCCAGGATGCATACTTTTATATTTCTATCCACCCTTCTCACAGATGATTCCTAAGATTCAGAATAGGATCTGATCATTTCCAATATACAGTACTACCATTTGGCCTGTCCATGACTCCGAGAGTCTTCTTCAAAGCTTCTGACAAAGTGGGATTTTCTCCCACGAAAGCTCATGCAATAAATAAATCTGTTAGTCTTTAAAAGTACCACCGGACTCTGCTGTTTTTCTGCAATAGACTAACACGGCTACCCCTTTGGAACTTCTCAAAGATGCTGGCAGTTGTTGCAGCTCGTCTGCGCAAACAGGGAATAACCATCTTCCCCAACTTAGACAACTGTCTTCTGAAGGCTTGCAGCTGAACACATGTAACACAGGCAGTCTCCTTTTCAGAGACCTCGGTCTCTTGATAAATACAAAAAAAAAAAAAAAAAAATCTACTACCGAACCAACACAAGTAATAGAATTCATAGGGGCACATCTAGACTCATGAGTAAAAAGAGCATACCTCCCAAATCAAAGATTTGACACAAGAACAAAACTAATAGCCTCAATCCAGACATGCCCAACTACAACAGTCCTCAACTGCCTATAACTACTAGGACACATGACCTCAACAACCTTTGTTGTGAAATACGCAAGTCTACACATTTGCCCACTACAACTATGGACAACTATGTCTCTCCATAGCATACAAGCTCCACAGGCACTCCAGACTCAAAATAATAATGATTCCTATGGAAATCAAGAATTCCTTACATTGGAGGCTAGGTCCACAAAATTTGCTAGCAGGAATTACCTTTACTCAAGAACCACCCACAATCATGATGTCCACGGATGCATTCCTAATAGGATGAGGTGCCCACATTCAGGGACACACTGCACAGGGCAGATGGAAACTACAAGAGTGCACTCTGCACATAAACCTTCTTGAACTACACACAGTCCACAATGCCTGCTCCCATTTCAAACTGATCATAACACACACACATATGAAAGTGTGGATGGACAATATTGTGTGCATGTTTTACATCAACAGGCAGGGAGGAGTGAGATCCAGGTTGCTATGCACAGGAGCCATGAAACTATGGCATTGGTGCATAAAGCAGAACATAACAATCTTCACAACATACCTGCCCAGAGTACAGAACACCATAACTGATTTACTAAGCATATCCTATACCAAAGATTATGAATATCCAAATATCCAAAGAAACATAGTCCAATCTTTGGGCCACGCCTCAACAGAACTCCTTGTTACCACCACAAATGCCCTTTCTTCTGTTCCCAAGTAGGCAGAGGGAAAAATTCTCTGTGAGATGCATTCCTCCATGCATCCAGGTCTAATGTATGCCTTCCCACCGACTCCACTAATATTCTGAATATTGCTGAAAATACGCCACAACTTAGCAACGGTCATTCTGATAGCCCTGGCATGGCTACCACAAATGTTGGTGAGGGCACTCATTACTCTCCCATTAGTACACAATTTCCTATTGCAGGACATGGAGTGAACTCTCCACCCAGAATTCGGGAGGCTTCACTTACTGGTGTGGTGCCCTCTTGGTTCCATCAGGAGGAACTGCACTGCTCCAAACCAGTAAAGCATGTCCTATTAAATAGTAGAAAATCATCTATTAGTAAAACATACCTGCAAAAATGGCCTGGCCCGGGGCTGTTTGACCCAGCGTGGCCCGGCCCAGCTTAGGGCCTGTGGTTGCGGATGGAAGGAGAAGGAGGGGGAGCAAGGAATGCTGTGGGGGGAGGGGCTGTGTGCCCCGAATGTTTTGGGGGACAGCAATGCCCCTGCCCTCACTTGTGCCCCCTCCCCCCTGTGAGACCCGGCCCACTACCCCTACCAATCCCCCACCATCCTGCAGGGATAGCCTTGATTGCTGAGTGTGGAGCAGGCCCACCCTTCCCCCCTCCACTCCTGCAGTAACTGGAGTTCTTCAAGAAGTGTGTCCCTGTGGCTATTAGCCACTAGCCACCCTCCTCCCCTATCTACTTTGGAGTCACACATCCAGGCTCCCAGATAGAGAAGTAACTGAGGGGTTAAGGGCTGCGCACACTCCAAAAAGGGTGCCAAAGAGCCGCCACAAGACTGTCGCCTCGCATGCTTGGCCCTGATGAGTACTGCTGGAAAGTTCTCGGAGCTGTGATGTGTGGAGCAGCCACAGGGACACATTTATCACAGAATTTCAGGGCACAGGGTGAGTAACCTACCTTTGCTTGCCAAAACAAATGGCCCAAATATCGACAAGGGAAAAAATTGGGAGACAGCTATCCATTGCTTAAATTTGAGATTCACTAAGCATTAATAGCTTCTGTTGAATCAATCAAAAATGGGAGCTGAAGTTGTGCACTGTCTCTGGAACCTTAGGCCACCAGAGGACCCTTTAATAAGTAGTATTTGTTTATACACAACTGATCTAGCAAATTCCTTGATCCCAGAAGTACAAATATGCAAAGGCATCTTCCTTGAATTATGGTTGCTGATAAATAACTTCAAGTTCCCTTTCCAGACAAGTTTGTTTTACAGCAACAGTGGACAGAAAACTATAAATATGCACATAAATACATTTTTAAAAAGGAAAATGTGGTTATAGCCATCCTGTCACAGACTGTAGTGAGAAATAGGGTGAAGTACCTGTATGAATCTAGTTTTTAAATTGACTGTTCCCAGTCTTAAAGAGACTTAAAGGCTATGTCTACACTGGCAAGTTAGTTCGAATTAAGGAAGCTTAATTCAAACTAACTAAAGCCATGGCTACACTAGGCTTTAATTAGTTCGAATTAAGGGCTTCCTTAATTTGAACTAATAACTTTGAATAGGGTATTAGAAGTAAGGGTTAATTCGAACTAGTTAGTTCAAATTAACCAATGTGGCCATGTTAGTTTGAATTAATTTCTTAGTTCGAACTAACCGGCCCATTGAAATCAATGGAAATTGCTAATTCGAACTAAGCAAGTGCCATGAATGGCACTTGCTTAGTTTGAACTCATTTTAGTTAGTTCGAATTAAGTTAATTCGAACTAACTAAAATTAGTTCAAATTAGTTAGTTCGAACTAACTAATTCGAACTAATTTTAGTAAGTGTAGACATAGCCAAAGAGAGAGAATGGCAGAAATGGGAACAGAATCTAGGATAAAATTATGGTCTCACTGAAATTAATGGCAAAACTCCAAATGATTTCTTTGGGGGGCAGAGTTTTACCTGAAGCATCCTAAACTCCAGTCCCCTATTCTGATACCTCTTGTACTAAAGACAATATTGCTTTCTGTATTCTGTACTAATTGTATGTGTGTCATTTCCAGATTGCTACCATTTTTTAAAATAAAAATAATTATTTTAGGTATGCTAATGAGACAGCCTAAATTTCTGAGGCAGTTCAGCCTAATTGCTACTGCAGTCCTAATTAAATTGCACAACAAGGATTATCTAAATTATTGGCCTACTATCACATCACAACAGAAATAGGTTAAAAGTAGATTATAGTTCACACTGTGGCAGAAAGTTTTAGAAAGTAGCAACAGGCAATAAACATTTTTCAGCTTAGAATCTGAACTAAAGGAATGTGCAATCTTTTGAATGGGCTAAATGCTTCTGTGATCCTGACAGATGAGGCACTAGCTGATGCCTCAACTGTTATGGTCAAATAAATAGCTGGAATCAGTCTAGCTCACCTGTGTACTAGCATTGTTAAAGCAGATGTTAGAATTATAAGAATGTGCTTAGGCTTCAAGGAATGCTTGTAAATTGCTGCATCTATTAATCTCATTTGTAACATTTGGATTCCACACTAAGATTACATGTGAGCATTTGTACTGTAAACCTCTTGGGACTGTGCAAATCACTAGACAGTTGAAAGACATTAACTAGTGTAAAGTGTTGGTTTCCAACAGAAGATATTACATCCTGGGCAATGAGGAAGACCCATCAACACAGACAGACTATTGTAAAATAATAAAGAGAGTTATAGATCTCTTATTGTTTGGCTCTTCCCCTCAAGAATAGAAATCATACAAGTGAGTTACTCCCATCAGCAGAATTCACAGCTGACAGCTTATGGGGATGAGAATGAAGGGTGGGAAGGGAATAAAAATTCCTAGCAAGAAAGAACTGGATCTTTATGCTGCTTGGAATCTTCGGGCAGAAAGGCAAATTTTCTAAGCATAAGCAAAGGATTATCAGCGACGTAGTCTGTATTAACTGTAAAGGACATTTAGAACTTGCTTATTATAGAAGGATGTTAGCTTTTAAACTGAAGATTAAATCATTTGTGTATGCATGTTTATCGGTTTTAACCTTGTGACTATCTCTCTTAATTCCTTTTCCTATTTATTGAATAAATATCAGTGTGCACACAAGAACAAAAGGATAGTAACTGGCCATCAGGAAGTTTAGGCTTGAAATTAGATTAAGATTTCAAACAATCAGGGGAGTGAAGTCCTGGAATAGCCTGCCAAGGGGAGCAGTCGGGGCAAGAAACCTAGCTGACTTTATGACTGAGCTGGATAAGTTGAAGGAGGGGATGGTATGATGGGACAATCTAATTTGGCAATTGACTGATCTTTGACTACTAGAGGTAAATATGCCCAATGGCCTGTAATGGGATGTTAGAGGGAGTGTTTTCTGAGTTACTTCAGAGAATTATTTTTGGTGTCTGACTGGTGAGTCTTGCATATATGCAAAGGGTTTAACTGATAACCAAGTTTAGGGTTGGGAGGGAATTTCCTCCCTAAGGCAGATTGCCATAGGCTCTTGGGTTTTTTCCCCTTCTTCTTCAGCATGGAAACAGGTCACTTGTTGTTAAATTCTCTGTACCTAGAAATCTTCAAATCCTTATTCGAGAACTTCAGTAACTCAGTCTTAGATAGCAATCTATTACAGGAGTGGATGGGTGAAGTTCTTTGACATGCATTATACAGAGGGTCAGACTAGATAATCATAACGGTCCCTTCTGACCTTAGGCTATGTCTACACTTAGAAATTTAGGTCGACTTTACTAAGTCGACTTTAAGTCGACCTTATTAAGTCGACGTAGAGAGTCTCCACAGGACTCTTAAGTCGACTTAAATCTGGCCTTACTGAGTCGACTTAGAGAGTCTACACTAGACTCTCTAAGACGACTGGTTAGGTCCAGAGGGAGGCGAGGCTCCTTTGGAGCCTTAGCTCCCCGGGCTCGGGGGGCTCATCCTGGGGAGAGCCAGCCCCAAGACAGCAAGCCCCGGTGTGGTCTGGGGGAGAAGGGAGCACGGAGCTCCATTCTGGCTGGGACTGCTTGGGTCCCGGACAGAAGAGAGCCCTGCGTTCCCTTCTGGCCGGGACCACTCAGGTCCCAGGCAGAAAGGAGCCACAGAGCTCCTTTCTCCCCAGGAACTGAGCGATCCCGGCTGAAGGGAGCCCTGCGGCTCCTTTCTGCCCAGGACCTGTGCTGTCTCAGCCAGAAGAGAGTGCCGGGCTCCCTTCTCCCCGGCACCTGAGCGGTCCTGGCTGAAGTGAGCCCCATGGCTCCTTTCTGCCCGGGACCCGAGTGGTCGCAGCCAGAAAGGAGTGTGGGGCTCCTTTTGGCCCGGGACCAGTGCAGGTCCTGGCAAAAAGGAAGCCGTGGCTTCCCTCTGCCCAGTACCCCCACGGGTCCCAGCCAAAAGGGAAGCCGTGGCTCCCTTCTAGCCAGGATCGAACGGTCAAGGGGAAAAGGGAGCACCGCGCTCCCTTCTGGCTGGGACCGCTCGGGTCCTGGACAAAAAGGAGCTGCAGGGCTCCCTTATCCCCGGGACCTG
>ML685769.1:18224960-18336486 GCA_007922175.1 Pelusios castaneus | reverse complement strand
TGGGACCTGAGCAGTCCTGGCTGAAGGGAGCTCTGCGGCTCCTTTCTGCCCGGAACCTGAGCAGTCCCAGCCAGAAGGGAGTGCGGGGCTCCTTTCTGCCCGGGACCAACGCAGGTCCCGGCAAGAAGGAAGCCGTGGCTTCCCTCTGCCCAGCACCTCCGTGAGTTCCAGGAAAAAGGGAAGCCACGGCTCCTTTTTCGCCAGGACCTGCGGGGGTCCCGGGCAGAGGGGAGTGCGCTCCAGCTGACGTGGTTTCCTCTGTCAGCTGGAGCACAGTCCGGAGAGGAGACTTAAGCCTGCTTAAGTTGACTTAATTTATAAGTGTAGACGCACCCTTAGAGTATGTAAGTCTGTGATTGGCTGCAAGAATTGTCTTTGGTCTGACATTTAAGAGGCAAGCAACGGTCCATTGGAACTGGAAGTACTGTGCATATTGTTGTGATTCAATTCATGATGGAAGGGACCATCTATCATAAAGTCACATGGGTAGGCTTACCTCTGTGGCAAGACAGATAGGAGTATCTGTGACGGGATGCACATCTGTGCAGCCCTTGGGCGTGACCTGTAATATCTTTCTGTTCAGTTTTGCAGTGTAATTGTGTTATTTGATGACAATTACGCTATACCAGGTTCCTCTGTGAATGCTCAGAACATGTGCCACGTGATTACCAGGGTGCCATGTTCCCTGCTGCAACATGTATGTATAGATGTGAAGCATGTTACAGGGTTCAGACTCAGGACTGTCTCTAGCACAATGGCTGAAGATTTACACATCAAAGGGGATGCTAATGCCCTCCCCTGCTCAGGTAGGAGTGAAGAGAATCTCACAACAGGACAGTGAGGGGGAGGGGCTGTCAGCAGTTTGTTAAAACAAAGACAGAGACTGTGAGGGAGGAGAAGCTGCAGGCTTTCAGCCTGAGAAGACACCATCCTGCAACCAACCTCAAGCAAGATCGGGGCCCTGCCTAAGAACAGGCAGAGAATGGCTGCAAGACATCAGACAGCCAAACACCATGTGCATAATCTTGGACTCTGAGGTTAGTTTAGGTGAAGATGTTAGAGTAGTATGCGGTTTATACCTTTTATTTGATGGTGGTCACTCCTGACTCATTTGTAACATGTTGCTGCCATGATTGGCCATATTCTCACTTGAAATCAGACTCTGATCAATAAACTAGTAGTTGTTTCACCTAAAGCTGTGTGGTCTTTAGAGGGTGCGGATGTGGGAGGCTGGGCACAATCCACTTCTTTGTTAAGTGGACGGACTGGAGACTAAGGTGATTGGGAGTGGGTCCCAATCCCTGTAAGGCAGTGGCTCCCAGTGTAGTGTCTGGGGCTGGGTGTGCTTGCTTGGGGACCAACGCCTGTGTGGCTAGTGGATTTACACCCACTGCCTGGGACCAATTACACGCTGGTGGCTGGTGTGGACTGACTCAGGAGTGAGCGGTCACCCAGCAGAGCGGGGTAAATTGGGGTTCAGGAGTGGGGTTCAAGCGGTCATAGCAGCACACCAGACTGGATTTGGGGAGCAGCCTGTCACAGTATCCAAGGTCACTGTGTGTGACTCCATGTTAAGGCTGTTACTGTCCCTGAGAAGTTTATACTTGGTATTTGCTTGGAGAAATCTAAGAATGGACCTAACAGCTTCTTACTAGTTTATCTGAGTTAGGTACTCACACTCCTGAGCTGCTGCAAGACAGCTTGACAGTGTCCATATTTTAATATTTAATATTATAATATTTTCACCATATCAGACATTTTTTCTTTAGTCAGTGATATTTTTCATTCTAATTTCCTATGTCAGCTTTCTCAACACACAGCAACAGCTTGACGTTTTGTTTTGTTTTTCTCCATAATTCTGAATTTTTTCATCATTGTGGTTGAAAGTCTGTAGTTGAAACAGTTCTGTATCATGCAAAGCTAGTATTTCAAGACATAAACAAACTATATATTTAACCTGGGTTCCTTAAAAAATTTAAAAGATTAAGGTAATTTAAAAGTCTAAAGAAATAAAGCTAACTTTCTTGAAACCGATACATGGTAATTCTACTAGTGATTATCTACACTTAAATTTCTGACCCTGATTTAGTAGTTTGAACTAATACGATTGTAAATTATATATATGGGAGAGCAATACAGCAATGCACAGACAAGCCAGAAAGTTTTTGGAGAATGTTGCGAACAACTTCTTGGTGCAAGTGCTGGGGCAACCAACTAGGGACCATGCTCCTCTTGACCTGCTGCTCACAGACAGGAAAGAATTGGTAGGGGAATTAGATGTGGGTGGCACTCTGGGCAGCTGTGACCATAGATGGCAGAGTTCAGAATCCTGACAAAAGGAAGACAGGAGAACACCATAATACAGACCCTGGACTTCAGGAAAAATAGACTTTGACTCCCTAAGGAGCTGACGGGTAGGATCCCTTGAAAAACTAATATGAGGGGAAAGGAGTCCAAGGGAGCTGGCTGTATTTTAAAGAAATCTTATTTAGGGTACAGAAACAAATCATCCCAATCTACAGAAAGAAAAGCAAATATGACAGGTGACAAGCTTGGCTTAACAAAGAAATCTTTGGTAAGCTTAAACACGAAAAGGAAGCTTACAAGAAGTGGCAGCTTGGTCAGATGGCTAGGGAGGAGTATAAAAACACTGCCTGAGCATGCAGCAGTGAAAGCAGGAAGGCCAAAGCACAACTGGAGTTGCAGCTAGAAAGGGACATGAAAGGTAAAAAGAAGAGTTTCTGCAGATATATTAGTAACAAGAAGGTAGCAAAGCAAAGTATGGGCCCCTTTTAGAATGGGAGAGGCAAGCTAGAGATAGCTGATGTAGAAAAAACTGAAGTGCTCAGTGCTTTTTTGGCCTTGATCTTCACAGACAAGGTCAGCTCCCTAACTACTGCACTGGGCAGCACAGAATGGGAGGCAGTAGCAGCTCTCAGTGATGAAAGAACAGGATGATTCAGAAAAGCTAGACATGCAGTAGGCCATGGGGCTGGGGGCAATGAAGCCACAGGCGGTGAGGTAGTTGGCTGTTGTGATTGCAGAGCCATTGTCCATTATCTTTGAAAAGTCATAGTGACTGGGGAAGTATAAGCCAGGCGACCCGTCTTCCACGGCTAGATGCCTGGCCTCTCTCTCTGTCCTCCTGCCCCTACAAGCCAGGCAGTCGGGAGAGCGGGGTGGCCTCAAGCCCCGCAGGCAGGCGGTCAACAAAACAAACTTTCTCTGGCCCCTCGGGTGGGGCAGGCAGAACAAACAAACCAGCTCCTAGGTCTCCACGGCAGGACGGAGAGATTCGCGGCCGGCCAAGGCTTCTGGGGGGTTACCAGAAGGGGGGAGGCAGGGGGACGCAAGCCCACCCAACTCCACTGCGTCCCAGCCCAGGTCCCTATCCATGGCAGAGGGGTCTACCACGGGCCCAGTGGGATGCCCACCACGGCACTCTGACTCAGGCTCAGGCATCACCGAGTCTTGACAGGACCCCTGGGCCACTTCCTGCCCCCACTCCTGCTGGTATATGCTCTGGGGTCCCGTCGTCATCTTCCTCAGGGTAGTCGCCCAGTGGGTGATCACAAAGGCCTTCAGCATCTTCGGCTAAGGGTAACTCCTCCAGGTCACAGCCAGCCTCCGGGGGGGGGGGGGGGGGGACCCCCCCGGCCGCCGGGGGGCCCCCCCAAATTACACCGCGGCCAAGGGGGGGGGCGGCCGATGGGTCCGCGGGCGGCTTGGGTAGCGGGAGGTCCAGGAACTCCCCCGGGTTCAGGTTACTTTGTGACTGATCTCAGCGGGCAGTTGGCCGTCGGGGCCCACACTCCCCCACTACAGGAAGGTTCTGGAAAAAGGCAACTATAGTGCCCATCCCCCCAAAAGGGAAGAAGCAGGATCTTGGAAATGACAGACTGGTCAGCCTCACCTCAGTCCCCAGAAAAATCATGAAGCAGGTCCTCAAGGAATCCATTTTGAGGCAATTGGAAGAGAGGTAGATGATCAGGAACAGTCAGCATGGATTCAACAAGGGCAAATCATGCCTGGCCACCCTGATTACCATCATCTGTCAGGGATAGCTTAAGAGTGTTCTTGGTCCTGCCATGAGTGCAGGGAACTGGACTTGACCTCTCATGGTTCCTTCCAGTTTCTATGATTCTATAATAATAAGATGACTGGTTCGATGGAAATGGAGAAAGAAGTGACATGATATATCTTGACTTTTGCAAAGCTTTTGATAAGCTTTATTATTCTTGCCAGTTGAAGTGTGGGTTGGATGAATGGACCATAAGGTGGGCAGAAAGCGGGCTAGATCATTGTGGTCAATGAGTAGTGATCAAGATTTCAACATCTAGTTGGCAGCTGATAAGTCTTGGAGCCAGTTTTGTTCAATATCTTCATTAATGATGAAGAGGATGGAGTGGATTGTATCCTCAGCAAGTTTCTTGATGACACTAAGCTGGGGGTAGTGGTAGATATGCTGGAGCCAGAGGAGTGCCGATGCTGCTCCTGACTAGTGAAAGGGAAGTGCATTACTATTGATAGCTCATTGCTGTGAGGGACCGGTGGGTGAGAGACAACTCCTTGCTGGCTGCTGGGTCTGAATATAGAAGAGCCCTGAGCTAAGAGTAGCATCGATGAAGGTTGGGGCCATGGAGAATTGTCTCAAGGAACTGAAGGCAGTTTTACGAGACATGGTGGCACATGGGTGCTTTTCTTAAGACCCCTGGGCTGGGACCTGGTGTAATAGGAGGCTCAGATCCCTCCCACTAGGACACTGGGGAAGTGGCTTGCAATCAGACAGTGATAAATCTGCAGATCTGAACTCTTTAGTGGCTAGTAGGGGTGCTGGGGCCAGAAGGTCACAGAGAGAGTAAAATCATTCCCTCCAGGGAAGAAGCCCTGGGTACATGGGTCGGCTGGGACTGTTTAAAGACTGCAGATACACCTGACCAGAAAAGCTGTTCATGAGAGGTGGGTGCCTTTTGTCATTTCAGTCCCATGAGACAAGATCAAATCCAAAGTTAAATGGTAAACATTGCAATAATAATTCCTGAATCTGTAGAAAGAGAATTACAGTGATTCTCCTTCCATTGATAGCTTTGCCAAGTAGCAGTGGAGTGAATTTAACAAGACTTTCTAAATTTCACTATTGGTATTCGTAATCCTTCCAGCAACTGTGAAATTGCCAAGAATATGGTTAATTTTATCGAGCTGCTGCTTGGCAAAGCTATGATTGTTAGCAGAGTCAAAGATTGGATTTATTCACAGAAGTGGAAGACCCAAAAATGGATACCAGGCATGTGGTAGAGTACCAGAGACCTCTTTCTTCCCTTGTAGAAGAGGCTTGAGGGGAAAAACGAGTGAAGGGGGCCACTTCCCCTCTAATCTACAACCCTTTTGCAATTAGAAGAACTGTAAAATTTATTTTTATCAATCAATTTGATAATCAAATATGAAAAACATGATGGTGGCTGATTTGCTCAGCTGAGTGATTTTGTCAAGCCCAATATGTAATCACATACATATAAGGAATGTAGTTAGTGACTATGTAAGAAACAACACACAACAGGATATAATTCAAAATGTATATCTTGAATACTGTATCTAATGACAATCAGTCTTATGGGTGTAGCTAATACATTGACAAAGACAAAAACTATTGATGTGTCAGTTCTGTCTCTTCTTCCTTATCCCATTCCATTTTTTTACTAGTTTTTGTTGTTGTTGTTTTTTAATGCTGTATCTACATGTGAATCTCCATCCTGAAAAGGGACCTTCCAGCACTTGGCTGGGATTCCTTTGACTTCAGTAGAACTCTACATGGACATAAGTTTCCATGTTTGCAGTACTAGGACCGTGGGTTGCAAGCTCTCTGGAGCAGGCACAAATACTTGTCAATGTTCTGTAAATGTGTAGCACACTTTATGTGCTATCTTAATACTATGATGTATATATGTCTTCAAGTGCATTGTAGTAATGCATTTTGGTATTTTTAATTGGTGCCTATTAAATATTAAAATAGCCAATTAGTTTTCCATAAAAGACCTTGTAAAAGACAGTTAAGAAGGCAATAGAGAGTGTCTGGGTAAGTGTGGTGAGTTGTGCCTAAATTGTCCCATGCAGACCTACTGAGGCGTGTAGGCGTCCCGCGTCATGGGCGGGCGTGCAGGGCGCCCCCTTCAGGTGCTTCTGGGGAATTAGCAGTGGTGGGACGCCCTTCTGGCCCACAGTCCGTTGCCCCCGGCCCTCAGGCAGGGCGGGGCAGGCACAAGGCATAGAGTCAGTTGCCCCCAGCCCTCAGGCAGGGTGGGGCAGGCACAAGGTAAAGAGTCAGTTGCCCCCGGCCCTCAGGCACGGTGGGGCAGGAACAAGGCAAAGTACACAAACCTCTGTAGAGGGTTGAAAGGGGTTTGAATACTCTGGTTGGGTAGGGCAAAGGGGTGAGGGAGTGGGACGCAGGCCCACCCACTCCACTGCGTCCCAGCCCAGGGCCCTATTCAGTGGCAGAGGCGCCTGCCACTGTGGTCAGCGGGGCTCCTACCGAAACGCGCTGACCCTTGGCGGCTCCGCCACTCACTAGGCGGTAGCCAACCACCCCTGGGCTTCTTCCTCCCTTCCCTGTGTTTGGGGTACCTGGGTCCACTGGGTCGTCCTCCAGGTCTCTGGGGTAGATAGCTAGGGGAATCCCCACCAGGCCATCCAGGTCCATAGGTAGGTCGGGGAGGTCCTCAGTCTCCTCCACTGAAGGCAGTTCCTCAAGGTTGTAGGGCCCAAGCGCCGCCGGTGGGTCCTCTGGTGCACTGAGGTCCTCGGCCGAGGGGAGCTCCTTGAGGTCGCAGGGCTCCAGCAGCTCCTCAGGGTCCTCGGCAGGGTGCATCTCTGCCCCTGGGGCCTGATGCACCCGGGACCGATCTCCTGCCTTTACCTCAGGGATCCCTTCCCAGTCACGGGGCCCTGGTAAACTGGGTAGGCCCTCTGGCTGGATGGCCGGAGCGGCCCGGGCTGGCCTCCTGGTAGGGGCCTGGTTCTCTCTGGCTCGCCGCCGGTGAGGAGCCATGTCCTTCCCCTTCAGCAGCTTTCCCCCTACTGAGCTGGCCGGCTGGGCCTTTATACTTCCCCTTCCTGCCTGGGCCCCGCTCTTCTGCTTCCGGGGCTGGAGCCCTGTAGTTCCCAGGTATGTCCAGGGGGGGCGTCCCGGACCTTCCTCAGGCCCAGGCTCTGAGGGAGGCCACAGCTCTTTTCTACACGGCAGTTATGAAATCTATAAATAATTAGTCTTAAACATTTTCAATCTGTCTGATGCACATTTTTCTTTTTAGGACATTTAACAGCTAGTTTATTTGGGGCAACCTGGCAACAGATAGAACATCTGTAGATGTTCCCAAATTGAGTTGGGAAATTTTGCAGTTATGCCTGGTCCTCACTGGCAGCCCTTTTTGAAGTTGATGCAGAGTTGTGAAGGGAATGGGACTACTTTCAAAAAGTAGTATTGACAACTCTGCTGAAATAAAAAGAAAATATAGGTAGTATTTTTTCAAACTGCCATTTGAAAATGCCTTCTCCAATCCAGTAGTTCTTCAAAGCAAAGACATGTGAGTTTGTGATGGTTTGCACTTTTGTTGTGATGTGTGTGGGATTTTTTAGGAACATTTAAATTGTTCTTCACACCAAGTCATATACTTCTTTGAAGCTGGTTTATACTACACAGACTTAAAAGTATTGAATTAGTTAGATCTTTCCAGTGTGAAAATTGCATTGGAGTTAAACTTTTTTGTTAACCTAGTCTGGAGGAAGTGAGATGTGTGAAAGTGATCACCTAGTTTGTATGGCTCCTTACAGTAAGGGGGAATAGTCTGAGATGCTGTCTTTGCCACTCAGATTATCCAGATCACCTATGAACAAAAAAAAAGAGAGGAAAAATATATAGGTTTAATTTCCACCTGTGCCTTAGATCAGTGGTTTTCAAACCATGGGTCAGGACCCAGTACTGGGTCACAGACCCTCAGGTACTAGGCTGCGGCGCCTCCTGCTGCCAATGTCTAAAGATTGTAATGCATTGCTCAAAAATGTAATTGTTGAGTCATGGGCATAAATGATTTTTTTTTTCAACTGGCTTCTGAGAAAAAAGTTTGAAAACCACTGCCTTAGATTATCCTTTGTAATGGAAACATACAGGATCATCTTCTGTTATCACTTACAATGGTCATTTATCGCATAAGTTTTCATGGGTATAATTCCACTTCTTCAGATGCATGAAATGGAAACTGCAGTATGTCAGGTATATATACACATGCAGAGAAGGGTGGGTCACAAGATCAATTCAAATAGTTCCAAAAGGGTAATCTGTTAGTGTACTTCAGCAAATCAAGCAGTGTGGAAGTAGGCCTGTAACATCAGTAGACGAGAAGAAGGGATAATTACCTTTTGTAAGGAGTTTGCCATTCCAAGTCTCTATTCAGACTTAATCCGATTGCGTTAAATTTGCATATGAATTGCAGCTCAGCAGCTTCACACTGGAGAAATGGGATTATATCCCCCAAAAGCTTATGCAATGCATAAATTTGTTAGGCTTTAATGGTTTATGTTTTATTCTGTTTACGTACGTTCTATTCTGTTTATTAGTATATAGCGTTTCCAGGTTCTGGCCTTCAAAAGGAGTTGAATGGTTTGTTACCAAAAGTCTCAATTAGGTTTTATTTTATTTGTTTGTTTTATAATAACTATATAAACCTACGACAACTCCATGGTTTTCTTGTTTTCCTGATTTTTTATTTTAATTGGAGAAGAACAAGTGGGATTTTTCCTTAACAATTAAGTTGGAAAATGGGGGAGGAAACAACAATACCGGTACAAAAACCACCAAATAACAAAAAATAAAACATGGCCATAGTTTTGTAATAAAATACTTCTCAGTACACTTAAGGGATTTCAGAGCCATTACGGATATGTCTGTATTGCAATATAAGCCCTAGGTAAGTGGGACTCAAGACAACTTACTCAGGGTTAGAGAACCCAGTGCTTGAGTATTGTTATTATTATTATTAATAATAATAATAATAGATTTATACATTTTCTAACCTGGGCATCTGGCATCCATACTGATAGACCCAAGTCAAACCAACCATAGCCCATACTCCTTGGTGCCCATTTGAAATGTGGTCACTAGCTGTTTGAATATGATCTATTATGGGAAAACTTGACTGTCCACCTTGCACATTTCAGGGAATTTGAACAGCTCACCATCACATTCTGCCAAGCTGTCATTTTATTCAATGAGCTCCCAGCTACCAGAGCCAGCAACATGGAGTAGGCACTTTCTAAAGAACTTCTCTTGCTTGTGCATTCATTACAGTGTCAGGAAATGGGTAGAGCTTCTGCGAGACACCGATGGACATTTTGGAGGCATTTTCTGATCCATCAAAGGCACTTGACGCTATTTATGAGGGAACAGAAGGAGGAAAAGGCAGAGGAAGCGAGGATTCAAACTGCTTCTCAGTATATTCAGTACAGGGACCAGATTACAGCAGGGGCTATAGGGGCTGAAGTCCTGGGCCCCAGCCTAAAGGGGGGCCCCAGGCTCCAACCTCTAAAACTCCACTTATTCAGGCCTCCACCCCCACTCAGCACTGAAGGGGAAGGAGCACTGAGAGCACTCCTACCCTGCCCTGACCTGCCCTGCCTGCACTGGGAGGGTTGACCCATGGGGCCAGAGGCCAGGGTCTGCACTCCTGCTCCACCCCTGGGTTGGCTGGTCTACCCCTGGGGGTGGGGCGGAGTGGGCCAGAGCCTGTTCCCTACACACATAGCTTTGGGGAGCTGCACCAGAGGCTGCACTGTGTGCCATCTGGCTCCACCCCTGGGAACAGACTGGCCAGAGTGGGGTGAGGGCTATGGCTGCGTGAGCCACCCCACAGCAACAGCCCACTGCCAGCTGCCATGCTGAGGGGTGGGGATGGGGCCCATGGGTGGGGGATTGGGCCCCAAGTGGGAGCGGCACAGAGTGGGGACCAGCCTGGGGCCCCCGTGCTGATTAGTCTGATTCTGTTCAGTACAGGTTCTGATGCCCCTTACGTACACCCTACTTATAGAGCAGGACCACAAGCACAGACTGTTGAGATCACAATAGCATGCAGACATGGGAGGACCAACAATGGTTCCAGAACTTTCTCATGAAGCAAGCTTTATTTCTGGATCTTTGTGAGCAGCTTGTCATGACCCTCCAACATAAAGAAACATGCATGAGGCCATCCCTGCCACTCCAGAAGCAAGTTGTAATAGTCATCTGTAAGCTGTTACAAAACAGTTTGGTGTTGGAAAGTCAACTGTGGGCAAAGTGGTCGCAGAGGTTTCTAAGACAATTAGGTGTGTGATTTACCCCATGACATCAGACATAAAAGATATTCCTGAAGTAATTGCTGGATTTGAGAGAATTGGGGTTTCCAATCTGCTCTGGGGCCACTGATGGAACTCATGTGCCAGAGTTTGCCATCTTCAAGAAGCTCATAAACTGCAGAGAGTACTATTTTTTTTTAATGCAGGCCCTCATGGACCACAGAGGGCAATTTATGAACATCACTGTAGGATGCACTGGAAAAGTTCATGATGCTGGAGTTTTCCACTCATCAGGATCATTCATGGTAGGCTGGGACACTATTCCCATAAGTAACAGTGTTCTAAATGAAGTTACTGTTCCCACCATTGTTCTGGGTGATCTGAAATATTCCCTTTTGCCTTGGCTATGAAATGATATCCTGATTTCGGAGTCCAAGTCTTGGGCTTAATTACACATTCAACAGGTACAGAATGGTTGTTGAATGTGCTTTCGGCAGATTGAAATGCCCTGTTTGAGATGTTTAAAGATCTATTTGGATGCCAGTGTCATCAGTGCTGCCTACATTACTGTAGCTTGCTATGCTCTTACAATCTGTGAAGACAGAGGTGGGCCATCCTTCCTGAATGAACCTATGGTGATGAGGGACCTCTGAACTGGCACACTTAACCACAATGTGCAGTTACCAGACCTGGATCTGGATAGGAGAGCTCATACACTATAAATGAGCTACCCTTTGCTTGTGTACCACAGCTTTCTGGCTTTGAACTGTCTTTCCCTTGCTGAGACCACTTATGAGTGGTAAATTACTCCTTAGAAATTGAGTTCAGCCTTTGCATTGGAGCCAGAAAGGCACATTTAAGCTGAATAGAATTGATGAAATTTCTGGGGGAAAAAATACAAAATGAATTGCTAAATCATTGAATGTAGATGAAATTATTCCATAATAACTCGATGAATCTGAGTCACTCCTTGATTTAAATTATTACCTTTTTAAAATAGACATTTGTTAACACTTGTATTTCTCAAAGTTCATGAATGCATCTTTAATTTTCATTATTTCTTTGCTAGTGATAACACCTATATCTGCAATACTCTGTTCGTTTTTAACCTACTGGGGGGACTCTAATGAGTTGCTTTGCATTGTGTATGCACACAAGTATTTTAATTCACTTGAAAAGACACAGAAAATAGTCTTTCAAGCCTGTGGCAATTTTTAATAACTGTATAGAGGGTGCTTTTCACAGAACTGCTTGTTAAACGTATCCACCGCCCCTTGTACGAAGTGACACATTAGGCTGAAATTATGTGGCAAAGTCCCAAAATTATTGGTGGGACCAAGAATAGCAGAGAAACTCTCTTTATACCCCCTAACAGCCTGCTTCTGCTACAAACGTTCTTCCTGTCATAGACCAAGCTAGCTTAGCCTGCCAAGGTCTCCAGTGTGTCTGCTGTCCGCTGCCACAAGTAGGCTCTAAGCATCCTATCTTCCGTGGTATGTAGCAAGCAGTAAGTAAAAGGAATTAAGTTAGGAGAGGCTCCTGAGAGTCTATAATGGGCAGGATTAGGCCTAAGGCTGCTGCTGGGGAAGTTTGCCAAAGTAGAATCCCTGATCTGCTGGAGTTTAGGATAGGTACATTCCCACTGAACAGCTCTTAGAGCCCTCTAAGGAAACACAGCTCATCCTGACAAGTCCTCCTTCTCGTCATGACATTTTGACAGAGCTCCTAAGAAGCACAGAAGACAGACAGTACCCTGCATGCAAATTGCTCCACAGATGGACCATAATGCAAACCACAAATGTATAACAGAAATCATGAGAGAGAGAAACAAGGCAAGGTATAATTTTAGCAAAGACCTAGGGATGACAGTGGAAAGCAGATTAGATAAATCCTTAGGTGTGTTTGATAATCCTTTCTGCAAGATTCCACTGTCATATAGAAACAAAAAGAGGCCAATGTGATTTGGAACTACATAATCAGAAGTATCGTGTGTGTGTGTGTGTGTGTGTGTGTGTGTGTGTGTGTGTGTGTGTGTGAGAGAGAGAGAGAGAGAGAGAGAGAGAGAGAGAGAGAGAGAGAGAGAGAGAGAGATCTGTATAAACATTAAGAATGTGTTTGGAATGTAGTTTTTACTTGTATATTTTTACAAAGTTTTCAAGAATATGAATTCCAGTGATGATGACAATTTAGTAACACCTGGGGGGTGGCAGAAAAAGGATGAATATGAATGGCAAAATGAGCTTGAATATCAAGTTAAAAATCCTGAAAGTGACTTCTACAGAATTATTGAAAGGTCGGTTAAGGGAAATGTCAGAAGCCTCTTTTGGGACATTTAAACCTAGACTGGACAAAAAGCCCTAGAAAATGTACTGTGGAAAACAAAGCTACACTGATAAGGGACTAAATGATCTAAAAATCTTTTCCATCTCAAATTTCTGTGATACAGTTTCATGGTGACACCTCCTATTTTGTGTTTGCTGTTATGTTTCTCAGATTTTGCACTCGTTTCATATTTATAGATGAAAGATTAAAACTACTTATTCATTAGGAACACATGGTGCATGGAGGTATTAAAAATATTCTAGACATTCTAACATAGGAGTCAAACTTTAAGTTGCCATGACTTGCCAGTGCAAGCCAAAATTTGTTCAGTGGTAAGGCAAAAGTTTGCTCTACTTTATATATGAAAGAAAAATGATTTTTTAGCCTATATAGAAGGAAGATCTGGCAGACTTGTACCATATTCCAATAGGGATTGTGCTTCTGAGATTCATGATCCTTAATGCATTGTTTCTGACATTATGTAATAACCCTGTGCTGCCTTATTTTTGTATATATAATTCAAGTTTACAAGATTTAGTTATTTTAAAATTCTGGATTTGACCCCAAAGAATGCTTTTGTGGAGATCAAGATTTGTAGACTACATATCCATTTTCACTAGAGATGGTCTGTAAAATGAGACTATCAGACTATGGATCATCTTGCCTAGTTATTTGTCATTTGTTATTTATCCTTGCTTGGTAATAGAAGAACATTCTGAATCATTCAGCTCTTCCGGGTATTGTGTCAACTTATTTTTATTATATTTATATATTATATTTATTTTATACATTATAATTTGTCTTAGAAATAAAACAGATAAAAACAAACAAAACATGCAAATTCTGCCATTGGAATTTGCATAGAATCCCTCCACTTAAACTTGGGCTCTGCTCAGAGGGTGGATCCATCATGAGTGGCTCTTCTCCCTCCTATGTACACCACTTTATTCCTCATTTGGACCCCATAGAGGGCACTCTAAGGCTATGTCTACACTTGTTAAATTAAGTCGACTTTGTTAAGTCAACTCGGAGTGTCTACACTAGATGCTTAAGTCGACTGGCTAGGTCGATGGAGAGCCACGGCTCTCAGGGACAAGGGAAGCTGGAGCTCCCGGGGACAAAGGAGCCATGCGGGGCTCCCCGGCCAGGGCTCCAGCAGCAAGGGATTCTCCCGCTGCCCCCGCCAGGGCTCCAGTGGCGAGGGAACCCCCGCCGCCCCAGGGATGCCAGCTCCAGTGGCAGGGGAACCGGCATCCCCGCACTGCTGGAGCCCTGGGGCAGCAGGGGTTTCCCCACCGCTCAGCCGGATGGGAAGCCTGCAACCCCGGGGGCTCCCTTCTCCCCAGCCCATCCCCCATCTGGAGGCCACTTAGGTCGACCTAGGGCATCCACACTGTCTTAAGTTGACTTAAGAAATTGATTTAAGCCCTAAGTCGACCTAAAAGGAGAGGCGGTGTTATTAAGTCGACTAAATCTTTCCTTAAGTCGACTTAAGGAAATGCTTAAGTCAACTTAATAAAAGCCCAGCGTAGATGCGCCTTTGTTTAGATCAACTTAAGCATCCTTAAATCGACCTAACTTGTAGACGCACCCTAAGAGTCTAAGCACTAAGAGAGGGCCTGGAGATTGGGCATATCAAGAAAAAAGTTGGTAGCCTAGGTGGCAGCATGGGAAGGGATGATCTTTATGATAGTGCATTCATTTTATTAATTAGTAGATTTGTTATTAATTTCATTATTAAAAGAGAGCATTTGGTTGAATCATCATTTTATTAATATATCTTCACTTAATAATTCTTAGTTCAGTTATTGTAAATATGTTGGTCTACATTTGAAGAACAAATTACCTTGTTGACTTCTTTCTGTTGGAAATTATTACATTATGAGGAGATATGTTTCTGTGTTTGTATAACAAATTTAACAAACACTAGAGATCTGTAGTGTAGTTTAGTTAAATCTCTATAACTTTTACAGAGCCAAAAATTGTAAACCTTTGACGTCAGTGTCTTCTCTCTTTGTTTTTCAAGTCCCTTACTTTTGTCATCTCGAGACATCTTTCTTGCCTCCCTTTTTGAACTCTTATCTTCAATCTCAAATTCCTTGTTATCTTCATGTCTTAAGAACATCTGCTAGCTCCTGCGTGATTCATCAGCAGAGTCACAATAGAAATCCCTCGGCATGCTGCATTAGTGAGACCTGAAAATAATAAACATAGTACCCTTCTGACTTCAACGTTCGATACAGAGAGGTGCTGAACACTGGCAATTGGAACGAGTTCTGTTTGGACTTTCTATACTAATGGCAATACACTTTGATTAGATATCATTTTATATCTACAATTAGATAAAAATATATGAAAATGGTTTTTACATCCTTAAGATTTTTAGCTAAAAATTGCCTCTTATTATTTTGGTTAAAAATGTTTAATGTGTGTTGTAGCAATCAATTATGTTCTATTTTGACGCATGAGCCGGTCTTATATTTCAAGGCCCTGACTTTGCATGTTTTTAATTTTAATTACTGTGAGTAGCATCACTGAAGTCAATAGGGGAGGAAGTGGGGGGAGAATCTAATTCTTCATTTTGGTTCCTCTTTAATTCTTGTAGAAAGTTATTATGTACTCTGCTTTAATCATTGTCATGCAGTCAAGCTATACATACTTAGGTCTTGTGTGGAACGTCCATGGTGATAACACAGGAAACATGTTTAGACTTCTCAATGTTTCCCCTTCTATTGCTCTGTTTTCTTGATAGTCCAGAATTGATCCTTGGATTATCTTCTTTTCCTCTTTTTAAATAGTGTCAGTGATTACTGATAGGGCAATGATTTTTATTTTGTAGGGTATACAGTGTTGTCTTCTGCAAGAAGTAATGCACATTATTACATTTTTTTAGATTCCAAGCATAACTTCACAGGTCCCCTCTTATAAGGAATTTCACTTTTCTACAGACTCTATCATGGTTCTTTATCACAGGTCAGTTAATCAGTGTGTCATAGAAAATTGACCCAAATCTTTCTGGAAATAGTGTTGGAGCTTTTTTTCAGGAACCTCTGTGGTGGCAACTACTTGTGTGGCATTGCAGAAACCTAAAACCAAACATGTATGCTAAGCACATGTCTAAAAAAAACCCTGTTGTACTAGGTAAGAGTCTCCATGATTTTAAGAAAAACTGTATTGTTCTAAGAGCTTGTGTACAGTTACAGCACTACCGCGGTTCAGCTATGCCACTGAAATGCTTAATAGAGATGCTACCTATGACAATGGGAGATCTTCTCCTATCAGTGTAGGTACTCCACCTCTCCAAAAGGCAGTAGTAAATTGACAAAAGAAGTTGTTGCATTGACATAGCACTGTCAACACCAGGGGATTGGTATAACTATGTCACTTTAGAGTGTGGATTTTCTAGGTGTTTTGTCTAACCTGTTCTTAAAAACCTCTAGTGCTGGAGATTCCACAAGCTCCCTAGCTAATTTGTTACAGTGCTTAACTATCCTATCAGTTTAGGAAGCTTTTCCTAATGTCTAACCTACATTTCTCTTGCCTCAATTTAAGCCCATTACTTCTTGTTCTGCCAATGGACCAGAAGAACAATTTATCACTGTAATCTTTGTAGCAACATTTTATGTATTTGAACAATATTATCATGTCCCTTCTCAGTCTTCTCTCTCCAGACTAAACAAATACAGGTTTTTCAATTTTTCCTTGTAAGTCTTGCTTTCTAGAGTTTTAATAATTTTTATTGCTCTCCTCTCTACTTCCTTTAATGTGTCCACATCTTTCCCAAAGTGTGGTTTCCAGAACTGGACACAGCACTCTAGCTAAGGCCATACCAGTGCTGAGTAGAATGGAAAAATTACTCTTTGTGTCTCGCTTATAACATTTGAAATACATTTGAAAATGATATTCACTTTTTTTTTTAATCTTGATTTTTTGCAAGTGGTACATTGTTGACTCCTTTTTAGTTTGTGAACCCCAATAACTCCCAGATCCTTTCCTCTAATACTTCCTCCTAGATATTCATTTCTTATTTTGTGTTTGCGTGATTTGATTTTTCCTTCCTAAGTGTAGGACTTTGCATTTGTTCTTATTGAATTTCATCCTATTTATTTTAGACCATCTTTCCAGTTTGTCAAGATCACTTTAAAGTCTAATCCTGTCCTCCAAAGTAATTGCAATCCCTCCCAGCTTGGTGTTGTCCTCAAACTTTTGAAGTAAACACTCAATGTTATTATGAAAATCAATTGTGAAGATATTGAATAAAACCAGAGCCAGAACAGATCCCTGTGAGACTCCACTCAATGGCTATGTCTACACTTGCACTTTTAAGTCGACTTTAACTAAGTCGACTTAACTAAGTCAACTTAGTTAAGTCAACTTAGTGTGTCTACACTTAAAATTAAAGTCGACTTAAAGGGGAACTTACAAAGTCAACCTAGAGCGTCCACACTGGATGCTCTAGGTCGACTTTGTGGGACTAGCGGGACCTTGGGCAGGTCCACGGTGGCAGGGGGTGGGCACCCCCTGTGTGCAATGGGGCAAAGGGGGAAAGGGACCCTGGCAGGGCAGAGCCCTGTGTGTGATGCTGTCTGGATTTAGGGAAGCATTTATGATATTATTTTCAATGGATATCTCATAAATGCTATAATCCTTTATGTTTAGAAATTTTCCAGATAGAATGGTCCCAGGGAGTATCCTGGTGAGCCATTAAGGACATAAAGAGTGCAACCATTGTATCCTTAATGGCTCATCAGTTTACTCCTTGGTCCCATATCACCTGGCAGATTCCTTAACATTAAGGAGACAATGGTTTTACACACCCGTCTCTCTCAGGTATTTCAATAAAATAACATAAGTTAAAGTATAGATATAACATCAAATTCCTAACTTCTAAATGGAATAGAATTCCTAGACATAAACTATATAATCATTCCCAGCAAATTATTACCTTTCTATTGATACCAAAAATGACATAGTTCCTATGGATTATGGCATTTATGAGATATCCATAGAAAATAATATCATAAATGCTTCCCTAAATCCAGACAGCATCACACACAGGGCTCTGCCCTGCCCTTTGGGGGGTATGCCAGGCTCCCCCTGTGCCTCCCCCCCCAGCAGGGAGGGCAGTGGTGTAGTCCTGGGGTATCCCTAAGTCGACTTAGGGCTACCCCACGTCTACACTGGCTTAATTTGACTTTAAAAAGTCGAATTAAGCCTTAAATCTACTTAAATCTAGGTTTACTAAAGTTGACTTAATTTTCATTAAGTCGACTTTATTTTCCTGAAGTCGACTTAAGCAAGCTGCTTAAATCGACTTAAGCAAAGTGTAGTGTAGACGCAGGGCAAATTAAGTCGACTTAATCCAAGCTTAAGTCGACTTAATTTACTAGTGTAGACGCAGCCAATATATTTGGCTATGAACCATTGATAGCTATTCTCTGAGTGCAGTTTTCCAACCATTTGTGCACCCACTTCATAGTAGGTTTGTCTAGGCTATATTTCCATACTTTGTATATGAGAAGTTCATGTAAGAATGTATCAACGGCCTTACTAAAGTCAAGATATAGCACATGTACTGCTTCCCCTGCATCCGCAAGGTTTGTTAGGTGTCAAAGAAGGATATAATTATTTATTTGTTTGATCTTATTTGTTCTTGCCAAAACCATCTTCATTGTTATTTATGATAAACAAGGAGTCCTGTGGCACTTTTAATGACTAACAAATTTATTTATTGCATGAGCTTTAATGGTCAGAAAATCCCACTTAATTGTGGGACTTTCTCCCATGAGAGCTCATGGGATAAATAAATTTGTTAGTCTTTAAAAGTTCCACAGGTCTCTTTGTTTATTTTGCTTACCTAGACTAACACGGCTACCCCTTTAGATTTTGTTATTTATGATGTTATCTTCTAGATATTAACAAATTTGATTGCTTGAGTATCTTTCCAGGTACCAAAGTTAAGTTATCTAATAGGTTATCCTTATTCCCTGGGTTATGCTTATTCCACTTTTTATAGCTTGATACTATATTTGCCCTTTCTCAGTACTCTGAGATCTCTCTAATCCTCCACAAGTTCTCAAAGATAATCACTAATGATGCAGACCAGTTCCTTAAGTATTCTAGGATGTATTTCATTAGGCCTTGCTGACTTGAAGACGTCTAGCTAGTTTAAATATTTCTTAATTTGTTCTTTCCCTATATTAGCCTCAGATCCTTTCCCTTTTCCACTGATGTTCACTATGTTAGTAGTGAGATCACTGCTGACCTTTCTGATGAAAACTGAAACCAAAAAAAGGCTTTTAATACTTGGACATTGCTACATTTCCTGGTTTTGTTTTCCCCTCCTCATTGAGTAATGGGCCTTCTCTGTCCTGGGTCTTCCTTTTGCTTCCAATGTATTTGTAAAATGTTTTCTTCATACCCTTAAGTCTCTATTTAGTTTAATCTTGTTTTGTGCCTTGGCCATTCTAATTTTGTCCCTATAGGGCCTAGGCATACACGGTTTTTTGTTTGTTTGGTTGGTTGGTTGGTTAGTTGCTTTTGATTGATATTGAACCTTTGGCCTAGTTTCCACTATTTTTATAACTTTTGTTTTTCAGGCCATTGAAAATCTCCTGATTGTCTTTGATCATACTTTCTGTGTTTCCTGTGCATTGTGATAGCTTGCTGTTGTGCTTTTAACAGTGCTGATTTTTTAAAAAGCAAAACTAAATTGCAACTCTTCTGAACTCTTGTTTTCTGCCCTTAGACTAGCTTCCCAGAGGCTCTGACCTATCAGTTCTCCCTGACTTTGCTAAAGTTTCCCTTATTGAAATCCACTGTCTTTATTCTGCTCTTTTCTTTCTTACCATTCCTTAGAAATATTAACTGCATAATTTCATGATCGCTTTGACCCAAGCTGCCTTTCAGCTTCAAATTCTCAACCAGTTGTACTCTATTTCTTAGAATCAAATCTAGGATAGTCTCTGATCTAGTCACTTTTTTCACCTTCTGTAATGAAAAGCTGTCCGACGAGCATTTCAAGAAGTTATTGAATAATCTGTGCCTTGCTTTATTGTTTTCCCAGCACATCTGGGTATTTGAATTCCCCCATTACCACAAAGTCCCATATCACCACTGAATCATGTGATTTGCATGGGTTTGTTAGCTGTTTAAAAAGCCTCATCTCTTCTTCTTGCTTAGTTGCTGTATAGTGGTTCCCTACGATGACATGACTCTAATATTTTTACACATTTTCTCTTTATTCAGAAACTTTCAACAGGTCTGCCTCCCATTGCTATCTAGATCTTAGTGAAAATATATACATCCTTGATATACAAGGCAATACCTCCTCTGTTTTCCTCTGCCTGTGTTTCCTGAATAATCTATACTCTTCTGTACTATTATTCCAGCTATATAAATTATCCCACCAATTCTCTGTGATGCCAGTTATGTTGTAATTGTGATTATTTGTTAGTATTTCTAGTCCTTCCTGTTTATTCCCCGTACTTCTTGCATTAGTATACAGACATCTAAGATGTTCATTAGATTTCCAGTCTATATTGCCTTCTATATTGTCTCCCCTTTTGTTCCTGCTATGATTGCTTATGTTCTTCCCCCAGACTCTGACCCTTCACCCAGGTTTCCATGTTCTGGACTTTTCTGTGGGCTTTTGTCTCCTGCCCACATCAAACCTACTTTAAAGTTTCCCTAACCGGGTTAACCAATATGTATCGGAAGATATTCTTCCTCTTTCTTGATAGATGGACCATATCTCTGCTAAGCAGTCCTTCTCAAAACAGCATCACGTGATCCAGAAAGCCAATGCCCTTTTAATAGCAAGTACACTTTTTTTGTGTAAAGTCATAGATATTTGGGAAAAGAAGACAATTAGATGTGCAATTTTTTAAAGCTCAGTTTTGATTTAACTCTGATCCCATTTATATCAATGGGAGTTTCTGCTATTGACTTCACTGAAAGCACAATTATGCCATCATTGAACACTTTTGAAAATGTCATCTAAAGCTTCTAATATATGTAACTGTTTTGCTTGTACATGTAAACAGGCATCAATTTAAAATTAAAGTGCTGAGCAAAACAAACCTGTATTCCATTTCAGTGCCTAAAAGAAAATTAGGTGCATTGAATTTAAAACAAAATTCTCTGGCTTTATACCTTTGTCTTCTAAGTTTCATATTTTCTCGTGTTTTCCAGTGTGTTGTGTTTGCTATGACTTCTGGTCAAATGTGGAATCACATCCGGGGACCCCCATATGCTCACAAGAATCCTCAGAATGGACAAGTGGTGAGTATATATTTTATAGCAATATCTAAATTGATTTTATTGCCACAGAGTTCTGCAAATCTAAAGTATAGTGAGAAATTAAAAGTTAATTTGTGGCTGGTTATCAAGTTTAACATTGCTTTCATTTTTTCAAGTCTGACATATCAATTCTCTGGAACTATGGATACTGAGTCAAGATTATAGTTCAGGAAATGCAAACACTGCTTATTGTGGTATTTAACAGTTAGATTTTCAAAAGCGCTCTGCGCCCAACAGTTCCCATTTCTGCACTTAAATAAGTGACTGTGTCTTCAAAACATCTTAGCTTGTGCACCTAGAGAAAATGGCTAGATTTTTAGAGGCACTCAACACGAAGCAATTCTTGCCGATTACAAATAAAAAATATTATGGTTTGGTTTTTTTTGTAAGAATGCGTTCATTAATACAATTAAAAACTAGTCTGAACTTTCACCTACTCTTCAAGTTCAGCTCACAAAAACCTTTGAAGTTTCAGACTGTTTGGCTAGGAACCCTCTATCCCCATCTTGAATGAAAACAAAGAGAGAGAGAACTGAGGAGACTGTAGAGGTTTTATTATGTTTTTAACAGTTTCCTGTCATCCCTGTAACCCTTTAGTAGGGATTTACACAACCTCTCTTTGCTCATACATTTACCTCTTCACCGTATCCCATTGCGGAGCTGAGCTCCTCTGTCATCTTCCTCATGGAGTTGTGTGAGCTGAGGGCTTCCACAGTTGCTGCTACATATCCCTGCTACTCGTGTTAGAAAAATGTTGCTCATGGCAGATGGAGAAGAATTTCCAAACTTCTCCCGAGCATGCACTCAGAATTGTTGAGGAGAGAGAAAAAAGCCCCTGACTTCAACTCTGAGAAAATGCCAGCAGGTGATGAAAAAGGAATGCAGCTATTCTCCAAACATTTTGATTATTTACCACTGCCAAAAACTCATTGGAATGGAAACTTACAAAACTTGCATATGTTTTAATAAATATCCACCCCTTTTCATACTTAATGGAACTTTCATCCATTTTCTAGTTTGTTCAATATTAGTTTAGTTTGCCTATTTTTAGGCCTTAGAGAATAAATCCTCTTTGTTTCCTTTGATGCTTCATACGTTAATTGGAGTAGCAGAAATTGATGGCTTGAGTTTGATAACCGATCCACAGGATACAAGGTTTATAGAAGGAGACTGATGACATAAAATGATGTGATTCAGTCTAGCAGCTTTGTTATGCAGAACTAGATCCAATAAAATGATAAATAATGTCTGTAAAACATTGTATTTAGAAGGGTTTAGATTTTTCTATAAGTGTCTTGGAATATTTAATACATGATGCCTTCCTACAAAGTGACAGAAAGGTGAAAGATGGCAGAGAAAAGACACTGGTCCTAAATAATTCCTTCCTGTCTAGTTTCATACATATTGTCTTTCTTAAAGACTAATTTATGTTGTGCTACCTGCAGTGAAGCTAGTTAATTTATATTAAGAAAATTGCTGTGTTATTCCCCTTCCCATAAATCTTGTCATCTTGACTCTCTTCAGCTTGTGAGTTTCTCAGACTAGGAGCTGTCCCTTCTTGAGTGTCTGGAAAGCTGGAATTTGAAACAAGAGGTCTAGATTCTATTCCCAGCTGTGTCATTGATGTCTTGGGTAACTTTAGCAAGTCACTTCACCTCTCTGTGCCTCTCTCCCTTTATCCTTTAAGACTACAGATTCTTTGATACTGTCTCACTATGACTTTATACCAGAGCTTTTTTGGTGACGGTATGCAGGGGTATGGAGTTCCGGTACTTTTTTTGCAATCCCTACTGCCCAGCTGGGGGGCGGAGTCAGCAGGGGAACGGAATGCACCACTCCTGTTCCTTGCTGCCCTGCTGTTCAGCTGGGATGCAGGGTCAACAGTGGAAAGGGGCGCGCTGCTGGAAGAAGAGGGGTGGGAGAGGTATTTTTCAAATTTACTTTCAAGATATGAGTAACGACATATTTTTTTTAAACAAAAAAACCACTGCTTTATAAAATGTTTAACATTAATAATATTACATTTTAGTTTCTGAGCTGTCAAGAAGGGTTTGGACACATGCTACTTGACTCCTGGTCTAGTTTGTGAACTATTGACCAATGTAGTTAGATATGAAAGCAGTTCATAACTGCTAAATATGTCATTGTGACTTTCCCCTCCGCAGCCTGGACTGGTGTATAGCTGCTTGACACCAGTCATGCAGTTCTTGAGCTGCTCTTGCACTTGTCTCCAGGGTGAACCCTTACTCCTAGGTCAGCTCTCACACAGCCTCCTGCTAGTAAGCAGCCCTCAATATAGTGTGAGTTTGATTCTGGCCAGCCACTTATGGGATTATGAAATAAAATGATAACAAAAGGACCCCTAGTCTCAGATGCAACCCTACGAACTGCTGTTTTATAATGTTCAGTGCTGCCCACTACTTACTGTAAGATCACTGATTCATCAATTTATTGAAGAAATTGTTATGTACCAGCTTTGTCACTTTAAATGAAGTCTTTAACACACACTAAACCACGTGCACTGCTTTAGAGAAAATAAACAAATTTATTAAGTACAGAAAGATTAAGTTAATATAATAGGCTGCGTCTACACTGGTAAATTAAGTAGACCTAAGGCTTAAGTCGACTCCCTAGAGTCGACTTAAGCCAGTGTAGCCGTGGGGTAGCCCTAAGTCGACTTAGGGCTACCCCAGGGCTACACCAATGCCCTCCCTGCCGGAGGGGGCACAGGGGTAGCCTGGCATGGCCCCCCACCTGGCAGGGCAGAGCCCTGCCCACCCTTCCCCTATGCTCTGCCAGGGTCCCTGACCCCCTTTGCCCCATTGTACCTAGGTACAATGGAGCAAAGGCTGAGCCCCCTGGCATTGGGCAAGGGGTGCCCCCCGTGGACCTGCCCTAGGTCCCCCTAGCCCCACAAAGTCGACCTAGAGCATCCAGTGTGGACGCTGTAGGTCGACTTCTTAAGTTCCCCTTTAAGTCGACTTTATTTTTAAGTGGGGACACACTAAGTCGACTTAGTTAAAGTTGACTTAAATTCCTCAGTGTGGACATAGCCATACAGAGGAACTTAAGTCAGATTTGATCAGGATGAAATAAAAGCAAATTCCATTCTAAACTAAGCTTAACACTTTCAGCAACCTTACAGTCTTAGATAATTTTCTCACCACAGGCTAGTTGGTTTGCCTCCAACCAGGCCCTTTTCCTGTGGTCAATGCTTCAGGCTTGACGTTCTTTAGAGATGGAATAGGAGAGAAAGAGAGTGCTCTCCTAAAATGTCCCCCTTTTTAAACATGATCCTTTCCCCTCCTTCAAGGTCAGGTGATAAACATGTATGGATCCCTCCATGTCCTGAGTCACATGAGCATCCCCTTATTGATGCTTAGTTCATTGATCCTGGAAGAGCTGGGTTCCTTTACATATGCTTTAGTAAGGCTTGAACTACCTCTTCGCCTTTGGAGGGTTTTACTTTGATTTCCTTCAAGCCATGAGATACGTATTTGGAAACATTACATAGCATAGCTTCAAAACCTTACATATGACATTGCAACAAATGCACTACTATGCCAATTTACAAAGGGGTAGGCCTGTTAGTCTAGTTCAGCAAAACAAACAAGGAGTCTTGTGGTCAGGCATCTGATGAAGTGGGAT
Organism: Pelusios castaneus; assembly: GCA_007922175.1. Lineage (NCBI taxonomy): Eukaryota > Metazoa > Chordata > Testudines > Pelomedusidae > Pelusios > Pelusios castaneus. The sequence continues at coordinate 18,311,895 of ML685769.1, read as the reverse complement.
TTTTCTCCCACAAAAGCTCATGCAATAAATAAATGTGTTAGTCTTTAAAAGTGCACCATGACTCCTTGTTTGTTTTACTATAAAAACACTGACTGACATGGCTACCCCTTTGGAACTTTTCATATAACAATAATGTTCATCATGTCATGAGTATTCTGAAAACACCTTACATGACATATTTTGCATTAAACAATACATAATTATGCTATAAGGGTGAACATAAATGATATACAGTCACGCCATAAAGCAGGGCTCAACAAAACCTGGGCACCAGGTCACCATGGTGACTGGGATTTGTATCTTGGCTCCTAAAGGAGTGCCCTCTGGTGACCAAAAATAAAAACTGCTGGCGCCTAGCTACGCACCGATTTTGTTAAGCCCTGCCATAAAGGTATACATGGGAGTGCATTGTGTCACAGTCATCACTTTCAGAAATCTGATACAGAATTTTTTGAAATGTTAAACTAGAAGTTTAGTGATATATGAATCACTTTTGCATATTTTATACTTTTTTTCCTAGATACTAATTTTGTACATTTTTATTGTCACATCCTCAAAGATGTAGTTATATTTATTTAAATTTGGAGTGATAAGAAATACGAACATTAGCTTCTCTGTGACAATTATTTGGCCTCTTCATTCATATTTCATGATAGCAATAGTTTGTACTTCATAGTGATTTTTAATCTTTAATTTTAAACATCTTGATTATGTTTACAAACATAATCAAGCAATGTTATCCTTGGACACACAAAAAATATGGAGAGGTTATATCCTAATTTTTTAAAACTTTTATGTCCAAAATTGGTCTTTCTCTTGTATGCATAATACATTGGATGCATATGTATGACCCATTGTGCATGCGTGTGTTTAACAGAAGCTACATGCAAACTCTTGAAAATCCATATAAAGGCTTAGTAGTTTTAAGGTGAAATTGTAGGGATTCTCTGCTTTCCTGCCTGGAATCCAGACTGATGTACAATGCACATCTTCAGAAGTTCTGCAAAATCTGAGATGCACCATGCTTTCAAAGAGCCAGAATTCTATCTTTAGATCAACCATATGTTTGTGAGGCCAAAAATATTTACTGCTAATTGTGTTCCTATTTATCATTTATCTTCACATGTTATATTGCCTCCTTGTGTAACCTTCGGGTGGGCTAAATTCATTTAGTTGCCCTTCTCCAGTGCCCCACAGAAATCAATCCCAACCCCTATGGGGAAAGCAGCTGGAGACCCAGGATCCAGTCTGTACAGGACTCACGGCGAAGCTTGCTCAAAGCTACACTCATACATTAAAATACTACTAAAAAACAAACATAACAATGAACTTTATTAACTACTAACTAAATGAACCTTATCCTAAGAAAACAAACTACAATTAACCAAGAACAATCCCTTGCATGAAAGATACCCAAGAGTCCCAAAGTCTGTGTGGAGTTCACCCAACTCTCAGCTACAGTCTCTGTTCCAGTGTGGAAGCTTGAGTGGCAAGAAATAGCTGTCCTCTTCTTTCTTTGCTGGGATCCTCTGTAGCATTCCATGCAGGCTTTCTCTTCTCCTCTGCAACCAGCCCTCAGTCCCATATGCATGTCTGCAAGGTCTGTTGCAAATGACTCCTTTACATGGAGAAAACATCTTGTTCACTCCTGGCTCAGCTCCTCTCCAGAACACTGAGCACATGGTCTCCCTCAAGGCAGCTCCTGCCTGCTGTCTGCTCAGGCTGCTGCTCTCCAGTCATCTGACTGACAACCTCACATCACACCAGCAGGGTACACTGTGGAGCATGCTCAAAATGCTACCACTCCCTGCTTCTGGAAGTTTCCAGTTGTGGGTAGCTAATCTGCCCAACAACAGTAACCCACCCTCCGCAGGTCTCTCAGAGATAGCCTTTTCAGGCATATGGGTTACACTTGCTTTTACATGGGTGTTCCCCCAAACTCTACCCCAAGGGATTGGTTGAATGTATAGATTCACCAGACACAGTCGAAGACCATTGAAAAGATGGATGATTTTTATTGAATGCCAGGGTGAATAACCCCAAGCAAGTAAAGCAAAGTAATAAGTGGCAAGAGCTTACATCCCTTCAGCAGCCAGGGACCCCTGACGACTGTGGACAACCCCGAGGAGATTCCCAAGGCACCTTGGTCCCAGGTTACTGAGGCAGCCTGATCCTTGGTCCTGCGGCAAAGTCCACAGGTTCCCAAGGGCTATGCTAACATATGGCATATCAGGAGAAGGCAGGGTGATCAAGCCCGCTTCCCCTTCACATGCTCAGGCCAAGGCTGAGGTAGCTTTAAGGAACAAATAAAAAAAGTGCATCACAGTCAAGCCTTGCAAAACAGCAGAAAACAGCAAAACACCTTATATCAGGCCCCACAGGAGACTGGCTCCAGCTGGTGCTTTAGGAATGAAGCCCAGCATCAGTTCACGGTCAGGTTGCTCATGTTGGCGGGGGGGACGGTGGTATATGAGTGCCTGTCCATCACAAAAACTTCCACTTTAGCCCTACAATGGGTTTTTCCAATCTCAGACCTGAGGTGTTTTAGCAGTAAATTTGGACAGAAGAGACTTCCACCGGGCTTGATGAGAGTGTAAGGAAAAGTGAAGGATAAAGCACAACAAGATTTTAGCTCCTGCTAGTTTTATAGTAATCAGCTAAGCAAATATTATATCCAAATTTATGCTGGTGCCCAGCCCAAGTTGCTGCTTTTTGAAGATGTTTTGGCCTGATAGGGTGTATATAATTGAAAAAACATATTATTAAACAAAAAATTATATTAATGCTTATAACATATGGTCATTATTAAACACGATGTTTTCCAAATGGAAACCTGTAAAATTGCTATGAGAATATATTCAATTCACAAACAGTGGAAAGAGCGAGAGTGTTCATGCTCAGACATGCCAGGGCCTTGCCCCTCACTGTGCCCCAGGATTTATTTAGGAGTGTGCTTTGAGGGTATGCTCCATCTCACACTTCCTTTCATTGTTCAGCCAGGGAAGAGGGGCTGGGGAACCAACTGGACCACACAGAACCTCCCTCTCAATTTAAAGACTTCCTAGACATCTGGGACCATCACAACATTATTGTTACCTTTCCTCTGATTGTTGCAATATTGTTGAGATGAATTTTCCCGATGTTGTGAGTCTGACCAATCACCAGTTTTTGGGATCAGGTAGGATTTTTTTTCCCCTTGGGACCAAATTGGAAGTATGTCCTGGGGTCACAGGAGAAGGAAGAAGGGGGACCGTTCACCTTCCTTGTATTATCTTGGAATTTCTGTTTTAAAAGAGAGTGAACAGTGATTTTTAAGGTTAGAAAGTCGTATTCTTTTTTTCTTCACTATGAAGCTGCTGTTTGGTGCAGGTAAAGGCTGAAAGGGTCAATTCCCAGAGATGTATGTGTATAAAAGGTCCAGGATATAGTTAGTGGACCATTTTTGCCTGCCAAGTAATGGAGAAACTGTAAGCCTTTGCTTACCTTGTGGAGAAAGGGCTAGCAGAATCGGAGATGGGCTGAGTCTTAGGGATAACGCTGAAGAGGACCAACCCAGAATTACTGGTTACATGGTGTCAAACCATTTAACCCCTCACTGGACCCAGTTAAATTCAGGGAGAGATAGTACAGGTTCAGTTAAAATTACATTCTGTTTTAAATCCATCTCTCTATTTCACTTATCTGTCCTAATCAATAGCAAATATTGCTATAAACTTAACTGCTTTGGCTGGTGAGTATCCAGTTTTAATGGCAACCATAGCAGTTTCCAACTATCACTGGTGTTTGTCCTCTTCACAATTTTGATGGAACTACTTGATTTTTTTTTTTTTTTTTTTTTGCTCATGTATTCACTCTGACTCATAGGAAAGGCTGCAGGATAAAATATAGGATTTTGAAGAATACATCATAAATGATCGTCCATGATGACCCTTCATTGTTAACTTGTCTAAGTCTGAGAAAAGGGATGATTACCGTATAGGTGCTTTAAATCCCAAGGATTGCATTTTAGATATTTATAATGGAGTACATTTTTCTTCCCTTCTTTCCTCATGCAACCAAACTTCTCTTGAATTTCTACAGCTTTTTCTAAGTTACCCTTTAATAGCATCTTGATATGGCTGAAACTATGAATATTTGATTCATTTCTGAAAACTGACTTCTGTTTACTTTTTCACAAAATAGCTTTTATTAAAATGAATGTAACTGTCCCTGCCAGCAGGTAGAGGATCTTGGGGGGCAATTACTACAACAGTGGGGTACAAATCAATCTTTATTAAAAAATGTAAAACAGTAAAATTTAACAATGGGGTGTATGGGGTTTGTCACAGTAGGCAATAATGGGGTTTGTCACAGTAGGCAGTTAGGGAGGGGGTTTCTCTTATTAAGCAGTGTGAAAATGAAGAGGTGTCACAGCGAGTCACAAATGGTGGCTAGCGATTCTACAAAAAAAAAGCAATATGTCACAGTGGTATAGGTGTAGAGGTACAGTAAAGGCAATGGTAACCAATGGGGTTTTATGAATATGAATGAGATACAAATGGCAGTAAAATTGCACAACAAGGGTGATTAGTGAATTTACACAAATGTAATAGTACAGATGAGAATCAATAACTTGGTTTGTAGGACTGCAGTGGCAGGCAGTCTGTAAGAGTGAACCTAGAGGCTGGGTTAAGGAACAGGGGTGGGGTGGGGTGAGTAATCAGTGGCAGAGGAAGAGGGAAGAGTACAGCTGCAAGGGATGCAGCAAGAGGTACTGAAGCCCTGCAGGGCGAGGCTCAGAGCAGCCTTCAGGAGCCTGCAGGCTAAACACGGAGGAATTAAAGAAGAAAGGCAGCAAGGGGCTTTGGAAGTTCGGGAAGAGGTGAAGACACAGAGGCACTTATTCAACAACTTAACAGCAACTATACAACTTATGCTAATAATGAACAACAGAAAGAAGGAAAAACAAAAAGAGAAAAGCAATACAATAAAACAATTATCTTTAATCTAGCTTGACTATGGCCACACAATATAACAGGTAATGGCAAACAAGTATCTCACTTAACTACCGCTAAACACAGACACAAAATTCAATTCTAACAGCACTACAACTTATACAAGCTAATAAAATGCAACTTAACAAAACTAAGCCTAAACAAACTAATGAAACTAAACCTAATAGCACGCCTTATACTACACCGGTCCTATTGATCAGGGGGAGCAGTCACAGAGGCAGAGTGGTGTGAGCCCAGGGTACAGCTCCTGGGGGAGTCAGGGGATGGTGGCTGCAGCAGTGGAAACAGCTGAAAGCAGGGAGCCCCAGGACAGAGCACACGGAGGCAGAGCTTAGCAGCGGCACAGGCTTTTCTTTAAGCAGCAAGGGAACTGCGGAGTTAGAAACAGTTTCAGGCACAGACCAAGGAATTAACTTGAGTCTGTCTGCTGGGGAAGCAAGGCCAGCAGCTAGGACAGGGAGAGTTTGCAAGAGGGGAGCCTTACCAATTCCCAGGACAGCAGCAGGAATAGAGACAGGAACAGCAGCAGCATCAGAGGATGCAGAGGAGGCTCGGTTAATTTTCAATAGTCAGGAGATCTCACAGGAAAATTCGGTGTTTATGGGAGGGGAGTTTAAAAACAGGGGTATACTCAAAAATCAAAACGAGAGCGGAGAAAGGGCACCCCAAAGACCCCTAGCTGATCAGACCAGGTGGCAAAGCAGGAACCTTTCTGATGTCTGATTCAAAAATGTCTGGTTTTAAAGGCAAACTCAGGCAGCTTTCCGCCAGTAACTCTGATTGGCTCCCTCTGCTACAGGGGAGGAGAGAGGGCAGGGAAAACCGCAGGTAAGCACAAGACATGTCTGGGCAAATTTCTGAGCCACAGGTATGACTCATGCCCTTAAGCTTAACAGGCCATTTAAGTCTTGCACTCCTGGGCATTGTCCACCCTACACCGAGCCAGGGTGTAAGCCAAGGAGCTAAAGGCCGCCTCCCTGGGCTGGTCAATGGCCCTTAGCAGCCCAGGAGGGGTGGCCACACAAAACAACAAAACAAAGGGAAAATAAATGCAGCAGGGGGACAGCTGCAACAGAGAGTAACTATAAGTTAACATAAAACATAATGTAAAGAAAATGAATAGCTAGATCTGGATGATCCTGTGATTGCTTTGCACATTTATTTGTCACCATTTAGATGATATGTTATGAAACAGTCAAGTACTAATGGTCCACTTAACAGATAATACATCTCAAAACCAGTCATTACCAGACTGCTTAAGGATCCTATACAATACCACAAAGACATGGAACATAAAATGAATATTTTTGTAATGGAAACAATTTTGCTATATTCATTTTATTCAGTGAATGAAAAGCTTTACCATGGAGATAACCTTTAACATTAGCAATTTTCTTCCAACTTGATAAGAACTAAAGATTTCAACAGCTTTTGAACATTTTAATTATTATGGGCTTGCAAGATGTGGAGTGTAATTTTGCATCTTATGATTCTCTGGATGGAAGGATAATGTATAGCTCCTTAAAAATATATATGTACAGAAAATCAGACATTTTTCATCAGTATTTCCCTCTTTAAATGCCACAATTGAGAGCATGTGCTTCAATACTACAACTCAGAATCAGCTGGATCACACAGCCAATTGTTGCTTCTAGCATGTTCTTTCATAATTCCATCATTCAGAGACAGATTTATGTGAGGACTGTGGCCTCATCCATCCTCTTTCTTTCTGTGTACCTGTAGGCAGTGTGACACCCTTAGGGTGTGATTTCTGTATCATTCATGTTCACTATTATAGTGTAACTGTGTATTGTCTAATGCAAAGTATGTCATGTAAGGTGTTTTGGGAATTCTCTTGGCATACTGAACATTATTTTTATGGTAGTGTGTTTCCTGCAATGTCATATGAATAGATATGAAATTGTGCTCTGCAATATTCCCAAATGTATGTTTCACATGGCCCGAATAGATCTGGGCAAACACAAAGCAATGTGAAAGTCCACACCTTGTGGAGGCATGTGTACAGTAACAGTAGACTGTCTGAGCACCTGATAAGATGACTGTTCATTTGACTCAAGTGAAGGAAACCATGACTGGTTTCGGACATGGCCAATCACCTGACCCCAGGGAGTGATGAGGAAATATCCACAAAGCAATATCAAGTAACTGACAGACTATCTACAGCGGTAGGAAGTGGAGGGCTGAAGGAGTCATCTCAGCCAGCCTGTGTGGTAATATATCAAAGACCGAAAGGCTACTGAAATGTTTAGTTTAGCATGAGATTTGTTTCATTTTTTCTTGATCAATCTGACATATAATCACTAAAAATCTTTCTAAATTTAATAGACTTATTTATTTATTTGTGTATTTATTTATTTATTTTATCTAAAGGAGTGCATGTGGTTTGAATGTGTGGTTTGTTTAGACTGATGGAGCTGGTGCCTGTGAATTTCTTTGATAAATTGACTTACCGATGAGCTTGCACTGTTCAGTAGGGAGCATTGAACTCTGTAAAATGATATTTCTTAGGGATGCATCTGGGACTTGGGATGTTGTCTGGGGGTCACACCACTATATAATCCCATGAGTGACTGGCCAGAAGCACTCACTCACGCACTAAAATAGGAGCTGCTTTATCTGCAAGAGGCTGTAAGTGAACTGACCCAGAAGTGCGGGCTCACCAAGCAGGGCAAGTGCAAGATAGGCTCCCAGAGTGGGGGACTAGGTTGACACAATAATATACCAGTTCAGACTGCAGAAGGGAATGTCGCAGCAGAACGTCTGAGAACTATTGCTTCTTGTTGTGAGTAAGCATTGACTCAGACAGTTTTTAATGCAAGGAGGCTTTAAGTGCCCAGCCAATGAGAGCTGCTTCTTTTCTTTTCTTTTCAAAATTTCATCACTTCTGTATATATTCATATTTACAAAGTTATGTGATCTGGGATAAAGGCAGAGCTGTTATTAGGTAAGATTGCAAAATCACTTGCTTTCTAACCTCATCTTTAATCCTTAATAACTTCCTGAATCTTTACCTCTGAGGCTGAAATCCCCTCGCTTTTTCTCTGACAAAGATGACTTTGGGAGGGAAGGATAGATGGAATTGAGATTTTGAGCAAACTTTGTCATATCTTTTAAAAACAAGAAAAGTGAGAGAAGAAATAATTTCTCTATTATTTTTCTAACATAGCCCTAGAGGCACAGCTGTTTTATGTTTAGAGTCCAGTAAACATCCACAAAGCCACTTCATTGTCCTTCAGATCCCTCCTTAAAATTGCCCTTTGCCATCACACCTACAAATAAAAATAGGTAAGCAGCTGGTGCGCTAAAACCCCTCCCTGTCATGCTGACTGGTGTTGTCTCATGGTTTCCTTGTTCTCTGTTTGTATCCATCTGCTGTCTTTCTTTTGTCTTATATGTTGATTATAAGATTGAGAGGTGGGTATGATTTCTTTTATTATGGGCCTAATGCAATGGGACCATGACTGCAGGTCATTGGTACTACTGCGATTCAACTAATATATTTTGGTGTGAAAATAAATTTTGCTATTTCTTTTTAAGTGGCAGGATGTTGGCCTATATTTTGCATGGATTTTGCAAATCCAAAGCTGTCTCTAAGAGAAATGTATAGCATTATAAATCATATTTTTGAAGTCTTGTTTCAGTATGCTAATTACATAGAATGGATCTATTTTATGTTTTGCATGTGACTTTTCCTCTAACGATCTTCAAATTAAAATATGGCTTTATGAGTCCTGGATGCAGTCAGATTCTGAGTGAGATTATGTACAGAATCTAAACCTGTATCTTACTGACTTAAATATTGTCCAATTAGAAATCCCTCATGACATGACGTTAACAAAAAAGGATCATCTACAGCATATTATAAAGGCTCTCTTCTGATTTCAGATGTTTCCACATATTTTAACTCAATTGTTTACCTCGGCAGAACAGAGAGTAGCATAAATTGGAATATTTTTAGTTACAAAGCACTCTCATATCTTCTTGTGGATGATATAATATAGGTGCTCATGACAGCGACAGCTGAAGTGGTGAAAAGTAATATAGTTCATAACTACTTACTTACCTTACACATCACCACAGAAAATTCACTGTGCTTGTCATGATTTAAAATGACACTTCATTTCTCCTTCTTCAATTCTTATCTTTAAAGAGACTAAGAACTTTTGTCTGCTTCACTGAAAAACATTATTTGCCAAAAGCTCTTATTAGTGTCATCACAGCTCTGGCTTCTGTCTTTTGCTGACCTATTACCTTACCATAGGGCTGTTGGGGATGCTGGTGCATTGCCTGGCTTGAAATTGTTTCCGCCATATGCAGGGTTTGCAGTTTGGTTCAATGGCTCTCTGAACTATACAAATTGTTCCAGCTCTATTATTTTGATATTAAATTTGCCTCACCTAAAATACTCTAATTCTGCACTCATTATTTTTGTATGCTGCTTTTCAACCTTCTAGTGAGTTGAATATGGACTATGTTGGACTATGTTTTAGAATGTATTATACTACCCTCACTTAATTGTTGTTTTGTGTTACTAGAAACTTCTTCACACTTCTCTGTTATGTTATTGAATATTTCTGAAAATAAATGTTAAAATGCCTGTTTTTGCACCCCTTATGTTTTCTTCCTGAGTGGCCCCACAGATTTCAGATCAATCTACTCCAGTTGCCAGGGTGGTGTTCAGGAATTGACTTCCTGATCGGCTGAGCGGGTCTTCACAGACCCAATCAGTCAATACGGAAGATCAATCTGATGGCAGCAAATTTGCTGGCTGTCAGTGAAGACAAGCTCTGAGTAGTCCTGTTTAATTCCAGCTCCCTTTGAAACCTGGATTTTAGCAGTTGAATGGTCTTTTTCTATTTTCCTTTAATTATAGTTTCTTGCAAAAATAATGCATTTGTTCAGGTATATAAATTAGTTTCCTGGTTTAAAATATTGTATTTTGTTATAAGTAAGAAGTTGAGAATTTTTGGTTTTCACTATGTACAACAAAATTAATTTTCACTGGCCACCAAAGTAGTGAATATATGATGAATTTACTATCTTAAAAAAAAAGGCTTACACAACACTCCAGTTCTAAGTCTGTATTCTGAGAGGAGCAAGAAAACTTAGAAATAAGATTCAGTATATAAGGAGTTAAACAAACATAAAACAATGGTCTCTATATTTTAAGAATTAATTCAGGAGATCTACACACTAACAAACGGGCAGCACTTACATGTAATGTAGCACAGGAAGAAAATGTGAAACTAACCCATGTAAGAAGTTCACTGCCTTTTTCTTTATGGTTCTTTTAGCAGGGTCATTGTAAAGGGTATTTCAATAATACAATCTATTCATAATGAAATACTGAGTAATATTCTTGTAGTCACAGAGAAATAACACCTTACCTTGTATACCATAAATACCATTTTAATGGAAAAAACCCAAGAGTTTAGTGACAGAAATATGATTGGATGAAGAGAGCTTATAGTTCAGAATGATCCCTCCATTCTTAAAACAATCAGCTCTCAAAAGATATATGCCATAAAACCACAAGCCAGGACTATTATTTCTCTAAGATGATGCAGTCTTGCGATAAGAGCATTGCAGTTTTGGCCAGGTGAAGATGAAACCCATTCTTTGTCATCTAGGACTTGATTTCAGACAAACAATCAGACAGCAAGAAGCTTGCCATGATTAAACCAAATGAAAGTGCCACATTTTAATTACTACCTGTAACAAATGAAACACAATTTAAAACACCCAATAGTAGCTTCAAGCACTGACAAGTACATAATAATAATAATAATAATAATAATAATAATAATAATAATAATAATAATAATAAATAAATAAATATAAATATATTGTCCTGCCACTTAGAGCAATTTGCATGACAAACTTTTAGAGCTCAAATCAATGGCACAGCTGTCCACATACTTACTGACAATACCAACCCAATGTACTTTGTGACTAGGCCAGGAGGAGCTCAATTCATGCAGCTCTGTCAGGAAAACATAAAGTTTGGTATTTTTTGCATCAAGAAAGACATCATTTATGGCTACCTACTGACTGGATGCACAATATTAGTTGGCAGATCACCTCAGCAGGATTTTTTACAGAATCATGAGTGGTACCTGAAGAGCAGCATTCTGAGATCCATCTTCAGACAATGGGACAATCTGACTGTCAACCTGTTTGCAACTACGGACAAGAAGTGCTGTCAGTAGTGCTCTTCAGCAGGTCTCAGTCTGGGCTCTTTAACCAAAGCCTTCCATCTGAATCGAGAGTCAGTAGAAATGTATGCATTCTCGGATTTATCTCGTTAATCCCTAAGATTATTCTTAAATTGAAGATGGATCAGGCCAAACTGATACTTGTTGTGTCAGCCTAGCTGAGACAATGTTGGTTCTCCAACCTTCATAGTCTATTTCTTCAGCCTCCTAGACCTCTTCCTTGATTTTCTGACAAAACACCACAGTCAGAAATGGCATCTGGTGTTGAGCTGCCTGCACCTCACAGCTTGGATGTTGTATGGTTAAATGAGGAGGACAGACAATGTTCAGAGAAAGTTAAATGAATCCTGCTTATAGCAGAAAATCTCTACTAGGTTTATCTATTTGACCAACTGGAAATGTTTTTTGGTTTGGGAAACTGAGGTGGAACTAGCCCACATTCAAGACATTTTGGATTACCTGTTACCTGTTACAGATTACATCCTCATGATGGACAGTGTGTGAGCTACAGCCCCTGATTTCTGAGCTTTCACGTACACAGTTTTTCAAAGACGAGATGGATTTAAGGCCACACCCTAATTTTTTGTCTAAAATTGTTTCATAATTTAACTTTTACGAAATAATATACTTACCTATATTTTTTCCTAAGGCTTACTCCAATGCAAATGAGCAGCACTTTCATAAATTGGATGTGAGATGATTCTTGGCATTCTATCTGGAAGGAAGTAAGACACTTTATGCATCATCTTGAATTTTTGTCTCCTGTGTGGAATGGATGAGGGGTCAGGCTGTTTGCACACAGAAAATTTTCTAGATGGATTACTTTCTGTGTTATGACAGCATATGATGTAACACAGACTATGCCTTCACAGAGGCTAATGGCTCATTCAACACAGACTTAAGTGTCTTTAGCCACATTCCTCAATAATGTTTTCATGTTGGACATCTGTAGGGCTGCTACTTGTTATTCCATGTGTACCCTTACCAAAGTCTACACTATTTTAACTGCATCTACATTAGATGCAAACTTTCCAGAGGGGAAATTGGAGAGTTTCCCCACTTTTAGTCACCTAACTTTGTGAGTGGATTTTTATCTAATTTTAGAACACTGATATATCAAATGAAAATCATGCAGCCATTGCCAGTTGTGAAGGGGTGTATCAGGCCTGCACTGGTATAGAAAGGGTTAAGCACTCATTTCAGGCTGAGGAAGCCATGCCTATGCCTCTCTTCCCCTCCCCAACACACTGACTTTGCTGGGTATTCTCAGGTGGGAAGCAAGGTATAAAAGCCAGTCACCCAAGTCAGTTAGGATGGACTGCTGACCAGGGAGGAACCATGCCACTGGCTCTCCCTAGCCAATGCTGGGGGCAGAGCCAAATGCCGCCAATCCCAAACAGAGCCTAGGCTGCCAGGCAAGCCCAAAAGAGGGACCGAGCAATCAGGAGCCATGCGCTTCATGGACTACATAGATCCCAGAGGACTGTGGAGCATCGCTGATGATGACCAGGTGGGAAGTAGCCCAGGGCAACCTGAGAGCTGTAAAAGGGGGAGCATTAGAGTCATCGTCAGTGTGTTTTGGGTTGACCCCCACTGACTTGGTGACAAACAACCCCAACACCAACAGGGCCCTGGGTTTGGACTCAGAGGAGCAGGGTAGGCCTGAGTCCTCCTGCCCTGTGCACTACACCCCACAGGCAGCTTCACACTATCGCAACGGCCCACATGCCACAACACAGGAGCTTCTTCCTTGACTCTACTTATTAGGCCCTGATAAGGGAGGCCATGTTATTGGCTCTGACCATTAGGCCACTGTGCCCCAACAAAGAAGCCACCTTACTGATTCTGGCCATTTGGACCACAGTGCTCCAGACAAGGAGGCCACATTACTGATTTCAAAAATTGGGCCACACTGTCTCAATGAAGAGGTTATATTACTGACTCCAGCGATTCAGCCATGCTGCCCCAACAAGGAGGCTGTGCTACTGACTCTGGCTATTAGTCCATGCATCCCGACAAGGAGGCTCCTTTACTGACTCCAGCTATAAGCCAGGTAGCCCTGATTACAGGTTCACACTGCTAACTCAGACACTACCCAGAAAATAGGGCGACCCCCAGTGACTCAGACCACCCTGCGGCCATCCAGGAAGAGAACCTAATGTAGTAGGCGTAAATCCATGGCCTTCTCCCCTGCTTGCCCATATATGTGAACCAATGCATAGCAGCCCTGAAACACTGGTATTAACTGCACAGCTTGAGCATAGATTTTCAAAGAAATACTGAATTAAATTCAAGCTGTGCAGTGCATTTAATATCTCAATAGCTGAATTCTCTTGCATTTTTCTGGGACACTCTATAGAAAATAGTAAATCAGTATTTTGAAAGTTTTGATTATGAAAAGGAGTAGAAACATCAACACACAAAATCTTAGCCTAGCCTTTTTTCTGTTTATTTTATTTAATCCTATAAGGTTCCTATTGAGAGACTTCTACACATTCTTTAGTAAAGAACAAATACCAAGCCCTTTTTAAAGCTAAGAAAAGAACAGCCAGCCAAATATCTTACACAGACAATATCTCAAACCCATTTCTGCCTCAGAGGATTAATTCCTGCCTATGTTGAAAATTAGAGAATGAAATTATAGCTGATATAAAAAAGTGGAAATGAATCCAAAAAAATATATGCAGAGATAGGTGAACTGTTCTTCAAAATAAGTTGTGGACCTTTAACAATAATGTGAATGTGGCAAAACTGGAATACTCTCAGCAAGTTTTTCCAAAATACTCCCAATTAATTGAGATACTTTGCAGTTTGTATAGTTACCCCCTTGCAAACTTTCCTCTTTTCAATGTAAATTATTCGCTGTCAGGTTTAAACTGATGAGTTTAAATTACCAATTTTAATCATGATTTAAATCAGAAAACAGAAAATCCTTATTTAAATAATGTATTTTAATCTTGATTTACATTTTTACCTTTTAGTTATTTTCCTAAAGAATAGTTGATTCTCATGGGTTAGTAACCGATAAAACATTGATATGAAACTAAATATAGCCTGTATACTATATCTGAGGTTTCTTTTGCTAACCAGGAAGATACATTATATGATCTCTTTACACATTTATTTAAGAAGTTACATAGCTTAACTTACATTTATTCAGATTCTTAAATTTTTACCTTTTTATTGTGTTAGAAAATAATAAAGGATATATATTCTATTTACATTTACATTCACCTAAAAACATAAAATAGCATTTTTTTTACATAAAACTGTCTGAAATATACTAAATACATAAAAAAGTTTATCAAAACATGTTTTGCAATTAAATGTAATTGATTTACTAAACAATAAATCATCTGTAGTTAACAAATTGAATTGATTGTTCTTGGTCACCATTGCCTTTAGAAGAAGCAGATTTCATCCTTGCACCTAGCTTTTATTCAGCGATTTGAAGAGGAAAAGCTTTTCCTACTTTTTCAACTCCCAATCAGTTTCAAAACTTTGAAATAACTGATCATTGAACTGAACTGGTTGAATAAATTGAAATGAATAAGACATAGTCTCTCTACACCTGAAGAAAAAACCAGTGACATCATAAACTGGCTTAGATTTTTAACAAATTCTGATTCCAGGTGCTTAGTAAGGGATTTAACTTAATTTAAAACTTCAGTAGCCACTATATACAGCTTTAATACCAGGTTTTGTATTGAAGTAAAATCATTTTAATAAATTATAATAAGTTTAGGCCTTAACATAGGATACCAATTTCAAATTTAATTTTAAATCTTTTAAAGTGTATTTAATTGAAATAAAAAATCTGATTTAAATTTTTAAAAAATTATATCCATCCTGTTCACTATAATAGAGTATGATCAGTAGATTTCCATTTTCACATGATGTGGGCCTGCCACCAACCCATAAGCTGCATAGCTAGGAGTGAATCCCTCACCTCTTTAGTGTTAGGGTTCCCTTCAGGGCCCTAAGAGAGTGGGTAAAGAGGTTCATGGGGGTAAAGGTTGGGGTGTCTCTGTCTATGTGACTTCAGGAGGGCTCCCCCAACCCTTGAGGAAAGAGGGAGGCTTCTAGGAGGGGGTAATGTAGGGGCTTTTGGTAAGGAAAGACGCATTGAAGAGCCCTCCTGCTTCTCACCTATTTATACATCTATCCTGAAAATTATGTTCTTAAGGTATGGGAATTAAGGCAAGTCACCAGGAATTGACATACCTTGGACATATACTTTTGAAACAGTAGGTAGCAGATGCTTATCTCTTTGTCTTGTCATTTGTGTATTGTATGCCTTACAGTGGATGCTCATTTTCATACCAAACCAGATACCAGTCATAAGACTATAAAATCTATAAGAGAGAAAACAAGCAGGAAAAATCAATCAGTGGTGGAGTGTCCTGTTGGACTAAGATCAAAGGATTAGTCTGGTACATTAGATAATGGTAGACTCTACAATGCATGTTATAATTTTATTTTATATGTAACCATCTGTTTCCAAAATGGCTCAATTGAGTTTAATTGTTCCTTTGGGAGCAGGGAATCTGTGAATACTGTGACTGTTCAGTGGGACAGGAGCTGGAACACTATGGATACACTTGGTTCACAGTGTTTCTATAGCTAACGAGTAAAGGGAAAGTGAAGCCTGCATAGGCCTAGAAAGGAGTGTTTGTCTTGCAGATGGCCAGAGGAGTTGAGCAATTGCTCCATGGCAGGCACAGACAAGGCTTCCTCATGCTAAGTGCATATGGCGGCACTGTACCCCATAACTCTGTGTACTCCTGGGAAGCACTGAAGGAATTTAAGAGGGGAAGGAAAGATTCAGACTGGTGGGAGAGAGGAGGTGCCTGAGAGGAAGAGGCAGGTTAGGCTGATGTGAGTGGCCATGCAATGTATGGAGTAAATCTATTCCCCCGCACAAATGCAATTAAAATGGTGTTCTTAAGCCCATGTACCAAGCCATTTTTGTTCTGATACAAAATGAATTATATTAGGCTGATTGTTCTCCTAACACTTAAGCATCAATACTGTTTAGTATGGCTCTGGTCCAGCAAAACACTTGTGGTGTGGAAAAGGATATTTCTAATTGTAGTTGAGCTCCATGTCATTTTATCCTCAAAATTATTGTAATTAATAGTTCTAGAGAAACAAGAAATGGTAGGACAGTTAACTAATTGTTTCTCTAGCTGTCAACTCAAAAGATATGACTCCAACTACTTTAGTCACAGTTTTTTGAACATGCCTTTTCTTATCTACAAATCACTATTAAAACACAGCAAACTAGTCACAAATATTAACTTGTGCTATTTTATAATTGGGTATAACTTGTTCAGGAAGGACAGGCATGGAAGAAGAGGTGGAGGAGTAGCACTATATGTAAAAGAGCTGTATGACTGCTCAGAGAGCCACTATGACAGTGAAGACAAGCTTGCTAAAAGCCTCTGGGTTAAGTTTAGAGGAGAGTGCCACAGGGGGATGTTGTGGTGGGTGTCTGCTAAATACCACCAGACCAGAAGGAGGAGGTGGATGAGGCATTCTATGGACCATTAGTAGAAGTTTCCAGATCACAGGCTCTGGTTCTCATGGGAGACTTCAATTATCCTGACATCTGCTGGGAGGGCAATACAGCAGTGCACAGGCAATCCAGGAAGTTTTTGGAGAGCATTGAGGACAACTTCTTGGTACAAATGAGGTGGTAGAATTCAGGATCCTGATCAAAGGAGGAAAGGAAAGAAGCAGAACACACCCCTTGGACTTCAGAAAAGCAGATTTTGGCTCTCTCAGGGAACTGATGGGCAAGATCCCTTGGGAGGCTAATCTGAAGGGGAAATTCCAAAGTGGTAGCCGTGTTAGTCTATTGTAGAAAGACAAAAGAGTCTTGTGGCACTTTTAAAGACTAACAGATTTATTAATCGCATGAGCTTTCGTGGGAGAAAATCCCACTTCGTCAGACGCTTTGAAGATAGGAAAGTTACAGAGTGGGAGGAAATTAAATGCAGGGGAGTGTATGACATAGCATCAGGTCAGGCTGTAACAGCAAATCAAAGTAGGTGTTAGGATTCAAAACACTGGGGAACAGCACATAGAGGAGGGGGGAGGTCAATTCACTTGATGTAATGCGAGAAAAATCCATAGTCCCTGTTTAACCCCAAGGCAACTGAGTCAAATTTGCATATAAGTTCGAGTTCTGCAGACTCTCTTTGAAGCTGTGATTTGTTATTCATATGTTTCAACACAGCTATTAACAAGTCGTTAAGGGAGTGAGCAGGGAGGTTGAAGTGTTCCCCTACAGGTTTTTCAGTCTGTTTCAATTTTTCTCACATTACATCAAGTGAATTGACCTCCCCCCTCCTCTATGTGCTGTTCCCCAGTGTTTTGAATCCTAACACCTACTTTGATTTGCTGTTACAGCCTGACCTGATGCTATGTCATACACTCCCCTGCATTTAATTTCCTCCCACTCTGTAACTTTCCTATCTTCAAAGCGTCTGACGAAGTGGGATTTTCTCCCACGAAAGCTCATGCGATTAATAAATCTGTTAGTCTTTAAAAGTGCCACAAGACTCTTTTGTCTTTCTGAAGGGGAAAGGCATCCAAGAGAACTGGCTTTATTTTAAAGAAACCCTGCTAAGGGCACAGGAAGATACCATTCCACTATGCAGAAAGAAAAGTAAATATGGAAGGTGTGCAGCGTGGCTTAGCAGAGAACTCTGCCATGAGCTGAAACATAAAAGGGAAGCTTACAAGAAGTGGAAGCTTGGACAGATGACTAGGGAGGTATATAAAGATATTGCTCGGGCCTGCAGAGATAAAATCAGAAAGGCCAAAGAGCAACTGGAGTTGCAGCTATCAAGGAATGTGAAGGATAACAGGAAGGGGTTCTACAAGTATGTCATTAACAAGGGGTATGTCTACACGGGAGACTGTTAAGTCGACTAAATGAAGGTCGACTTTAAGGCGATCTAAAGTCGACCTTGTTAAGTCGACTTAGAGAGTCCACAACCCTGTACACTGGCAGGTGGTAGGTCAAGAGAGGAGTGGCCAGGAACTCTGCGAGGGGACCTGGAGGCCAATTAGGTCAACTTAAGGGCTATTTCCCATCTACACTCACTTTAGTTGACTTAATAAGGTCAACTTAAGCCTTAGGTCGACCTTAAGCAGTGGTATTATTAAATTGACTTAAAGAAGCCCTTAAGTTGACTTAATAAAAGCCCAGTGTGGATGCAGGAACCTGTAGATCAACTTAACGTTCCTTAAGGCTCCAGTGTGGATGTACCCAAGAAGAGAATCAGGGATGGTGTAGGTCCCTTATTGAATGGGACAGGTATCCTCGTGGTGGATGATGTGGAAAAGGCTGAAGTTCTCAATGCTTTTATACCTCAGTCTTCACAGTTAGGATCAGCTCCCAGGCTACTACACTGAGTAACACAGAATGGAGAGAGTGGCCCTCAGTGATGGAAGGACAGGTTAGAGTCTACTTAGAGAAGTTGGATGTGCACAAGTTTATGAGGCCAGATGAACTGCATCCAAGGGTGCTGAGGGAGTTGGCCGATGTGATTTCAGAGCCACTGACCATTGTCTTTGAAAACTTGTGGCTAATGGGGGAGGTCCCAGTTGATTGGGAAAAGGCAAATATAGTAACAATCTTCGAGAGAGAGAAAAAGGAGGATCTGGGGAACTACAGACCAATCAGCCTCACCTCAATCCCTGGAAAAATCATGGAGCAGGTCCTCAAAGAATCCATTCTGGAAGACTTGGAAGAAAATAGATTGATCAAGAACAGTCAGCATGGATTCACCAAGGGCAAATCGTGCCTGACCAACCTGATTGTCTTCTATGATGAGATGACTGGACTTGTGGATGTAGGAATAGCCGTTGACGTGATATACCTCAACTTTAGCAAAACTTTTTATACGGTTTCCCACAGCATTCTTGTCAGCAAATTAAGGACGTATCGGTTGGATGAATAGACTGTAAAATGGATAGAAAGCTGGCTAGATCATCGGGCTCAGTGGGTAGGAATCAATGGCTCAATGTCTAGTTGGCAACCAGTAATGAGTGGAGTGCCTCAGGGGTCAATCCTGGGGCCAGTTCTGTTCAACATCTTCAGTAATGGATCTGGATGATGGGGTAGATTGCACGCTCAGTAAGTTCACGAATGACAAGAAGCTTGGGTGACAGGATTCAGGGAGACCTAGACAAATCAGAGCATTGGGCCAAAAGAAATCTCTTGAAGTTCAACAAGGATGACTGCAAAGTCCTGCACTTAGGATGGAAAAATCCCATTTACTGCTACAGGCTGGGGACCGATTGGCTAGGTAACAGCACTGTAGAAAAAGACGTGGAGGTTATGGTGGACGGGAAGCTGGAAATGAGTCAACAGTGTGCTCTTGTTTCCAAAAAGGCCAATGGCATATTGGGCTGCATCAGTAGGAGTGTTGCCAGCAGATCGAGGGATGTGATTATTCCCCTCTATTCGCCACTGGTGAGGCCACATCTGGAATACTGTGTCCAATTTTGGGCTCCCCGCTACAGGAAGTATGTTGACAAATTTAGAAAGAGTCCAGCGGAGAGCAACAAAAATGATTAGTGAGCTGGGGCATGTGACTTATGAGGAGAGACTGAAAGAACTAGGCTTATTTAGTCTGTAGAAGAGAAGACTGAGGGGGGGACTTTCAACTACTTCAAGGGGTGCTCCAAAGAGGAGGGAACCAGGCTGTTCTCAGTAGTAATATAGGACAGAAGAAGGAGTAATGATTTCACGTTGCAGCTGGGGAGGTCACGGTTGGATATTAGGAAAAACTTTCTCACTAGGAGGGTGGTGAAGCACTGGAAGGTGGTGGAAAGTGGTGGAATCTCCATCTTTTGAAACATTTAAGGCCCTGGCTGGGATGATTTAGTGGAAGTGGTCCTGCTTTTAGCAGGTAGGTGGACTAGATGACCTCATGAGGTCCCTTCCAACCCTAGGATTCTCTGATTCTATGATTATTAAAGAAAGGGGAAAAATTAAAACATAAATTTATAATACAAATGACAACCAATAATTATTTCTGTTACAATTTCTTTTGTGTATCTCTTTTTAGAGATGTTTTTAACAGAGATTACACTCCTGTAACTATCTATGGGGCATTTTTCTCTGAAAAATTAATAACGGTATTATTTCCCAAAATCAATCTGAGACCAGTCTTTGTGTCTGTTAGAAAATGCATAAATGAAGAAGAAGAAGAAGAAGAAGAAGAAGAAGAAGTCATGTATTATTAGGAATAACAAATAGCAAACACTTTTTAACTGGGCAAACAAAAGTCTTAACACAGCCCTCTGAAACTGAATTAAGTAATTAAATCATTAATTTAGTGTGTGTCTATTCTGAGGGTGGCAAATTCACCATCGTCAGATGCTTTTATCTGGTTTGATTGAGCGGCAGTAAAGACACGCTCGATTGATCTGGAAGTTGATCTAGTAAAATTGCCTTCTCAGATAGCATAATGCTGCATTGACTGGAACGCGTTCCCCATCGGTGCAGCTCAGTGAAGATGGTGCACAGAGCCAAAGTTACAAAGTTGACGGGAGCTGTGCAAGTTATTCAGTGTTTCTTGCATAACTCCTGTTTACTACTGCCAAATTTTGCCTACAATGTAGATCAGGCCTTAGAACAAGCTATTTAAGGAGCTCTCTTAAGACATGTCAATTAATGAATATTAAGAATTTTAAACATAATTAAATCCTGCTATTTCACTGTTTATCAGTGTTTAGCTTCTGCCTCCTCTTCAGGAATATGTAGTCTAACCATTTCAAGAGTAACAGGAGAATCTGATTAATATCTTAAATTACAATAGCATTTCAGTAAAATCATTACAAGAATTTTCAAATCAATCCCTTATTGGTGCTTCTGATGACTTCCATATCACAACAATAATGACTCAGGATTCTGTCTGTAGAACTCATTAATTTTGATATATATTATAAAGTCATATTTTGAAAACCTGTTGTATTATGGGTGCCTGTATTTATATTGATCCACCACTGCTGGGAAGCTCTGTAGAAGGTACAGAACAGAGAGATACAATAGCAGGTGCTTAGGACTTAACAATCCTACGTACATGCAAACATTTGGTACAGTGAGTGAATTGTAACCTCAGAAAACAAGTTTAGTTGATTCCCCTGAAGGGAGGAGTAATGGAAACAGCCAGGAGTAGAACAAACGAGACTAGGTGATCAGGAGATGTTTATGTAAAGAAATATAGAGGAACAGAAGCATCAGGAAGAGGAGGTGTGGGGAAGTAGATAGAAAGATCACAGAAAAGAGATAAGGGAGACAGGTGTGGAGAGAGATCAGTTAGAATATAATGGCTGCATGGAGAGGGGACACCCTGCTTGCCTACCTTCGTGTACCCAGATGTTTCCCAAGGATTCCTCTTGAAAGGGCAAAATAGAAAATGTTCGTGTTTTCAGATGTCTTAAACAATACTTATTTTCTGTTTTGCTTTTTTCTTTATAAATAGAACTTTTAAGGATAATGTCCTTTTGTGATCTTTATGGTTAAATTTAACAAATGGTGAAAAGCCTGGACCCAGAGGAGTGGAGACCTGAGACTAGTCTTCAAATATGCTGAAGGCTGTTATAATAGGATAACAATCAATTGTTCTGCTTGACCACTGAAGGTACAACAAAGAGTAATTGGGTTAATGAGTGGCAGGGAGATTTAATTTTATTATTAGGAAACCTTTTTAATTATAAGGATATAGTTAAGACCATGTTAGACAAACCCCTGTGATGAATGATCTAGATATAGACAGTCCTGCATCCAGGGAGGGTGAGGGTGAACTAGGTGACCTCTAAAGGTTCCTTTGAGCCCTACGTTTCTGATTTTTTTAAATAATCTCCAATCACTTAATTATGATGTCTTAGAGCTTTTCACATTCACTCCTACTGTTTTTCAGTCTTGTACAAGTCTTTGTCAAGTTTGGTAAAAATATAAAATCAAATCAAGTTTTACATTTTTAAGATGCCAGATATATAAGCTTATGTAAGGTTCAATATTTTATATGAGTTTTCACAAATATTATAATATGTACATATTTCATAATTAGAATGACTCCTCTTCATTTTAAAGGTCAGTCTGATTATTCTTGGTAGCTTTATTATCAGAAGGTCAGATATAGCAAGGAAAAGAACATTTTCAGATGAACAGAGATTGCATGCATATGCATTTTAATTTCTACCCCCAAATAGTGAGTTTCTCTCCCAAAGCATTGAAATCAGGCAAGGATGTCTAGCACTATATTAAAAATACTAGTTTCAAGTGAGACAATTAAAAGAATAACCTTCAAACTTGTTCTGTGACTTTGTCCCTTATCAGTCGCAAATGTCAGAGTCATAATGTGAATAGTCAAGAAGGCTTTGAATTGTCAATAGAAGAGGCTTCCTCTTTGAGGTTATATTTGCTGGAACTGAAAAGATAACACTATTATCAGAGTTTTTATAGTGTAACCAATTTCTCATTGCATATACTGAAATGTAGTTTTCAATGCAGTTCAGCTTTTACTATAATGATAAATATTTCATATGTCCAAATAACTCCTAAATGTTGCTGTCAGTCCAGATGAAGTGTGAACTTCAACTTTGATAATACACAAATATTCTTATGAACTATCTTTCATTGTCCAAACAGTTTTCTAACTCTTTTAAAGAAAGGGTGTATTTATTTTGATGATACATGTATTAAACTCTCAGCTTTCTTTTACCAGATGGTTCTATAAGTTTTAATGTTTGGATACAGGCTTATGGAACCAATGTTGTCCTCCTGTATAACATAAAAATGCAATAATAAGAAGACTGTGATTTATGATTTTTGTACTAGAAGTTCTAAGCTTTGGTAGGTAAGCTATTGAAACTCCACAATTTCACTGTTGACTGTATGTGCACAGAGTGGATTTAAACCAGAAGGTAGTGATTTGGATTTTTTTTTCTTAATTTCTTGGTTTGGTTCATCTAATGCATAAAATATTTCAGAATGTCTTTTAAAATTCTATTAAATACTAAATGAAAATAGATACGCTATAATTAATTTTAAATTAGGTAAGTGTTCAAGCTATGGACATATTTTTCATGACTGTTAAAGATCCCATCCTATTCACTATGCTCAGCCTAACTATGTGGGATTAACAAAAGGAAAACAAACAGATGCTGTTCTATGGCCACTACTGTGGAAATCCTAAGGATTTCAAAAGCCCTCATGCCCATTCTTCAGAACTGTGGATCCATCCTTTTTCCTCCCAAAGCAGTTTTAGGAGGAATCTATCTGAAGTGCTGTTCTGTAGCATTCTGTAGCAGGGTTCAGGCCAAATTAGGCCAGTTTTGCTGCCTGCAGGTCTCCATTCCCCTGCAGTGGAGAAGACAATATTTACCCTTCAAAGACCAGTATAGTATTTGGTTATTCTGTTGATGTTTTCATTCTGAAAAAATTATTTATTCTTCTTGATTCAAGAAATCATTCCCATTCAGGAAAGATGCTTAAATGTTTTCTTGGATTGGGGTCATATATCTGTCATATGGTTTTTATTGTGGCCTTTGATTAAATTCAATGAAGTTAGAATAAATTATTTTGTATGATTTACGCTCACGGGTAATCTAGTGTTATACAGGTGTAACATAGAGAAGACTTGATATTTTCTCTGAGGGTACATTTACATGTACATGCTTCCCAAGTACTTGTCTGTGTAATGCTAGCACACATACCTTGTACCCACACTTCGTGTCCACATATGCCATGCTTTGGCAGGGGAATACTTTGTGTCCCATGTCCACACTGTCTGTTTTTGGCATGAAATGGCAGTGCTATCATTTTATCAGTGGTATCACCTAGTGCTTTGTCTCACAGGATATACTCTGAGAACTGCCATGCTGCATGTCGCTTCACACATTTGGCGATAACAGTTCCCACTCACCTCTCCCTTTTGCCAAAATGCATTGAAAATATGGACCAAGTCCATTATGATTTCATTCTGCTCCTGCTTCTGCTCATGGGACAAATATTTAGGCAGTCCAGTAATAGATAATGGATAGAATGGATCTACAAAAATTAGAGACTCCAAAGATGGATGATTGAGAGTGTTGAATGCCCACAGGTGGACTACCATTTCTGGTACCAGAGAAACCAGCTGTGTAATAGGACCACATAGCCTTGGAAACCTAGAATGACAATCAGTAACTGCAGAACTTCTGAATGAGGACATTGGTGGAATTGTGTGGGCAGTTTGCACCAACCCTCCAGCACCAGTCCACTTGTTTTTGGAAACCCATACCAGTGCAGAAGTGGGTGGGTATTGTTGTTTAGATGCTGGGTACTCTTGATAGCTATTGGTCAGTTTGGGTCTGTCAAGAAGTGGTGCAGAATCATACTCCTCTTCATCTGGGTCTCCTGGAGCATCCTCCAGGACTTCCTCCATGGCTGCTGCTGCCTTCTTGCCCTCTTCCTCATTGGCATCCCATCATATGAATAAGCCAGAAAGGTTGAGAAGGGAATCATAAATCAGAGATTAAGCAGAGAAGGGATAGCTGTGAAATTTACATTTTTATCCCATTGACTGAAAGTTTCAAACGTAGGACAAAGTAGCATAAATTTTAAGCCAATATATATATGGAAGCCAAGTGATTTATTTTAAAAAATACCATTAATAAAAGAAATTCTGGACAAGAAAATTTCACTATACATCAATTTACACTTTTAAATTAATGTGAATAACTAAAGGGAAAGAACTTGAACACATTTTTGTAATTTTAGCGATGTTAAGAAATTTAAAGTTAAAATTGCAATTACTTAATCAAAATAATTAAACACACAATGGAAACACACAGTCAAGATTGAAGAATAAGTATTTCACCAACTATTCAGCTTCTCGTCCTGTTCTTCTGCTTAAGTAAGCATAATTTAAAATCTTTCTTGAAAGACTCGAAGGCCAGACAAACATTCATCAGACAATAATTCAGAAGCAGTGGTTCAATTGAGCTTTTTCATTATAGAAGACAAAAATCTTTTGCAAGTCATTTAGTGAAGACCTTAATTAAAGTCCTAGCACATAAGGGAGAAACAACATTATCCAAAATGCTGCAACAAAAAGGCTAAATATTTTCAGTTGTAATATTTTAATTTATTAGATTACAAAACATCTTCTTAAAATAAAATTGTGATATTATTAAACAAGTTACATGAGCAATTGGAATTGAAAGTTTAAATTGTTAAAACAACAAACAAAGAAAAATAAACATACCTTACCTGTTTTAATGGACGGTCTAAAGATAGAGATCAATGAACCAGTGTAATGAATGTTGAAGTATGATAGGGATAAGACTGAGACATACTGAAATATTTGGAATTAATTCTTTCCACAGCACAACATCATTATTCTTCAGTGACTCTAATCTACATTGCCTGATGAACATAGGATGTGGAATTCAATATTAATATATTGATCTATGGCACTAGAACGTATTTAAGGGAAAACACTAATTCCAGAATAAAATCTATACAGCGTTCAATTTTGGAGATAATATCCATATGCTTCTTTTGATCATAGATATTTTTGTTTAAACTTTAACAGCTTTGGCTTGTTGTTCATGACATTTTTACCTTTTTTTTGTTACTTTTATGTAAAAAGTATTTGTTTATTAAACATTAATATTAATTGTACAATCATTATACTGTAATTTAAGTGGCATGCAGACAGAAAATATCAAGGGGTGCATTTGCATCTTGGGGCCTCTTGTTGTACGTATGAAATTTCATATACACCTATATGTGAACCTGCTTTGCAAATGGAAACTTGTGTATTCAGTTCAGAAATTCTCAATATTTGTACATGGCAAATGTTAAAGTATCTAAAGGGCATATAGTGCTGGTTATTTCTGAAAGTGTGCATAGGAGTAAATCAGGTTAAAGCCAGAATAAACATTTGCCATTACATTTTTCACATAATTAATTGAATAAGCAATGGAAATATGTTTAGATTTCTGAAAAACAAACAAGAAGTCCTGTGGCACTTTTAAAGACAAACACATTTATTTATCAATACATTTGTTAGTCTTTAAAAGTGCACCAGGACTCCTTGTTTGTTTTGCTAAACTAGACTAACATGGCTACCCCTTTGGAACTTGTCAACATGCTACGTTTCTGAAGATTAGTATGATATTTATTTGAGGAATTGTTTTGTACGTGTGCCTGAGTATATGAATCTCTGTCCTAATTCATAATTCATATATTGTAGCTAAGGGAGGGCAGTGGGCTTTAGGAAACTCCTCCCAGAAGCGTGGAAACATTGGATGAAACTAGTTGCATTAGAATTTACTTATTGAAAAGTACTTAGTGTCAAGTACACTAGACAAGAGAAGACACAGAGTACAGACAATAAAAGGCACATCTGCTTAGCTTTAAAAAGGCACAGAGACAAGTATGAAGACCCTGGTGAGGGTAGATGGACAGTTCTACAGGACTCTTCGCTAAATCCTGAGGAGGAGATAAATTTCCTTTAGAAGCCCACGCAAAGGGCTGGACTTAAAGAAGCCGAAGAGGAGCTGAAGAGAGAAGGCATTCTCAGGAAGGTAGTGCTGAATCCAGCTTTAGTCAGGGAATTGGAAGGCTTTTTGGTATGTTTTTGTTTGACCTCGAATATCTCACAAGGGGTTCATTCATTTTACAAGTGTGACTTGGCAGGAGGGCTGAGCCATTGAAGACCTATGCAGTTAGATCAGCAAGCTACAGTGGATGACAGGAGTGGGGGGGGGGGGGCCCGGGAAAGAGACTGCAGCATTACACCCAGCCAACAAGAGGCACTTGCTAGAGTTGAGTGTCCTGTCACACACATCCTATGGACTAATATTTTAAAACAGCACTGTAGAAGAAACAAAATGTGTGTGCCCCTGTCCGTCCCCCCCTCCCAGTTCTGCAAATCAACTTTTTGGTACTGCTATTTAGACACTATTAGTGTTATCTAATGGAGCAACTCTAGGCAATATCTATAAAGTGGGTTTCTTTGAGGGTACCTTACAGTAATACATGCATTTGCCCATTGGAGATTTGTTGTTGGGTTTTTGTTTTTGTTTTTCATTAGCTGGGTTAAGTACCTTGTTATAATCTAATTAATCTTTTGGCACTATTTCTGCCCCAAAATAGCAACCTCTTTTAAAAGAAAACTGTCCCTTTTGATTTGTCAACCTGCCACTTGTGAAGAAAGGGAGAACCAATTAGAATGGGTAAATGGAGCTATTCTCAAAGAAATCCATTTTGCAAGTGGGAGAAATCCTTTCTCAGCACTGTTGTGTTAATGTTCACTTTGGCCTTTGAACCAAAAGCTTGTTTGCTGATAGGATTCTTCATTCTTAGCTATTTCTAAACTCTGACTTCCTCATGGAAATTCAGTATAGAAGTTAGGAAAGTGTGGGATTTATTAATTTTGAACATTATGTGACTATATTTAACTTTTGGTATCTGTGGTATATGTCTAAACTGATCCCCCTGCCCCTCTGCTTTCTAATGTTGGGCTGAAAATGTTAGCCCAAGTCTTTCTTATCACTGCTCTGCAATTCCATAATGTGTAGATATATAAATTCTAAGATTTTGTCAACCATGGATTTTAACTTGACTGTTGTTACTACAGTATGTACAAGTTTCTCACATGAGCAAGCAGTCCAGAACACTTTACACCTCTAGAGAACCTAAAAACAAATTAATTTGGCTTCAGATAAATTCCATTTTTATTCCAAAACGTACACAAAATGTTTCTATAGTCTATGGGTTATCCACCAATAGGCTATAATTTTTGTGATTGTCCCGAATCTGGTTAAGATAGCCCTTTGAATAAACAAACGTGAACTAATGGCTGAATATGAGGAAGTAGGTAATAGAGCTGAATAGGGATAGAAAATATTCTGAGAGATTTTCTCATGTTACTGATATCCTTAGTTGTTGACCCCTGCCCCATCCCCACCCCTTGGTAAATTGAAATATGAGTGGAAATGGTCTGGCTGAGAGCAATATTATGCCCACATTGTGTGTAGTGTGTTCTGGAATAGATTAACAGATTCTAAGGCCAGAATGGACCATCAGAATCATCTAGTAGCCTGAGCTCCTGTGCAATACAGCTCATAGAACTTCCTCAAACTATTTCCTAGAGCACATCATTTTAGAAAAGCATCCAAACTTGATTTGAAAGCTCTCAGTGATAGAAATGCTACCACAACCCTTGGTAAATTGTTCCGTCTAATGTGTATCATGTTAATTTTATATCTTTTAGGGTTTTTTTTTAAATCAAAATGTCCTTTGGTACCAAGTCAAATGTCTTACAGAGGCCTGCGTCTATTACCTCAATACTATTAGCTTCATCAACCGATCTTTTAATCTCATTAAAAAACAAAACAAAACACCAAGTTGGTTTGATTGGATCTGTTTTCCATAATTTTACATAAACTCATGTTGAATGGCATTAATTATATTATTCTTATTTAATTTTCATTAGTCATGTCCTGTGTCAGCCATGCTGTTATCTTGCCAATGATACATATCTGATTTATAGGCCCATAACTACCCACGTCATCCTAGTTACCATTTTTAAATATTAACGCAACACTAGTTTTGTTTGTATTCTGGAACTTCCCCAGTGTTCCAAGACATATTGAAAATCAGCATTAACAAGCCAGCGAGCTCCTCTACCAGCCCTTTATAAACTTCTGGATGCAAGTCTGGACCTGCTGACTATAAAAATTTCTAACTTTATTAGCTGCTGTTTAACATCCTCCTGAGATACTAGAGGGATGGAAGGAATGTTATCATCTGTGGCAAAGCCAGGCCAGATGGCTTTAGAAGGGTAATTGAAGGCAGGTTTGTCAGCCCTAGAATGCTGAAAGCACTATTCCCAGCAGGCAAAGGAGAAACAGCTGTGGGGCAATTAGGGACACCTGGGCCTTGTTAAGGGCTGTTCCTGGCCCAATAAAAAGCCCCACCTCCACCAGCTCAGGTGTGGGAGTTTAGAGGAGAGGAGAGGAGAGGAGAGGAAGCGGAGCGGAGCGGAGCAGAGCAGAGCAGAGCAGAGCAGAGCAGAACAACACCAGAGCAACATCAGAGCAACATCAGAAAAAGGTTAGAGGAAGGGAAGGAGACTAGGCAAGGCCTGGGAGGCTTGCCTCGTCCACTGCAGCAGGGGCAGCAGAATACTTCCCTTCTACAAGGGCTGAGTCCAGGGCAGTGAAGCCACGGCCCTGACAGGGAGAAGTGGGCTTGCCAGGGAGTCTGACTTACCATAGGCCCTACTACGCCAGGGGATTGGACATTAGGTGGCACGAGTTGGAGAGTACTCTGCCACACATCATATAATACAACTACATCTGTTTTTCCCCCAAAATATAGAATTGAAATATTTATTGAATATTTCTACCTTTATGCATTATTGATGATTCTATGGCTTTTTAATCAATATGGCTGTCTTCCTTGATTGTGGGACTGTGGTTTTTTAGACATGTAGTAAAGCACACACCTACCAATTATCATTCCTTTTTTAAAAAAAATTAAATTCTTCCACGCAGCTGATTTGACTCATAACTGATCAGCTTTGGGAAACTGGGCCTTCTTAAGACAGAAGTGTATGTGTGTACACCCATAATCTCTCACTGATCTGAACTTTATTCTTTTTGCACATGGTTGGTATGGATGGCACACATGGAGATCTGTTTTGTATCATAAAATTTTACAGATTAACATTTATGAAACACTACATTTATTCTTGCCTTCACAAACAGAAATGTAGAAACATCATTATTACAAATTTGGTAATTAGATTGCCAACAATGTTTAATGATGCTGCATGTTTGAGAAAATGCCATCTCTCTTATATTCTAATAATTAGGAAGCATCTGCCATGTGTTAACCAGTGAAATTAAATAAGTGATTACACCTCAGCTGCATTCATAAATCATTAATTAACATTTACTATTAGGAAATACGTCCCATGAATAGGAGTGTGTGCATTTCCAAGTCTTATGACTTAAAACATGGTGTCTGTTCCTTACTATCAGATTTTTCTGTTAAGGGTTTCATTGCATTCAGTTTCATTTCAGAATTATGTCACAAACTTTTCTCCTCATGTGCTAACTAGATTTAATGTCATTTGAAAGAAATTGTTCCTTGCAATATATAGCAAGCTTTTTAATGACAGAGTTGTGAATTTCTGTAAGGTGGAGAAAAACTGGTGGCCTATCTTGGAAATATGGTTATGAAGATCAAATAATAAGCTTTTTTAAACAAAACCTGTTATATTAATTTGTTTTTTGGCCTTTTATGTCTATAGAGGATTGTGATGGATTGGGTAGAACCCTCACCATCAATTAGAGGGTTAACGAGGCAGAATAACCTTCTCACTGGCGGTGTAGAGCCAAAGGAGAACATGTGGATTCAATTGACCTCACTCTGCTACATCTTCAGTCAATGTCAGGCATGGAGAAAGGAGTTTAAGGGAGGAGACTTAGCACAATTCAGGGCTGAAGAATCAGTCCTGCTACTTTCTTAATAAGCAAAACCTGATTCACTCAAGAGCCTCGGGCAGCTTGACACCTGGTTGAGCTATTTGGAGGATGGAAAGAATAGGCCCAGGAAGACTAACAAAAAGGAACTAGCCACAGTGAGAAAAGCTCATAGCAGAAGGACATGGTCCCACTAACAAATCCACAGATGACCCAATTTTTTTTAATATGTTTTCTGTTTGTTTTTTTTGGACTGTAGCACCCTGGAAAGGATGGGAACTCAAGAATCACAGACTATGACACTACATCACTAGATTGGTAAATGAGGTGAATCATACCCTGATGGGCCACAAGAGGGCTCTCCCTAGACAGCCTGGTCATAGCGATAAACATAATATTGTCTACATTTTTGTTCAACCATCTTAGTTTTCTTTTTCTTTTTGTTTCCCCAAATAGCATTACTCCTTAATTCATGTAGCCTGAGGCATTAGGCCTCATCTGCACAGTGCAGTAATGTGAAAAAAAGGGCTGGTGTGAATTTTAAATCACACCATGTTGCACACTAACTGGCCTGTGTAGATCCTCCTGGTATGCATTAAAAGTTTTCTAGTGCCTGTTAATATAGTGCTGTCCAGCAAGGCCTACAAAGACTAGTTACTGTGCAACACTATGGTGTGCTTTAGAGTTCACGCTTCTCTAGTCCGCAACCCCACACTGCGTTGAGAAGGAATTAATCTATACTGGCAGGAAGTAGGCCAACTGAGAGTGGTTATGCTCAGTCATCCTCTGAAAAGATGATGCAAATTTACAATGGCACTAATTGGCAGAATCTCACAGAATGTTAAAATTTCAGATTTTCCAACCTAATCTATGCTGGGGTAGGACCATAAAAGACAGCTTGCAGCAAGAAAGATGTCTATTAAGCTAAAAAGGAGTAACTCTCACCCCAAAGCTTACTTTACAATTTTATTTTAAAGTAAATTTCCCCTCAAAATGCATGCCAGTGTTTTGTTTTCTTTATAACTTGTATTTGCTCTTTCATTAGGGTAATATTTATTTGTTGTGCTGTGTAGCTATCCTGCATAATAACTTTAATCATTAGTATTTATAAGATATGGAATTTTCACATCATTGAAATTGTTGCTTATTGCAAGAAAATAATCATACAGTGAGTTGAGCTTAAATATGAACAGAATTGTAAAACGCTTCCTGTACTTTTGGAAAATCTACTACATCCTATATGATGATTTAAATATTTGTGTACTTTTTGTACACAAAATAGTTGATCCTATTCTGTAAAGCTTTGTTCCCTTAAACCTATTTCTCAACTGGTGTTCCAGACATGTGCTCCGCAGACATAGTGCAGGTGTTCTGTGACCCACCATGGCCCCTCCCCATTGAGGGAACTGAGTAGGGAGGGGAGAAAGAGCAACTTAAAATGCCCCAGCCGCAGCAAAGATTCCAGGCGCCTGGAGATAGATGTTGATACATACCTGGAAGCTTGGCTGGATCTTTCTAAATCTCCCAACGCTATGACTGGCCTTTTCGAGAACATTTTCATCAGATGTTCTGCCTAAAGTAAGAAATATCTTCAGGTGTTCCCCAGTCCACTAAAGATTGAGAAACACTGCTCCATCAACAGCGTCATAAAGAAAGTCCAAATGAGCAGGGCTCTCAGACCTGCTGCTTTTCAAAGTGGTGATGGTTGGAGATGGTGCTCAGTGGGGCCACTCTGTGGTCCCTTTTCAGGATCCACCTTCTGTCTGACTTCCTGGGGAAGGATTCTTTTTCTGAGCGAGAGGATGAACACTGCAGAGGAATGCAATCTGTATACTTAATCAGCTCTAGCAGTCAAGGAGAAGTCCAGTGTTTGACAGCAGTTTTTACAAGCCTGCCATTTTTCATACACATTTGGCAACCATGATGAGATTGAGAAAATCTACCCAGTTCAGTGTTGAGGCATGATGCATAGCGGATGGGGGATGAGAAAGAGAGATTTTATTAAGTTGAAGTTCCGGGGAACATGCAAACTTTTTCCAAAATGCAATTTAATTAAAGAATGCAGAAATGTCACATATGGAGCTGCCTGAATCTTGTGATATGTAAATATTACCATTTTTCTTTGTATCTGGGAGAGAAAATATGGGTCTGAACCAAAGTTCCTTAAAGTAAGTGGCAGTCTTTCCATTCATTTATGTGGGCTTTGGGTCACACATACCTATGGAATTTCAGATGCCATTAGTAACAGCCAACAAATGTTTGTTTCTTAATAATCACTATGGCCAACTAAAATCTCAACATTTACAACACTTACTACTGGAAAAGGGATAGGTCAGGACAGATCTGCCATTTACCCAAGAGAAAACAAGAATGACAAATTATTGTCTGCTCAGCTGGCAATTCTGAAATTTGGTGGTATCCTGCTGGAATTCTCCCAGTGACAACATTAGTTTTAGCAGTGCAAATAACTTTAAATGCTACTGAAAACTGAGAAAACTAATACATCTTTAACTCAGTCTTAAAGTTATGGAATGCTTTTGTAGTGAAACCCCTTCCCTAATATAACAGGAAATAATATAATATAATCCCTCTTCCCAAAAATATAATTTTCTATATCCATAACTTGGCCTCATACTCTTCTCAATTCTTAACTTCTAATACATATTGCTCTACAATGCAGGATGGATAACATCCACCCACCCACCCCCAGCTCCGACTACCAAGGAACATGCAAGAGGTGCAGATTGGCTTAAATTTGTGGGACACAATACTTAGGTACACTGTAACTGGGTATGCACTTCCCAGCATGAATTGACAGACCCATGCTAGCTTTGTCTGAAGTAGCACAGTAAAAAGAGCAGCGTAGTCAAAGGCAGTGGCAGCTCAGGCTAGACACCCAAATATGTACTTAGGAGCCTGGGTAGGTTTATATTCAAGTGGCTAGCTCAAGTATCTGCCCATACTACCTCCAGCTACTCTGCTATTTTTAGCACACTAACTGGAGTTGAGTTAGTGTATGCCTATCTACTCAAGCTGAACAGAAGCATAGACCCTGTGCACTATAGATGTACCTTTGGAGACTGCCTAGAGCTAGGCTATAGTTGCCCAGCTTCATGCAATTCTAAAAGAAGTTTGTGACCATGACTGATGACCACAGATATTCCCTCTAACCTATGATTATTTGCTCTGCCATATAAATATGTGTGTTCTGGGGGAAAAACTTGGTGCCATTTTCTAGTTGGGAAACTCAGGCACAGAAAAATTAAAGCCAAAATTGTCAAAAACTGGTAATTGTGATTTTTCAAATCATTTAGCCTTTTTCATAGCAGTTTATTTCTCTAAAGCAAAGCTAAAATCAGCTTCACTTGCAGTTATGAATGCTCAGTACTTCTGCAACTCCGACTTTGGGATCCCAAGTTAAAGTACCTAGAAAATGACACACACATAATTAGTGGCCAGTAGGGAAAGGCTTGGTTTTAATGACTTGCTCAGCACTAGCACTGTGTTTGAGGCATGGATAGAATCCAATTTGCCAGAGAGGCATTCAGAGGCCTTAACCATTCTTTCTCTTCCTGATGCCCTCTTTCTTATTCACTATACATCTCCCACTTCTGCAACAAATAAGGAAGGGGTCCTATAGGCAATGATTCGGTTCACTACACAATTCTGATTCATTTGTAGGGCATGGTCAATCTTGTGCATTGAATAAGAAAGGCACTCTGTAGGAAAAATAGTATGTGATCTTATGATTAAAAACTAATAATTAAGCCTACACAAACTTAAGCTATCATGTGCATTTATTCTGGCTTTTTTAAAAAGTACTTGACATCATTAATGTTGTTTAAATTTAGGGAGAGTTGCTTATAATTTCTTGAAATGTCTTGTTTGAAAGCAAACTGAAAAGAGAGAAGTATAATCATTTGGAACTTGTTGACCCCCCTTGTTGATCACTATGAATAGTTGATCTTTATTCATTGTGAATAACAGATCATTGCCCAATGAAACCAATATCACTCCTGTTCTTTACTCACGTCTAAAATCAGGATAAAAGTAAGTACAGCAAATGGGATTTTTTTTTAAATGATAAACAAAAATAAATTTATATTAAAAGCATATTAGAGCTGATAAAATAGTGACTATCTAAAAAGAAGAGAGAAAATAGTTTCAATCAAAATTTTAAAATGTGATGAAATTTTTCATTGAAATGTTTTGAAGAGCTCTACAGGGTTTTAATGAAGTAGACTGCATATTTTTAAGTTTTTTCGGAGAAGTCTGAAACATAATCATTTGCATCAGTGTCTAAGGCATCTGTTTAAAAATAGATCCTCAGTCCCAACAGAAGCTTAGGTCTACCCCAGGACTGCACCAATGCCCTCCCTGCCTGAGAAACCTGATGAGCCATTAAGGACATAAGGAATACAACCATTGTGTCCTTAATGCTTCATCAGGTTGCTCCCTGGGCCCATTGTATCTGGGACCTTCCTTAACATTAAGGACACAATGGTTGTAGACAGCTTGTCTCGGGTGTTTACACAGATTCTCACAAATTAAAGTATAGATATAACGCCAAATTCCTAACTTCTAATACAAATACAATTCCTATACATGAACTATAGAATCATTCCCAGCAAATTACTACCTTTCTATTGATACCTAACATGACATAGTTCCTATGGATTATAGCATATATGAGATATTAATAGAAAATAATATCATAAATGTTTCCCTAAATCCAGACAGCATCACACAGGGCTCTGCCCTGTCCTTTGGGGGGCATGCCAGACTCCCCCTGCCCCCCCCGGCATGGAGGGCATTGGTGTAGTCCTGGGGTAGCCCTAAGTTGACTACACTGGCTTAATTCGACTTTAAAAAGTTGAATTAAGCCTTAAATCTAATTAAGTCTAGGTTTAATAAAGTCGACTTAATTTTCATTAAGTCGACTTTATTTTCCTTAAGTCAAATTAAGCAAGCTGCCCAAGTCGACTTAAGAAAACTGTAGTGTAGACGCAGGGTAAATTAAGTCGACTTAAGCAAGCTTAAGTCGACTTAATTTACAAGTGTAGACGCAGCCTGAGATAGCAATGAGCTAATGATTTTTCTACAATGTCATCTGACTCAAATGCTCAGTTAC
This sequence comes from Pelusios castaneus, assembly GCA_007922175.1. Classification (NCBI taxonomy): domain Eukaryota; kingdom Metazoa; phylum Chordata; order Testudines; family Pelomedusidae; genus Pelusios; species Pelusios castaneus. The sequence goes on along the minus strand of ML685769.1, from coordinate 18,276,025 downwards.
CACAATGGCTATGTGTTCCATATATAAATTTAGTCAGATTGCTAGGTAAAATATGTGCAAAGTCAACTTACCTGTTATCAAATTTCAGATGATGATGACCTTACTGGTTTCCGTCATTAAATAGAATAAACCATAATGCAATGGACTCCAAATATAAAAATTGTGTCTGTGCTTAGTACATAAACTCTACATTCAGTCATTTAAAACTACCAGAAATCATCTGATATTAAACAAATGCTGCTGTTGTAAATGTCTTTTCACTGTTATTGAAGTATTGCAGATTCACTATACTTATTAATACGTTTGCTCACAGCAATATCATTTTGTTGAATACTTACAATGGGGCAATTTGTAGATTAAGGTACTATTCAACATAAGTATGGGTGGCAGAACCATGTTCTTAATGAATGATTCCAGAGTCCATATTTATTAAATTAAATTAAGTTCACAAAGCAGTGATTCATTAAGAGTTCACTGTATTTTCTTTCTTGGTATTATAAAGTAATGAATCAAGGTGAGAGAAGCACCTAATTAAAATAAATTCTGATTGACAGGATCTATATCTGAGTTACTGTATTACTAAGTGTGTAATTGTGTAGGCAAACAACACAACCATCACTTTACTTCTAGTAACTAATTGCTTGGTAATTTAGGCTATGTCTACACTTGCTAAACTTAGTTTGAATTAGTTAGTTCGAACTAAGTAAGTTTAGCTTAATTCGAACTAGAAAAAGTTAATTCGAACTAAGCAAGTGCCATGAATGGCGATCCCCATTCATTTCAATAGCCGGTTAGTTCGAACTAAGAAATTAGTTTGAATTAACATGGCCACATTGGCTAATTCGAACTAGTTAGTTCGAATTAAAGCCTTACTTCTGAAGCCCTATTTGAACTTATTAGTTCAAATTAAGGAAGACCTTAATTCAAACTAACTAAAGCCTAGTGTAGCCATGGCTTTAGTTAGTTTGAATTAAGCCTCCTTAATTCGAACTAACTTGCCAGTGTAGACATAGCCTTAGACCTTAAGTGATCTACACTTAAAAAATAGGTCAACCTACTTAATTCGTCAGGACTGTGAAAAATTTTGCATCCCTTGCAACATATTTAGATCTCCCTAACCTATTCCTCCCCACATCAGTACAGCTAGGTTACCAGAATAACTTTTCTGTTGACCTAACACTGGAGAGATGGATTAACTGTTAAATTGTTGTCTTTCATAACCAAAGAGGATGCAGATAGTAGTACATCTTATGAGTACAAGTGTGGCTAAATAGGCTGATGCATGATTGGCAGTCCTTTCCACTTTGACTGCATATGTAGATTGATACTGAGGAAGGCTTTACAGTCTGTGCCTGCTGAATCTACTGCTGTTTACATCTTGATTTCTGCCTAAAGACTGATACAGTATTAACCTTGAACTGAGTAACCCCATCATTGACTGCCACTTGTCAATATGATCTGTCTGATTCTGACATCTTCCAATAGTTGTTATCAGTGTTGCACTGCTTCAAGTTATGCTTCAGTTTGTCCTTGAAGCATTTCTTCTGGCTGCTTCATATGCAATTATCCACTTTCAATTTGCCATGGTTTGGCATTCTGATGTCATCTGTCCTCAATACATGACCAGCCTAATGTAACTATATCCATAGAGAATGACTTCTCCGTGGAGTGTTTGTGTTCCAGACCTCGTTATTGCCATTTAATGCAGAATGTGACACATCAAAGGGATTTATCTATAAGATTGATGTGATGCCAGTGGCAGTTCCAGGTTTCACACCCATCCAACAAATTGGAAAGCAAAATAGCTTTATAGGCTTTTAGCTTGATTTGAAACTTAATGCCATGTTGCTACCAGACTCTAACTGATAGTCTGCCAAATAATGAACTGGCTTTGTTGATGTGACTTGTCAGCTCTTTGTCTATAGTAGCATCATTCAACAATGTGCTGCCGAGATAGCAGAAATGTGTAACAGCATTCATCTGTGTTTCGCTGATGGTTCATGTAGCGTTTCTCTGGTGCAGGTGGATACGAGTTCTGTCGTTTTCATATTGCCAGCCCATACCTTTTTGCAGACTCTGACTCTATCTGTAGTTAATTTTCTCTCTTCATGAGTATGTGTCTCTGGAGCAGAAGCATTGGCACTCAGCAAGTCACAATTGACAAAGACCTTTGCCACCTATTCAGACTGAATAATTTTCCACGCAATTAGAAATTTATCCTGATACAGACATTCAGGTTTCTTGTAACATCATTGATCATTACTGCACAGAAGAGATTAAACAGGATTGGACCAATTATGCAACTTTGGTTAATACCATTAGTGATGGAAAATGCATCACACAGAACACCATTTGGGCAAACCAATACGAGCATTCCATAATGAAATTCCATAAATGTCAATAGAGTGTTGACAATTTTTTTCTGGGCAAGAAAACTTACTTAATAGTTCCAAAGACCAAGTCTACTGACAGTGCCAAAAGCTTTGGGCAGGTCAGTGAAGGCAGTGTAAATGTTGTTCTGCTCTTCTCTGAAATTATCCACTTTTAATTTGCCATAAAGCAACTGCTTTGGCATTCTGGTGTGATCCGTCTTCAACACATGACCAGCCTAATATAATGTAACTGAATCTGCAGTTCACTTGCTTCTGATGAGTACAGATCTGACACCTGCTGATTTTCACATAAGAATGAAACCACATTTTCACATGTATAGCATGTAATTAATGATGTTGCATAGCAGACTATTAAAGAGTGCTCTGGCCAGAACTTTTCCAGTGGAAGAGAAAGTAATGCACTACCTCAATTAGTTGCCACAGTAGGACTTTCCCCTTTCCTCTTGTGTATGATGACAATGTTAGCATCTTTGAAGGCTTATGGTACATCTTCAGTTAAATCTTTCAAAGCAGCATAGAAAATTAGCCCATGATTTCATCTACCTGGGCTTTCCATTATTGATCCTGTATATCTTTAAATTATCTTGGATGTCAAGACACAGATTCTTGTATGTTATTATTTTACCTACAGTGATATGGAATGCAAATATTTGTTAGTGCCTTCTAGCAAGGAACTTTGGCCTTCCTCAGAGTCTGGGCCCAAGGAAGGGCCTGAAGACCCCTCCTGGACAGATTCTGGAATGACAGTGCTCAGGCAATGGAAGCGGAGGGGCGGAGCCAGGACAAGAAGGGGAAGTATAAAAGCCTAACCTGGCAGCTCAGTAAGGGCTAAGCAGCCGCAGGAGAAGGGTTGTCATCCCTGAGGCTGCCAGCCTGGTGAGACTGGGCCCCTTCCACGGAGCTAACCCCGTCCTCACCTAGTAGAAGTCCTAATGGCCTGCCCAGATTGCCGAGCCCTAGTGACTGGGAGGGGATACTGGTAACAGTGAACTGGGGGAAATGCCCCATGGCCCGCTGGAACACTAATGGGCTGGCCCTCACTGGGCTCACCCCAGATCCAGGGGAAGCCGAGGACCAGGAGGAACCACTGGGCACCTGTGACTTGGAGGAGCTTCCATACACTGAGGAGCCCTGCACCCAGGAGGAACAACCAGCTGCTGCGGGACCCTACGACCTGGAGGAGTTGCCCTCCACAGACAGACCGGAGGAGTTCCGAGATCTGCCACCCATGGACACTGAGGGCCTTGTCGGGATCCCATAGGCTGTCTACCCCAAGGACTCAGAGGAGTCCCCTTTGGAAACAGGTACCCAGGCTCAGGGTGGGAGGAAGTATCCCAGGGACAGCTGACCATTGTTCAGCTGACAGCGGAGCAAACCAATGTCAGTGCTTTGTGGCTGAAGCCCCGCTGACCCAGTGGCAGACCTCTCTGCCACTGACAGGGTCCTGGGCTGGGACGCAGTTGAGATGGGTGTGCCTGCGTCCCCCTCCTTTTCCCAACCACCCGGAGTACTTGACCCCTCCTGCCACAGCCACTGAGGGTGAGAGCGATGTTCCTGCCCCGTCTGGGCCTGCTACTCATCCCAGGTCGAGGCTACTGATTCTTGTGCCTGCCCCGCCCCACCTAGGGACAGGGGGTGACTGACTATTGTGCCTTCCCCAACTCCCCCTAGGGGACAGGGGCTACTGACTCTTGATACCTATCTTGCCTCATCTAGCAGACAGGTTGACCATGGATGCAACTGTGAACATCAATACCTGTCCACTGGTTGCAAGTGTGGGCTTTTTCCGGGGCTGAACTGGTTGGAACTTTGGCTTTCCTCGGACCCTGGGCCCGAGGAAGGGCCTGAATGTCCTGGGCCACCCACAACCAGCCTAGATACCTCTCATGTTTTTTAGTGAGTAGCATAGGTGATTCAACAAGAATGACCAAGAAATGGTGCCAATGCATTTTACATTCATGGTTAGCATCTGGAAGTCCCGGTACTTACTGCCAATCATTGTAAAACATGAATCCTAATCTGCTTACACAATAGGTAAAAATTGGCAGAGGCTTGATGTTTTGGTACTGATATGAAGATTAAAATATTGATTTCAGGATATCAGAAATAGTTTAATTAGGCTATTTTAAAGCAACTTCAGTTATTATGCAATCTTATTTCATCTAATCTAAAGTTTGTCGAGGCATTCTATTTATTTATCAGTTCGGTACCTGCAGAATTAAGTATTTTCACAGTATGTTGTACTCTTCTCCAGAAATGCAATCCACCATCAACACATTTCCCATAAATTTCTGAGCAGCCATCAGACAGTTACATTTTGTAAGTGGCCAGCGTGTCTGGATTTCACCTAGAAGTATCTGAATTTTAAGCAATAAAAATTAAAGCATTTGTCCAAGTTGCCACGATAGTGGAGGTTTTTTAAATCCAATCAATATTATTAATTCTGTTTCCATTCCACATGCATTCTTTCACAGCCATGTCTTTCTCTATGCTTGTCTGGCTTATATTGACAGTGGGCTACATTTTATTTGGCAGCTTTCTATCAGCTGCTTAACTTAGCTTCCCCAATTTGTACTGCCCTAATGTGTTGTTCTATCTGCTCAGTGGGCTTCACTCATGTTGTGTCCAAAGCTTATTAGCCTGGATTCGTTGGTATGTGGCACTCTATTGGTTTTTATTTGATTGTAGACTTAACATTTTTTGAGGTGGTTATTGACACAAATGATTGTTTTACTCATTGTGGGTGAGTGGTGAATTGTAAAGGCCATGAATGAGGACTCAGGACAAATTGATTGGCACAAGACACTACTAGCATGTATCATATTTTAATATATAGTTATATATGAACTTTTAATACTCTGTGACAAGCTGCCTACAGTGACTCCAAGGGTATGAATACCAACTTCAGAACAGACTTAATGAAGAGGGGCACAAACCCCAAATATTTTGTGAATGCTATACTTAGATGTTTTCAATCAATAATTAAGTGTAAACCTGTCAGGCAATATAACAGCCTAAACATGGAGTCAGATAGTTTCCTTACTACTCCAATCTTTCTAGCCACACAGGTGAGCATGTCTTTCTGATAGAAAGTTCCTTACATGCAGAATAACAGCAATATTCAGGTTGCTCTAAGTCCCAGTTGCTTATCCCAGGTCAATTGCACCCTAGCTCTAACACAAAAGACATCTGTAGCAAAAGCTATAATAAACTATATACAGATTTATTAAATTGGAACAGGAAACAGTTATTTACCAGGTTAAAGTTGATAAACATATATATAGAAGCATACAGAAGTTACAATCTCAAGTTTCAAAAGGTAGTAAAAACTTCCCTAATAAGCAAGCTCTATGTGTTCTTTAGTGCTAACCCAATCTGAGCAGTTGAGGACCACATGCTTATGCATAGAAACCTTTCCTCTTGGAGTCCAACCAGTGCACAGATCCCCTTCCTTCTTATGGTTTTTATCCCCCTCCTCCCTTGTGCTCTCACCTGTAAATGTAGCTGACAGGAGGACTTCACTTGCATGACTCATCTTTCACTGGGTGGAATGGTGGCAAAACAATATATGTGTTTTGTCCTTTTTATCCCAAATAGTCGCTCAGGTGTCAATGGACTTTTCCTATTGGGCAGGACATAATGCCTTTTGTTGAAGATCAGCACTTCACACTCTAGTTAATATCTTTCTCCTGTCTGGTGATTTTCACTGTTGCACAAGACAATGGCTCAAATATTACCATACAATATGTAATACAAATGTTAGAAGTGAAATTATGAAATGCTTATGAGTTGCTGCGTGCATCAAAGTCTTTACACATTCTTATAATTCTAATACCTATTTTAACAATTCTGACACAAAAGGTGAGACAGATTGATTCCACCGATGTGTTTTTCAGTATTCAGCTGAGGCATGGGGACTTAGGCATGAGTTGGCAGCGGGTCTGACAGCCTCACACTCTGCCTGACAGAAATGAAACTAATTGACTACATTTCTGCTAGCATTTAATGAATTTGGATGTATTTAACATTTCATATCACTTTACACTTTTACACAGGTAAGCATCATTTGCAGATATGCATGTTATGACTGAATATGTAAAGTAAAACACCTCATAAAACACTTGGACATTGAACAACTATTATTCTAACTTTCATAAACAAATATGTAATTAGAGTATTAAAAGGATTATGGGTTATTTTGCAAATGAACTGAAATCCAATGAAGAGACTTCATTGTCTAATTTTGACATAACAGCAATGTATGTCTCCAGTGTAGTAGTTATTTTTATTATATATTTAGATCTTTACAATAAACAAGCAAAAAACCTTCAGATTATGTTTCCAAATTTTAATTCATTGCCAAATGTAATTGTAGTGATCAGTAATGAGAGTCATTACAGTAGATAGTGTAATCCAATTGTAATTTATTTGGGGCAGGGACTTATATGGGGCGGGGACAATATCTTCCTGTATATTTCAATGGTGATCATGATTGGGGCATCTGAGAGCTACAGCAACTATGCATGTACTGTACACAGTATATGTGCACATACTGTACACAGTGGATAACCATATCCTCTGATAGTAAGCTACTTTCAATAATGTTAATTAGGATGTTAATTTCAGATTTTTCAGGACATATGGTTAGTCTTGTTACCCGCCCCCAAGAGGGTTCTCCAGCAGTTTACAACTTTGGGGGTTTCTACTTGTGCATGATGCACAGAACTAAAATGGGAGTATTTCAAGGCCCTCCATTTTATGTACAAATATGCAGACCTATTACAAAGCAATATATTAAAATCTATTATACCAACTGTAGAGACTTGTTTCTTTGCTGGCATAGACTCATGCTGACAGCTAGGGTTTTATGAGTCTCAGAAAACCACGTTCTTGAATTCACAGGTCTGCACTGTTTTTTGAAGTGTTAGAATAGTATATAATCCATTTGAATAATAGATGCAAGTTTCTGAGTCACTGTGCAACTATTCCTGAAAATGTAAATTCAAAAGATGGGAATTTATGTTCCTCTAATTATATTTCTTCAAATGATTCCAATTTGTGCAGTAGAACTCCTGCACCATGTATTCAGCTTTATTTTGCATCTAGACTTTTTCCAGTGAGGCTCATAAATAAAATTCTGAGAAAACGATCTGCTTCATTTTAGAACACTAAGATTGTGTTAACTTATAATCAAGGTTGCTGAGCATCATATCAAGCTGTTTAAAAACGTTAAGTGTGCAATACAAATCCCAAATGTAGGTTTGTAACTGTAAACATCAGGATTACTTAGAGTAAGAGAACTAAATTCCTGTAACTAATATGTACTCTCTGAATTAAATTAGGATAAAGTACTAGATTTTGGAAAAGCCTTGGGTTGAAAATGTTATTCTGAGAGTCTATGTAGCAATTGAGTAATCTATAGGTCTTGTGTGGGTTCTCCCCATGGTAAGGGTTCAAAAAGAAAGGTTGGAAGGAAAACCAATTAACAGTAGCTCCCATCCCCACCACAGTGTATGTAAAATAATTTAGCCCTGGTCTACACTGACAATGAAGTTTGACATAATACTGCTTACCTTCACCTTCTGCAGCCTGTGTCTCCAGTGTCAGAGCAGTACATTCGAAAAAAAAAGGAGCTGTAATTCAACCTGCTAATTCCACCCCTGCAAATGGCGTAACATGGAGGTCAAAATCTATAACGTAGATTTAACTCCCTGTAACCAGAGAGAAGCTTTTCTGTTTCTTCCTATCTGCTTTACCACAGCAACATAGCTCCTCCCCTGCATGCAGCACTGGGAAGTTTTCACTTATTTTCTCTCTCTGCATGCAGCACTATGCCTGTCTGTTGTGCCTGCAGCAGACAACAAGCAAAGAAAGCTTTTCCTGCTTTTTTTTTCCTTTAGAGAAGAGGGGAGGTGGAGTGCACAGAGAATGACTGCCTCCCCACAAGCCCCTTGCCTATTACCAACACTGCAGTGCATTTCAGGAAGTAATGTGAGCAGTGGGGACGCAAGACCCTGAGTAAGCAATTTGCTGTGATCATTCGCCTTCACCTTCTGTAATTTGACAACCTAAGATTGAATTCCAACCCCACCCCCAGTGTAAACAAGCCCATAGTCTCTTCCATTAGTTGTCTATGCTGTGACATCACTGACTTTTTGGCCTCATAGGTGAATAGCATGTAACCTCTTTCAGCGATTTATCCTTGCGTACCTTGCTCCTTTCCCATTTATGTCACTTCTGAGCTTGTCCCCAACTCTCTAAAGTAAAGGTGGCCTCCATGCTGAGACTTCCTCAGTATGCAAAACAGCTTCAAACTTTGATCTCAGCATTAACTGAAATAAATGTCAATTTTGAAATTATGTAATCAGAATTGCCAAACCGACCCTTGTCTTTTAAATGGAAATTTTTAAGAGTCAGATTTGTTTGGAAGGGAGAGGATTTTGTCAGAATTCTTGAAGCACTATGCCTACATGAGGAGCTAGCAAAGTACCTTCAGATGTGCTGGGAACAATGTAGACCTTAAGCAGCTTTTGAAGAGGTGAAACATCCATACTCTGCCCAGTCATATTCCATCTGGACTGTTCAGTGTAGAAAGCAGCACTAGTGTTCATGTTCTAACAACTATAATACTAGAACCACTGCTTCCCAAGTGAAGGGTGGGGTGACGGAATTAAAGGAAGGGTCATTTTGAGTCAGACCAATGATCCATTTAGCCCAGTTTTGTTTTCTGACAGTAGCCAGTGCCAGATACTTCAGAGGAAATTAATAGAACAGGGTCATTTCTAGTGATACATCCAGTCCCAGCTTCTGACTGTCCAATGTTTAAGGATGCCTAGATCATGGGATCACATCCCTGACCATATTAGCTAATAGTCATTGATGCACCTATCCTCTATAAACTTTAACTAATTCTTTTTCTTGATTTATTTCCTGTGGTGGAGCGCTAAGATAGAGAAAATGATACCAGCACCTTTTTCTATTTTCATTAAGCTGAACTGGGGCAGTTATCAAATGACCTAAAATACTTTCTGGAACTCAATAAGCTGTATTTTAAAGACCAATGGAAATGCTGCAAAAGTTGAGATAGTATTCACCTTCTAGAGGTTAAGGAATTTATCAAATATGCACATACTTACAAACTATTGTTTTTCTGTGGTCCTACCTGATAACAGCATCAAATGGGTTTAGCAATTTTAATAGTGAATGCAGAATTGTTTATGTGTACTTTGTTTTACAGACTCTACACCAGGGGTCCTCAAACTTTTTAAACAGGGGGCCAGTTCACGGTCCCTCAGACTGTTGAGGGGCCGTACTATAGTTTGAAAAAAACAAACAAATTCCTATGCACACTGCACTGCACTGCACAGGCATTAATTGAAGATAAAGTGATTGTAAATAGAAATAATTAATTGTGTTTAATTAATTTAATTGGAATGAATTTTGAATTGAAATTTAATTTTTAGAAAGGTTTTTATTTAAAATTAATTTTTAAAAAGCTTTTTAAAAAAGAAGGGAGAGAAAGAAAAAAGAGAAGGAAGGAGGAGAAAAAGAAAAAAGTAAGAGAAAGAAAGGAAGGAAGGAAGCAAAGAAAGAAAGAGCAGGAAGGAAGGAAGGAAGACAGAGAAGAGAAAAAGAAAAAAAGGAAAGGAAGGCAAAGAAGAGAAAGGAAGGAGGAGAAAGGAGGGCAAAGAAGAGAAAGGAGGGCAAAGAAGAGAGAGAAAGGAGGAGAAAGGAGGGCAAAGAAGAGAAAGGAGGGCAAGGGAGAGAAAGGAAGGAGGAGAAAGGAGGGCAAAGAAGAGAAAGGAGGGCAAAGAAGAAAAAAAAAAAAAAGAAAGAAAGAAGCTGAGGCTGCTGGCGGCGGGGACCCGAACACGGCCTCGGCAGGGCAGAGCAGACCCCGGCACCTGAGACCGATCGTGGCCCCGTGCCGGGAGACCAAGGCTGTCGGCAGACCGGAGCCGACCCCAGGCTGGGAAGTCGAGGCGGCTGGCGGGTGCGAGCCCGGGAGCCTGCCCCAGCCGCCTGGGGCAGGCAGGCGCACATGCCCTGGCCCTGAGCCTGCCTGCTCCACCCTGGGGGCAGGGAGGGCCAGCCCAGAGGCCGGGTCCAGCTCGAATCTCCGCGGCAAACCACAGCCCCGGGGGTCTGGAGGGGGCAGTGGGGGCTGCCGGCCTGCATGGGGGTCTGTCCGTGTTGCGCGGGGGTTGCAACGGCCACTGCATGGCCGCGCACCCACGCAGCTGAGGGAACACTGCCCTCCACCCCTCCCAGCCACCACCACTCTCCTTCTCCCCATGTTCCCTCCACCCCTCCCCAGCCACCACCAGTCTCCTTGCCCCCATGTGCCCCCCACCCCTCTCCAGCCACCACCAGTCTCCTTCTCCCCATGTTCCCTCCACCCCTCCCCAGCCCCCACCAGTCTCCTTGCCCCCATGTGCCCCCCACCCCTCTCCAGGCCTCCCTCCCAGATCCTTCCCAGCCCCCTTACCTGGCCGGAGGCTCGGAGCTGCAGGGACGGCCGGCAGAGCCTCTTCTGGGCCAGGCCGCTCCCACCCTGAGCACGCTCTGTCTGCGCATGCTCAGGGCGGGAGATTTGAATCTCCCCAGCCCGGCCGCAGCAGGAACACTGGCAGGGACCCGAACGTGGCCCCAGCAGGGAAGAGCAGATCCCGGCAACGGAGACCGATCCTGGCCCCGTGACGGGAGGCCGAGGCTGTCGGCAGAGCTGGGCAGGGTCGGCTCCGGGGCGGGAAGTTGAGGCGGCCGGCGGGTGGGAGACCGGGAGCCTGCCCCGGCTGCAGCCACCCTGCTGCCCCGGCCGCATGGGGCAGGCCGCAGCAGGGGCGGGGGCTGGGTAAATGTCCTTGGCGGGCCGTATGCGGCCCGCGGGCCGTAGTTTGAGGACCCCTGCTCTACACAATCATGGCAATTGTTAGTACGTATTCTGAAAATGTAAATGTAAAGATACTTTATTTTAACGTGATGGTAAAATAAAATAAATAAGAAACTCAGTAGCTGCACTAAGGGAAAGTATTCAGTAAGGGAAGATAGCTTTCTTGGAATAGATATCCTTATACATTAAAAGTGACTTTTTTAATAGATTGCACCAAATTAATCTCTGGTGCATTCATTTTATTGGTTAGGTTTCCTTGTGAATACAAAATAAAATAGCATTGTTAGCTTTGCAGATACTGACAGAAGAACTTCTCTCAGAAAAATGTTGTAAACACTGCATACTCTGGGGGCAGCGGGGAGAGGGAAGGGAGGGAGGGAGTGATAGCCAGCTAGTGTATTATTTGTTTGTTTGTTTGTTTGATTTCCCCCGATCTAGAAAATAGACTGCAAGGCTGTAGTATCACAGAATTGTTATTTGAAAGGATTCCGTTAGGATGAATAGTTTTATGTAGCTGAGTTGAGGAAGATTAAATTACTGAAAGAACTCCTGCAAAAAGGCATGTAAGTCTAGTAGAAAGAAGGTAGAGGAGGATCAGAATGAATTTAAAAGAGCATTTACAGATAACTAAACACATTCATTGCAGTACTTTTTTAAGCAGATGGCCTTATTATTTATTCATTTTTGTTATACATTTAGAACAGTAGGCAAAATCTAAAAGCATATTAACAGATTTTTCATGGATCTGATAACAGTTTTAGTCAGGCTCTGTCACCCTTCTATTCATTGAGTAGGACCATGCACCAGTCCCAAGTGAGGTACCTAACAAAATTAAGCTTGGCAGAATATGGCCTACAGAAAGCAACTGTTTAAATTTAAGATCAGATTCTGTCTGGCCTTTGCATGGTGCACAGTAGATGAGAAGACTCGGGTAGCCTTCCCTCACTTACCCCATCACATAAAGCCCATGTAAGAGACAGGGATAATTGAGTTCCCAGTAAACTGGGAAGACCAGGAAATGCCTCATCCCTACTTTTCTGTAGGTGCAAAGTGTCCCTAAAGGGGCAGAGAGGATGGAGTAGGAGTCAGGGTCATGGACACGTTACTCCTTTATTTCCTGTACTCTTGCAGATGGGGAAGTAATCTCTATCATAAAGGTATAGTAGTGACCCTTGTATGCTTGGGTGACTCCATTCTGTTCTGCTGTATGTTGCTGGGCTGTGATGTTGGACAATTGATTTTCATTTTTAAGGGTGCTGTTTAGATTTCACATGGTTCAACTGAGTAGTATATTACTATTTACTTCAAAATTTTAAAACACAGCTAGATGAGCTATCCACTGTTCTGAGTTCTTCTACCATAACTCAAAAATCACAACATAAACAAAAGCAGCACTCCTAAATATTTCATCTCAGCCCATGCTCAGGCCTTAGCAAAGAGCAGATCAAAATAAAAGCAAACGAAAAGGGCTTCATAACATTTTCAAAATGTTAACAAATCTGGGCTCTGGGGCTATGTCTACACTTGTTAATTTAAGTCGATTTAGCTAAGTCGACTTAACAAAGTCGACTTTGTTAAGACGACTTAGCATGTCTACACTTAAATTTTAAGTCGACTTTGGGGGTACCCTACAAAGTCGACCTAGAGCCTCCATACTGGATGCCTAGGTTGACTTGTAGGGGCTAGGTGGTTGTGGGACTGGTCCACGGTGGTGGTGGGGGGGCACCCCTTGCCAAGTGCCAGGGGGCTCAGCCTTTTCCCCATTGTACCTGGGTACAATGGGGCAAAGGGGGACAGGGACCCTGGGAGGGCATAGGGGCAGGGTTAGCAGGGCTCTGCCTTGCCCTGTGGGGGGGCATGCTAGGCTCTCCCTGTGCCACCCCCCCTGGCAGGGAGGGCAATGGGGGAGTCCTGGAGAGCCCTAAGTTGACTTAGAGTTGACTTAGGGCTACTCCAGGTCTACACTGGCTTAAGTTGACTTTCTAAAGTCGACTTAAGCCAAAAGTCGACTTAAAATAAGGTTTTACAAAGTCGACTTAATTTTTCTTAAGTCGACTTAAGCAGCTTGCTTAAGTCAACTTAAGGAAAGTGTAGTGTAGATGCAGAGTAAATTAAGTCGACTTAAGCAAGTTTAAGTCAACTTAATTTACAAGTTTAGATGCACCCTGGCAGACCAAGTGACCGTCAGGCAAATTATGCTGCTTTCAGTACCCTAATAATACCCAGTTTTGTATCTATTTCTCCTAAGTCAGCCACTGATGTTGAATACCTGGCCCAAGGTTTGAAAGAGAATGGGCCTTGGTTGTAAAATACACTGACCAAATAACTTTGCACTGGCTGCTTGCTTTGCCAAAAGGAGAAAAAAGTCACCAGAATTCTTGCTCTGAGAAATCTCAACAACTACACTCTCTACTTTCACAGAACCTCGCCCCTTTTTCTTTTTGCAGCTTAAAACTTGTAGGTATTCCTTTTTTTAAAAAAAGTTCTGTAATTTTTTTAAAAATTTCATATAAATAAGCTATTAGTGAATCAGCTCTAATGGTTGAGAATGTAGTTAAGGAAATACAGTATTGTATGAAAAATACAAATCTGGATACTGTTAGAATATTCTGCTTCTTGTTCAGTTTCAGATATGTTTTTGTTTCAGTATCGTTTGCAGTATTGTTGCAGCCATGTTGATCCCAGGATGCTGAGAGACAAAGCTTTAAGCTATGTGGAGTTCTTCAGGCCTGACCTGAGAAAGAGTTCTGTATAGCTTGAAAGCTTGTCTCTTCCACCAACAGAAGTTGATCAAGTAAAAGATACTACCTCACCCCCTTGTTTGTTCCATTTCAATGTCTGAAGCATGGAAAAATCTGTAACAAATGTATTTCTCATTTTTCTTAAAAGGAGAAATGTCCTTCAAAACTTAATTCATTAAAATACCCTCCTATGATATACGATTTGTAAGTTGAGTGGAGTTTAGTGCTTTATATAAGTAACAACACTCGAGACAATTGTGGCAACTGAAATATGCAATCATGATTAAATTTTAACGTGGGCTGTTCTTGACACTAATTGAATTGCCGCGAGGAGAAAAATATAACTCAGAGGCCTTGGTTCCAATTATTGTGTTTCTCTTTTGTTTACATAGCTTAATGGAGAGAAAGGAAGGAGAATAGTCTATATTTAATATAGGTATCTTACTGAACCATCACAGCTATCACTCTAGAGATCCCAAGCATATGCAATATTTGGAGAAACTAAATATTTTCCATTGTGGCTATCCTTGATTATTCTTGCGAAGGAATATATACATCTGCCATCTCTAATCCAATAATGCTAAATATTTAATAAGTTTAGCACTAGCAGATAAATACTTATCATTGCTTAGTAAAAATTTACATGCCCTGAACAAATGTTTGTCACCAACCCTTGGTCATAAAGGGATTTGATTCTGTGAGCTATCCACAAACATTCGCAGCTCCTGTTGTTTCAGTGTGATTATGCCCAAGAATAGCAGAATTTTAAAATCAGAAAGGGACCAATATTCCAAAACGCTCAGAACTGTATAGCTGTGGGAGCTATTCAATCATTACCCTCGGTCTGCCACTTTTTTCCTTAAATTGTGTGGAGGGACAAAGATTAGTTTTTCAGTTTTAATTATTAAATGCACTTGTCTACAACTCCAGGTGCATTATATACTTTATATGTGCATAAAGAAAGAAAGAAAGAAAGAAAGAAAGAAAGAAAGAAAGAAAGAAAGAAGCCCTCATGCTTCCTTCCTGAAACTCTTCTCAAATTATTCCTTTCCCAAAACAACCCCCTTGCAGCCCATTCAGAGACAGGAAAAGTATCTTGTCCATGAGATCCTAGATTCCCAGATACGATAAGGGAAGTTGTGGTATCTCATCACCTCACACAAACTCGAGGAGTGGACCCGGGAACCAACTCACCATGCATGCTCCCCTGAAAAATTTGAAGAATTCCAAAGGACATACCCACTCTGAGGAGGAAAAGTGGGATATCAGGAACTGCTCTTAAGCTCTATTCTTGAACCAGCCTATGAGGTTCTTGGGATGCAGCCTTGGCCATCGCACCACAGCAGTTCATCCAATTACTAAGGAATTCACAGACTTCAGTGAGCCAGATTCCAGGGTTCCGCAACATGCTTCTTCATTGGTCACATGATCTGACACCAGTTGTTAGTGATCATACGTAAACTTCCTGCTTCCTTTCTGACCTTGTCAGAACAACAAACCATTGGCTGCTGTTTGCTACTTGATTCCTGCCTGATTCTGCCTTGCTGCCCTTCCCAATCCCAACCAATCAGCTACCTTGCTTTGTATTTCATTTGAATTCAATCTCCTGGCTTTTGGACTGTTTTCATGAACTCTGACCATTGATGTGGACTGTCTTTCAGGCAGTCTGGCTCCTTGGCATTACAAAAAGCAAAGGAGAAATTCTCAGAGCACAAGCTTCAGCTGACTTTACTCGCTGAGTTATGGTCTTCTGTGTCAACTCTACCCACTTGAGCATAGACACAGCTACCTTCCAAACATAGCAGGTATTTTCACTACTAAAGAATGAAAATCCATCCCTGAGAAGGTCAAGACTCCATCACAGACAGAGCCCTTGTTGATCTTTTTTTCTGGGTGCCTGAAGTCTGCGGTACTAATCTCCACTTCTTCAAACAAGACATGGATTAAGAGCTAGTTTCTTTCTGACTTGCTGTTGTTAAAGTCCTTGGCTCAGGTAGTCCTGTATCAAAGCTTCCATTGTCTTCTTTTTATTCAGGTTCAGATTTAGGAGGTGGATTCAGGGGGATTCTGTGTGGTCAGGGACATGGCTAAATTAATTCTGGTCATCTCTGAGGCTGCCTCAAAGATTCCATTAGTTCCCCTCATATTGCAATGTGTATTGTAAAAGAAGATGGAATTCTGTACCTGGCACTTCTCTGCATGAGATGTTATGCATATAGGCCTAATTTTTAGTAAGTTTATGCCACTTGCCACCATTTCCAAGTGTACTTGTAGTCTGAAAAATGAGTAACATGAGTAATCTACTTTTTATTTTAACTCTTTTATTAATCAGATTCTGTCTTTAAATGTGTTCAGAGCAATGTTGTCTGACTTGGTAAAAATTTTTGTCATTTATCTATTTAATTTATCTAGGTAAACCCTGTAGAGCAGAAAGAGTTGTTTTTTGTTAATTATTTACTAAATTCCAGTTAGCAGCAATCAGTTAAATTTATGCAAACCCATAGCTCTCAAATGTTACTGAGGACATAATCTGAAGACACTGAGTTTGCACAGATTAACTAGGGATATAATTTATCTTCCAGTATACTTTACTGGAGATAATGTGTGAGAAGGAAAGAATCTATCTTTACCCTGCGATGTCAGATTTATTTTACAGAGTTGGAAATTAGAAAGAGAAAATACTTTATTTTAAACTGAGTACATCTTATGTAGAATAATTGAAACACAGACTCAGAATCTAAGGGTACCGTTTTTATATGTACTGTTCAGTGTAGAATTGCACTTTAAATGAGCTATAATTATACCTAAAACATAAAATAAAAGATAAGAAAACAAATAGAACAATCTGTCATGTCTATGAAGGAATACTTAGTAAAAATTAATTGCAGTTACCTCTAAGAGTGCTGAGGGCTTTTTATATATAAACTTAATTTTTTTTTATTATTATTATTATTATTTTACAAAATGTGACATCTTAATTTAGCTTGTATTAAGCTATCACTTAGTAATGCATGAAAATAAAAAGTACATGTTTGGTGGTGGTAAAGCTAAAGTAAAAAAAGCTTCTGGATAACTGATTAACTATAATAAAACAGATTCATTTTGTAAATGATTTGTTACCATAGCTAAAGTGGCCTTCAGCTGTCCTCTAATCATATCAGTGTTAACATTTAGGAGATGCAAAAGATGAAGGAATGCATTTATAAAGAAGAAATCTAATTTCAAGCATAGACTTTTTGTATTCAGTTAAGTCTTGCTGAAGTCTGTTGGAGGCTCTGACCGTATAGTAACTTTGATCACTAAAATAGATTTGGAAAGAAACACATCAGTACATGATCCTGGATGCAGTCTTTTACTTTTGTTCCTGGAGTTCATCTAAAATGTCCTTTAAAATGACTGCATTTGTGATTGGCATTTGAGGAAGCTGAATGTTCATATTATTCTTTGCCTCTATCAGTTTTGAAGTGCTGTGCAGCAAACTCCAATAAAGATATAGCATTCTGTAACATTATGGAGGAAATTAAATTGTCTTGAATGGATGAAGTAACACATCACTGCCTAATAATTTGTTGAAAGATAATAGTGCTTCTCTTTCAGACCAAAATTTTGAAAACAGCCACGTAAATTAAGTTATTTAGGTGAAAATTTTCAGTGAGTGTCTAAAATTAGTCTGCTAAAACAACAGAGCTAGATTTTCAGAAAAGCTGAGCACCTAGAAGTCCTACTGAAATGAAATTTTTGTTGTCAACACCTGCAGAAATTCAGGCAATCTTTTATGTAGGTGCTTAACTGTGGAGATGGATATATAACTTTAGACATCCATGTTTGCAAGTAAAGTCAGGCCAGATGGCTACACAAGGGTACTTGAGTTCTTGGGCTATACAAGGGTATGTCAACCCTAGAATGCTGAAGGCCCTACAGTCAGGAGGGAGGTTACTGCAGGGCAATTAGAGGCATCTAAGCATAATCAACAGCTACTCTAGACCTATTAAAGTCCCACTGCCCTCTAGAGCTGGAGTTAGAGAGAGACATACACAAGCCCCTATGGCCTAGGAGGCATGCAGAAGCAGCAGCAGTGATGACAGCGACCACTGCTGCAATGACCACCACCACGATGTCTTCCTCCCCCAATGCTGGAGAGAGCAATTCTCCCTAGAAGGGGAGCAGCAAAGGAAAAGCCCGAGAACCAGCTTGGGGAAAGGGCTAATATGGCTTCGACCCATCCCTAGTGTGAGACCATTACATCCGGAACCTCACCGAATA
Organism: Pelusios castaneus; assembly: GCA_007922175.1. NCBI lineage: Eukaryota > Metazoa > Chordata > Testudines > Pelomedusidae > Pelusios > Pelusios castaneus. Next base: position 18,257,735 of record ML685769.1, on the reverse strand, counting down.
AACTGCAGAAAGGTAGTTCTTCAGGGAGGTCCCTGAGCAATATAGACCAACCCACACACCCCTTCCCTGTGGGACAGAGCATTGCTCCACAGGTCTGAACCAAGGCCCACCTCGATTACACCAACTGAGAGGCACAGAGGAGAGAAGCCTAAAGGACTCATCCAGGCTGGGGCAGATCTACCCCAGGCTCATGACACCAGAGAGAACAGCCATTACCTGGCAAGAGTGGTGAGGAGTTGCTTTGCCATACACAGTACTGCACTGTATTTGCTTTTATTTTTTGTTGCTGCTGCTGTCTGATTGTGTATGTACTTTTAGTTCTATATGAGGTGTGTGTCTGATGCCTCAGTTTGGTAACTCTGAGGTTCTACTATATATAAAAGTTCTCATCTATCTGTAGAATATAAACCTTGGTTTCCTGGACATTTATTACTTCATGTGTTACCATTTTCTGTTTCCAAAGGGGTAGCCGTGTTAGTCTATTGTAGAAAGATAACAGAGTCTTGTGGCACTTTTAAAGACTAACAGATTGCTCCCACAAAAGCTCATGCGATTAATAAATCTGTTAGTCTTTAAAAGTGCCACAAGACTCTGTTGTCATTTTCTGTTTGTTCTTGATGAAACAATCATTACAAATAGCCACATCACCTGTCCTTTCTTAGACATTCCTGTAACTTGTGTTGGTTTTATTTTCCCATTTTACACAAACAAATGAAACCAGATCACCTTTTACTGATGATATAATATTTTACAGAGTCACAGTGAGCATAAAATCTAGGCAATTAAATTTGATTAGCCATATATATTTCAAAACTTACATACAAAGATAACTATTGCTTTACCATCTGGACTGGTATTTTAATGACTTCTCTGTTGGGCACCTTCATTTGACAAACTGAAGACTAGCAGTAGTGGTTTTGTTATTTCAGAAGAATGTTCATTTCCCCTGAAAGTCAAAATCAAACTGGTTATTTCCATAGCAAATTCATGCTTCCCTATTTAATCTTCTTGTTTTCTAATTGTATTCACTCCACATACTTTTCTTTATTTTCTGGGAGGGGTTTTTTGTGTCATTCCAGTTCAGCCAGAATCTGTTCTTTCTACCAAAGAAAAAAGGAACACTACTAACAAATAAAACTGTTTTTTGTTCATTCAAACAAGATTTCATCTAGTAGTCTTTAATACCTTTCTAGACATTTCTATGCCAATTAAAGTAGTGTCTGGGCACTGAATACAGAAAGTTAAGAATTGTATAATGTTTCTCCACAGTTACAAATTATTTCACCCCTTATTGGTCTGAAGGCTATTACTAATGGCTTATTTATTTGTATGTTTATTTTTTCCAAATATAACTCTGAGAAAAGGTGTGAGGTTCCATTACAGCCTGCAGGAGAGCTTGCACAAAAAGATTCCAACATGTTCTTAAAAGGATTATGTTCAGGTTCATTCTTAACTCATGCTTAGGAGCCTTATAGGATGCGTCTACACTTGTAAATTAAGTCGATTTAAGCTTGCTTAAGTTGACTTAATTTACTTTGCATCTACACTACACTTTCCTTAAGTCGACTTAAGCTGTTTGCTTAAGTCGACTTAAGGAAAATTAAGTCAACTTTGTTAAACCTCATTTTAAGTAGACTTTTGGCTTAAGTCAACTTTCTAAAGTCAACTTAAGCCAGCGTAGACCTGGAGTAGCTCTAAGTCGACCTAGGGCTCTCCAGGACTCCCCCACTGCCCTCCCTGCCAGGGTGGCTGGCACAGGAGAGCCTGGTATTCCCCCACACAGGGCAGGGCAGAGCCCTGCCCACCCTGCCCCTATGCCCTGCCAGTGTCCCTGTCCCCCTTTGCCCCATTGTACACAGGTACAATGAGGCAAAGGCTGAGCCCCCTGGCACTTGGCAAGGGGTGCCCACCTGCCACCGTGGACCAGTCCTAGGTCCACCTAGCCCCTACGAGTCAACATAGGCGTCCAGTGTGGACACTCTAGGTCGACTTTGTAGGGTCCCCCCTAAGTCAACTTAAAATTTAAGTGTAGACATAGCCATAATCTTGTGCCCTCAGCAAAATGTGTTGTGTCCTAGTCATAGACACGTCAAACCACTAGATATCACTGCAGCTGTGGATTTCAGCAGTCTTGATCAGGTGTGAGTCAAAAGACTAGGAAGATTTTAGCCCTTTGAGGGCTTCAAAGATTAGGACTAGGCTGTTGACATAAATCTAGAAATTAATAGGAATCCAAATGAATAAGGTGTGGTCTCCATTAGAGAGTTTTGCCAACAAAAGTCATCTTTTGTCAACAAAACAGTGCTGGTGTATACATGATAATCACGCCCACCCCCTGGCACAAACTAAAACCACCTCAATGCTTTTTGTCAGCATAGCTAGGGCGAGGCAGCGTCAGTAAATTCTGTGTCCCCTTACAGTGGTGGAAGGACTGTTATTCTTGTCAATTTCAGCTCTGGGCTGGAATGATGCAATTGACAAGAAAGTGGGGTAGCTGGGTTCCCGCCTCTAGCTGGCAGTGGGGTAAGAATCCCTGGGTGCTGCAATCCTTGGGCAGCTGGTTCCCAGCTCCTGGCTGCAAGCTGGAATTGGATAAGTTGTGGATGACTGGAGCCTGGCTCTCAGCTGCAAACTGGAACACAGATGGCTGAAGCCTGACTCCTGACTTCAAGTCAGGACACAGATTAGATGCAGGAGACTGGATAAAAGTGATTGCAGTGCAATGCCTGGCTGGGACTGGGAAGCAGGACATAGCCCACTGGGAGGTTGTGCTCCCAGTTCCCCACACTGCCCCTTGGGTCGGTAGAAGTGCTCCTGGTGAGGATGCGCAACACTGACTGAAGGAGAGTAGTGGGGGACATCAGCCACTGCTGTAATTTTAGCAGTGGCTGAAAGTCAACATATCTTTTGCTAACTTACTTTTCTAGTATGGCCGAGGCCTAAGTGAAGCACTGGTGTGATGTGCTCTTGTACTTTAATGGATGGGCTGGTGTTTATTATAATGTCTGGAGTTAACATGGTTTTCACACTGACAATCCCTCCATCCCACTCGCAAAACTCAAACTTCGCAAAGCTATTTTATATTACAATGCACTTCTTGTTGATCAAAGAGTTCAAAACACACCACTGTCTCTTATGTGCATTTGAGTGAAATACACTAACAACTGAATTATTCTGTGTTAAAGATCTGCATTAGGAATGTTACACATGTGAATGTCAGAGAATCATTTTGAATCATCTGACTTCGATATTAGCTAATAGTTGGAGGAATCTGAGATTGACTATTCAAGTATATAAATCTACAGACAGACAGACAGATAGATATTCTGAAATATTGTTTAGTATGGAATAGCACAGATAGCATTTTCAAAAATATTACACCATTTGTGTATTTTGTTTGTTGCAAAATCCAGTTCTGGTGGTTTGTCTTCCATTATTGGAATTCAACTCCCCTACCCACTCCCCACAAAAATAAAAAGAAGCAGACATAATGGAATTGTTGCCTATTTGTTTAAAAAACAACACCTTTTTTCCCCTTATTCTCAAATGACTAACTAAATAGATAAGAAGGATTTGTGTTCTCAATATGTAGTTATACTGGCTTTTGTGACCATCACAAATCTAACCCTTGATATATAAAATTTTTATGGACATATTTCTAGTCATTTAAAATGAAATGACTAATAGTTTATATCTATCATAATGTAAAAAACTAAAATATATTTTTCAAGCACTGATATGTTGGTATCTAAGCACCAGTATTTTACTTGTTTGTTTTATTTCATTGTCCTTTGCCTGAGTGGTGGGGGAAGGGAAAATGCAAGGACACTGTTGCAAGGGGAGGATAGAATGGGAAGGCGCACAGCACAGGTACGTGATGCATGTTACTGTTACTCATTACAAAAATGGGTTTTCAATGCCTCCCTGAGCCACAGAACTTCTCACTGGACTCTCACAGTGTTACACTGGTATCTGTCTGATCAAAATTTGTGGCTAGACTATCTACATCCATGACTCAACTTAATGAAAATGTCCCTTCCTTTGCTCACAAACATCATGCAGCATACAGCAGGCAGATATAACTATGGGGCTGTTGGTTTCATTGAGGTCCAAGCCAGTGAACAAACAGAGCCAGTGAACCTTTAAACACTCATAAGCACATTCCACCACCATTCTGCACTTGATGTCGGTGAAGCATGCCCTGTGATCCACTGGTGCTTGTAATGCCTTGGAAAAGCATCCCTTTCAGTTTATGTACTCTGAGGCAAGGTGCTTTGGTACTAAGATAGGGATATGTGTGCCATCTCTCACCTCACCATAATTATGGAAACCCATCGTGGCAAAACCATCCACTATGTTCTGTACATTTCACAAACTCACTATCCTTCTTAGCAGGCCCTACAAACTTGAATCACAGCTGTTTCAGTCTGTTGTTGCTAGCTTCAGATGAGTATTTCTGCATGTCAGAGCTGAGACAGCTCCCTGCAGAGTTCCAGGAAAGTGGCCTTATGCATCTGAAAGTTTTGCAGCTACTACCCATCATCCTAGAGCTTCGTAATGATGCAATCCCACCACTCAGTGCTGGTTTCCCAGGTCCAGAAATGGCACTCCATTGATTTCAGCTGCTGCGTGACGGCCAACAACAACCATGAATTGCTTCATTCTATGGCTTGCAGAAGGGCAGCTTGAGTAAAATCACAATTTCCTGCACTGCAGTTCCACTCTCAGCCTTGGAAATACTGCAGGATAATTGCAAGGTGTTTGTCATGCTCACAACCATAGTGCAGAACTGAATGGGCACCATGATTCTCCAGCAATGGCAGACACAAGCCAGAGCCAGGATTTCAAAAAATGGTGCAAAAAACATTTCTTTCTTTGTTGCTGACATGGACGGGGGGGAGGAAGGAGAGAGGAGGTCATTGCATCATGGGAGGCTGAAGACCTTCCCAAAAGCCTCTTTGTGCTGCTTGCACTGTAGGACAGGTACCCACAGTGCACTGCTCTGCTTATTGTTACAAGCAGCAGAGACACACTCCCATGAAGAAATGAACACGATATGATCATGCCTGACCGATTTCATTAGTTCAGCAAGTGACTGTCGACTGAAATTAAATCAACTTCACTTTCAGGTGTAAATATACACATAGTCATCTACAGTCTATTGAGATTTTAATGAGAAGTAGGAGACATTTATTGTGAATGTTTAATCCTCAGTCCTGCAAACACTTAAGTTACAGGACAGATCCTTTTAAATGAGATGAGAATGCTCAGGTGAGTGAAGGCACATATGTGCTTAAGTGTTTGTTCGCACCAATGGGACCGCAGTTGTTGAATCAGAGCCCACCATGAAGTATTTTCGTTTTGAATTAGGAATGTATTTGGTGTATATTTGTCTCCTAAATTTGCTCAATCACACGTCACAACTGAGAGATTTATACTTTGATATGTAGAAAAGATCTTACTTTTTCTCCTCCATTCTTCAAAAACATTTTAATTTTGATTTTGATTTTCATTGTCAGGAGGAGCTTGGGGACAATGTTTGGTTTCCCATGCCAGGAGACAGCTAGAGTCAATGTTGGGCTCCCTTTCTTCCCATGGCTACATACAGGAATGTGGACTGTAGGTTAGTTGAGGCAGTGGTTTTCAACCCACTGTGTCGTGACACAGAAGTGTGTTGCGGCACAGCAGTTAGTGTGCCGCGAGAAGAGCCTGCCCCTCCTCTCGCAGAGCTGTGCCAGAATCTTGAGCTCCAGCAGGCAGTGGAGGCGCAGAAAGCTTGCCTGCTCTGCACTCAACTCCATGCCAGCTCCTCAGATCCCCCTCCGTACCGCACATAGCTCAGCCACACGGTGCAGGGTGGGAGGAGAGGAGAAATTTAAATCCCTCACTTCCAGACAGGAATCGCGTGAGGGCCCCATCAAAGGTAAGTATTGCTGGGGCCCTACTGGGAAAAGGGCAGCTGGGAGGTGAGGTGGGCAGCGGACAGGCTCTGGGTTGGGTCCTGGGTGCAGTGGCTGGCCCAGCCGTGGCAGTGGTGGCTGGATCAGCCCCAGCCCTGGCCACAGTGGGGCTGGCTGGAGTGGCCCCGGCCGCGCTGGGGCTAGCTGGAGTGGCCCCGGCCCCAAGAGCCAGGTAGGTAAAAGGGCCTCTGTGGCAGGCCACATGTGCGGCAGGGGTTATATGGATTATATATGAATTCGGGCAGTGGGGGTTGAGTGGGAGAGAGGGTGTGGGTTTGGGAGGTGGGCAGGAGGGATGAGTGGGGGAGGGGTGGATTGTGGCAGTGAGGGGCAAGAGGGAGGTTGGGGCTGTGCTGGGGGGAAAATGGGGGTTTCCAGGAGAGAGGTGGGGGCTAAGATATGGGGAAGAGGGCATGGTGCATCACACACAGCTGGGAAGCCTCCCAGCTGTGTCGTGACCCTGAAAAGGTTGGGAAGCCCTGGGTTGAGGCACTGCTATTATTGGACAGCTTAGCAGGAAAAACTGTTAGCATGGATCTGTAATCATAGTCACAGCCTCAACTGTTTGCAAAAATGTGGAGAGCATTACATAGGTTCATTTAACACAGCAGAGCACATGATGATGATTTAAGAATCAGTTCAGTTATAATCACTGAAAAATATTGGTGTTGTCTTCCCTCATTTGACAGCCCTGTGACTTGGGCTAGTTAAAGTTTCTTGACCGCCTTGTCAAAGACTTATGCAAGACAGATGTGTTTGTGTTATGCCTTACTGTAAAATGATGAAGTCTGATTTTCTAAGATCAGTCATTTTATCTTGTTAGAAAAACATGATTTTTACTTGGGTGGGAGGAAAGCACTCATAAATATGAACTTGTTAATCAATTAAAGCTATGTTGGATATTTGAACATATATAATGATTTGAAAGAATAGTAGTTAAATTATTTTATGGTATACTATGGTGTGGCAAAGTGGAGGGTGGTAAACCCCCTCCTTGGCCACCCCTCACCCCAGGGGCTGGGCTGTAGTGAGGCACTTGAAAGCATCCTGACTGAAGGGTTAATGGTCATGAGCTGGCTGCATACGTAGCATAAGCAGAAGTCTGTAGTTAAGGAAGGAAAGAGGAAACAACTGTCTGGCTGCTCAGGGAGGGATAAAGTAAGCTGCAGGGGCTTGATAGCAGTCTATAGTCAATCTGCTTGTGGGAGCCAGATGAGGAACAGCCCTGAGCCCCCAGCCAAGCCCAGAGGAACTGTGGGCTGGAAATGGGCCAGGCTAAGGACTGTTGAGAAGAAGGGTCTGTGTGAAACCCTGTAAATAAACGAGCATGGGTCATTAAAAAGCAAGGGATTCCAGACTGGTCTGTTAAAGGGGAGGTGGGGTCTGGAACCCTAAAGGGAACCTGTGTCCCCAATTATGTATGGGCTATGAAGGCTATGAGTTTTAATATTAGCCAAAATATAGTCATTGTGGATCCCCAGGTTTGAATCATTTTGGGTCCTGACATCAATAATTTACTCAGAATTTTTTTTAATATGAAAATTATAAAATATGAAGGATGATCATGGCTCCATTGGGCATCTTGCCACTGACTTCTGTGGAGCCAGTGTACCCTTCAGGTGGGCTAGAATTCATTCAATTGCCCCTCTCCAGTGCCTAACAGAATTAAACACCAACTCCTATAGAGAAGCTCCTGGAGACCCAGGTTTCAGTCTTTAAAAGGACTCATAGCAAACGTTGTTTAGAGTTATCCTCCCCACATTAAAATACTACTAAGAACAAACATAACAGCGAACTTCAACTACTAACTTAATAAATCTTATAAGAAAACAAAATGAATTTAAACAGAACAGTCCCCACAGAAACACCGCAAGAAGAATACTCAAGAATCCCAAAGTTTAGGTGGAGTTCCCCCAAATCTCAGTTACAGTCTCTGTTCAAGTTCAAAGGCTTGAGTTGAAAGAAGCTCCTTATTCTTCCATATTGGAGGAATCTTTAGTAGAAATCCATGCAATCTTTTCTTTCTCTTCTGGAACTAGCATCATCCAAGTCAGCTTACTGGTTAACCAGCACTCAGTCACATATACATGTGCACAAACTGCTACAAAAGGCTCTGCAGTAGAGAGGAAACATCTTGCTGTTCACTCCTGGCTCAGTTTCTTCCAGTCACACACTGAGCACATGAGCTTTTCTCATGCAGCTCTTGTGGCTGCTGCTTTCATGGCATCTGACCACACCAGCAGGAAACATTGTGGAGGATGCTCAAATGCGACCACTCCCTATTCCAGAAATTTCTGGCTCTGGGCAGCTAAATCTGCCCAGGAACAGTAATCCAATCCCAAGAGATCCCTTAAAGAATTATTCCTTAATTAAACATGTGGGTTACACCAGCACTTCACCCAAGAGTAGTATGACAAGTAATGTTCACTCTCTTTGGCTATGGTGGGTGTTATGTGGGTTTGGGTGTGGTATTGTTGGGTTTGGGTTTTTTAAATTATTTTTTGCTGTTTTGTGTGCAAATTGCTATCCCCCAATTTTGCTTTACATATAATTTTGCAACAATAGCAGCTAGTTTGTTTAGAAACCATACTAAAACTTTTCAATTAGTCACTTTATTTAAAAATAAATCCACAACATCGTCTTTTTAAAAATTAACTCATTATTAGAATGTATATCAAAACCATGGAATTTTGAGTAGTTTTGTACTTTAAAATGTCTTTCCATATGCAACGTATGTCTTACTTTATTTATTTATTGGAAAGATTTTTTATTAATATACAATTAGTTTAAAAGTGACAGCACAAACACTATACAAATAAAGTTATCTCTATATGAATAACCAAAACTGGATGAAACAACAAGAGTCCTGTGAAATTTCTACCATGCAAAACTGGATGGAAAACTTAACTTTCCCAATTCAATTCAAGATGGGTTTTTTTTCTTTCTTTGTTCTTTTTTTGTTTCGTGGGTGGGTGGAGGTACTAACGTAAATAAATCAAATACAAAGGGAGAATAACATCATCACTTGGAGCACATGTTAAAGTTACTCAGGCTATGTACACACGATCACTTTATTGCGTGGTAAGGCTCCTTACCACGCAATAAAGCCAGTAGAGTACACACGATCAATTTCCCTGTTGCGCGGCAACACCGTCTTGCCGCGCAACAGTTAAACCACTCAAAACGAGAGTGGTAGCATTATCACGGAACAGCTGTTCCGCGGTAATGCTCATGTGTACTCATTTTGCGCAATAGACAGCCTCCGGAAATGTCCCAGAGTGCCAATCGAGGCCACTCTGGGACATTGGAGCTGTCAAATATGTCAATTTCACTGCTCCAGCTGAGCAGTGAATATCAATTTCCCTGCTCTAGCAGAGCAGTGAAATTGAGTATTTTTGGGAGCTGCCCAGTTTGGCAGCTCCCCTGGACTGAGCTAGGGGGCTGGCCCGAACCGGCTGCCCATGCTGGTTCGAGCCAGCTCCCCAGCTCAGCTCCCGGGCTCGGGTGCCGGCAGGCGCTCCTGCGCTTAAGCGCTGCAGCGCCTGCTGACACCTGAACCAGCTCGGGGTTCGGGTGGTGGCAGAAGCTCCGGCGGAGCGTCGGCCGCCCCCCCAACCCCTAGACTGAGCTAGGGGGCCAGCTCCGGTTCGAGCCAGCCCCCGAGCTCAACTCCCGGGCTTCGGGTGCCAGTGGGGGCTGGCAACGCAGCCCCCGCTGCCACCGGAAGCCCTGCAGCTGGGCTAGGGGGCTGGCTGTGGGCAGTGCATGGGTGGGACAGGTGCCCACCATGCACTGCTCTTCTTTCGCAAAGGAGCATTCACACGGTGAATGCTCCTTTGCGAAAGAAGCAGCACGTGTGTACACGAGAAAGCACTATATTTATAGCGCTTTCCTTGTCCCGCAATAAGTTATTGCGGGACAAGTTTCTCGTGTGTACCTAGCCTCAGTTACTATGCCTTGAGAAAACAAGTACAAATTGCCTTTCTCAGCAAGGGTGATTTACCCTCTCCTCTCCACCCCTCAGATATGAGAATAGTTGCTAAATACAATGTCCACTCTGTGACTGGGAAAGAATGTGGATTTTATTTAGCGGTTCAATAAAATTATTTTGCATAAACTAATGAGTATGAGGGCACATTGTTTTCTGGTAAAATGGATTGGGAGACCTTGTTTAACTGAAGGGATGGTGCAGCTCTTTAGTGCTTCAGAGAGATGAATGCAGAGGGCTGTGTATGTGAGGTCAATCATGTGGCATACTGAAATATCTTGTGATGGAGAGGTACAGAAGTGGCAGCATCTCCAGTGGGTTGCAGATTCAGTGAATTTTGTAGCCTATAAGTTGGGGTTTTTGTGACAGTCTGTTCAACATTTTGGCAAACTTCAACCCGCTTTTTTTCAAGTCTACTGTTTTGATTTGAATTTCTATTGAAGCCATGCTTAGACACATCCCTGAACCCATCCCCTACACCCTCAACAAGTGATCTTCAAAGAAGATGGACACACATTCTTGTTGGTCAATGTTAGTAGTGGCTAAGTGCTATCTATTAGTTATCCTTCCCTTCATGCAAATGATAATGGAATGAAGAACTTGAAATTCCTTGGGTGGATGAAGCTTGTAAAATAAATTTTAAAATATGTCGGGTTTCTGACGCATGGTTGACCAATCCAGTGTAACAGTTTTTAATTATGATGGACCTTTGTGTTAACTATACTTTTCATTGCTTTGACAATGCTTTATAAAGATGTAACTTTAGGGGTATTGCTATGTCTTCTACAGGCTTTCACTATTTATATATTTTCCAAGACAGTATTTGTGTATGAATTAAAATAAAATCTAAATCATTTCATTTTCAACATGTCTTACAGCCCTAATGGAGATAATTTATTTTTTGTTTGTTACTCTCACTTTGCAGAGTTACATACATGGGAGCAGTCAAGCTCAATTTGTTGCTGAATCACATATTATACTACTTCTGAGTATCCTTCAGAAACCAATGGATAGAACAAGGCAAGCTAAAGCAGAGTATGCTATTAAATGAAATTGCTGTGACAGTGACATTGAAGCTTTGAAGAGGTACTGCATTTTTCATTTTATTTATTGTATGATTAAACAGATGCCTAGAGTTGTTGCTGTTTACTGTTGGGGAATGCTGGAGCTGCTGTTTCCTAATATGTATCTATTTAACTGCCAGCTATAACAATCTGCCTGGTCTCATGCTATTTCATATTTCTCTTTTCTTTTCTATCTTTAAATCATCAGCAGATTGTTTTCCTTTTCCTTTTGCATTGTCTGCTAATTTTAAATCTATTTTGTCTCAGCTTTCAACTCTATTAGATGTTGAAGAAAATGTTTTCTAGTTTAGAAAAATAGCAAAAATATTTATGAAAATAAATGATCCTTCTAGAGCCCTTTCAGTGGAAAAGGCAACTACCCTTGTCTTGCACTAACTTCTCCACACCAGAGTCCTTACCTACAACTCCAGTAGTGATAAATTGTCAACTTCAGTTCCCATTAATGTCACGGGAAAGACCCTCAGTAATTTGAATGGAAGTTAGATCAAGACCCACATAAATGCTTCTGTAAAGATAAACTTGTGATTTCTTTAAACTCCTTTTCTGATCATAAAGTATGTTTATCCAGTGAAAACCATAACATGTGACTAATGACAGTTAACTTTCTCCCTTTGATGATAGAGGGAGGTGGAAGAGAAACAAATCAAATTCCCCAGAGTATGGAACAGCAGACAAAATCTTAGGGTTTAGTAATCACAACTAATACTTCTGTCCCTTCCCAATTTTGAGGATTAGATCAATGGATACACATTGATGTTGGTCCATAGCCCCTGACCTACTCCTTCTTCTGAAGCCCTTTCCATGCTTGGGCAGGTGGGTCTCTATACAACGATCCACTGTCTGAGCTCCACACTCCATAAAGTGAAATCACATCAATTTTTCTGTCTCTTGGGTCTGAAGTGCCCTATAGATAGGCAGGGAAAAGTTTAGACCCCACAGTCCTGACCATAGGTACACTAGAATCATAGAGGTGAGTCCTCCAGGCTGCTTTGAGAGGCTACATGGGAAGCAGCCTATCAGAGTGTATCAGGCTCATATAAAAGGAGCTATTTGGGCACTGAGCAGATTCAAGTGCTGGCTGGACCCAGAGGAGTAGGAATGGTGCTTCTGTCTAGTAGCAGCAGTTCAAAGACTGGACCGAGCCGTTGCTGGCAGGGACTGGGAGAGCAACGCTCCTGGCTGCCTGATGGGACTTCAGCCCGAGGTAAGGGTGAAACAGAACATGCTGGGACTGCAGGGAAGTAGCCCAGGAACAGTAGTAGCAACAGATTTGTTAAAGGGATGCAAGAGGTGGCTGCTATTTTTAGGGTGCCTGGGTTAGGACTTGCTGTAGTGCGTGGGCGCAGGTCCTTCCCACCAGCCACAGGCAAAGTGGCTGAATGCCCTGAGAAAGGAGTTTACACAGGCTCGGGGAAGGGGCTGACGACACCCAAGGAACAGCATGTATTGAACTTTAATACTGGAGAAAAGGGATGAACTGAACTGAAAGAGTGACTCAGCTGGAGGTTTTGACTTCTTTTAAGGTTTGTTGGCAACCTAATATTGATGTTAGGCATCTCCAATGACATTTTCAAATAACTAGTACAAGGGTGAGTCTGAAAGGTTGGTCTACATTGGAATGCTCCCAGTAAATGTACTGGGATGAGTTTCAAAGCTTATGGCTCCAAAGTTAAAAGATTCTGTCCTTTCACTCACTGTGCTGTTTCAAACAATCAGGTTTCTATAAAATAAATGTTCCTCTTACATCAGCATAAATCAGGAGTAACTCTACTGAATTCAATGGCATAAAGCTGATATAAAAGGGGAGAAGAATTGGACTCAGTGAATCTGCTTTTTATTGAATGGGAAAAAAACTGAAAGGAAAAGCTTGCTAAAATCCATATTGCATTATAGAATATTCCCTGGCATAGACTGGCAGCTATACCTGTCTTTCTTTTAACATATAATATCTAAAGATGCATATTTGTAGAAGGAAAATCAATGCTGAATGCAAGAATCATTCTTGGTTGAGATCTTTTGTACCTTCTGTAATGTACTATATTTTTTCAACATCTGTTCTTATTAAATTGGTAAAGACCTGACTTCCTTCCCAGGAGCAAGAATAGCTTGTTATCATGTGCAAGTGGGAATAAAGCTTTATATAATGTAAACATATTTGTCACTAGTTCAGTTGGATGATCATTGCTGCAAGCTACTGTATGTAATTTACAAAAAATAAAAGCTTGTTTTATGTGGGATTATATATGTATTTTGACTTCCTTGAGTAATAAAACAGTGATCACTATATCAGCACAGAAATTGAGGTGTATCTGCGGTAGACTCAGAGAACACTGCACAATAAACTGTTAAGTATCAGTGCACATGAAATAGATTTATCTAGCTGGAAATCCGCATATTAGTACATAGAAATTAAAATAATTTATTTGGAAGCAACAATTTGCTAGATGCTTTAGACATAATACAGTGTCCCTGCTTTGCACAGTTTGCACTGTAAGGTCTCACTGTGTGACAAAAAGCAAACATGATTTCTAAATGTTGCTTTGTGCTTTACCTATGTAAAAAATCAAAGCACATTTTTACCTGAAGATTTTTTTATTACATTTTGTTCAGTTTTTTTGGAGCTGCAACATTTAAGATCAGGTAATTTGTTACTTCAGTGCTCTGTTTGTGCATTAACAATCCTCCTATTGCAGATTAAGTTGACAAAAATATTTTATCAAAATATTTTGCATTATCTGGTTATTCAGCAAGAGGTAAATTTAAGATCATTATTATACAAATTTGCAATAACTGTTAACCTGATATAAATTTTTTCATCATTACACTTAAACTTAAATACATTTCATACCGATAAAATGTTTGCAACTAATTTTAATTTGGTCTGTCAAGGCAGAATTTAATGTGACAGCATGGTACCATGTAAGTGGATATTAGACAAAATTCTTGAAAAGAAGAAAGGGAAGCTTATTGGATACAAAGGGAAAAAAATGGCCAAATGTGATTTTTAAGGTTTTCCAGTCTTGCAAGAGATTTCTGCTCATTCCATCAAAGTGCATGGCGCTCTTTCTTGAGGGTGAGGAACTCTTTCTGCAGAAGAGATTAATTTTAGGGCCCTTTTATCAGTCCATACAGCTAGTGAAAATTATAATCATTGAACTGATATATTTACTCATGTTGAGTTACATGCTTGTGGGGTAAGGTAGTATTTGACATGAATAAGGGTATCAGAATATGGCCATCACAGAGAGTGGGAATAGTGTAATATAGCTGAACTTTAGTAGAATGATTCTATTCTATATTGGGTTTGTAAAACATTGAACAATGTCCCTGAAATGTAATCATTTGCAAATCGAGAAGAGAGATGATAAAATTTGAGGGAGAATTGCTTTAAAAGATTAATACAAGGACCTAGACTTACATACGTATTTTGGATAACACATAAGTAGCGTGATTCCCATAGCATTAGTGGTTTTATAAACTAAATCAGTAAAACTGGAATATTTCAAACTGGCTTAAATGTTAGTAAAGAATTGCTTGGATAATTAAAATGGGGATATAGGATAGCTTTCCCCTCCTTTTCCAAGTTTGACTAAAGCTTTTTTCCTTGAACTTATAAGATAGGCAGCAGCAGAATGTGAGTGATACAGAGAGAGCTTTTTCTACAAACTATTTTCATTCATTGGAGAATGAATTAGTATCTTATCAACATGCTTAACTTCCTGTACATGATTATGGGTAACATTTTGTCTCTCCAACCTGTTCCCTCCCCATCCCCCCTTTATTTTGTAGGGACCTCTGGCTTTTCAACATTTGTTTCACTGGCGCCTTTTACAGCAGAACAAGTGAAAAGGATAATATCTTAAGTGGTCTAAGGGGAAGTCAGCTACCTATCTTTATCAATGCTTAATCTGTAATGAAAGGTGCTGGGGCTCAAATGAGTTTTTTATATTCAAAACTGATTCAGTAAACCCAGAGTTGCAAGGGCTATGAACCGCCAAACCTAAAGGTGCTGGGACTCAGCCCTGGCGAGCTCTGGCACAAATTTAGCAATGATCCTTACTCTGTTTTGTTGTTACCACTTTGAAATGAATTCTAAAATCTTTGATTATCATAGGCTCTCAGTTCTCAAATGTCTTGTTTACCAAAGACAGGCACATTTCATCAGAGCTTCTCACGTGGATTAGTTCCACGAAGGACTTGAATTACATTCTTTGTGAGATTCCATTGGGTTGATATCCTAAGGATGACATTATAGCCAACAACAGAATATCTGATTCTTGACTCTACTGCAGCATATTTTAATTATTACACTAGCATAAAGCTTGTGTACCAGAGTAGAAAATCAATAAAGGAGTTGTCTTAGTTTTTGACTGACATCTAAACATTTTACCGGAGTCATTCCAGCTGCCCCATCATGTTCAGTCAGATTGTTCAAGACATGAGCCAATCTTGATTTTCTATAAGTATGACTACACTGCAGATAGAAGTGTTACTCTATTACCCATTGACATATCCACACTAGCTTTAATCTAACTGGCATGGCTAAAAAATAGTAGTGAAGGCCACACATGAATACCTACCCAGGATCCCTAGCAGGCCTTTTTACAGCTTGCATCCAACAAATAAGGGAGTGTTATGAGCAGAAGAAGAGAGGATCTTCTGAATTTGCTGGTTGTTGGATAGGAGAAAGAAAGTTTTTTAATCTGGAGGTGTGTGCTGAAGGAGTTGTGAGGCTGAGATGGTTACGTGAAAGAGGATACAGAACAGGAGTGGCTATTTCTGAACTAAAGAGATGAGGTAGAAAGAAGAGTTCTCAGTCTCAGTAAGTATGAGCTTGGGGGAGCTGTTTCTAAGGAGGGGTAAGGAGTTCGAATTGGATGAGTTAGAATGGCTTTGCAGATCTCTGAGCTAAGAGGAAACAGGCAAGGTACAAAGCAGAGGAAAATGCAATCAACTGCTCAGTCTCTCATTCACCAATGAGTGATTTGGTTTGGGGTGAGTGGGATGGGAGAAGAGACAGAAAAGGAACGACAGAGGAAGACCTACACTAGGAAGGGAGAAGATGGGAATTGGAGTGAGCTGTAAAGTGTTACATCATGTCTACCCTGACGGTGGCAAACTCGCCACCGTTAGATCAACCTTTCCAAATCAACTTAGCTGTCAATTAAGACACACAACATCAATCCACAAATCAACTTAGTAAAACCATCCCCTCAAGTGGCGCAGAGCAGTAAAGACACCACACAGAAGGGGAGTTAGGAAGTTGGTGGGAGTTACGCAAGTTACTCTGGGTAGCTTGCGTAACTCCCATCAACTGCGTCTGAATTTTCCTGGCAGTGTGGATTGGGCCTTAGAGAGAGATTTTTTGCCACCCTGCACTTTACAGTAAAAATGTCCATATTTTTTTTCATTCCAGTGCCTCACAGGACTAGACTTTGCAATAATATACAAAGGGCTATGTTTATGCCATGTTTATGGAAGTATATAAATAACCAGTGTCATTTTAAAGAGATGCGATTTTTTTTCTCAGTTGTTAGAGTAAATCATTCTTGTGTCATAATTAACCGTTCTTTTTGTCTTTTTTCTTTCCAGCATCATTTGAATTTAATTATATTTTGAAGGGAGTAGACAATGGACAAGTTCAGTTTTTTGTTTTTTTGTTTTTTTCCTTGTAATTTTATTATTTATTTTATTTCATATTTAAACTGCAATGACCTGGATCAGGACTTATCCAACAAACTTCTTCACACTTTCTTCCATAATAACCTTACCCATGAAATGGTACTTTTGAACTGTTCTGTAAAGTCCTTCTCTTCCTTCAAATTTCAGCACTACTAGAAAGCCTAAGATTGCTGCATGTGATCTTATTACTTTTACCTATATTTCCCTTCCCCACATCCCCCTTGTTTGTTCTACTTAAATTTTAGTGCAACTTCTTCAGGGCAGAGACTGTGTCTTATTGAATGTTGTTCAGCATTTAGCACAGTAGCGATCTATTTAGGGACCTCTAGGTTTTACCACAATACAAGTAAGAAATAAAGGAAAACTTTTTAACTAGGGCCACTGAAATAGAGATTCTCTGACTGCACAAAAAAGGGTAAGTCACTCTCAGTACATTCAGATGGTTACCATATTAATTATTTCATTCAACAGCATTAGTGGTGACTTATAGATTCTTTGTCATTTCTCAAACTAGTTTGGATGATTCCAAAGGGGTTGCCGTGTTAGTCTATTGTAGAAAGACAACAGAGTCCTGTGGCACTTTTAAAGACTAACAGATTTATTTATCGCATGAGCTTTCGTGGCAGAAAATCCCACTTCGTCATGCGATAAATAAATCTGTTAGTCTTTAAAAGTGCCACAGGACTCTGTTGTCTTTCTAGTTTGGATGAGTGCATGTAATATCAGCTTCCTCATAAAAATTAAAAGGATAGCTGAGTAATTATTGTGAACCATGGACCTGATTTTTATGTTTATTATTTGTAATGTATTTCTTCAAAATACCTCAGCTCAGATGTAGCATCTGGTTTTCACTGAGATCCTGCTTTTTTAATTTTCCAGCTGAGTTGACAGAAGCACCCAGAAGTCAAGTGTCTTACCCATAGTCAGTATTCCCTCAAACTGTACCCCAAGGGGTAGGTTCTGATGGATTCACCAGATGCAGTAAAAAACCATTGAAAAGATGGATGATTTTTATTGAATGCCAGGTGAATAACCCCAAGCAAGCAAAGCAAAGTACTTACGTCCCTTCAGCAGCCTGGGACTCCTGATGGCTGCGGATGACCCCGAGGAGGTTCCCAAGGCATCTTGGTCCTAGGTTACTGAGACAGCCTGGTCCATGATCCTACAGTGAAGTCCACTGGTTCTCAGAGGCTATGCTAAAATATAGCATTTCAGGATAAGGTGGGGTGATCAAGCCTGCTTTCCCTTCACACGCTCAGGCTCAAGGCAGAGGTAACTTGAAGGAACAGATAAGAAGTACATCACAGCCAAGCCTTGCAAAACAACAAAAAAAGCAAAACACCTTATATCAGGTCCCAGCTGGTTCCCACAGGAGACTGGCTCCAACTGGTGCTTTGGGCATGAAGCCCAGCATCAGTTCACACTTGGGTCGCTCATGGATGGGAGGAGGTTGTGACCGCCACTGCATTACCTGTCCGTCACAAAATCTTCCGCTTTAGCCCAACCCTCCACCCCTGGCACTCACAACCTACCCAAATGAGCAACAACCACCCGATCCAAGGCCTGCACCCACATCCACACTTTGCATTGCTTGCAAAGCAGCCCTACAATTAAACAAATGGCTGCGGGGCGCATAGGTGCAACTGATGCAGCATCTGGTGGTGTTGGAGTGTATAGTAAGTCAAATTAACAGTGATGTCCGTGAAAAAGGACACAATCGCTTTACAACCCAGAAGGGGGTGGGGGGGGAGGGGCAGGAATATTGTTGATTGTTCCATAGGACTTTGGCAGTAGTGGCTATGCACACTGATCTGTTATCCCCGTCTAGCATTAGGGTTTCATTGAGGAACCATTTGTGTCATGCACAGGCACCAGTGAAGTGACAAAAGGTGCAGCGCTTGGCTAGGGGGGGTTTTGTGGGGCACACCCAACCTTGTGGCCACGCCTCGCAGTCTTGGGAGGTGTAGGTATTGCTGGTGTGGGGGTCCACTCACATCCCATAAAAGTAGGGTCTCCCAAAACCTACAACCCATTAGATGGAGCAGCACTGCCAAGCAGCACCAGGTGGAGGGGCTTGTCTGATTATGGGCGTACAAAAAGGTGTATTGAATCAGTGTGTTGTTATACTGCAGGCTGGACGACTGTGGTTGTAGTCAGGCACTGAGCACCATGCCCAGGAACCCGCCAAGCAACATACTGTTACTGGTGGCAAGCCATAAAATCAGTGTCTCCCCCTGTTGTATAGCCAGGAGCTGCGCTCCTATGCAGGCGATGCGGTTACTTTGTCGTTGTGTGGTGTCTCGGGCGTCCGGCATGGTGGCCCAGGCCATTTGATTAAACAGTCTCCACACCTGCCACACCCATTGGAGACTGAGTAAACTATCCTTGGGACCCCGAGGGAGCTAGTGGGTGGCAACAGTCAGCGCTGCAGAGTTTAGCTGACAACATCTGCAGTTTGTTTTGTAGTGTTTTAAATCCCTGCCCCTGGTCCAATTCTGCCCAACATTGTGGCTTCCATATCTTGCTTTTGTCACTAAAGCACAGGCCAATATTGCTTCCACAATGGGGGGCCTACAGGGTGCACAGGAATTAACTGCCCCTATATTAATGTTCACATTAATCACTTCAGTCTATGGTCCCAAAATAACCAGGTTGCATGTGTCTGGTAAAATCATCATAGATGGTACTTATTAACCAGCATCTCAGAAGGCCAAACAAGTAGGGCCATGATGAACCGGTGGTATCCCTTGACGGGGAGGGGGAGGCTGGATTCCCAAAGCCTCAAACTCGGCCAAGGCCTAGCCAAGACAGACCTGTATGGTTGGTGCACTTGTCCATGTCCAGCAGGCCCTCCAAGATAGCTTGTCCAAATGATTTGGTACCATTGGGTGTGATCCAACACCACAGGGTGTTGTCATCCATTAATTGCTTCAAGTTAAAATCCCCAAACGTAATGAAGGTCATGGTACCCGGGGTGAGCCAAAATGCTGTATGCAGGGCAGGGTGTGAATTGCCATGACTTTACAGGCTGATTGGCAGGACAGGCAAAGTTCCCAATGGTTCGGTTGGACCCCACTGGTGGGAAGGTCAGGCGAATGGTGCCTGTGAGGGATGGTACAGCTGCGATTTTTCCAGCCCTGGCCACCTGCATCAATCCGCTCCGTACGAGTACCCTGTACGCAACAAGCATGGCTACATCCCTGCTAGTTTGCTCCTATTGAGACAAACAAAATCATTTATTTAATTGATCCAATAGGTGTCCCTGGGCTCCTGGGTGATAACCTCCTCTTGTTGGAGGTGACGCCCAGGGTACTTTCTCCAAATCCAGTCACACTCTTCAGTTGTTCTGTCTGTGGACTCAAGCCCTCGTGGTCCCCAGGTGGAGTCCAGCATCTGTCTCTTTCAAGCTCAGCGCCTCTGGGTGGGCGATCCACTCACAGATCATTTGGGCCACTCAGTTGCTAGGCTGCACCTGCAAAGGCTCTATTCTAAAACTAAACAGCAGTACTGCTGCACTGTGGAAAAAGAACAAAAAACAAAACCACTGACCCTCATTAAGATGGCAAGAAATGGAACCTGAGCTTGCCTACCAAGGAGCCAACCCAGAGAAATGTCTTATATTTGGATTAGAAGTTAGGAATTGGGTATTCTATCTGTACTTTAACTTATGTTATTTTATTGAAATTCCTGAGAGAGCTGGGTGTGTGTGTCAAACCACTGTGTCCTTAATGTTTAGGAATGTACCAGGGATAATGGTCCCAGGGACTAAACTGATGAGCCATTAAGGACACAATGGGTGTATTCCTTATGTCCTTAATGGCTCATCAGTTTAGTCCCTGGCACATTCCTAAACATTAAAGACGCAATGGTTTGACACACCCACCCAGCTCTCTCAGGTATTTCAATAAAATAACAAGTTAAAATACAGATAGAATACCCAATTCCTAACTTCTAATCCATATAAAATTCCTAGAAATAAACTATATAATCATTCCCAGCAAATTACTACCTTTCTATTGATACTAAACATGATATAGTTCCTATGGATTATAGAGCATTTATGAGATATCCATTGAAAATAATATCATAAATGCTTCCCTAAATCCAGACAGCATCACACACAGGGCTCTGCCCTGCCAGGGTCCCTGTCCTCCTTTGCCCCATTGCACACAAGGGGTGCCCCCCCGCCACTGTGGACCTGCCCAAGGTCCACCTATCCCCACAAAGTCGACCTAGATCATCCAGTGTGGACGCTCTAGGTCGACTTTGTAAGTTCCCCTTTAAGTCGACTTTAATTTTAAGTGTAGACACACTAAGTCGATTTAACTAAGTCGAGTTAGTTAAGTCGACTTAGTTAAAGTCGACTTAAAAGTGCAAGTGTAGACATAGCCCTAAACTTTAAGGTCAGAAGGAACCAGTACGATCATCTAGTCCGACCTCCTGCAAAATGCAGGCCTCAAAACCTCACCTACCGACTCCAGCAATAGGCCACTGACCTATGACTGGGTTATTTACTTCCTTAAATCATGATTTAAGGACTTTAAGATACAGAGAATTCACCAGAAGGTGAGCCATGGCTTGTGCTACAGAGGAAGGTGAAAAACCCCCAGAGCCCAAGCCAATCAGCCCTGGGGGAAAATTCCTTCCCGACCCCAAATATGGCAGTCAGTTAAACCCTGAGCATGTGGGCAAGTCTCAAGAGCCAGTTACCCAAGAAACAATTCTCTGTAATAACTCAGAACCCACTCCATGTACCCTCCCCTTTTAGGCCAATTGTATACCCACCACTCGTAGCCAAAGATCAGTCAATTTCCAGAATAGGCTATCTGATCATACCATCCCCTCCATAAATTTATCAAGCTCAGTTTTGAAAGCGGTTAAGGTTTTTGCCCCCACAACTCCACTTGGAAGGCTATTCCAGAACTTTATGCCTCTAATGGTTAGAAACCTGCATCTAATTTCAAGCCTAAATTTCTTGATGGACAGTTTATAACCATTTGTTCTGGTGTCCACATTGGTGCTGTTCTCAAATAATTCCTCTCCCTCCCTGATATTAATCCCTCTGATGTATTCATAGAGAGCAATCATATCCCCCCTCAACCTTCTTTTGGTTAGGCTAAACAAGCCAAGCTTCTTGAGTCTCCACTCATAAGGCAAGTTTTCCACTCCACAGACCATCCTTGTAGCCCTTCTCTGCACCTGTTCCAATTTGAATTCATCCTTTTTAAACATGGGGGACCAGAACTGCACGCAATATTCCAAATAGGGTCTCACCAGTGCCTTGTACAGTGGCACTAACACCTCCCTGTCTCTACTTGAAATACCTCTCCTGATGCATCCTAGAACCGCATTAGCTTTTTTCACGGCCACATCACATTGGCGGCTCATAGTCATCCTATGATCAACCAGTACTCCCAGATCCTTCTCCTCCTCAGTCCGTTCCAACTGATGCGTCCCCTACTTATAGGAAAAATGCTTGTTATTTGTCCCTAAATTCATGACCTTGCACTTCCCATTATTAAATGTCATCTTATTCCTCATATTCCAGTTTACAAGGTCATCCAGATCTTTCTGTATGGTATCCCGATCCTTCTCTGTATTGGCAATACCTCCCAACTTGATGTCATCCACAAATTTTATTAGCACGTTCCTGCTTTTTGTGCCAAGGTCAGTAACAAAACGGTTAAATAAGATCAATCCCAAGACCGACCCCTGAGGGACTCCGCTGGTAACCTCCCTCCAGCTTGACAATTCAGCCTTCAGTATGACCCACTGTAGTCTCCCTTTTAACCAGTTCCTTATCCACCTTACTATATTCATATTAATCCCCATCTTCTATAACTTAACTAATAACTCCCTATGTGGAACTGTATCAAATGCCTTTCTGAAATCTAAGTAAATTAGGTCCACCACATTCCCTTTATCAAAAAAATCTGTTATCCTTTCAGAAAAGGAGATAAAGTTGGTCTGGCACGATCTGCCTTTTGTAAAGCCATGTTGTATTTTATCACAGTTACCGTTATCATCTATAGTCTTAAGTATTTTCTCCTTCAAAATTTTCTCCAAGACCTTGCATATTACCGAGGTCAAACTAACAAGCCTGTAGTTACCCGGATCATTTTTATTCCCTCTCTTGAAAATAGGAACTATATTAGCGATTCTCCAGTGTGGTGGTAGAAAGAGAATGCTTGGCTATCAAACGGGCCATGGAGACCTTTGTTACTACTTGATAGGGTGACACTTTGCCCTGGTAACTGATCATGCCCCTTTAAAATGGATGCAATGGAACAAGGAGAAGAACTTGTGGGTAACAGGTTGTTTTTGTCCCTCCAATCCTTCCGGTTCAGCATGCGCCACCGAGCTAGGAGTCACCACGACAATGCAGATGGATTGTCCCAAATACACTGCATGATGTCTCAAGTTGCCCAACCCCTTGGGATTGTGCAGAGGGGTGGGATATGTGACAGAGCCAGGCCTGATAGCTACAGGAGGATGGTCATATTGAATAACTGGGGAGGTGGGCGGGCACTAGCCCACCCACTAATAAAGCCCCTCCCCCAGCCTAAGGGGAGGGGGCACTGGACCCAGCTTTCAAGAAATTACGGGGGACAACAAATGGGAATGGGTGTGAAGGTCAAAGGTTCAAAAGAAGGGATTCGGAGGGGGACACCGAGCAGAGGACCTCGGACAGTGCCCACTGCTCCTGGAAGGTGTCAAGGGAGCCAGTGGATGCTGCCCAAAGGAACTCTGCTCGGATGCGTGAACGGACGAGCGACCGGAAGTAGGCCCCACAGTCGCAGGAACCTCCTTCAGCCAACCTCCTCTCTCTAGTTTTGTAAATGGCCACTTTGGCATAGGCCAAGAGGAGGTTGGTGAGGAGGTCCCGTGACTTTGTGGGGCCACAGATGGGGAGTGCATATAAAAGAAGGTGTGGGGAAAAGTGCAGCCAGAACCTCAATAAGAAGTTCTGGAGGAGCTGGAAAAGGGGCTGCAACCTGGCACATTCGAGGTAGACATGCGCCAGGATTTCCCTCACACTGCAAAAGGGGCAGGTATCGGGACGGGGAGTGAACCGCGCCAGAAACACGCCCGTGCTCACGGCTCCATGAAGGAGCCGCCAACTTATATCCCCGGCGGGCCGTGGAGTCAAGGTGGCATACAAGCTGGCCCACCGGGGGTCCTCGCCCTCCACAGGTAGAATCAGGTCCCGCCACTTTGTATCGGGGTGGGACACGAGGGCGAGGAAGTGGATAGTATGGAGCACGAGCATGTACAGATATTTACAGGGCGCAGTTTGGAAAGAGACCGGTTGTAAGTCTAGCAGCCGGCTCAGAGCGTGGTGTGGGGGCGGCCGGGGGGGCTTACGGGGCTGGGGCCTGATTAAAAGCTCCGGAGGGCCAGGACTGAGGGGGAGGTGGGGAGCACCCTCTCGCAGGACCTGCTCAAGGTAATCCCAAGCAGCAGGGGGCAAGGCTGCCTTCACCTCCTGGAGTAGGCGCCAGGGGATTCAAAGGGTGGAGAGCCCCATGCGCTCAGCTAGCACAAGGGGATCCACCCAGTCCCCCTGAGCATAGTCCAGGAGGTCTCCGACCTTGGTGACACCTGCAAGGACCAACCTCCGCCTCACAGAGGGGGTCTCCGCCACCTGTACACCAAGATGGGGATTGTGTAGCAGGGGCTCCGCGAGGAGATCCTACCCCTCAGTGGGCACAGGGGACCTTGAGGCTGAAACAAGCCTCCAGGTCCGGAGGAGGTCCTGGTAGAAGGCCGGCAGCTCAGAGAGGTCTCATGGAGAACCTCTCAGATGGATAAAAAAGAGCTGCCGGTCATATCGGAGCCCTCGGTAGCAGCGCAGGAAAGTGCGCGCCAGGTGGCTCCATGCCGGACCACCTACACTATAAAGGAGTCTCTGCAGGGCCT
Source organism: Pelusios castaneus (assembly GCA_007922175.1). Lineage (NCBI taxonomy): Eukaryota > Metazoa > Chordata > Testudines > Pelomedusidae > Pelusios > Pelusios castaneus. The sequence goes on along the minus strand of ML685769.1, from coordinate 18,233,100 downwards.
GGAGACGGAAGGCGTGTATCTGGCTGTGAATACAGCACAGGCCCTGCCCTCCCTCCTCCAGGGGAAGGCTCAGAATCCCTGCAGAGACCCAGTGCAGTCCTGGCCAAAAGAACTCCAGAACTGTCTTCTGGAGGTTGGCCAGGAAACTCAGGGGCGGGACCAGGGTGTTGAGCCGGTGCCAGAGCATGGACAGGACGAGCTGGTTGATGACCAGTGCCCTCCCACGTAGGGAGAGGCACTGCAGCAGTCCTGTCCATCTCCGCAGCCGCTCAGACACCCTGTCCTCCAAACCGTGCCAGTTGTCATCCGGGGAGGGATGCGTGGCAGAAAGGTAAACGCCTAGATAGAGCAGCGGACCCGTGCTCCACCAGATGGCTTGAAGCGCGGATGGGAGAGAGCCCACCGGCCACCCGGCCCCTACCGCCAGGCCAGAGCTCTTGGCCCAGTTGACCCGGGCGGAGGAGGCTGCCGAATAGATGGCCAGGCAAGCCTCCAACCGCTCCAGGTCTCCCAGGTCCTGGACCGCGAGGAGCACGTCATCGGCATACGCTGACAGAACCAGCCTCAGCCCTGGCTCGCAGAGCACCAACCCCATCAACCTCTGCTGGAGGAGACAGAGGAAGGGCTCCACGGCCAGGGCGTACATCTGGCCGGACAGCGGACAGCCTTGACGTACTCCTCACCCGAAGCTGACGGGTTCGGTCAGGGTCCAGTTGAGCTTGACCAGACACTGCGGAGGCGTATAGCACCTGGAGAAACCCCACAAAACGGGGCCCGAAGCCGAACGCCTGCAGGGTGCCCAGGAGATACCCGTGGTCCACCCTGTCGAACGCCTTCTCCTGGTCCAGGGCCAGGAGGGCGAACGACAGACCGTCCCCACACCCTAGCTCCAAGAGATCCCAGACCAAGTACAGGTTGTCGAAGATGGAATGGCCTGGGATGGTGTAGGTCTGGTCTGGATGGACCACGTCCTGCAGCACGGACCCCAGCCGCAGCAAGAGGGCTTTGGCTGCGATTTTGTAGTCCGTGCAGAGGAGCGAGACGGGACGCCAGTTCCGAAGGTCGCGGAGGTCCCCCTTCTTGGGCAGCAGAGCCAGGACTGCCCGCCGACAAGAAAGGGGGAGCACTCCGCTTTCCTCGGACTCAGCCCAGACGATGGCGAGGTCCGGGCCGAGGACGTCCCAGAACACGCAGTAGAACTCTACGGTCAGCCCGTCCATGCCCGGAGATTTATTAGTGGGCATGAGACGGAGGGCTTCCGAGAACTCGGCCAGAGTGAGAGGCAGCTCCAGCCGGTCCCGGTTGCCCTCACTGACCGTGGGAAGTTCGTTCCAGAGCACCTTCCAGGCAGCGGCTTCGGTCAGATCCGGGGAGAAAAGACCGGCGTAGAAGGCCCTGGCCCTTCCACGCATCTCCACCGGATCCGTGAGGGGGGTGCCATCCTCAACGAGGAGGCAGGTGACATGCTTTTTGGCCCCACTCTGTTTCTCCAGGGCATAGAAGAAGCGGTAACCGCGATCCATCTCCCGGAGGAGATGGAGGTGGGATCGAACAAAGGCTCCCCGGGCCTGTAGATCCTCGAGGGTGTGGAGCTCCTCCCGCTTCTCCCAGCACGCTCCGCAGAGGGACGGATCCTCAGGGCTGGTGGCCAGGCGCCTCTCCAGCTCTAAGACCTCCCATTCCAGCTGCTCTATTGCTGCATCCCTCCGTTGGCTGGCCCCCCGAGTGTAGTCACGGCAGAAGAGCCGGGCGCGCACCTTCCCCACATCCCACCAAAGCCGCGCCGAGGGAAAGGCGGGCCTCTGCCCCCGCCAGGCCAGCCAGAACTCCTGGAAGGACACCACAAAGCCCACGTCCTCCAGCAGGCTGTTGTTGACATGCCAGTAGGCCGGCCCCAGCCTCTCTGCCATCAGAGAGGCCTTCACGGTCACCAAATAGTGATCCGAGAAGGGAGCCGGCCGTATGCTGGAGGAGTGGGCTCATGCGAGATGGAACCTTGAGAAATAAATGCGGTCCAACCGGGAGTGGCACGACCAATCTTTCCCCACCCGGACAAAGGTGAAGGTTACCTCGTCGTCCGGGTGGTGGTCACGCCAGATGTCCACCAGGGAGTGATAGTCCACAATCTCCCTGAGGACATCTGCGGCGGCCGGGCACTGCTCGGTCCCCATGAGGTCCCGTTCCTCAAGGGTGAGGTTGAAGTCCCCGCCCAGGACCAGGCACTCCTGAGGGCCAGGCAATAAGGGAAGGGAAAAAAGTGCCTGTGAGGCTGTAATTCCACTGCCGCTGCTGCTGCAGCAGAGTCCAACAAGCAGGGGAGCCTAGCAGCAGTCCTGGAGTGAGGAGTGGGCAAACGGTGGCTGCAGGAGTAGTGGAGGGGTGGCAGCAATGGTGATGATGGTGGTGGGGTAGGGGCTAGATGGAATATGGGGGAGAGGGCTCCACACCGCTCCCCCCTTCCCCCAGGCAACAGCAGTAGGGACTGCCCCACCATCAGCTGATCAGGGGTGGCAAAAGTCTCTCAGTCTTGAACAGGCCACCCCTTCACAGCTTCTAGGTGGTCCAAACACCCTCCCAGCAGTCACAAACACACCAATGAAGTATCACCAATGGGTGTCTTCCTCGCCAACTGATGAATACGGGCAGGTAAAGTAGCGCAGGCTCCAGGAAGTGGTGGTAGTGGTGGTGATGGTGGTAGTAGCAGCAGCAGCAGCAGCAGCAGCAGCAGCAGGCTCCAGCAGGCAGGCAAGCAGTCAGGCAGGAGTCCTCTCCTCCTCTGGTGGTAGTGGTGGGGAGAGGCCTCCTGCCTGGTCAGTCACTTATTCGCTCACTCCCTCCCTCCCCACCGAGCAGGGGGCGGGAGGGAGATAGGCCAGCCGGAAGAGAGGCCCCACAGGAACAAAGGTAGTGGCAGTGGTAGGGACAGTCCCAGCAGCAGTGGTGGTGGTGGTAGCAGCAATGTTGGCAGCGGCAGGAGCAGTGCAGTCTTCCTTCCTTCCTTCTCTCTCCTCTACAGGAGTATGGTGGAAGGCAGGTATATTAGCCCCAGGCTCAACAAGGCCCTGTTCCCAGGGTAGCTGGGGCAGGGATCCTTTGAGCCAATTAAGGCACCTGACTCTAATTAAGGCATCTTGCATACGTCTACACTGGAGCCTTAGGTTGACTTAAGGAGGGTTAAGTTGACCTAAAGAACCCTGCGTCCACATTGGGCACATATTAAGTCAACTTAAGTGCTTCTTTAAGTCCACATAATAACACTACCTCTGAAGGTTGATTTAAGGCTTAACTCGACCTTATTAAGTTGACTCAAGCCAGTGTAGATGGGGAATAGTCCTTAAATTGACCTAATTGGCCTCCAATATTAATTTGCTAATTAATTAATTTACTTCTCCCCAGCCCGATCTCCCTGGCCATGGCTCTCCTCTTCTCCCCAGCTTGATCTCCCCAGCTGCAGCTCTCCCCTTCTCCCCAGCTCAATGGCCGCAGCTCTTTTTCTTCTCTCCAACCCAACCCATAGTAAATTAATAAAACTACAATATCTCATTTTAACATTTTTATTAAAGTTCAAATGAAAAGATAACATTTATGCATTTCTTTTGACTTAGGCTAGCTGATGCTTCCAGTGCCAAAAAACTGTTGCCAGTGAGTCACCATGCCTCACAAATTGCCGCTCAACAATTACAATATCTTGCTCAGCTGCATCATCAGCTTAAAGGGAACACTGGCTCCCTCCCAGAGTTCCTGGCCATTCCTCCATCAACCTAACACCTCCCAGTATGGACATAGGCAGTCAACTGGAGTTTTCAGTATGGACATTCTAAGTCGACTTAACAAGGTCGATTTTAAGTCAACTTAAAGTTGACCTTGTTAAGTTGACTTGGCAGAGCCTCCAGTGTAGACATACCCCTAGAGTCAGTTGGAGCACCTGACTCCAATTAAGGTTAGTAGATAAAAAGCCCCTGTAGCAGCCAGGCAGTGAGGGAGTTTGTGCATGTTGTTTGGAGGTGGAGGTAGGAGCAAAATTTGGTGTGTGGAGAAGAACAGAGCAAAGAAGAGTGGAGGAGAGCTGACCAGTAGTTGTTACTGACAGCACCTAGGAGGTACAGGCAGTGAGGGCAAGTTTGCCCAGACAAGCCTTAGGGCTTCGGGCACAGTGGCCTGTGAGGTGGAGATCCCAGCCCCAGGGTAAGAGGGACTGAGGAGCCATAGCACTGGGGGTTTGGATGTGGGAGAACTGTACCTCAGCTAGCTGCCACTACATGAAGCACAGGACCCACGGGGACTGAGAGTGCTCAGTTTGCCACAAAGGCTAATGGTCTCAGTCCACTTGGAACATTTGTGGATGCTGTCCCATGTTGCGCCTATACTCTAGATACTTTCTTACCTGTCATCCTAATTTTGGGCTGTCTGTTCAAATGCAAATCCTGACTATTTGAATAGCATCTCCCCCTGTCCCAGGATTTGTTGATAAGCCTGTTTATTATCATTATCCTAATATAAAACTGTTCTTTCTCCACCATTCAACATTTCAATGGCATTTTTCACTGTGCAGGCTGAGCAATGTCTTGTCAGTCTCTATGAGCAGATTCCATCCACTGGGAAAATGGGTATCAGGTGCTTAAAAATACATAAAATTAAGACCATTCTAAATTAGAAAGGAGTAGAGGAAAAGATTACACTGGAATTTACAAACATACACACAAAACCCACTATGCAGAGGTATATCTATCTGAGATCATGAAAATTGGAATTTGGAACTATTGCTAGTCATAGCAATCTGTATATTCTGGCATGATTAAATTAATGTGACATTTCTGACATACACAGTGAAAAAGAAAAAAAAAACAAGAAAATCTATACAGCTTGTGATGTCATCTTTTTTCAGGTGGAAAATTGTCCAAGAACTAAATAAATGATTACCAAAACTTAAATGCTATGGTTTTTAGAAGAAAATTATATTCCAGAAAAAGGTTTCCACAGATAAAATTAACATTTCCCTTTGTGGCATATTTAAAAGAAAAAAACCCCAAGATGACATAGGAAATAATGTGGGAAATAGCGGCTGAAAATAATGACAAAAGCTAATATTCTGTGGTATGAAGCTAGCGATAGCACTAAACCCCCAATTCAACATGATTGAATTTTTCACTCATCACTGTGGCGTTAAAGTAAATGATGTGCCCAATGTTAAACTGTGATGATGTGAAGCTACTGTCATTGAAGCTAAAAGCCAGCCCAGTGAAGCCAAAACTCAACAATATTGACTGCAGCTAAAAAGCAACAGCTGAGGCAAAAATGTAACAATGCAAGTGAAGCTTAAAAGGCAATGATGTGAGACTGAAAAAATCAAAAAGTAAAGCTGGCTAAAGATCCACAGGAAAAGAACACCCTTGACATTACCTCACCCAAAGGGAATTCTGATTTGCACAAAAGTGAGATTCTCCTATCAAATTAATTGTTCTTAACTATTTAGAAATGAAATAAAAGTAAAGGGAGGCAAGGAAACAGGAACTCTGTTTTTAAAAGAATACTTGCTAGTGGGCACCACAATTGTTTTTCAGTTTTGGGGTGTTGTTATTCACCATGTAAGACTTTATTTTGTGGAGGGAGGTGAGTGGGCCACAACAAATGTATAGTGTTTTTTGTTTTGACCATGATGCACTCATTCATTGGCTGAATCCCCAGTCCACTTCTCTGGACCCTAGACAGAACCTTCTTTGGGCTCCTGATAAATTTGCCCCATCACCAGCTTTTTTTTGTTTTTTGTTTTGTTTTTCTGGCCAAGCTAAAGTTAAAGATTCTAATAGGCATTCTTAGACCTCTAAGTGTGAATGCTGTATTTAGTTAAGCCCGTATCACCCTTTTCCAGACCTAATATTACAAGGTCAGAAACACCACTAGTCTTTTCACTTGCAGAAAAAGGTAAGAGCAGAAACACAAATGGCATGCTTTGTCTCCAGTCCTTTTTGTTTGATCTTTCTTGGCTCATTCCGTACTCTGCTTTAGAAAGTATGGTTAAGAGCACACAACTGACTAGTTCTCTTTTTCCCATCTTGTTTCCTCTCTAGAGTGTTGTGAGCAGGGTGGCCAGCTTTCTTCCCAGTTGTACTCAGCACACAACTTCAGGAGTGTTGCTCTAAGAGCGCTGTGTTCAAAAGCACTCAGCTTTGGTCAGTTCTGCTCCCATTCAAGTCAATAGCACTTCAATGACAGTCCTACCAAAAAGGTGCGATCCCGTTTTCATTGACTTCAGTGAAGCAGGATCAGTCCCAAAGTGGGATAGAGAGGAAAATAAATTGCTAATTGTCCATAGTATATACTGCTTTTAAAGTACAAACCCTCAGCAAATGGATGAATGTGTCAAATAGTCAAATACATGCCCAAAAGTAGAGCTAAAGGTTGACTCTGTAACCATTCCCAAAGAACCTTTTCAACATCAGTATAAGAAATCAAAACTTTCAACAGCAGAAGCAGTAGGCCCAACAGACTCATGGACTAGAGCAGAAGAGTTTTATTTTGGTTATCTTTTTATTTTTCATTTTCACTTCTGTTCGTTTAAAAATAAGAAAGAGGAAGAAAACCTTGTAACATTAAGTCTGAAAGAAATTCTGAGTAATAGCCGCTACTTATCTCATCCTGATAGCAGTCTATATGGAATTCAAGATTTCACACTATTTTGAGTTCTTTGCTCACTTTTTGTGCACAGAGAGGTGAGCTAAGGTTAGAACAGTCTTATCTGTGAATATCCTTGCTTTTTACAGTCTCAGTCAGACCTGGCACATGAATTTAACTTAATTTTTGCTATTTGTATTTAGATGAAGTAATGGTTATTAGATAAGAAGCTAAGCAATGATTCAAGTAGGGTTCACTGTGAAACAGCCCAGATTCTGTACCCTTAGGGAGAACTTGTTAAGCTGAAATTTGCAAAACTGCAGTATTTAATATGTGCAGCTTTCAATACTTTAATACAATTCTTTTATCTACATAATGAGATTATGTGTTGGCAGTATTATTTCTTTTCTTTACAGAAATTTAATTCCACTTTACTGATTGTTCCTGAAAGCAGTTGACCACTTCATATGTGCAAACTTAATTGAGAGTTAAGAGAGATGCAGTATTTTATCCCATCACTGTATCTCCAAATAGTAATAGTGTCATCATAATAAAATGTGACATGAATTAATCTTGATAGTTTGTTAGAATTTGTTTTTACAATCAGATTCTTTTTGCATTTCTACAATACTTTCTGCTTTTTATGACAGACACAGTAGAGTCTTCTATGGTCAGAATGTTCAGTTCCAACTTCCATTAAAGCTTTTTTTTGTTTTTGATAATGTAAAGCTGGCAAAATACTTAAGCATGTGCTTAACTTTAAGCATGTAAACAACCACAGGCATATACAGCTAAATACTTAAGCATATGTATATATCCCTAAATGTCAGGAACTATAACTAAAACTTCAGACATGGTTTATTTTTGAGAAATAAAACTTAGTTCAAGTATGAAGAAAACACCAAGATGTGCATTTGATTGAATCAATAGGTGATAAATGTTCTTTATTGTATGTTATTAGATAAAGGTGTTACAAATAGATGTGGCATGCTTGAAATAACTACTGTACATTTATTCCATAGGTCTGCAGCAATTTCTCCTTTCTTTATTTTTATAGTTAGTCTCTCTTCTCCCACACTTAACACTAATCAAAACTGTTTTTTTCCCTCCCAACTGTATTTGGGAGTTGCCCTTAGTTTCATATTGTCTTTCTCTCTCATTAGAGAAGTAAGTATCCTGTAACATTGTGTTGCCTCTCCAGACATGTGTAAGTAAGTAATGTGTTCTGTTATACAAATCAGTACACAAACTTCACAGATGATGACATGCTCCTGGCTGCCATACAAGAATCTATTCTGAGAAGTGAGAGGATAGAAATGCAAAATACTGATCTTGTAGTCAAGTCTTCTGTAGAAGTGACCTTTTCAATAAGAGGTACTTGCGGAAGCAAGAGCTCAGGGCTTGCCTACACGAGCACCGTAATCCGCATTAAAAAACATTACCGCGCGTTAACAAGCAAACTGTACACACGTGAAATGTTGTTGCTGCGCACTAAGCGCCTTGTTGCTGCGCATTCCAACAACCACTC
>ML685769.1:18197839-18214982 GCA_007922175.1 Pelusios castaneus | reverse complement strand
TCTTTCTTTCTTTCTTTCTTTCTTTCTTTCTTTCTTTCTTTCTTTCTCAAGTACCTAACATGGATACTTTCAGCCATAAAGAGAGAGAAAATACTTTGTTATTACAAAAACTATTAACCTAACTAATCTTTGCATTATTTCCTGTTTTGCAGAGGTTGTTCTGTAAATCATATTCATAAATTTTAGTGTTATCTTAGAACTGCAGTTTAGTACATCTTAAAAAAAAATCCTATCTCTGCATGTGAATTGAAATACACTATTATAATGCAATGAAAATGATGCAGACAGATGCTTTGGAAGAGAAATTAAAAATAAATTAATGGAAGAATTATTCATTTCTTCATATGGATATTTTGAAAGCTGATAGTGTGCCTTTTTCAGGAACCGAACCTAAAAATTGGCTACTATACCAGAGGGCTGGATAGCAAACATAAAACCTACCTTTTGAAAAGATACAGGAATAATCTTTGGCTATGTCTACACTAGGAAAAGTTAGGTCGACTTTGTTAAGTCAACTTAAAATCAACCTGATTAAGTCAACTTAACAAAGTAGACTTAAACATCCACACTGGGCTTAGGTCAACCTAAAGAAGGGTTAGATCGACCTAAGCAGGCTTAAGTCGACCTAATAGGCGGTTCTTATTAAGTCAACTTAAGCGTTCATTAAGTCGACTTAAGGAATTTCTTATGAAATTGGACTGAAAAAATGGACTGGGCTTAGGTCAACCTAAAGAAGGATTAGGTCGACCTAAGCAGGCTTAAGTTGACCTAATAGGCGGTTCTTATGAAGTCGACTTAAGCGTTCATTAAGTCGACTTAAGGAATTTCTTAAGAAAATGGACTGAAACTATATTTTAAAAGTGCAATTACAAAACTACTATATTAATATAATGACATGACTAAGCCAGCAAGACTTCTGCAAAGGAAAATCATGTCTCTCTGACTTACCAGACTTCTTTGAATTTGTCAGTTAAACAGTAATAATTAGAAGAATTCAGTATATTTTATTTGGACTTTCAAAACCCTTCACAAAACACCTGCTGAGGCTGTTGAATAAAATAGCAGTTAATGAATGAGAGGTAAAGTACTGGCATGGGTTAGAATTAGATAAGAAACATAAGTAAGAGTAAAAATAAATTATCTGTTTTTTTCAAGATGGCAAAAGCCAGTAGCTCAAGATTTTCTATTAGTACACTTTTTGTTTTAAGTATTAATGGTCCAGAAAAGAGACTAATAGTAGCAAAATTTGGAGACTGAGAAAATTGCTTTTTCATTCCCAATGTTCTTTCTCTACACACCTTCTACTTTTCCTGCATTGCTTCTGTTCAGTGCCTCTACCTATTCGACTATAATAGGATTATCCCTCATCCACTAAAAATTTACTTTAAATTTCTACTTTCTCTTTTCTTTCATTTTTGTTTCAGTCCGTAAACCTAAAATGATCTTGAGCATTGCTTTTCATTCCATCTTCAATTCTGCTTTGTACGATATCATATTGGACAACATTTCTTTTCTTTTTTTTTCTTTGGTACTTGATATATGTGTTATGCAGTAGGAAGTCCTTATCTAACCTGACTTCTTTTGTTGAATAGTCTCCAGTTTATATTTGAGTAATAAAATATCCCATTATTTCTTTGTGTTCTTCACATTGTATAGCCGGTGGGTACAAAATAAATGGCTGTTACTATCTAGTTTTCTTTCAGCTGGTAAATGTCATGTATGCAATGAATATTCAGATGGTAATGCAAATAAATATTAAGGTCTAGAGGGAACCAGTTTACACCAACTGTGAATTTGGCCCTAAATTGAAACCTATAATGGGATATATTTACTATAACACTTGAAAAAATTGTTGATGGTTTGTTCTTGCAATTCATATTTACATGCAGTTAAAAGTAATGTTTGACATGACTTTCATGCTATATAAACAGAGCTACAAGCAACATCACAAATCCACCATGCTCCCGCTTCAGGGAAAGTTACAAATATTAAATTACTTTTGTGTCATTTGTCACTAAATAACCATATAAATCTTTACTGAAGTAGTGTGCATTGATAAAGGATTTAAGAAATAACATGTCTTCTTGTGTGCATCCTTTCTCCTGCTATCACTTACCTCAATGAGAGAAAGATAAATCAAGATGAAATCAAATGAAGATGAATCAATTTCCAAGGACTAAGGAAAGGAGGTTATTTCCTTTTATAAAAGTATATTAAACCAAAGAGGGTAGTGCTTCTACTCCCTGACCCCACCGTCATTGTTACTGCAGCTGTTGATCACTTTGATGACAAAAATGAGTGCATAGAATGGCTGAAAACTGGGGGAGGGCGGAAGCAATGTGTGAGAGAATGTGGGTTTTTTTTCACCACAGAAAAAATAATAGACTCCATTATTTGTGCAGTACATTAATTTCTGACTTTACAGTATTCCTGCACTGTTTTCTTCTGAACTGCTTCATAGCCATAATGAATTTTTTATATTTTTACTCAAGTTATCAATATTTTTACCCTATGAAAAATAACAGTACAATAGGCAAACTGGGGCCAGAAGACAATCACAAAATATGCCCATCATACAAGTTAACATAAAGGTTCCTTGCTGGGTAAATATAACAATAATAAAAAACAGTTTGTTTAAATATATACCAAAGGACCACCTCTAGAATTAGTCATTTTCCACAGAGGGGACTTTCATGCCTTTGCTAATTCACCTTCCTAGCAGTGGACTGTTGTGACTTCTCTATTTTGCTGACAACGTTTTTGAATTGTTGGCATTTAATGTTGAAATAGTTAGTTAGACTTTCTTTTATAGTGATTTTGAACATTGTTCCTCCTGCCCCCCCCCCCAAAGCATTTATAAACTGCTCTCTTGTGTCAGAACCCTGTTTTGTAACTTACTCACAAAAATATTTACATTAGTATGTTCCCACCACATGAGAGAAAAACTACATGGGCTACTGCAGTGGTTCCCAACCTGTGGCCCAGGGGCCAAAAGTGGTTCATAGGGGCTTCCAAAGTGGCCCATGACTCCACTGCTGCTGGCTGCAGAAGGGAGCCACTGCCTAAGGACCCAGGTAGAGCCCATTTCCATGCAGCTGAAAGACAGATGCAGGCTCCTTGTTACAGCCAAGGGGGTGGGAGATCAGCACATCACTGCCCATGTCTGTAGCATGGGGCACAGCAAAATCCTAGGTCCATGGACACTGAGGTCCCTGCTGAAACCAGAAGAAGAGGATCACTGATCATCTGTCCCCTGGGCTGCAGTAGGGAGCCACTCCCTAGGGACACAGGTGGAGTGCACAGGGCTACAGGATAAATGTGGTTTCCCTGCTGTAGCCAGGGAGATGGAAGAACAGCGAGGAGGCAGACTGCTTTTTGGGAGTGGGTGGGACCTGGAGACTGGTGGCCCTTCCGGACTGTAAAAATGATACCTGTGGCCCTCAAGCCAAAAATGTTGGGAACCAATGGGCTACGATTTTCAATCACATTGAGAATTATTAATTTAGTCTGTGCAGAGCAAAATAAGCACAGGAAAGAATCTAATATACTGTAGTAAAATGATGTAATCTTACTTGTATGATTTAAGGCAATGCAATTTAAAGAATGCATTTTAATTGTTACAGTGGGTCTGTCTCCAGCTTTGATGCTGGTGTTCTTGTTGAGGGTACAGAATGATTTTCTGATGTCATTAGTTTCTTCCAAAATGCTCTCTTCCATTTCTGATGAATTCTCTTTCACAAGAGATGCCTCCTTTCCATTCCTGACAGTCCCTTTTCTGGAAAACTTCTCCTTTACAATTGAAGTCCAAGTTTACTTCTACTTACTAGCCAGATTTCAGTTACATTCACAATATAGTGTTTTTAGGTTTACTCTATGGATATGCCTCCTCCTATTTTTAGCTTTGCTGTGCTACTTGTTGTCCATAAGTAGTTGCGCATGAATGTGGACCTATATTACCTTCTATAAAATCTACGTTTTACTTTTTAAGTCCTGTTACCAGTATACATGCATTTGCCACTCCACCAAAACATGATTCCCTTTTCTCCTTTTGGACTGGAGATGAACAAATAGACTCATTGGGTGTGTCTACACTTGTAAATTAAGTTGACTTAAGCCTGCTTAAGTTGACTTAATTTACTCTGCGTCTACACTACAGTTTCCTTAAGTCGACTTAAGGAAAATTAAGTCGGCTTTATAAAACCTCATTTTAAGTCGATTTTTGGCTTAAGTCGACTTTCTAAAGTCAACTTACGCCAGTGTAGACCTGGAGAAGCCCTAAGTCGACTTAGGGCTCTCCAGGACTCCCCCACTGCCCTCCCTCCCAGGGTGGGTGGCACAGGGAGAGCCTGGCGTGCCCCCACAAACTGAAGTTTAACTGAATGTATTTTTGGTTCAAAGTTTGTCTTTGCTATTTTTAAAGACTTTTGTGAATCTCTATGCTTCCTGTGTAGGGCTCCCTCATCTCGCCTGTTGAAGCTGTTCCACTGGGGCTAAATAATTTTATATAGTCATTGGAGAGGAAGATTTGACCTTGGGTCTCTTACTTCTCCAGTAATTGCCCCAACCACTAGGCTACTAATTCTCATAAGTGTGCTTTCTCTGGCTCAGTGATTTTTCCACAGGCAGAGGGGTCAACCCAGGAGGTCTCCTATATCCCTGGGGAATACCCTTGTTCTTACGGCGCTACAAGTTATGAGCTAGCCAAAAGCCAAAAGCCCTCCCTCTGTTTCTACTCATGCCTAGCTTTTATAATCTTTGTCTTCATGAGCAGATAATAGAGACTTTTATGTATGTATTAAATAAGTACAAGTGCTGCCTATTGCTGACCATGATCATTGGAAATCAACCATATTAAATTAGATTCCACTTCTTTGAAAAGAATTGCCATTATTTATCAGCACTGCCATCAGTGCATTTTGCTGAGAGTAAATAAAGTTGACTACAAAATGACAGATTAATTAGAATAATGTGTTTACATGTGTTCAAAATCATTTTGTTCTACTTGTTAGTCCATACCCAACCTTTCCCCAGTCCTGTATCAGCAGGCTGGACACATACGTTTTTAAATAACCAGAAGAATGCTATTATAAAATTACAGAAATTTTGCAGGGGCAAATATACCAACATAAACTATTTTAAACTTTTAAAAAATTAATACATTTCAAGTTGAAACCATGTAACCTAAGAGACACTTGTGGCTTAAAATTATCTTAATAATGTAAGTAAATGTTTGCCTGGTGTTCCTGTAGACACTTTTGACAACAGTTTAGTTTTTTCCAAGAAAAGGGCTAATTTGTAAACTCTGTTACTTGGTGATGAGGTGATAAGCATTGACTGATATGTTGTTCAGTTCCGCCAATTATTTTGAAAAGGGGTTACAGTTTGTTGCACTCTGATGTCCAGGTCACAAAGCATTACCGTTACATTTCATTCTAAATAGCCCCTGTATAAGCAGTCTCAGATGGAAAAGATGAGGGGGGTAATAATCCTAGGACTGATTTCTTTAGCATAGGGTTGAAAGCTGGATCCAAAACTTATTGATCCAAGGGTCCTTGATGTCTATGGGGTTTAAATCAAGCCCTTATATGGCACTGTCTCTTCCTATTTACCTATTTGGGGGATAAATAAAGGTCTTCATTCTCAAAAACAGCTAATCAATTAACCTTCACTTGGAATTCTTTAACTGTCTCTTCAAATTCAGGGTCTTCATGAGATTCCCGATTTCTTTTCCTTTTCATCTGTTTGATTTTTAGATATTTTTCATAACTGTAAAAATGGTAACAATTTTTTAAAATTCTCTGGATGTCTGTCAGTGCTGTCTTTATTCATGCTTTTATATGATTGTTTTAGTTGTAAAATAATGTTTTATGATCAGCCTCTTATCATTAGTAGCTATTATACTCAGGAGCTATTGAAAAGACAAAAATGTAGGAAAAAAGATGAAGAAACCAATTAAGGAATGATAATCACATCAGCACTGAAAAACAGACCAGAGGAGCTAATCTACTGCATGGCATTATAAATATAAAAAAGGTCATATCAGAGACCACATCTCAGGTATGTAATAGGTATATAATGAAATAAAATCAAACAGGGATAGTTGGATGATTACTTGTAAAACAGCAGTTCATTCAACCAAAACAATGACAAATGGTGAAATACCCAGTAGCTGAAAAATTCCTCAAACTCACTTAGAAAATGTGAACATCATGGCAATTAAAAATGTACTTTAACATTGCATAAGCACATTTCAGTACATGAATCCTATATGCTCTCCATAGTAAACTTGGTTACTTTTCCACACAATTGTTTCAATAACTCAACACAAGTTGATGGAAATTGAATAGGATTGTTTGGGGGAGGGGGTGTTGTTTAATAGGATTCTTTGGGGAGGGAGGTAGTAGTAGTGGCAGACAATGTTATGTAACATTTTTTTAAAACATTAGCATTTATGAGAAGGAATATTTGTACAGGAAGACAAAGGGTTAAAAGTAAAGGTGACCCGTTTCTTTCTTTTAGTACAGGCTTTTATGTTCAGCTGTTTTAGTCAATAGTTATTTCTAGCTTGATGTTTTGCATAATTAAATGAATGTATGAACTGGTACATCTATTTCTAATAAATATTTACTGAGAGTCATGTTCAAACTTATCATTCTGCAAAACAGGCTACATTCCTCTTATCTGGCAAACTCTCAGGAACACTGAATACACATTTCCATTTTTCTTCTACCTTCCAACTCCTCAGCTTGTCCATCTTATTTGTGTGAAGAAGCAGCACAGATAGACGATTTTTTGAGGATACAACTCAGGCTCATTGGGGCACTTAAACCAGCCAAAAGTAGAGTTCAATTTCTGTTTGGACTTAGTAGAGCTGCATTGCAGAAACTTTCCCTTTATGTGAAATGCCTTAGTTTAATGAGACCAGAGATCCATTCTTTCAGGGCTTAGAAATTCTGGATAGCTGCTGTCTTTCCATGTACTATAGATCCTAAGTCATGCAAGAGTGTGCCTTTCCAACTATCTGGCCTCACAGTACAAAACCAATTCCTGAAATCTAAGAGGTACTATTGGGTGCGTCTACACTTGTAAATTAAGTCGACTTAAGCTTGGCTTAAGTCGACTTAATGTGCCCTACATCTACACTACACTTTGCTTAAGTCGACTTAAGCAGCTTGCTTAAGTCGACTTAAGGAAAATAAAGTCGACTTAAGGAAAATTAAGTTGACTTTATTAAACCACCTTTCTATTCGACCTAAGGCTTAATTCGACTTTCTAAAGTCGAATTAAGCCAGTGTAGCCCTGGGGTAGCCCTAAGTCGACTTAGGGCTATCCCAGGACTACACAATGCCCTCCCTGGCGGGGGGGACACAGGGGGAGCCTGGCATGCCCCCCAAAGGGCAGGGCATGTGGGCACAGTGTGACGCTGTCTGGATTTAGGGAAGCATTTACGATATTATTTTCAATGGGTATCTCATAAACGCTATAATCCATAGGACCTATGTCATGTTTGGTATCAATAGAAAGGCAGTAATTTGCTGGGAATGATTATATAGTTTATGTCTAGGAATTCTATTTCAATGAGAAGTTAAGAATTTGATGTTATATCCATACTTTAACTTGTGTCATTAGACGGGAGGGTGTGAAGAACCATTGTCTCCTTAATGTTTAGGAATTTTCCAGGTAGAATGGTCTCAGGGAGTATCCTGATGAGCCATACCCACTGCTGTAGTTTTTCAGACCAGTTTACAATCATCCCCAGGAAAAGGTCCTGAAATGTCTCTAAATATCTGTATTCCCTGATGATAAGTCAACACCATTAAAATCCCAATAGGTTTTTACTCAAGTGTACAATAATTATTTCAAGGGGCTGCTTCCAGGCTGCCTCTCTTGCTGTGCCAACTCAGATTCATCTTGCCACTAAGGCCACCACCTTGAGAGCTTAGTGCCTGTTGTTTCAAACACCAGCCTTCACAATCCATTCTGTTGCTCCCCAAAGTGTGCTCCTCCAGGCATGCCAACTCAGAGATGCCTCAGTGCTGAGGTCAGCAGTGAACTTCAAAAGTATACTGGCTATCTGCCTCTAGCCCAAATATATAATATTGTACTCACACGTACATTCATCAACTTTCATGTGATCCTGAAAGAAGGGATAAATAGGAAATGTTTAGCTCATAGAAAATGCTGAATTATTGTCTTACTTTACTCCTCTCCTCATCTCCTTTTCCTACTCTTGGCTTTTCACTTTCCCTCTTATGATGTCTGGAACAGTAGTGGTGTCTTATCTGCTGCACATACTGTATTTCCTTTAAATCACCACCTCTTTATGGAATCAGCTTGCTGTCTTTTCAGAAAGATGGAGATTTAATAATCCCTCACAATGCAGCTTCTTTTTTGCTATCTCTTTTGTCATGTGTCTGGTCTTGTCTTTAAATGTATCTCTGCGATGGAAACAATATTTGTAAATATTCTTAAACTTTATGGTGTTTGTATGCCTGTGTTGTAATAATTAATAATGCTATAAAAAGAATTGATTATTCCCTTCAAATATCTACATAGTAGGTGTGCCAAGGAACTTAATGTATCTGAAAGAAGTTGAGAAATAAAATTTTACAAGACACTAAAAGAGAATGTTATAGTAAAACTATAGAAATCCTTCCCTTCTGTCTCATAACATTTTTCAGTCATTTGGACAGGTCACTAAACCAACAGGGAAGGAGAATCTATTTCTGGGTTATTATTATTATTCCTCTGTGGCCTTGGGCTGGTCACTTTGAGTTAGATTCATAAATGATTTAGGCACTGCAACACCGAACTTTTAGGCTCCCCACCCACCCAGTGGAATCCTCAGCCTTGTGTTAGGTACCTAGCCTTCCTAGACAATGCATATGGAAAACTGGCTACCTAAGAATGGGATTCACAGAAGCCAACAAGCAGAGAGCCATCTAAGCTATCCAGTAGGAAATGCTGAGGAGAGGGGTTTGGCTTTAGTCTTGCCTGTCAAACGTAGTACAATGCCTAACTTCAGGCCAAAGGGAGGCACCTATCTCTGCTCAGGAGATAGAGACAGATAGCTAGATATTGCACTCAGGAGGAAGGAAGCCTGGGATCAAGTCCCTGCTCAAAAAAATGGTGAAACAAATATAGGTCTCCCATGTTTCAAATGAATGCCCTCATCATTGAGCTATTGGGTACAATGAAAATGATGACCATCACTGATCTGCTTTTCCCAGCAATCTTTTGTGCAAATTATGTGTGCTCTCAGAATACCTTGTTTGTGAATCCTGTCCTGCCAGGACTAAGGTGTATGCTAGGTTGCCCTGGCTCCAGTACTTAGGCAGTTTGGCTCATGACCCTGGGCAGAAACTGAGGGCCTTTAGGCAGAAACTGAGTGAGTGTTTTGAGGATCTGAATGACACCAAAATGTTGGACTCTGGTGCCTAGAATGTCAGGTGAGTGCCTAAGTCTCTTTGTGGATTTATCCCTTCCACTCTCTGTGTCTCAGTTTCTCTACCTGTAAAATGGGGCTAATGAACCATACCTTCTTTATAAAGTGTTTTGAAAATACTTTATGTATTATCAGCATGTTTGAAGTGCTTCTTCCAAGGGGGATGGGACAGTAATAAATGCTAAATGCCAAGTGAAGTAATTTCATCTCAGCCTCAACACATTTTAGAAAATATATATATTTTTAAAAAAAATCTGCAGATCCACTGACTCTTGCCAGCTCTTAAATTCTCTGCACTCTCTTGGGCCACTTGAGTTGTGAAGAAGGACAGTTATAAACAAATTTACAGAATACAAGTGTTCCAATATCTCATGCATGTAGCAGTACTCGCTTTTGTCTTTTCCTATTAAGATCAAAAACCCAACTTAATGGAAGAGAACAGGTGCTTATAGGAAAAATAATCATTTTAAAATAATTTTAATGGGGTATCTTTATGTTTATTTGGTCCTTCAGGTTTTATTTATTCTGATAATTTACTTCATGCTTACTTTGTTAATTACTGAATGTGCAATATGATTTTTTTAAAAAGATTGTCCTACAAATATGGAAGGACTTAAAGAATTTAAGTTTTAAACTCTTTATTGATTCTTCTAAAATAATTTTGTGTCACCACGTTTCCTATGCATTTTTCAGCATTTTATCTTATTTTCCTTTTCTTTTCAGCTTCTTAATTAAATGAATTCTAGTGGGATACACACAAGGATAATATTTATTATGAAGATAAGCTACTGCTGATGCCCTTTACTCACCTATATTACATTTATTCAGGATGCTTGTGTTGGTTCATCTGTGTTTCTTTTTTGTTTTGTTTGAGATAAGCTACAGTATTATTGTAGAGAAAAGAATTTTTAATACATTACATAAAGAATGCTTCCTTTAATTTATAGAAACATATATAATAAATGTTAAATATCTTAATAGAAGGTATGGCAAACTACTATGGATACAGTATATTTAATAGTTCAAAATTTAAAGAAAGTTAATTAAAACTTTGTCTTGAGGTTTAGTAACGGAACCAAAAGGAGAAGGCAGCAGTCTTTTTAATTTTTTTTTTAAAGTGTTGTAAAGTTGTCTTGAGATGTACTTTAGAAATACTGCCCTTGCCCCCAAACTGCTGTTGGAGAAACCATAGAAGTGAAAACTGTATTTGATGTATTATCATTTATTGATACTACTTAATAAAGAAAATAAATGTTGAACAACCTTTGAAATTGTGGAGGCTTATTTTTCTTCTCATGTATTGTAATAACTAAAGGTACACTTACAAGTTAGGATGACTTAAGGAGACTTAAGTAGACCTAAATAAAGCTGTGTCCATACCGGGCTTTCCTTAAGTCGACTTAAGCATTTCCTTAAGTCGACTGAAGGAAAGGTTAAGTCGACTTAACACCTCTTTTTAGGTTGACTTAATGCTTAAATCGACCTTATTATTTCAACTTAAGTCAGTGTGGACGGGGATTAGTGTCTAAATTGACCTTATTAAGTCAACTTAAAGTGTTAAGTCAACTGAATAAGGTCGACTAGGGGTCATGCATGCACTTGAAAAGTTAAGTCGACCTAGGAAAAGGAAGGGGACCTGCTGGAGTATGTATGCTGCAATTTGGTCCAGTCTATGCTTTTATCCATTACACCGGAAAATGCCAGGCTCACCAGTATCTTACCTTAAGAGAGGAAATAATTTCCAGTGTTTGAGGTCAGGACTCAGTGGAAACTAACAATACTCAGTGCTTAGAGAAGCCATATTGAATAATTTGAGCAGGCAGGGGTGTGGCTCATTTATAGTTTTATATGGTACCACATGGTGGCAGAAAATAAGTATTATAGTCAGTTTCAGTACTCTCTTTCATCCTCTGCCATTGTGACTGGGGGAACAAAGGCTCTTTATATCCCCAAATGTTACAGCTCTAATCAAAGAAGATTAATGCCTACAGAGCAAATAGCCTCTCAGACAGTTTGTCTCAGAGGACCTCCCTGAAGGTGATAGGCCATGGTCCGTAGTCACTGCAATCACATGGGTTTTGAGCATTGTAAACTAGGGCTCCAGATTTTGATCAATGGAAATGTATAGTTAGTGATAACGCTTTCTAGATCAACAACATTAAGGAAAAGATGTTGCAGGAGTTCCAAATTCTCTTACCTTAGAAAGCCATCAAAACTATCACACTGTATAAAAGAGGGACGATTTTTGTTCTATTTCTGTCTACTCTATGAAGAAAGCTCCTCCTGGAGTTTAGAGAGCTCACTATCTTGTGAAAGTCCAAATTGTGTCTCTAGTAACAATCATCCTGTGTTCTGGCACAGTGGTGTTCAAGCTTTTCCATATGGAAACTCTCTGTATAAGCAGGGCTCCTTTTCGCTTTGGCATATGGGAATGGTTGGGGGTGGGAGGTCATAACCCTGTGACGCCTATTTACACACACCCCTCGCAGGATGAGAATCTCTGTTCTTGAGGAAGGTGTTGTGGCTATTAGACAAATCTGGTGATTGGAAGATACATCCACTGTGACCAGGGCCTCCTGGGATACCCTTCTGGGCATGCAAAAATCAGGGCAAGCTGCAAAATTGGGAGCCAAACTCCCCCAACCCTGATGGGTGGTACTTAAAGCAGTCTCCCTACCAGTCTCAACCAGGCTTCTGGTTACTCACATCGGGTACCAAGAAGTCCTCCCAATATTGAGACAGCTCCCTGTATTGGACTCCAGCTCCCACCTAGCCACATGGTTCCTTCAAGAAATAGGTTCTCCTGACTCCAAAGGGCCAGCCACTTCACACACAACAATATAGGTTTGGATCTTACCCAAAATACCACACTGATAGCCAATCCTTTAGTAACTCCGACTAAAGGATTAATACAAAATGAAAAGAAGCAAAATATGAGAGATGTTAAAGGGTCGAAGTGAATCACATACATACAAATGATTTAGAGTCCATGTAAAACAGTTTGCAGGCGCAATCAGTTTCTCTGGAGTTTGCAGGCTTGTTCATCTGGTAGACACCCAGCCCGTGGGTGGGCATCAGTCATTTGTCCAGTCGCAGAGGAATAGTTCCAGAGATGGGTGTTGGCTGTAGACTGGGGACTTGACACAAGATGGAGTCGGGGCTGCTGCTTTTTATCACTTCTGGCCTTCTCCATGCTGTGTGCAGTTCTTTCCCCTCAAAATGAAGTTGTCACATGTTCAAGTCCTAGTGGCTCAACAGGTTTCTCCCTGGGCCCATTGTATCTGGGAGCTTACTTAATGGGCCATTAAGGAGACAATGGCTATAGACATTGCATCTGGGGAGTTTCCCAGAATCACACAGGTTGAAATATAGATACAACAAACATATTCCTAACTTCTAATACAGATGCAATTCCTACACATAAACCATATAATCATTCCCAGCAAATTGCAATCTTTCTATTGATACCAAACACGGCATAGTTCCTGTGGATTATTACCATTATGAAATATTAATAAGAAATAGTATCATAAGTGGTCCCCTAAATCCAGACCGCATGACATCCACAACCTTGTATCTCTGACTTGTGACACAGGTATGGTACCAACAGCTTTTATAGCTGCTGTCTGATGTGAAATGTAGAGAGAAAAGTCAGAACCCAGACAGCATATTATTCTGTAACAATATATTGCATTTTTTGAAAATTCCTTTAAAAAATTTCCATCAAATTGCTATTTACAGTTACTGCTACTGAGTACAGCTTCACAAGAACCTCATTTTTGCTTAGATGACTTCACTATATACCTTATTATTGTAACTTTGACTTCTGGTCCTACTTTCCTTTGGTTTCAGCTAGTCAGCCTTATCTGTGTGTCTCTGCTATTTCTTGAGTCCCCACATATTTTTTTTCCTTCCTTGTTTTGTTGTGAAACTGTTAAAATAATATACTCACTTAACCTACTCTGGAAATAAGCAGAATCCCACTCACTTTTAAAGAGAGAAGATGAGAAAGCATAATTGAAAACAAAAAATCCAAACTAACATTTGACCTCAATTTGTTACAAGAGATGACTGTAATAATTATTTTCTGCCACCAGGTGGTACCATATAAAGCTATAAATGAGCCACACCCCTGCCTGCTCAAATTATTCAATATGGCTTCTCTAAGCACTGAGTATTGTTAGTTTCCCCTGAGTCCTGACCTCAAACACTGGAAATTATTTCCTCTCTTAAGGTAAGATATGGTGAGCCTGGCATTTTCCGGTGTAATGGATAAAAGCATAGACTGGACCATGTTGCAGCATACATGTTCCAGCAGGTCCCTTTCCTTTACCTAGCGAGCATGATCACTTGTAGTCAGTAGAGCATTCTTGACCCCTTGAAATGCTGCCTTCTTGAGAATCTAATCTTCCATTCAAAACAAAATGCCATTTTAGTCTCCAGGGCACAGATTTTTAAAAGGCAGTGAGTCATTGCTGCACTAAGTATTGCAATGGTGAACAGCTATAGGAACCTAAATTTCATTTTCAAAGTTGACATAGGCACAAAAGGAATTATTCCCCTAGTTGCCATTTTTAGGTACCTAAATACCAGAATCAGGGCCCACCAGGATTCACAAAATCCTTACTCAGCTGCTGCTGAGAACTGTAGGTGCTTAAACTAATTCAATGCCAACTTTTTGCAGGAAAATTCCTCTAGGCTTCTGCTTGTACAGGTGTCCTGAGGCCTAAACCCCAGAGGAATGCACAGATGGGTAAAGAAAGGTGTGCCCCCCTAATTGGTCTGTGAGATCTAATCTGGTGAGCATGCTCAGAGTTCACCCACTGGATTGGACCCCTACAAACAATCTTACACAAAATGGCTAAGAGAAGGATGCCTTCCCTTGTAACTTTCAGCCTCATGGTTAGGATATACACCTAGGCTCAGGAAGACTCCCCAGTTCAAGTCCTTCCTCCACCTGAGAAGATGAGATTTGAATAGGTAACTGCCACCTCTCCGAGAAGTGCAGTAGCCCCTAGGTGATGTAAGTCTTCCTCACCTCGCCTGCTGAAGCTGTTCCAGTGGGGCTAAATAATTTTATAAAATCATTGGAGAGGAAGATTGGATCCTGGGTCTCTTACCTCTCCAGTAAGTGCCCCAACTACTAGGCTATAGATTTATTCTCATAAATGTACTTTTCTCTGGCCCAGTGATTTTTCCACCAACAGAGGGGTCAGCCCAGGAGGTCTCCTACATCCCAGGTGAATACCCTTGTACTCATGGGGCTAAAAATTATGTGGAAAGTCATCCTCCCCCAGCTTTTTGTAAAAAACAGCATAGGTGTCTAATCCCAATAAAGGGTTTGCAGCTGAGAATCCCAAGTAAAGGCAAGCACCTCCCTTCAGCCCTATCTTAGGCACGTACATAAGTGAGAGAGAGCAGGGCTTTGGATAAATCCCTCATCTTGATGTTGCCCATTCATTTGGTTATGTGGGGTGCATCCTAGCATTCTGGCTTTTGTGAACCCTACCCTGATGCACCTGTCACCCCCCATTGATTGTATGGGGAGCCTGAGTGCCAAACTCAGGCTTTGTGAATCACAGTGATTTTCTAGGTGCTTAAAAGTTAGACATGATGATGATCAACCTTGCCATGCCTTTTATTTCTCTGTGAATCTAATCCTAAAGGGCCTAAATCCTATTGACTCTCAGGACCTGAAGAAGAGCTAGCTCTATGTAGCTTTAAAGCTTTTCTTTTTCACCAACAGGAGTTGGGTCCAATTAAAAAAAAAATATCTTGGGGATAATAACACAGCTACAACAACACTGCAAATTAACTGACACTGGAGTTTTGACTACTAAATGCCTAAATCCCTTTTGAAAGTGAGAATTAGACTCCTCGAACAGTTAAGTATTAGAACTTTTTGGATTAGAGCAACTGCTGTTGGTGGAGGGTACAAGCTTCTGAATTCTACAGCATTTTTCTTAAGATCTGGAAAAGATAACCAGCTAGCTAACCAGTCTGAGCTAAAAACAAAGTAGGATAGTTTGTTAAGCAAAAGCATTTCACACATGCTGTGGGAGACCACTTAAAATGAGGTGGACAGCTGAGGGTTAGTAGGCAGTACGATGTGTTACTAATTCCTATAATGAACCATAAAACCAGTACCTCTATTAACCCTATGGTTTTTAGTTTACTATCCAACAGAGTTTTATATTTAAGTTTCCAGGCTCTTCTTTTGAAGGTAATATGTGGGTTTCCTTTCAGGGCAAGGACTGAGGGTCTCATCTGGCATGATTGTGAAAATTGTTTGCCCACAGGGAATAAGTTCTTTTTGTGTTTTTTCTTGTCTTTTAATCATTTTTCTCTGTGAGTTCATTTGAAAGCATAGTGAGTGTCTGGGTTTCACCCATATAGTTGTTGGGGCAACTGGATGAGCACACCACGTACACGTGATTGCCAAGTGTAGGTGTATAAATATCTGGGGCTTGGTGCAGTTGTTGTTGCAATATGCTGCGCTCACATTTTTTGAGGCTTGGTGGTAAAGTAATGTCTATGTACTGTTTCAAGTTCTGCAGATGCAGAGAGTTGTGAGCTACTCTATTCATTACAGAGAGGGTTAATTCAGAAGGCTAGCGCTAAGTGTTTATGTTGAAAGTATTAAGCACTTCTGCGCTCATCAAAAGATGCAAAAAAGGAGAAAGAGAATCACTTTATGAAAGTGACACTTTATGAAAGTGACACAATCAATGACACTTTATTTTGGTACCCAAGTAGGTACGCTTGGGAGATGGCTCTGCTTTTCCTACCCTATGCCCAGTCAAGAAAGAGTCAAGATCATTAGGGCATGTGACCCCTCAAAAAGGGACCAAACTCAAGCAAAACGGTTGGACATATAAGTCCTTATGATGGGAAGCCGAGGATAAGGAGCCCAGCAGAGCCTATGGGTGTATTGGGAAGCAGATGAGAGGGGACCAAGCTGAGAGCGTATGCGTGGCAATGTCTTCAATATCTGCACAATCTATGGTATGTCTTGTGGATAGAGTTTACTTTGTGGGTGGAGGTTGGAATAAGAAATTGAATAGCAAGACATTTTTCTCCTGGCTAATACCATCACTACCATCCTGGGTTTCTCTTTATTACTAGAAAAACATACCTGTTTTAACCGGATAAAATAATATTCTATATTATCCAGTTCTATCAAATAACAGAGGGCTTAAGTTACCTTTTTTGGCCTACCTGAAAAAGATATTTCTATTCTATTTTCTGAAGCATCACTGTTGTAACTGGAATGACTGAAGTCCCCGTCACCATGAGTGTAGCATTATAAGTGTTCTGAGATTTTTGCATTACTCTTATATCTGAGCGCCCAGCCAAAAGCCTGAGATTAGACAGGATACACATGAAAGAAATAGATCATGCTGATCTCAAAGTCAATATGGCTACTCACGTTCTTAAAGTTGAAGTGTTTGAAGACTACTGGTTGGAATTTTAAAGGTGTTTAGATGCCTAAAGATGCAGATCGTTGCTATTGAAAATCCCACTTGTTGCCCATATGAATGCCTTTTAAAATCTATCTTTCAGTGACTAAATATGTGAATTTCAAAGGGGTAGCCGTGTTAGTCTATTGTAGAAAGACAACAGAGTCCTATGGCACTTTTAAAGACTAACAGATTTATTTATCGCATGAGCTTTCGTGGGAGAAAATCCCACTTCGTC
>ML685769.1:18163820-18186748 GCA_007922175.1 Pelusios castaneus | reverse complement strand
TGTGTGTGTGTGTGTGTGTGTGTGTGTGTGTGTGTGTGTGTGTGTGTAATCATAAATTAACACAACATCTTTACAGGTGTTTTTCCCTGTTAATTTGTAAAGTAAATCATTCAAGACCCTCATCCTAGAGATGCTACTGAAATATTTGAGAAGAAATTAGTGCTGCAAACTATTCCAAGTGAGTGACTTGCAAGTTCAGAGCCATATTTTCTTTAGTAAGTGATTGATTACCAAGATTCCTATGCCAATAAATGATGTGTAGAGAATAATCACTATTGTAATTTCATATTTGGAAAGTAACAATGTGTGGTGTATTTTTTTTTAAATACAAAAGTATCTAAGGCTATGTACACACTACCATTTTTAACGCGCAATAATCCTCTTCCGCATTAATTCTCCCGTGGCTGTTGTTGCGCGAGATCGCGTACACACCATGCTTGCTCGAACGGAACAAAGCCCCCCCCTTCTGATCGCAGTCCTCCAGTAAAGCAAAGGGGATTGTGGGTACCTATCCCAGAGTCCCCAGTATCATCTCCCGTGGTGCATTCCGCTACCAACGCTACCCAGCAGTTGCCAATAGCAACGAGCACGAATTTCAAATTGAAGCAACCTTCTTTTCGGCACTGCCTTTTCTGAATCGCCATGGATTCAGCCGTGATCTTGAATGCTGCCTTCAGCATTGTGAACACAGCCAAGATTCTGTTGCGGTTTGCCTTTGGCTATGATTCAGAGCATGACACGGATGACTCGGTCTCGGATAATGACAGCATTGAAAACAAAACGGACATTCTGATCTGTTTCGCGGACCAGCAACACAGCCTGAACCGCCGTGTTTGGTCCCGGCAGACGAGCACAGACTGGTGGGAACGAATCTTCCTTCAGCTGTGGGACGATGATCAGTGACAACAGAACTTGAGAATGCGGAAAGCCACATTTATGGAGCTATGCCAGGAGCTTGCCCCTGCCCTTCGATGCAAGGACACGAGGATGAGACCCGCCTTGACAGTGGAGAAGCGTGTGGCTATCGCACTTTGGAAACTGGCGACTCCAGACTGCTACCGCTCGGTCGCAAACCAGTTTGGGGTTGGACGCTCGACCGTTGGAGTGGCACTGTCACAAGTATGCAGAGCCATCAACCGTATTCTGCTCAGGAGGATGGTGACCCTGGGAAACGTGAGGGAGATCATCGCAGGATTTAATGAGTTGGGCTTCCCGAACTGTGGGGGTGCAATAGATGGGACTCACATCCCTATTCTCGCTCCCGACCACCTTGCCTCTGAATACATAAATAGGAAAGGATACTTTTCGATGGTTCTACAGGCACTGGTGGACCACCGTGGTCGCTTTATGGACATTAATGCTGGCTGGTCTGGAAAGGTGCACGATGCACGCATATTTAGAAACTCTGGACTATTCAGAAGGCTACATGCGGGCACCTTTTTTCCAGACGAGAAAATAATTGTGGACGGTGTAGAGATGCCAGTGGTGATACTTGGGGACCCCGCCTACCCACTGATGCCATGGCTCATGAAGCCGTACACCGGGAAGTTGGATCCTGACAAGGAGCGTTTCAATTACTGGTTAAGTAGATGTAGAATGGTTGTGGAGTGTGCCTTTGGCCGTTTAAAAGCACGCTGGAGAGCGCTGTATGGCAGGCTAGATCTTCATGAGGATAAGATCCCAATAGTTATTTCTGCTTGCTGTGTTCTTCACAATATATGTGAAAGCCGGGGGGAGAGATTCAGGAACTCGTGGACCATTGAGGCACAACGTCTGGAAAATGCCTACCAGCAACCAGACACGAGGGGTATCCGGGGGGCGCAGCTAAGGGCAGTTCGCATAAGGGATGCGTTAAAAACCCATTTTAGTACTGTGGGTTAAAATTGTACCTTTGAATTTAATTAGTAACCGTTTTCTATATTTTTCAACTATTAAAAAATAAGCTCTAAAACTTTTGTTTTTTTCCCATCTAATCATTCATTAAATCAAAAACCGTTAATGTTAAATTACTGAAACAAATAAAGAAAGTCTGATTAAGTTTAACAAGGTTTCAACTTTATTCAATTAACAGTTATCCAAACTCGGGTTTGAGGGGAGTAGGGACTAAAGGTGGGTATAGGTGCGGGACTCAACTACATACGTTGGGGGAGGGGTTCTGTTAACATTACACCATGGATGTCCATGGTGGTCTAAAAACTGTCTGGGGGGGGAAAGTGGCGTGGATGCACTGAAAGGCATATGAGGCTGATGATGGGGGGTGCGAGCCTGGAGCAGACCGACCATGCTCTTGAGGAGGTTGGTCTGCTCTTGCATAATGCCTATTAGGGCATCCTTCTGCTGCTCTCTCCTCGCACTGCTCTGTCTCCTGTCCTGCCTACACTGCCTCCTCCATTGCCTTGTCTCCCTCGCAGAAGCCTCATGGAACTGCATGAGCTCCTGGAAGACGTCTTCCTTGCTCCTGCGAGGCCTCCGCCTTATCCTCCTCAGACGCTCAGCTGCAGCTGTAGACTGTCCACCGAAGGTCATTCCTGTTCAGATATGAAAAATGTAGAATGCCGCTATTGTTCTCGCCACGGTCAGGAGCAAATAATGTTGTTCTCCCCACACATTCCTTCAATACACAAGTGGGGACCTACGGGGGGACGGTAACAAATTTCCCAAAGCTTGGGACGGGTTGCTGAGGTAGTACAACGGAGAGTTGACTATTGCCACTGCTAGTTCTGATCCCGTGCCCGAGATGGCTGAAATAGAGGCAGATCTCACACTGCTTAGAGTGCCTCTGCAAGCGAGAATGCATCTCCTTCATGTTGCCGACTTCAAGCCGGGACCTTACGCTGCAGGATTGTGCGCAGCAATGGTACCCGCAGCAGTGCTTGCGAGGATGAAAGGAAGAGTGTCCCTGAATGGTGGAGGGCAAAGGAACGCTCTACCATGTAATTTCAAGAGAAGACTCTGGAAATATTTGGATAACGCGTTCAGTGACTTGAAAGGGAACGACTACTTGGAAATCGAGGCATACATTGATGACCTTTTTATGTAATGCTAGTAACACCTTTACACATCTGTAAGGTACAGAACTGAAGACACAGAAAACGAAAACCCCTTGCATAAAAACCATGTATGCGCTGAGCTGTAGCAGCTAGAATAGAGAACACTGCGAACGGGACTTACCAGAGTTGCCTTCTGATGATTCCTGGGTAGGCGTGGAGAAGGAATCAGTGGAGCTTGTTTCTGGCTGGGTGGAAAATAACTCCTGGCTCCCCGGGTCGGTGGCTCCGTTCTCTCCGTCCTCGTAGTCTTCATCCTCTGATTCCTCGTCCACAATTGCCTTGTCGCCTTCTGCTGCCTTCTCTGTTTGGGGTGCAGTCTCCGAAGTGTCTACCGTGCAGTTCGGGGTGGTTGTGGGATCGCCGCCCAGGATCGTCTCCAATTCCTTATAATACCTGCACATTGCTGGCGCGGAGCCAGAGCGCCGGTTAGCCTCTCTGGCTCTGTGAAATGTTATCCGAAGCTCCTTCACCTTTGCCCGGCACTGCAGGGTGTCTCGCTCGTACCCCTTTTTGGTCATGGCTTTTGAAATTTGACCGAAAATGTCAAAATTCCTCCGGGTGCCCCGTAACTGTGACTGCACGGCGGACTCTCCCCAGATGCCTATCAAGTCCATCACCTCTGCTGCTGTCCAGGCTGGAGCTCGTTTGCTGCGGCGCGACGACATTGCAAGCGAAGCACACAGAGGCAGCAGCACTGAACAGCGAGGCAGAAGGGAGAGTGGTGAATTCAAAAATTCGCGGGACAGAAGAGGAGGTCGGGAAAAATGACGTCACGGCGATAGAGTACAGGCGGAAGTGCAGAAGGGAGGGAATTTGAATTGTGGGCCATTTCCGGAATTTTCACATTGCGCGAGAAGCGTACACACACGGGCCATCGCGCAACAACTATTCCGCGTTAGCAGCAACCACGCTCGTTTAGGTGGTTTACATTTTGTGCAAAAAGAAGGGACTTAACGCGGAATAACTGTAAGTTGTGTGTGTACGCTCTGTTTGTTATCGCGCGATAAAGGGCTTTATCGCGCAATAACTTTGTAGTGTGTACAAGGCCTAAGTGAAAAAGAATATTGTCTATCTTAAACTTGAACTATATTCTGTTGTCTGAAAATGGGGAGAAAAAAGAAGAAATTACTGGCTGGTTTTAATTCATTTTTTTAAAGTAAAATATGGCACATCTTGAAATTCAAGGCACATAGATAGCAGCTTTTGAAGTTGGCAATTTCAGTATAAAAATGGAAGACATCACTTGCATTGCCTTTTCTTGATTGACATCATTGAAATTGCTAATGTGTCTGAGCCACTGCCAGAATCGCTTGCAAAGGGTACAGTCATGAAATTTTAAAGCTTAGCTATGCAGTGTGCTACTGTCTGTGAAGTGAAAGCTCTGTTTTAGTGAGACACAAAACTGAATGCGACATGCTCAAAAGAAAATTGCATCCCTGTCAGATCCTTCTTACAATGATGAACAGACTTGAGATTAATCACCTTAGAGTTTAACTGCCTCCACAGTTGGAGATGGTTGCTTATTTGTAGGAAGAGTAAGGATGTTTTCCCTTTTATTGTTGCACTGCGATGCCACTTAAAGGTTGAGTGCTAATAGTTTGGACCCTTCATCTGTGAAAGCCTTGAGAGTGATTAATTCCAGTAAAGGCTCCCCCTTATAATGTCTTTCCCCTTCACATAACATTTATATGAAAGTTACTGGCTCTGTGTGTAACTCATTATTACAATGGAAGTCGCTGAGCGCTCAGGCCTTCAGAAACTCAGACTGCTTATAATGCCTAAATACAGCTAAACTGTAAGCTTCCATAATATAAATATTTAGCAAACAATTTTCACAGTCATGTTGGGCACATATGCTATTGTTTTTCTATCACTTAACTCACCCATCATTTTTTCAGTATATATTTCATAGCTCAGCTATTTCCCTTTGGTTTAGGCCAATGTCATTAACCATTAGTGTTTAATTAAGCTCAGTCTCAGTTAATGAAAGAACAAACACTACAAAAAAGAGAAAGTTATTAACCTTAGCATCTTGCATGGGTCACCCTCTGACAAGGTCTGCAACTTCTTCAATCCGATTGGTTAGATGAGCTTGCTATCTTCATCACTACTGTTCTACAGTGTCACAGGGACAATAAATCAAAATATCTGCTCCTGAAGAAGTGTGTAGGGTCAGTGCTAGCTGCCAGTAGGAGAAATGTAGCTATACCATTTACAGCTCTGGCAGTCCAATCCATTTCCCTCTTCTATTGCTAAATAAACTGAGAAAAGAACCTATAGAGTACTGAGGATGCTAAAATAACACCACACCCATATTATTCCAGATATCAAAATCTCCTACTTCTATTAGTTTTAAAGGAGGGATTAGAAAATTTGATCTGCAGTTTGAGTACAGAGTGAAAGTGAAGGCTGAATTATTTAGAGTAGTAGTAGTAATACGGTAAGAGAGAGAGAGAGAGACACTGAGATTTAATTCTGCATGTATGTTTGTTGGAGAATATTTGCCAAAGGACACTAAGATGGTGCATTTCTAACACTTATACTACTTGAAGCTGGGGAATGATGGCGAGGTGAGCCCGTTGATGTCTCCAAGCAAGAACTAGGGAAATGCCAGAGAAGTAAATGGGTGGAGAACCCCTCAGCACCTCTCATGCAGCATGAGACACGTGGAGCCATACCCTTGGTAGGCTGATGGACTGTTAGGATTTAAAAGACTGAATGTACTGTTTGGACTATAGTGGGAAATTCTAGATTACAATTGTGGTATTTTTATAATAAATTAATCCTATAAAGGGCTAATTATGTTTAGAAGGCTTCCATGCAGTTACTGGGGATCCAAAAGAGGGAAACTGAAGCAAGGGACTGCTTGTAGGGTCACCCAGAGGTCCCAAGAGAGTGCCCAAGAGGTTCACACCATCTTCCAGAATCTAAGGCTCAGTTTGCCATGTAGCCGTAACACCCTCTAAAAAAGTACAGCTTTATGGTTAGCAAATGCACATCATTGTCAGGAGTATTTCAAAATCAGACTTAGCTGTACAGTAGACTAAAGTATATAGAATCATAGAATAATAGGGATGGAAAGGACCTCACAAGGTCATCTAATCCAACCCCCTGCTAAAAAGCAGGACCACTCCCACTAAATCACCCCAGCCAGGGTTTTGTCTAACCGGGCCTTAAAAATCTCCAAAGATGGAGATTCTACCACCTCCCTAGGTAGCCCATTCCAATGCTTCACCACCCTCCTAGTGAGAAAGTTTTTCCTAATACCCAACCTTGACCTCCCCAGCTGTAATTTGAAACCATTGCTCCTTGTTCTGTCCTCTGTTGCCTTCGAGAACAGCCTACCTCCCTTCTCTTTGGAGCACCCCTTCAAGTAGTTGAAGGTTGCTATCAAATCTCCCCTCAGTCTTCTCTTTTGTAGTCTAAATAAGCTTAGTTCCTTCAGTCTCTCCTCATAAGTCATGTGCCCCAGCCCCCTAATCATTTTTGTTGCCCTAAATTGCTAATATTCCCTAAAAGTAACCCCGTCAACATGTATTTTCTCATACACTATTGCTTTTCCAAGAATTATACCACAAGTACATTTAGGCTGAATGTGCACAGCAAGGACATTTATAGCATATGAAAGACAGGAAATTTTGTCCTAGAAGAATGTGCATGCTGGAACTGGGTTTTGCACACAGGAAATGAAAGGATATGATGTGATCGGGAGAAATGTGAGTTTGATGTACTGAAGTCAGAGCTCACTAGAGCTTATTGCTGTGATAAAATGAAATGGCAGAAATGCTCTCAAAGTTAAGTATACATGTGGTAGTATTGCTACAACTCCTACAGCATTTTTCAGTGTGACTTTGTAGGAATTCTTCTTAATTTGTCTCTTCCTACCCATAAGGAAATGAGATGTACTGCAAAATAACATTAAAATGGCAAAATCTAAAATGGTAAATCTTAACAAAATTCTACTAAAATACAGTGTTATACAATCATAAAATATTTGTTTGGTTCCATCAACATTCACCAAAATTTATTCACATCTGCTGTCCTTTGGTAGAGGAGTTTTTTAACAAGCTTGATTAAATTTTGGTGATCAGGAATATCACTTTGCAGGCTAACTAGTCTGTATATATTTATATATTATATTACTGTAAAGAACAACCTACTTTTTTTTTCTCCTGAGCAAAATGTTAATCAGTGCATGAAGAACTTCAAACAACATAAAACTTCAGTTCTCAAAACTGTTTCTAAAAAAACCCTGCTTACTGTGGTAACTTTTCTTATTCAGCCCTATAGAAACTAATTTATTAACATGTTCCTAGACTAAAAACCTATGCAATTGTTGTAGAGATTAAGACTTGCTATCTGGATGCTTTACTGTCTGAGCTTCTTCCCTTTGATAAAGGACATTCAGATTGCACAGCAAGACCTTCTCGTTTTTTGTTTCATCTCGTAATGAAGGTTTTTTTAGTAACATGATAAAGTAACACTGACTAATTTTTTTTGACACATACAGTGCTTTATTTTACATTTGTTGATATTAAGGTAGTCTAGTTAGGATCAGTACTAGGCATTGTACCAATGCATGAAGATATAGGGTGAAATACTGGTCCCTTTGCCGGGAACTCACCTATGCTTGTTGTTTGAAATTATTACAATTTAAAAATATACTATTGTTCTCAATGCACACATAGTTAAATCAGTTGAGGTTCATGAGCTAGAGCTGATTTTCATATGAAAATATGTGTGTATTCTTTGTATGGGTAGCATATAGTGAGACCCAAACTTGTGGGCACATATTTCAAAGTCCATGTTTTAAGCATCCACACACCAATAGAACCCTTGGCTTTCACAGCCATGCTGGCATGTCAATACTACAGACTCAAATCAGAACTTCAGCTTCTCTGGGCATATGCCATTGTATCCCAGAGTTCCTAACATCCTTGCCAAAGCTGCCTTAGGGTTTGTTTCATATGGGTGCATCTACACTTAGAAATTAAGTCGATTTAAGGAGGCTTAAGTCGACTTAATTTACTCCGCGTCTACACTGGGCTTTCCTTAATTCGACTTAAGCTGCTCTTTAAGTCGAATTAAGGAAAAGTTAGTTCGAATTAATAACACCTCATTTTAATTCGAACTAGCGCTTAAGTCAACTTTGTTAAGTCGACTTAAGCCAGTGGAGATGCGGAGTAGTGCCTAGTTGGACCTTTTTAAGTTGACTTAAAACCTTAAGTCGACTTAATAAGGCCAAAAAGAGGCCACATCTACACTTGAAAAGTTAAGTTGACTTTTGTTAAGTCAGTTTAATAAGGTCGACTTTAAGTCGACTTAAAGTTGACCTTATTAAGTCGTCTTCATAAAGTCAACCTAACTTTTCAAGTGTAGACATAGACTAGGTCTCTTACAACTCACTATGGCTATCTGTCTAATGGGAGATGAAAAGAAGTGTGGGTTGTTTTTAACCAACAAACACAACCAGCTGAGCTATTTTGTCTGTCCTGCAGACACAGGCAACATGGATCTTTATTCTGAAGGGAGAACTTCTCTATCGCATGCACTCAGTACTATTTTGAGGCCCAGACAGTGAATATGTAGGTGGACTTTGGGTGGCAGTTCTTGAACTAATGAAGGCACCTTTCAGAGGAGAATACTGACATGTCTGTGACCCAGTTCATGCTGCTCATGCCGGTTGTTCCTTAGCCACATGTTTCCCCCTATGTAGACTATTGCTTCTGGAGCAGGTAACACGTAGACTAGTGGGATCCCATTGTCATGAAAACCTGGGATGACCATCATAGGTACAGAAGTTTTGCATGAAGAAGCAGACATTCCTGGAGGTTTGTGATCAGCTTGCCCCTACCCTCTAGTGCTAGTGTAACCCATGTGCCTAAAAAGGGCTATCTCTTTAAGAGATCTGCTGAGGGTGGGTTACTGTTGCTTGGCAGATTAGCTACCCACAACCAGAAATTTCTGGAAGCAGGGAGTGGTAGTATTTTTGAGCATGCTCCACAGGATGCCCTGCTGATGTGATGTGTTGTGATCAGTCAGATGACATGAAAGCAGCAGTCTGTGCAGACAGCAGGCTAGAGCTGCCTTGAGAGGAGCCCATGTGCTCAGTTTTCAGGAGATGAGCTGAGCCAGGAGTGAACAAGATGTTTTCTCCCTCTAATGGAGTCATCTGCAACAGATTTTGCAGACATGCATATGGGACTGAGGGCTGGTTGCGAAGGAGAAGAAAAAGCCTGCATGGAATGCTACAGAAGATTCCTGCAAAGAGAGAAGAAGAAGAGGACAGCTATTTCTTGCCACTCAAGCCTCTACATTCGAACAAAGACTGTAGCTGAGAGTTGGGTGAACTCCACCTGGACTTTGGGACTCTTGGGTATCTTTTATGCGGGGGTTTCTGTAGGGATTGTTCGTGGTTAATTGTATTTTGTTTTCTTAGGATAAGGTTCATTTAGTTAGTAGTTAATAAAGTTCATTGTTATGTTTATTGTAGTAATATTTTAATGTGGGAGTGTAGCCCTGAGCAAGCTTCACTGTGAGTCCTATACAGACTGGATCTTGGGTCTCCAGCTGCTTTCTCCATAGGGATTGGGATTGATTTCTGTGAGGCACTGGAGAAGGGCAATTAAATGAATTTTAGCCCACCCGAAGGTTACACTAGGTCGGTTGCAGAAGGGCAGCCATAGGAGTCCAGAAGCAGGTTACTATGGCCATCTGTAAGTTGGCTTCCCCAGAGTGGGACAGGTCTATGTCTAACCAGTTTGGAGTTGACAAATCAGCTGTAGGGATCATTGTGGTGGCAGTTTATGAGGTAATCAGAACTGAGATGAACCCAAGGTGGTGGGTTGCTGTGCTGTGTGTCTGTACGTATTCTGGGAAAAGTATCATGAAATGTAAAGAGGTGTCGTTTTACTTATATTGGCCATATTACATTATATTCTCTGTTTGTTGGTCTCTGTGATGATAGTTTATACATTGTTTATTAGGAAAGTTAGAGATTATGTAGTCACAGTGATTAAACTTTGTGTCACTTTTACCATTACATACAGTACAACATACTATTGAAGCCTAGTCAGCAAATTCAACATTTTATTTTACACAGCTAGTTGCATGCCGCTGTAATGTAAACCAGCTGCCCTCAAGTGGGCAGCACAAAAAAACAATAAGTATCTGTCCATTCTATATACTAGTGTTTATCTGTGCTATGGTCCAGCCACCCCCCTGAATTGTTCAAAGGATGCATTTTCTGCAGGGCATGATATGGTAGAGGGGATTCAGTCCATGGGGAGAACAGGAGACGAAAGTTGTACTGGAATCTGCAGTCTGTGTGTTATACAGGAACTCAAGTAAATGCTCAAACAGCTCCTGCTGCTCTCAGTCTTCCTCTCTCAACCTGCACTCATGTTCCATTATTCCGTCCATCAGTCTCCACTCACAATGTGCATACTCTGTCTCTTTTTCCATCCTATATGCATCCTTATACTTTTGGTGCTCTGTTTGGTCTTTCTGGCCCCCTCTCTCTCTGATGATTAGTTATGTCTAGCAGCTCTCACATCAGCTCATCTTGTGCTCATTTTCTATCTTTTTTTTCACCAACAGTAGATTGGTCTACATCCTCCATTTAAATTACTTGTATCACTATGTCTCCACTTGCACACATACTCAGCTGATCTTGTACATATTATGTATGTTCTCCATACCTGTGCCAAGTGTCCATGTATACCATGCTGGAGATCAGCAGAGTGCTGTGAACAAACATATATTTATGTCCACACTGCTTCGTTTGTTACACAAAGATGGCGCTGCCATGTCAGGGTGGGGCCCAGGAGACATTCTAGGAGCCACCTTCCTGTGCAGTGTTGATACTCTCCCCCCACCCCTTCATAGGCTGCCAATGGCAAGTCCTGTTCACCTCCTTTTCCTGCCAAATTGGACAGAAGACATGGAGAAACTGGATGATGATCTGATGGTTCTCCTGCTCCTTACTGCAGGACAAATGTTTCATGCAGTGGTGTAGGCCAATGACGAGATGCAGGCTGGAGTGTGTCAGGGTGTAGGCTGAGAGGAGCAGCCAATCAGGTCCAGTCAGGCCTATATAAAAAGAGCTTCAGATGAGAACAGGGTCACTTTAGCTCTGGAGCTCAGGGAGGGAGGGGAGGACTGGATGCCTGTCAGACAGAAGGAAGCAGCGAGCACCATGGCCAGAGTACTGTGCTAGCAGAGACCTGGGATGCTAGAGCACATTCCTGGCTGGCTGCCAGGATTGGCAAACTAAGGCAAGGGTGAAGAAGGTGCTGAGGCCGAGGGGAAGTGGCCCAGGGAAATGTACTGAGGAGTGGGAGAGGACATAGCAGGCTGCCATCTACAGGATTTTTGGGCTGGAATCCAGAGTAGTGGGTACGCATGAGGGGCAGTGGCAGAAGAGTCGAACCACAGCACTCACACCTGGAAGCAGAGGAGTACAAATCATGACAGGGCCAGAGGGCTGTGTCATGAAAAGGATGTTGCAGTCCTTGGAATGATGTGTGTCTGGGAGCTGAGGTGACAGTGGGAAAGGCACCACCAGAAGAGTGCATACCAACCTAGTGAGCTAATTACCTATGTGACAAGCAGCAGGTGCTAGTGTGGTGAGTGGAGCCTCATTACAGGAAGGAACTGTCTGACATTTCTCCACTACAGAAAGGATGTGAGCAAATTAGAGAGTCCAGAGGAGAACAATGGAAATTATTAGGAGGCTTGGGTACATGACTTTTGAGGAGAGGTTGAGGGAACTGAGCTTATTTAGTCTGCAGAAAAGAAGATTGAGGGTGGGATTTCATAGCTACTCAGATAGTTTTGTAGACATAATTTCTCATTCTCTTTCCAAAGCTGAATGCCTTGCCTTTTTCACACCAGAGGTTAACCAGGATATGGCTGCATTTCTCTGGCTAGATAGCAGCACGCTTGATGCAGATCTTCTGACTGCTGGCCATGACTAACACACACAAGCACTGATTGTTTTGTTTCCAGTTAAGATGGAAAATGTAGGTTAAATGCCACATAGATTCTTTTGAACCAAGACATTGCTTCTGGCTCCTGGGAAATGAGTAGCAAGTGTGGGAACCGAAGGTCTAGGAAGCACAGCTCCAGATGAGTGTGGGAAGGTGTTGGTGGACTCTCCACACCCAAATTTGGTGGCCCGGATTTGAGCTGTATCTACATTGCAAAAATGCGTGGGCTCTGACTCAACCATCAGATTTCTGACCCATGTCTAATTTCTGTGGCTATGGAGGGGGGGAGTGTGGCTTAAACCTGAGTCAAAGCCTGTCTGTGTAAATATACCCAGACATTCAGTTCCTCTCTCTAAATTAGCCTGAATCCGATGCCTGTCATTCAGATCACATTGCAGGCTCATTTTCCCTCTCACCCCCTGAATCCAAGAACAGGGAAGTATGGGAGATCGTTAGAGCATAATTTGTTGTGAGTTACCTTCAGTTGTTCCACTTAAGTACTGATCATGCAAATACTTAAGTACATGTTTACCGTTAAACTTGTGAGCAGTCCCACTGACTTAAGTATGTCTGTCTTTCATCTGCAGTCCATGGAGTCATCATGCTGCACACTGCTAAAAAACTGCTGTGTTGCCTCCCAGAGGTGTTTGCACTTCAGTGGTAGATGAAGCAGTATCTCTATGTCCACTTCATAAATTGTCTTGGGATACTTTGACACAAGATGTTATGAGGGCTTATCTGAGCTGTACTGGCACATCTTTTTGTTTTGGTTTTTGCCAATCACTAGTAGCAACAAGAGTCTTTCTTAAAACTGCTCACTACTTCCATATCACAAGGGAAAAATCCAATACTAATATTATTTCATTCTGATTTATGCAGTGATATTAGCAGGGAA
Organism: Pelusios castaneus; assembly: GCA_007922175.1. Classification (NCBI taxonomy): domain Eukaryota; kingdom Metazoa; phylum Chordata; order Testudines; family Pelomedusidae; genus Pelusios; species Pelusios castaneus. The sequence goes on along the minus strand of ML685769.1, from coordinate 18,173,813 downwards.
AAATACTAATAGCTACTTGAAAAGAAGAAGAGTTTCTTGAGGATGATGCATTGAAATGTTTATCTCATGATTCTTTAGTCTCTTAATTTACATTCTCTTTATTCTGCAAAGAAATAAGAACTATGACTCAGAACTACCTTTATTGGTTTCCTTGTCAAGCTCCCTGGGATATTCCAGGCATACAAAAAAAAAAATTGAATTGCATTGTCAGTATTCATTAAACTGCATCTTAAGTTGAAATTCATTTTCTGCCATGAATGGAAGCTTATAAAATTATAGTTTCTTGAGGAAAGGATATCTGGATTTCTTCAGCTATGAGAATTGCATTTTCAGAGGTGCTCAGGAGGCAAAAGGGTCTGACTCTGCAAATGCTTATATGTAGGAGTCAGGGGGAATAGGCATACGTTTGTAGGCTTGCACCCTAAGAGAGTGGCAGATATAGGGTGGGGAGAAGACGAGGGGAGGGGAGGGGAGCTTGCAAAGAGTAGAGACTTACAGTTGTCCAGACTCAGGTAATGCAGGAAAATTGTTCACTTTAGCAACCAAATATTCTCAACAACAAATGTGACTGATACCATTAGTAATCCAAATGAAGTGGGCTTGGGTCGAAATGCTAGAATTCTGGAAAGGGGTGGCAATGATTCAGTAGCGGGCACTCTTCCTTTAGTCAGTATTGAACCAGAGCCCTAGCGTAGCTGATACCCCTATTTTCCTGGAATTGTCCATAATAGGCCGTATTTACACTACAATTTTTTGTCAGCATAGCTGTATTGGCTAGTGGTGCGGGAGGAAAAAACACCAGCACAAAAAAACCCCCAAAACCAGAAGCCCTAACTGACATAGCCCTGTTTAAAAACATTCAGTGTAGACACAACCATGCTAATAGAACAGTGTTTCTGGTGGCATAGTTAATGTCATTTGGGAAGGTAGCATTACTATGCTGATAAACTACTTCCCTTGACATAAATTGAATCTGTGCCAGTATAGTTATACCAGACAAGTATTTGTAGTGCAGACAAAGTCTTAATTACACATAAAAACATGTTCTCCATTTTATTTGATTTCAGTCTTATTTCATCCCATTTTCAAAATTGTATATAATATTGCTTGTATTTAAGTTATATATTCAAAAACCATTGACAAAGTGAACTGTGGTTGAAAGACAACAGAGTCCTGTGGCACTTTTATGTAGAAAGTGGGTTTAGGAATGGGAGTTATATTATTTAATTTATATAGTTATAGCAGTAGTAGCTTGTTAGTATAGGCCCAAGCCTGAACCAGTTTTCAAAGGCCTTAGCATAATAGCTCACATGAACCTATGCCAAGAACTCAGACGTCACATAGCGTGCACCTGCAACCTTGAACATTCAACAATGTTGCAAGGAGCTCCCAGTATAGGCGCATGGGAACTAATGGTAATGTTGCAAAGGGTACATGAGCCTATGGAAACTGATAGCAATGTTGCAGAGCCTATGGAAAATAATAGCAAGGTGCCAAGGCTCCAGAGACGTATGGGAACCGAAGCCTATGTTGCAAAAGAGTAAAAATGTATGGGAACCTCTGTAACAGGAGGGGCACGGGGGGGGGGCAAAAACCCTATAAATATCAGCCCCAAAGATAGTCTTATCAGACAGGGTTGGACAGATTCAAGACACCCAGTGGCCTTGGCTACGATAGCAAGTGGGGTCTGTCCAGAGAAGCAAGAGAAAGGTCAGGTCCTAGTCTTGAAGCTGACTGGACTGGCACGTTGGCCCGAGCTCATCAAAGAAAGGTCAGCACCTGTTCCCCGAAGGTGGCGAAACTGACACGTTGGTACAGAGTTCGGTGAGTATTAAGAAATCACCAATAGGCCTCGGTGAACACTGGTTCAAAAGTAGCTACAGGTATATATGTAACAGGTATATGAGTAACTGAAGTTTTTAGACATGAGTAACTGAAACAGAAATGGAAGTTTAGCACCCCGAGTCCTGGTGTAAGGACAGAAGTAGTTTAGCACCCTGGTCCCCGAGGGTACGGGGGGATAGGTATAAGGTTAGGGAACAAGCAGTTTAGCACCCCAGCCTGGGAGTACAGGTAGATAGCCTGCCATCCCCTTTGAAGTTAGGGGCACCCCTTTGAAGCTAGGGGCAAGTGCAGAGTAGTAAGAATAGCTTTAGCATTTTAAAGACTAACAGATGTATTTATCGCATGAGCTTTCGGGGGAGAAAATCCCACTTCATCAGACACTTTGAAGATGGGAAAGTTACAGAATGGGAGGAAATTAAATGCAGGGGAGTGTATGACATAGGATCAGGTCAGGCTGTAACAGCAAATCAAAATAGGTGTTAGGATTCAAACACGGGAACAGCACATAGAGGAGGGGGAGGTCAAATCACTTGTTGTAATGTGAGAAAAATCCACAGTGTCTGTTTAACCCCAAGACAACTGAGTCAAATTTGCATACAAGGTCGAGTTCTGCAGTCTCTCTTTGAAGCTGTGATTTGTTATTCATCTGTTTCAACACAGCTATTAACAAGTTGTCAAGGGAGTGAGCAGGGAGATTGAAGTGTTCCCCTATTGGTTTTGTAGTGTTGCAATTTCTGATGTCAGATTTGTGTCCATTGATTCTTTGGTGCAGAGACTGTCCTGTTTGTCCAATATATAAGGCAGAGGGGCATTTCCGGCACATGATGGCATAAATCACATTGGTGGATGAGCAGGTGAACGAGCCCTGGATGGAGTAGGTGGCTTGATTAGGCCCTGTGATAGTGTCATCAGCGTAGATATGAGGGCAAAGTTGGCAGCATGGTCTGTTGCAGGGATGTGTTCCTGCTTTAGTGTTTGTTGTGTGATCTGTAGTTGCTGGTAAGTATCCTTTTAAGGTTAGGGGGCTGTCTGAAAGCAAGGAGAGGTCTGTCTCCTAAGGCTTGAGAGAGTGAGGGATCATCTTGTAAAATAGGCTGTAGATCTTTGATGATGTGATGAATAGGTCTGGCTTGGGGGTTGTAGGTGGTGACCAATGAAAGGATCTTCTACTGCTAACTACATTTGACATATTCTGTCCTTTCTAATGCCCTGTTGCCCTGTTGGGCTTAAAGGTTTTTAAGTACGTGACCCTTAGGCATCAGGCATTATGGCCTCAAGGACCAGCTTGTTGATCTACAGATGACCGTGCTGATTCATCAGCCCCCCTGGTTGGCTGAAATATGGCACTGTGCCTGCTCTTAAGTCCAGCAGCAGCACTGGTCCAGGGGCTGCTCAAAGCTTACACTGCAGCCATGTAGTGCCTGGGCCTGTCTTGTTTCCAGCCTTACTCCATGCCTTCTCCTGCCCTGCTTTTATCCTGATACCAGCTCTAACACCTAGCTTCTGGCTCCAACAGCTAGGCCTGGGTAAATAAATTAGGTTTATGTTTTATGCATTGAACATTCTTGGATCCATGTTGAATTTTCATTTACCTGAAATCAGAGAAACTTGTTTTTTCTTAGGTCTTTTGATTTGTACTTTTGTAACCAAATTTTTGCTCATGCTCCTTCTGCTGCTGCTGTCGTTGACAGGTGATTAAAACTTGGCATTCACACACAAGGGAGTTATTTCACTTTCTGTATCCTCTGATTGACAGAGAAGGTGAGAAATGAAAGTTCAAGCAGATTGTTGCAAATGAGATAATTTTTGTATTTTGAGTTTACAGCTCTGAAGGGAAAGCAGCACTTCACATTACCAACCAGAAGAAAGGAGGGAAAAAATTCTGCCCATCACTCAATTAAAACATCTGTCCAGTTATGGCTTTAGTTTTATTTTTCTCGTAACATGGATTGATAAAAGGTTATATGTGAGATTCAGCAAAACATTTCACATTATTTTTGCAATGATATTTTGAGAGACAGAGAAAATGAAGTTTAGCATAGTGTAAAATCCCGACAACTGATGACATCGGTGAAAATGGATGGCTTTTTTAGGAGGCAGGGCAGTTTTCTGTAAGTAGAACTACCTTTATAGCAGGTGAAAAAGCTGCGCAAGACCCAGGCATTTTAAGTTCTCATGGTATATATTTAGAGAAAATTTTCAGAAACAGGTTCTCAGGTTGCTTGCACACTCTTCTCCCTCAGACCTTCTTTGAGAGGCTGTGCATTCATGGAAAGAGAAAGAGATCAAGGCTAGCGGTCTACTGAAGACACTGCTATTGTGCACTGAACTACAGTCACTGGAATGTTTTTTTGGACTTTTTAACTAAATAAATATTCCATAAAATGTACCCAGGCTGTAAGGGTTACTGGTAGATAGTAGAATTGTGAGTCAGTGCACTCAACTCTGTATCATGAAGACAATCAGTTGAGATGCTGTGCAGTGCTCACTAGACAGTTAGAAAACACTCAGCTTCATTTCTCTTTCAATAAATAGTAGTGAATCAGTTTAGCTTCTCCTTCCAACTTCCTATTTTACTAATTTTCTTAGTTTCTAGAATGTCACTGTAAATTACCAGCTCTCTTTTCTCACTCCCTCTTCTCCCTTCCCCTCCAGCAAATTACAGTGCCCCCATTGAAGAGAATGTGAATGCCAAACAGTGGACTATATTCAGCCTTGTGTGAGTGGATCAAACTCCTGCTGAAGTCAGCAGGAATGGCACCTGCTTATATTAAGGCTAAATTAAGCTCATGGTATCTGAAAGTGACATGCATATTATCTTCAGAAAGAATAATTAATAATTACATTACAGAATTCCTTTGCACTAGTGAGGCTGGGGCAAAGGGGCCATGCCCAAAGGTAGAGTAAGGTCCCTCTGGGAATTCTTCAGGAATCCAGAACACAGAGGATGGGGCATGAATGGGTAAAAGGACATAGGCGGTCAAACTTATGGGTGGGAAAGTGTATGGCTAGGGTAGACCCTCATTTCTTCAAAGCCATATACAGAGTGAAAATAGCCTGGAGGATTGTCTTTCCTTGCATAAGGGGCCACACTGACACTCCCACCCCTTAGATATGGAAGGTTCAAGCTACACCCTCTTTGCTCCTGCATTGATACAGATGCCAGACAGGGCCAAATTTGCCTCTTTATATACTTACTGGAAAAGGAAATATTTGGAGAAAGAAGATTATGATGCATAATCCCAGGGGGAAAATATTCTTGCTTCATTGTTTTCTTGGGACCCATCGTCATGCTGAATAAAAGTAGTGGGCCAAGTATCAATACTTTCCCAATGGCGCAGAAAAGATTGCTAGTTTTCACAAGGACAAAATGTTACAAATTCAGTTTTTCACTTCTGTAAATTACTCACTAAATTCTGGGGATGGGGAAAAGGAACACGTTTTCACTCTGAAAATTTTGAAAAGAACGAACTTTTTCAGTTGTGCAAAGAGAGTACAGTTTTCCAGTGGTACTTGTGGGTTGTTTTCCTCCCGCCTCACACCAAATGTCGAGTGATTCCAGAAGTGATTATTAATACAGTATAATAATATAAATGTAGTTATGTTTGAGCAGACTGTTCATACTGTGAAATCTACTCATCCCAAATAAAATATTAGAAGCAGAATTAGATCCTTATGTTAGTAATCTAATCCTGTTTTATGCCTTTCATTAGTGTCTGTGATTGTAGTATTTAAGGGCTGAACAGGTAAATTAGAGCTATAAAGTATGGAATAGATTTAATGGAGTGTTCTCCTCTTCACACTTTATAGGTGCTAGGATGTTCTGCTTGAGATACATAAATTGATTTTCTTTTTGAAATCACTCCAATTATGATGGGAAAACTTTATTTTAAAGGTGGGTTTTGTAGCCTATTCTGAAAGTGATCAAATTGAGACTCATCACTTGTAGCTCATTTTGCAATCCAAGAATGATTTAATTCAATGGCATTTCAAGAAGTCCTTCTAATTGTAATTAGACACTCTTTCTGCATAAGTGAAGATGATCATAATCCAGATAGGTTCCCATTACAGACCCTATTCCAGTATTCCATGAATGCAGACGTCTTTTCATGCCATTGACACAACCGTTGGTTAAGGAATGTATTTATACTGATTATTCTCTGTCTGCTATAACATGGCCACTGAAAATATAGGCATTTACATACTGTATAGTTACTGATAAATAATCATATAGTTATTATGGAAATTAAGGACTCCTTGGCCAGAGTGCAGAGAGCTCTTATATTTCTTGATTATGCTGCTCATAGATCAGTAATTGTACAACATCCCTTCTCTTCTATAAGCTAAAGCAATTCTTTTTCAGTATAATTTAAGCTTGTTAAATGTATCACTCTTCTCACTCTGGCACCATTCTCTTTGCAACTAATATACTGTACTGTATCTTACTGACTTGTACCCAAATTACAAGTTTGGCCCAGTCAAGGACCTAAACTCACTATTAAATTCATTGTCCTCTGATTTAACTATCCATAATAAATTATTGAACACCATGCATGCCACTCTTCTCTGTTATCCTTAGAAGGCTTTTTTCTTGAAAGGGGAATTTGCAATGCCTTAGAGTCACTATGCTATGTCTTGTTTGTACTGAGCTTTGAACTTTAACTGTAAATTGCAGATTTATCTCCCATTGTAGCATTATTTGGTGGTATGTGCAGATTTCTGTTCTGGGAAGTAAAATAGTGTCTTCAGAAATAACTTCTGTTATGTTATGTCTTGGGGCTGGTCTACATTGGTGGTTTCAGCCAACAGGAGATACGCAAGCTATGTTATGTATATATTTACATTATGTACATAACATATCTTACATATTTCCTGTCAATGAACTTAGATTAACGTACCGCAACATGCTGCAATGCCTTTAGGGGAGATGGACTACTGGTGTTGACCAGGGAGCCCATCTCTGATCGACTGCTGCAGAGCTGGCACGTAGACATTCCCAATGTGTATGTCAGATAAATACGATCAAATTCTAGTGAGTGAAGTGCAGAAAAATTGTATTTATCTCAATATCTTTGGTTTGTAGAAACATATTCATACAGCTTTCAAGGCTGATTTGTTTGTTTACTTTTTTTTTTTTTTTTTTTTTTTGAGTCTCTTAGGTAGACAATTAGAATGCCATGGGATTTTATTTCTCGTTTCAGTGGATATTTTGATTGTATTGTCCCACTACAGCTCATTTGGAAATATTTTAAATTTTGACAGAATAGATATTTATTTTGTGTGCTACACTTAAACTGTAATAGTGTTGTGATTTTCAAACAGGAAATTAGTGACAGGTGAATAGTAAGCATCATATATGTTGTTATTCTTTCTTATTACATATTATGTGCCAATAGTACAACTGCTTCCCATTTTCTTGAGATTACAATGTTCTGAAGCTGAGCCCTCATTGTTTTTCAGAGGACACAGAATACTTACACAAGCAATCAGATATATAATAGGCAGCATTTCTCAAGAGAATATGCCAGGGAAGTTTGTAATGCTGTGTTTATTTTTCCACACATGATTTTATTTCAGGGTTTTTTTCTGGAAGTCAAATTGGGGAAAGCAAAATGTATTGATGGTCTACTCAAGTTTTACACACAATTCTAAGCTCACTCTGAATACTAGAGTTTTTAAATATTTCTGCTAAAATAATCAATAATAATTTACAATTTTGACATTTCTTACATTCATAGGTTCGTTGTTATTATTTTTTAAGGCCAGGAACAACTGTTATAATTATATGATCTGACCTCCTACAGGTGGCCATTTAAATTTTCATCCTTTGGATTCATTTCACCCTATATTTAACTAAATGTGGTAACAGCAATTCACATTTTTGATGAAGCTATTCTTCGTTTCCCGATCAGACAACAGTATATTCAGTCACAATTCTGAATTCAATGTGAACAGTGCGTATAACAGTTGGGCTTGCTCCTGATGCATTTATGTTCTAAAAATAATTCAGGATATTTTCTTCATAGCCATAAAGGCTAAACACTGACATTTGTTAAATGTAAGTTTAACTCCTGCAGAACTCAAGGGTCCACCAGAGAAGTGTTGGTACACTTGGCTACTGGCTCAGACTTGGCACACTAGGTTTTTGTAAAGGAAAAACATTTTCAGGACATTGCCAATGTTGTTCCAGGTATCAAGTTTGCAATAATCTTATTTTAAGTCTTGGCATTTAAATGATTTAAGGAACATTTAGTTTTCGAATGGTGATGCCACGGAGATTTGTAAGAATTTTCTTTATGTTGTCAAAGATTTCTTACATTTAGTATTATCCATGACAGACAGACAAGGTTGAACATACACTTTGTCCTCCATGGGCAGAATGCCTCTGGCAACTGACACTCAAAAAGTGCACTTACTCACGCTAGGCTTCTGACACGGCAGTAGTTGCAAAAGCCACATTATAATCTTGAGGTTATTTCTCCTTTTATCAAATGCCTATAGGAAACAGCCCCTCTTTGTTCTTTCACATTCTGATGTCTATTACAAATTTAATTTAATAAGGAAAGAACAGAAGATAATACTTGTTTCCCTTAGTACTGAATGCTTTGTTTTCACATCTCTGTAAGAACTTATTCTAAGGAGAGAGAATATGCATGCAAGAAAAAAGTTCTCTTTGCTTTAACAAATATTTCTTTGAGCTAGATACCTTGAAAGCTCACTCCCACACTGGCACTTAAGTGGTTAAAAGCAGCCCTAAGTAAGCTGTATGGGAGGCAGCCAATAGAAGAGAGGCTGGGAGGAACAGCCAATCATAGGTCATCAGGCCCATATAAAAGGGGCTGCAGGGCAAAGTAGAGCAGTCACAGTTCAACCACTGTGTACGGGACATTACTGTGTCATTACACAGCAGTAAATATGTCATGGAGAGCCAGGGAGATGGCTGGATTTGGCCTGGAGGCAGGGTGAGCTGTTGTGTTCCAAATGTGTCATGACTTGCAAAAGATTGAGGACCACTGGCCTAGACAACAAGAGGAGAGGCTAAACAAACAAGGAGTCTTGTGGCACTTTTAAAGGCTAACACATTTATTTATTGCATGAGGAGAGGCTGTGTATCTTGCAGGCTGAGGCACATGCAGCACTGAAGACAGTGTTACTGCTGGGAGTGGATGGTAATAGGTTCTGAGGACAGGAAGAGTATGTGCTAGGGCTGGGGGAAATGGCCTGGTGAAACAACAGCAGAGAAAGAAGTTTGAGGTGCAGCAGGCAGCTGAAATCCACAGGGTCCCTGGGTTGGGACCCAGACTGGTGGTTGGGCCCAGCTCCCTTCCCCCACTCACCATTGGGGAAGCAGCAGAATAATTTGCTGCAGATGCCACTGAGGAAGTGACAAATGAGATATTACAGTACCGACTAAGGAAAGTGGCCGGACTCTTGAGGAGCCAAACTTGTCCCAGAAGGAGGGAACATAGATTATGACTTGGCTGAAAGACTGAGTCATGAAGAAGAAGCTGCAGATCCTAACAAGTGACCACAAGTGAACTGGAAAGAGGGGTGATGGTGTGCAGACAGCAGACATGAGTGTTGGCTTGAAGCTAACCCTCAGACAACCAGCAGGAGGTGCCAATCCAGTGGTGAGTGGAGTGAAGGTGTCACACTCACTAACAGTTGACATTTCCTGTTTCTGTCAGTGAAAAACACACCAGCTCCATCACAGTTAGGAACTTTGTAGTTGTGACAATGACAGATGTTGCCACTGTGGAAAGCCTCACTGAGATCAAGACAATCTACTGCTTTAACTTTCTCCTGCGGCATAGACTGATAGTTTAAAAAGTCAACAGATTACATTGTTATGTCCTTTAGCTGGAGACTGAGTTCAGTAAAAAGCTTTTGACGGCATCTCTCTTAAGGACTTTTTATGCAACTGTAAAAGCTCATTATGATGGCTTTCAGATTCAGGGACAATTTAATAAAATACCTTTTAGTACTTAACAGTGAACCCCCAATTCCCTAAGGAATCGGAAATTGAAGAATGGCAGGAGCCGCTGGGGGATCGGGGGCGGCAGAAGCTCCCGTGGAGCATCTGTCGGCCCCAGAACCCCTGGACTGAGCTGGGGGGCCGGCTCCGCTTCGAGCTGGCCCCGCAGCTCA
>ML685769.1:18134602-18163420 GCA_007922175.1 Pelusios castaneus | reverse complement strand
CTCCAGGCCTCCCTCCAGCCCCTTCCCAGCCCCCTTACCTGGCCGGAGGCTCGGAGCTGCAGGGACGGCCAGCAGAGCCGCTTCTGGGCCAGGCCGCTCCGCCCTGAGTACGCTCTGTCTGAGCGTGCTCAGGGCGGGAGATTTGAATCTCCCCAGCCCAGCCAGCAAGACGTGGATTCAGCTGCTGCGCGCGCACAGCTGTGTCAGTTATTTGCGCGCGCAGCAGCTGCGTCCCTGCCGTGCATATATACAACTCTCGTTTAGTTATATAGATAGTCAATAGGAATGTAGCTCTTTCTTAGCTGGAATCTGTGGGTAAAGAAGCCTAAGACACCACTTGTATCAAAAGCTCTTTTTCATTTACTATGAACAGCTGTGCTATATACAACTTTCCAAAATGTAAATCAAAGATGAAATATTATTCTGTTTAAATGACAAGGGACTGTGTAATACACAAGAAGGCCAAGCAATGACAGTTAATCATTAAAAGAAACGCCCTCAAGATCAGTAGAATTTTGAAGGGAGAGACATGCACTTAAAAGTCATTATTTGATGAGTGATATAGTTTATTGTCAAGAGCTACAAAGATGCAGTGATATAAGGTGACCATAAGTCCTGTTTTTACCAGGAAAGTCCTCTGTTTAAGTCCTGTTGCCCCAAACTGTACCCCAAGGAGTTGGTTCATGTGTGGATTCACCAGACGTAGTCCAAGACCATTGAAAAGATGGATGATTTTTATTGAATGCCAGGATGAATAACCCCAAGCAAGCAAAGCAAAGTAATAAATGGTGAGAGCTTACATCCCTTCAGCAGCCGGGGACCCCTGATGACAGTGGATGACCCCGAGGAGGTTCCTGACGCACCTTGGTCCTAGTTTACCTAGGCAGCCTGATCCTTGGTCCTGAAGCAAAGTCCACAGTTTCCCAGGAGAAGTTGGGGTGATCAAGCCCACTTTCTCTTCACATGCTCAGGCCCAAGACTGAGGTAGCTTGAAGAAACAGATAAAAAAAGTACCTCAGTCAACCCTTGCAAAACAGCAAAATACCTTATATCAGGTCCCAGCTGGTTCCCACAGTAGATTGACTCAGATGGTGCTTTGGGCATGAAGCCCAGCATCAGTTCACAGTCAGGTCGCTCATGGGGGGGAGGAGGGGAATGTGAGTGCTACTACCTGTCCATCACAAAATCTTCCACTTTAGCCCTACAAGTCCTTTTCCAGGTGTCCTGACTTTTCTTAGAAATTCGCAAACTGTCCTTTATTTTCTGCCTCCTGATCAGTACTGGATTTACAATGCTGCCAAAGCATGGGGCCCATAAGAAAATGGTCATGGTGTTGTGGTGTGTCCTGCTGGCTGGATCCTTGCTTGTCAGCAGCCTGCCCACCAGCATTGAGTAAGGGGGTGCAGTGCCTGATAGTAGGGAGTGTGCAAGATTGGTGGATCAAGTACACAGCATGCACACAGGGTTGGGCCGTTCTCCCGCTAGTCCATCAGTGCAGCCTCACCCATGTGCTGCATGTCGGCTCCAGGGCTAATCCCGACTCGGCCAGCACGGCCTGTCCCCAGATCTGTCACCAACCAGCACTGGCTGGGCACTGTGGGCTGCAATGGCTGGTCACTGCAAGCAGGTGGTGGCCTCAAGCTGGGTAAGGAGACCTGGAAGAGATAACACCAGATGCAAGGAGAGGTGGAGAGTAGAGGTGTATGCCACTTCCATGCGTGTGTGTATTGACCAGTTCTGCATGTCCCCCTCCCCACCCAGGCTTTGGCCATCTCTCTGTACAACTTTGTAAGCCATCTCAGGGGGCTCATAACCTTGTTTCAGCTGAGACAGTGCAGGCTAGCATCTGCACTTGTTTCTGGTCCATTTTGGTGCCTGTTTGAAGTTAATTTGAATGATTGTACTGACTGATTGCCATTGAACTCACTTGAATGAGTATTTTTACCAAAAACAACAAGAGTCTTGTGGCACCTTAAACACTAACATATTTCTTCGGGCATAAGCTTTCATGGGCTCCAGCCCACTTTGTCAGATGCACAAAAGCTTATGCCCAAAGAAATTTGTTAGTCTTTAAGGTGCCACAAGACTCTCATTGTTTTTGCTGTACACAGACTAACATGGTGACCCCTCTGGAAAGTATTTTTACCATGTGTCCTTTATTCAGCATAGGAAAATATGGTCACCCAACTGTGATATCACCATTCCTGAACAGGTTGTTATAACCGAACTTGTGGATAGTATCAGCTACTCTATTTTTTATACATTTTATCATTCTGATTCGATATAGCAAGAGAATGGGACAGACAGAGGTGTGTAAACATATATAACCAGTTAATATGAAGGGTTTTGTCCTGCAGAAATTCAAGTATGTGATTAGCTTTATGAACTGAGTAGTCCCTCATCTGATCTTTTGAACTAGCTTTCTTGGCTAACTCAATCTGCCTGCTTGTTCACACCCAGCACGTAACTAGCGGTCAACTCCTACTTCTTTTTCGCCTCATCTCACCGCTGTGGGCACTGTTGGGAGAGCTCAGACAGCCAGCAGCCCTCTTTACGCAGTTACCCCATTTATACAAATTTACTTCTCCAACGACGAAGAGTACTGGACCCGCATATCTTATGGAAGTAGGACTTGTACAAGAGAGGGGAGTATGTGGGGATCTTGCCACCAGAAGAGGAGCAGAACCCTTGTCTTCTGTGAGGATAAGGAGCTCAACTCTGGGGAAGAGAAAAGAGAGAGAGAGAGAGAGAGAGAGAGAGAGAGAGAGAGAGAGAAACAAATGCTCTTGAACCCTAAATGCCCCAGCTTGTTCTCATAAGATTGGTGAATATTAGAAGAAGAGAAAAGCTCTGGTTAATCCTTAAAATGCAAGAAGAAGAGTGGCTGAGGAATAATAGCCCCAGCTACTCCCTGGGAGGTCAGAGCAAAGTGTGTGAAATTCCCATGCACTTAGATCTAAAAGAATGAGAGATGAGACAGACAGTGGGTAGCCAAATGGATAAAAGCAGAAGGGGAGATACAATCTTCAGCTTACTCATTTATTATTTTAAAAAAGTAATTGGGAAAAAATATTTTAAATAACAAAAGTAAGCTAGAATAACTGAAGAAGGGTGTAATAAATTGAGCCAGTTGACGGAACCCAGAGGTCCTTACTAATAAACCAATAACTCTTATACAGTGACTTATATTTTCAGATCACTTGCACAGTAACTAAGTAACATATAAAATACCATCTGGTGTTTCCTGATCCAAAACCTAATTGTTTTCATTGTATCTATTGATGTTATCAACCTTCAGAATTTAGAATCACAGGGATAATGTCAAAAATACAATCAGCTATGAACAGCAGTCTGGCTTATACTGTTTTTGGTGACAAAAACTGAAGGGTGTCCCTGCCAGCAGGTAGAGGATCTTGGGGAGCAGCTGCCACACACACACTAGTGAGGTTTAAGTCAATAAGTGTTTTTATTGGGGGTGAACAAGGGTAAATGGGATGGGGCAGTGAGGTGTATAGGGGGTACTAGGAGATGGGTCTCTCTATTGAACAGTATAGTGTCACAGTGTGGGAATCGATGTAAACCAATGTAAATTAATGTACATCAATGGGGTTTTTTTACAAGTATAAACGTACAAGGCAACTGTACCAATGAGAGGCAGAGCAGCTGTACCAATGAGAGACAGTCAGTGAAAGTGAGGTTAGGGGAAATGGCCAGGGAGTATGGGCAGGCAGTAGCAGAGGGATAAGGGAAAACACAGCAGCAGAGGCTGCAGTAAGCCTTGAAGCCCTGCAGGGGGAGACTTTGAGTAGTCAGTCTGCAGGCACTGAAGACGGGCTGGAGCGTGCTTGGAGCAAAGGTGAGCAGGGGAACAGACCAGGGAAGCACACTTAGAAGGTGGGGGCAGGGTAACACATGGAGGGAGTGAACAGACCAGGGAAGCACACTTAGAAGGTGGAGGCAGGGTAACACGTGGAGGGAGTGCGTGGGGAAACTGGGCAAGGGAATGGAGGTAAAGGGGAAGCCTAGGGTGGATCTGGGCAGCAGAACACAGGGGGTCAGGGGGTTGAGGGGAAGACCAGACAGGGGTCTCAGGGGTCAGCAATGGAGAGTGGGTTCGGGGGCAGCGGCTAACAGAGAGCGGGTTCAGGGGAGTCGGGGAAAAACGGCGGAGGGGGCAAAGGGAAGGCAACAGAGAGCGGAGCGGGTTCGGGGGAGTCGGGGGAAGCGGCTAACAGAGAGCGGGTTCGGAGGAGTCGGGGGAGGCGGCTAACAGAGAGCGGGTTCAGGGGAGTCGGGGAAAAGTGGCGTGGGGGCAAAGGGAAGGCAACAGAGAGCAGAGCGGGTTCGGGGGAAACGGCTAACAGAGAGTGGGTTTGGGAGAGTCGGGGAAAAGCGGCGGAGGAGGAGCGGGTTCGGGGGAGGCACGGAAAGAATCTTAACAAAGCTATAATAGGACACAATAATAAAAACTTAATTTAACAAAGATAAAACTAAGGAGGAAACCCAACAGCAAATTAATGATAAAACTTACAATGTTAAAACTTAACACAACTAATCAGCAGCAATTCAGCAACAGCCGACTTGCAATGCTGAAACTTAACACAGCTAAGGCAACAAGTATAATAAAACTTAACACAGCTAAGGCAACAAGTATAATAAAACTTAACACAGCTAAGGTAACACAATAACAAAGCTAAACACAGTGTGAGGTTGGAACAGCTGGGAGCAGGGGGCTCCGGGCAAGGTCACCAGAGGCAGACGGCTCAGCAGCGGCACGGCTTATGCTGCCGTGGTGGAAAGGAACCGCGGAGCAGGAGGGGGTCTCTGTTACAGACCCCAAGGTAAATTTAGAGAAAATCTGAGAGGGGGGAATCTTACCAATCCCCAGGAGAGCAGCAAGGACAGAAACTGAAGCAGCAGCAGCATAGATGAGTGCAGAGAGGACTCGGTTCTCGTAGTTCGTAGCTCGTGGTTCAGGAGATCTCCAGGAGAAGATTCGTTGTTCGTGAGAGGGGGGGGTTTAAAATGGGGGTATGCTCAATTAAATAGCCGGGAGCGGAGAAAGGTCCCCCAAAGACCCCGGGTGATCAGGCCAGGAGGCAGTGCAGGAACCTATTCTGGGGACTGGCCCCAAAAAGGTCTGCTTTTATAGACTAATTCAAACAGTTCCCGCCAGTAATTCTGATAGGCTCCCTGAATTACAGGGGCGGAGAGAGGGCAGGGAAAACTGTAGGGAAAACAAGAGACAAGTCCGGGCAGAGTCCTGGGCTGCAGGTATGTGACTCATAGTCACAGGTGTTGGTGTGTGACTCATGCCCTTTGTGAAAAACAAGCCACTCTGGTCTTGCACTCCTGGGCATTGTCCACCCTATGCCGAGCCAGGGCTGGAACAATAGTTAAGGGGCCTCCTCCCTAGGCAGGGCCATGGCACAAAAGAAGCTGTAAAAAAGGGCCATTCCCATGAGCAGCCTGGGAGAGGTGGCCACACAAACAAGGGAGACAAAAACTGGCACAGGGGAACATCTGTCAGGGGCAAAGGGAAGAAAACAGACAATAATATGAACTTGCGGGTTACATATTTTACTAGGATTGGACCATGCAGTTCTGACATGGATTCAGTGTTGGTGAGATCATCAGTTTTAGGAGATTGTTGGTTGAAAACATTATTTTATTGCATCTTTAATGACACCAGAAGTACCAATGGACCAATTAGATCCTCTGTTTACATTTGTACTAGATGAAGCTGTTCCCCAGTTTGGCATTAATTATCACAGTCATACAGCTCGTATTCAGATTTATTGTTCATGTGCTCTTCAGTAATATTAAATCTGCACTCTTTACAGAGCTGTTTCTTACCAATCCAAGATAGCACAGGCAATATTTTTTTAAGCTTCTGAATATTTTTGCGAGCTGGATCCAAATTAATGGTAGTCCTATGTCCAGAGTTTACAATTCTGACAGAATGAATGAGATATTTTCTTAATTAACTCATTTTGGTAGCTGCTGTCTTGAACTCCAATTTATAACATATCAGAAATTACAAGACTTCCTTTTTAAGGCTCTACATATTCTCTGCTGACATAATGCCCCTGAAAGACCCATACTCACAAGAGACCTGGCTTTAATGGAATTACACCAATAGAGAATTTTATTTACAATTTTATCTTGAATTATTTTTATTTTAAAATCTGGGAAGTCTGTATGTTTTGTTTTAATGTTGATTTAAACCTCACTAAATAGTTTAAAATTACTCAGTGAAATGGTAATTTTTATGTACTCTGCAGCATAAATGTAAATGTCCTTGTGCATGTACTCTCAAGATTAGAACAAAAAACACAAGGGCTATGTCTACACTTGCTAAAATTAGTTAGTTCAAATTAGCTTAATTCGAACTAGCATGGCCACACTGGAATGTTAGTTTGAACTAAGCACTTGCTTAGTTCGAATTAGCGATCCCCATTCATTTCAATGTCCGTTTAATTCGAACTAAAAAATTAATTTGAATGAACATGGCCACACTGGTTAATTCAAACTAGTTGGTTCAAATTAACCCCTTAGTTCGAATACCCTATTTGAACTTATTAGTTCGAATTAAGGAAGCCCGTAATTCGAACTAACTAAAGCCTAGTGTAGCCACACCTTTAGTTAGTTCGAATTAAGCCTCCTTAAGTCAAATTAACTTGCCAGCGTAGACATAGCCAAGGAGGTATGCACTAAAATTTTTCACAGCAAATGGGGCATGTTTCTGGTATAGAAAAATTACATTCACCTTTTTTTGTGTGTAATGTTTTTGCCTATGATGGCCTCAAACTTCTTCAAGAAATGGGAAGAATGAGATGCGGAAAATGAAGTATATTTAATTTCATAAATAACTTATAATGGAGATATAATGTTCTCTTTTGTAGCAGTGGTGCATAACAGTCCTTGACTGCATCTACACTTGTAAATTAAGTCGACTTAAGCTTGCTTAAGTCGACTTAATTTACCCTGCGTCTACACTACAGTTTCCTTAAGTAGACTTAAGCAGCTTGCTTAAGTCAACTTAATGAAAATTAAGTCAACTTTATTAAACCACCTTTTCATTAGATTTAAGGCTTAATTCGACTTTTTAAAGTTGAATTAAACCAGTGTAGCCCTGGAGTAGCCCTAAGTCGACTACACCAATGCCCTCCCTGCCAGGGGACGGGCTCAGGGGGAGCCTGGCATGCCCCCCAATGGGCAGGGCAGAGCCCTGTGTGATGCTGTCTGGATTTAGGGAACCATTTATATTATTTTCTATTCATATATCATAAATCCTATGTCATGTTTGGTATCAATAGAAAGGTAGTAATTTGCTGGGAATGATTATATAGTTTATGTCTAGGAATTGTATTTGGATTAGAAGTTAGTTTAGTTAGGAATTTGGTGTTATATCTATACTTTAAGGACATAAGGAATACAACCATTGTGTCCTTAATGGCTCATCAGGTTACTCCCTGGGCCCATTGTAGCTGGCACATTCCTTAACGTTAAGGACACAATGGTTTTACACAGCCGCCTGTCTCAGCCATTTCAATAAAGTCACACAAGTTAAAGTATAGATATAACACCAGAATCCTAACTAAACTAACTTCTAATCCAAATACAATTCCTAGACATAAACTATATAATCAATCCCAGCAAATTACTACCTTTCTATTGATACCAAACATGACATAGCTCCTATGGATTATAGAGCATTTAGGATATATGAATAAAAAATATCATAAATGTTTCCCTAAATCCAGACAGCATCACACCCTGCCCACATCCCCTGCCAGGGTCTCTGTCCCCCTTTGCTCCATTGCACATAGGGGGTGCCCCCCCCCGCCACCGTGGTCCTGCCCAAGGTCTCCCTAGCCCCTAGAAGTTGACCTAGGCATCCAGTGTGGACACTCTAGGTTTACTTTGTAAGTTCCCCCTTAAGTTGACTTTAATTTTAAGTGTAGACACACTAATTCGACTTTAAGTAGACTTTAAGTCCACTTAGTTAAAGTCGACTTAAAGTCGACTCAAAATTACAAGTGTAGACATAGCCCTTGATACTATTCTGAATGACCATATTCCAGTGTCAGATGCTAATAATTCTACCCACCAAACTTAAAGAAATAACCAAATATTTGGGGGGGCGGGGAGGGAGGAAGGAAGGAAACTGTTACCATTTCTATTTTTTTATTTATTTACCTTTACTCTAGAAATGAATGCATTAGACTCTTCTGATTAAAAAATGAACTCCTTTCAATATTCATTAATACTGAAGATGTTTAAGAACACTAGATGGTGAATTGATGGATTACAGGAGTCACAGTGAACTACTAAGGTGAGAATCACCAGTATATAGATTGGCCAGTGCAAGGACTATGCTTCACATCATTCTCAAGTCACTTGACATAAAGTGGAACTTAAGTGATGCATAAGGATTGCACTGACTCTTTATGCAAGTTTCACCTTCACAGTTTAATGTGACTCTTGTATCTTATTCATCCAACTTCTGTCTCTGTAACATTAGTGAATTAACATCATGACCAGATCTCATGAACAACTGAGAGTCCAGCTAGCCCTGTTTCCACTGAAGTCTATGGCATCCTCATATTGGCTATGTCTACACTTGCACTTTGAAGTCGACTTTAACTAAGTCGACTTAGTGTGTCTACACTTAAAATTAAAGTCGACTTAAAGGGGAACTTACAAAGTTGACCTAGAGCGTCCACACTAGATGCTCTAGGTCGACTTTCTGGGGCTAGGGGGACCTTGGGCAGGTCCACGGTGGCGGGGGGGGGGCACCCCCTGTGTGCAATGGAGCAAAGGGGGACAGGGACCCTGGCTGGATAGAGCCCTGTGTGTGATGCTGTCTGGATTTAGGGAAGCATTTATGATATTATTTCCAATGGATATCTCATAAATGCTATAATCCATAGGAACTATGTCATGTTTGGTATCAATAGAAAGGTAGTAGTTTGCTGGGAATGATTATATAGTTTATGTCTAGGAATTCTATTTCAATTAGAAGATAGGAATTTGATGTTATATCCATACTTTAACTTGTGTCATTCTGGAGGAATGTCTTATACGGGAGGGTGTTAACAACCATTGTCTCCTTAATGTTTAGGAATTTTCCAGGGATAATGGTCCCAGGGCATAAACTGATGAACCATTAAGGACATAAAGAATACAACCATTGTGTCCTTAACCATTGTCCTTAACCAACAACCATTGTGTCCTTAAGTCAAATTAGGGCTACCCCAGGGCTACACTGGCTTAATTCGACTTTAAAAAGTCGAATTAAGCCTTAGGTCGAGTAGAAAGGTGTTTTAATAAAGTCGACTTTATTTTCCTTAAGTCGACTTAAGCAAGCTGCAGTGTAGATGCAGGGCACATTAAGTCGACTTAAGCCAAGCTTAAGTCGACTTAATTTACCAGTGTAGACGCGGCCATTGACTTTAATAGTAGCAGGATCAAGCTCTAGAGTGATGTGATTCCATTATGGAAGAGACTGTATAATGAAGACTAAGACTAAGATTCTATATTATTTCTTCTATTTTTCTTTCATTGCGGTGTCTTCCTGGATTTGTGCCATATTTAACTGAAAAATAAGTAAGTAGAGGCAAAGCACTATAATCCATTAAGGAACAAAACTAGTGTTACCTGAAACAAAACCCATTAGCACCCAGTGCTGTATTTCATATTTAAAAGGCCCAGTCTTGAAGTACAGGCACTATGCCATTGCAAAATCAAGAGTAACCCCAAGGAGAGGGTAGAAGGCAGACTTAACAGAAACGTAGCCCTTTGCCACCCTTACCCCACAAAAGTAGTGAAATGTGTGTGAACATGTATTTACAAAGATGGAGTTTTAATTAGACCCCTTTTAATGTTACCAATTACAATTTACTGAGATTCCATTATATAGTGAGACTAAAATACTATGACACATGGGAGGAGAAAAGCAACAGACAACCTTGAAGAAAACATATTGTACACTATAAGCCAGACAGGCAGTTGTTGTTTATACATTGTAGAGTCAATAGGCTTACCAAGAAAGAATTAGATGACCTTTTGGGATCCCTTCCAGCCATATATTTCCATAATTCTATGAATGCATGACATCAATGACAAGACCTGGAGGAAGGGCACAATGTATCAGTTGTTGGACCAAAAATTAAAATGCAGTTTGCTTCGGTTTATCTATAGAATGTAAACAAGTACCTCTTGTGTACAATGGTTTGTAGTCAAGACACTCAGGAGGTCTGTGCTCAGTTTGGACTTTGCCACAGACTTACTGTATGATCTTGGACAAGTCACTTAATCTTTCTCTGTTCTTACTTTGCAAAATGGTGATAATGCTAATTCATTTGTCTTATATGTCTATTTACATTGTAAACTGTTGGAGGCAGGGACTGTCTCTTACCATACATACGTACAGAACATGGCACAAGAGAGCATTGATCTTTCTTGGTAGTGCTAAGTAAGTCCTACTGCAATGTACTATATGCTTACAGTTTTCACACATGGTTATCATGGCCAAAGAGATATAAATTGGATAAGTAATTTAGAAGACTTGGATCTGTAGAGCATATTATAGCTCTCTTTCCATTTAATATTTACACATAATCATAGGTGCACAAAACACTTTCACTGAACCAGACAGAACATCCTGAAACATATCTGTCTTAATAATCAGACCATCTGGACCATCTCCTTTTCATTTAATCACCTTTTGAGATAGGTGTGGGAAAGAGAAAACACAAATAACTTTAATAAAGCACACTGTATATCTTACATGCAGTAGTACTTAAATTCCAGAGAGCCCACAATGCAGTTTCATATCTGTGTATCAGTTTTAAAATTACTACTGAAGGAATGCAATGTTTTAAAAGATGATGTGATAAAGAAACATAGCTGCTTAGGGCATTTCTGTCCATGTTGTTTTCCATTAAAGGTATTGTTTGCTATCATTCATCTTCAACTTCCTGTGTTTCCTTTGGGCTTTTATTACGACACCTGATATGTCAGCCCCATTGTAGCAGTGACAGTGATTTATCAAACACATTAAAACTGCTGTATCTCTAGCCAGCATAGCTTGCTTTTCAAATATTAAATTTCAAACATGTCTCATTTAACCTGTTCTGATCCCTGGATGCAGTTCCATGCTGCTACTTTTCCTTTCTCTTCCTTTCTTCTTCTTTTTTTTTTTTTTAAAGAACTTTATAAGAGCAAACCTTTTCCCCTGGTCTATAAAATATGACATGAATGTGGTTAAAGTAAGAGGTGTCATTAAGCACATAAGGAATTGCTTGTACATGAAAAGCCAAGTTGGCCCAATATGTCTGTTTCTTTTAAGTTTATCTTAGCTCTTCCCCTCTGATATGTCATTGTCTCTTTCAATCTTCTCTCTCTATATAAAAGTGTCTAGCCATCTCTTAAGATGATTTCTACCACTGGCTTCAATGGGAAAACCATGTCAGTCTGAGTAGTTTATCTTACCTTACTTTGTCAGGCCAATTCGGCATTTAGAATCATCCCATTAGATCATCTTGAAGTCTTCCCATTTTGTGCTCAATGAATGTCAACATGTTTAACAGAATATGGAGAAAAAACCCACTCAGAGAGAAAAGACTGGAGGAGAGATGAAAAGAATTATGTATATTGAGCTTGGCCAGGTATAAATAAAAGGTATAAGATAGTGGATTCCAAGAACAAAGTTGTGAGAAGTTGAGGTATTTGTCAAAGTAGTGCAAAGGAACATAAATGCAAAATGTGAAAAAATAATTGTGTATGATAGGTGATATTATAGTGGTAACAGCTATAGTGTGTTAGGTGCTTGTTGGGGGGTGGGGGGGAGAGGGGCAGGGAGAGGAGGGAATAGCCTTTCCCTGAAGAGCTTGGAAAATAGACAAAATTTCTATTGATTTTCATTGGGAGCTAGGTTCAAAACTGCCTTTTATACCTTTGTAAATCTTCCCCATAACAGAAGAAGAGAAATGGAAAAGGAAACCAACATACATGCAAAGTGATCAGGAAAGTGACTGGTGTGCACATCTTATTAAGAGTGCATATGTGTAATAATACAAAAAATCAACTCCCTCCCCCCCCACCACACACACACTGTTCCCCAGGCTCAATTCTTCCTTTTTGGAATTGATTCCATCTTTGGGACAGGAAGACCAATGCGCCTCATCAGTGAGTATAGTTTGCGTTCTTTTTCTACTATATATACACTACTCAATCTTTTCTAACAGTGAGATATTGAAACTGTCCCATGGGAAATCCCATCATTTAAATATAAAAATATACTGGATAAGGTACTTAAATGTATACTAGAAGGAACCACACCATAATGATAAGGGGGCAAATAAGATGTTCCAGTAGGTCTTTTTATTTTGAACTTTTATGTGTTTAATTAATGAGCTCTATATCCTTTCCCCTTGTGTTTAGTCAAATTTCTTTGAAAATTGGTGCATTTTAGGTAATTTTTTTTGCCCTTGTGCAGATTTCTCCCATAAGATGCATAGGTATTGTGTAGATTCTCTACAGGGGTGAATTTCACCCATGATGAATATAACATGGAGTTGATGTATATCTAAGTTGGCAACAAAATCCCTGATGTGCCTTATATTGACTTTCCTATTCAAATGATTTCTATATATCCATGAACCTATCTGAGACATTACATTGGCATAAGCTCTTTTTCTCAGGGACAAACCTTCATTCTGCTGAAGTAATTTGCAAGGCTTCTATTGACTGCAAACGGACCATAAAAGCCAGACTTATTATTTATCATTTTAATTGTAATTTATCTTTTTTGTTGTTGTTATTTCTGAGCATGTTTGATATTCCTCTCCTGCAATCTGTACTGGTGTGCCACTGTGCCCCTCAATTCTCCACTCCAGAGCCCCATCTTACCCTGTCTTGCTGAGTGAACCCCCACTCCTGGGTCAGCTCATGCCTAGCCTCCAGCATGTAACTGGATTCTCAAGTTCAGTTACACCGGTCCATCAATGTAACAAAGAAATCGATATGCACTAGCTTTTGCTCTCAGTAGGGACTTCACACATACTCACCCAACATTTCACTGCTTTAGATAAATCATACATAAGTTTATTGATTAAAACATCATTTTAGCTGAGTATATGTCAAAATCAATATAAGGTGTGGAAGGGGAAAGGGGATGCAGGATGTCACAGCATGACTGTGGTTTTCCATGTAAGTTTGCATGCCAGTGGGCTGAACCCCAAACTGGAGAAGATTAATAATAATAAGTGACAAAGGCTCAGTCCCTTTCCTTAGCATTTTCTTGTATCAATCCATAAAACAAGCACCTAAGAACAGCAAGAGACCTCTTGCAAGATCCTGTGGTATGGCCAACTCCCTTTACCTGTATGGCCCCCCCTTTATTACTCTGGTGACAGGGTTCTAAGTTAACTCTTTATGCACTGTGGTATGCTTTTTTACATCGTCAGAAAGGTATTATTGATATTAGTTCTATGATGCCTTGTGTTCCTTCACAATTGTTGCTAAAACAAAAACGTCAGGTGACGAGGTAGGGAAGATTTTTTAAAACAAATGCAAGAGTGATGGTAGAGTTAAATCAAGCTATTTCAAGCAGACTAACTACATAATTTCCTTTTAAATTGATACTATTTATAATTTTTTCATAGTATGTCTGATGGAGTACAAATATACAAATTTTGTCCAGCTCTTATCACTGGTTATAACACTGTGAAGTTGGAAATAGTTAAAATATTTCAGATACATTGGGTGTGGTATACTAATGAAAAAATGCTGACTTCTGTCCAGTATAAGAGAGCAACCTCTAGTGCAAGCTGACAGATAAACCATGTGACCAATGAATCTTTTAAATATATTTTCAGTAGTTGATATTTTACCATTGAAAGGTAGTGGTGAAGGATAAATATACCATTAAGTACTTAATACATAATTTTCTTTTTACTTTGGTTTAATCTGGAATTACACTTCTGTAAGAAGAAAATTGAGGCAAAGTTCCATTTACATAATTTTTAAGTGAGATGGAACTGGATTAGGTGTTGGGTGAAAGAATGGATTATAGGGTTTTATGCAAGTATATCTTCTTGGATCTCATTTTTATGTATATTGGATTAAATCATCAAGTGCAAATTTCCAGTGGAGATCACATACACTCACCACTACCTCACAGCAATTTGCTATTATCACTGTGTTCTTGACAGTTATAAAGTACTACATAAATGTTTGTTTTAAATATTATACTTCCAGTAGGGATGTACAGAACAGCTGGAATATATCACTACAAAGTGTAGAAAGCATGCAACAATAGTTAATGGGATTCTGTTGTGGGAAGGATTTTTCCCCATTATCCATTACATTCTAGTAGGATGTTGAATGGTGCTTTTGGAAAATTCAAGGGCAGGAATGGTTGAACGAAAAGACACTCTGATCACATATTATTTAGTGTCTGTCTAATCAGGTGCAAACTACACCTCAGAAGTTCTAAATCAGTATGTAAGGATCCAGAAGAAAAAATAGCCTCTTCCTGCTTGCATGTGGTTTATATTAAACTCAGATGAATTAAT
This sequence comes from Pelusios castaneus, assembly GCA_007922175.1. Lineage (NCBI taxonomy): Eukaryota > Metazoa > Chordata > Testudines > Pelomedusidae > Pelusios > Pelusios castaneus. Next base: position 18,148,835 of record ML685769.1, on the reverse strand, counting down.
CTCTTACTCTAAAGCTTATTGCAATTTTTAATACTTCCCCTCTGTTCTGTTAATGTATTACCAGGCAAAATCAAGCAAGTTAATTTCTTGTTTTTTACAAATTAAAACACAAAGTGAAAACCAATCATATTTGATGGGAGGAAAATAAAACTTGAAGAACAGCTGCTATTAATAATGAATGAATGTACCATTTCCCTGAAAGAGATTTTGTCTGCTGGCATTCCTCCCTCATGTTTGCAGCCTCTTCATTCAACTTCACTTTGATTTGGGAAAGTAGAAGATGATTGAGAATTGAGGAACTGACATTTCCTGAACTTTTTTTTGCAGATAAATAAACCTGAAGCTGGCTTGAACCCATTCTTTAGATATGATTTGATTTGGTTAGAATCTTCTATTATTTCCTCAAATACAGTAATCAGACAGTTGCTGGCTAAAAGAGAGTTATGCAGCAATTCTAATGTAAATTTCAGAGCAGAGTAGCTGCTGCAACTTTTTCTATTTAAGGGGAAATAGCAAGGTGAGGGGGTGGGGGAGGGTCTGTTAGGCAGCTGGAATGCATCAGCCACTATAATAAGATTATTATATTATAATATTATATAATATATAATAAGTAACTACTGAGATTTATATGAGAATTGCTGTGAAATGTTACCACAACAAAGCTCAGGAACCGCCCTTTCTTCTGTGTACATAAGAGAAAAATAGCCTAATATGAAAATAAATTTTGTGTTTAAAATGTAATTTACAGTGAAGTTTTAATAAAGTTTTGTATTTCTCAAAGGGATATGAAGTCCTGATTAGAGCTGCTCAGGAATTTTCTTATGAAAAAATCCCAGTTGGCAGAAACATGTCAAGTTTGAACTTTTGTTGAACCATAGGCCAGATCCATCAGAAACCTGCCTGGTTTCCTGCTAGCTGAATTGGTGGGCTGCTGGGGTCTCCAGGGCTTCCATATTGTGGAGTTGGGAGCCTGGAGGTCCTATGATAGATTTCTAGGGTCCAGTTCTGGGGTAGCTCTCCCAGCTCCCCTGGGTTTCCAGATTCCCCAACCTGTCCAACTCTTAGCTTGTGGGAATTGGGCATCTTGGAAAGCCAACTGGCTCTGTTGTCCCTAGGAAATAAAACTATCAGGATGTCACATGTGAAGCGCTCCACAACGTCCCCAGGTGTGGAAAATCTGGGGTTGTAAATAAGCAGGGCATCTCCACAACTTGACAGCCTCACTACAAAGTCACTAAATAGCCCTCCCAACTCAGGGCAGCACAGCCTAGCAGCCACAGAGTCAGTATCAAGTCAATATACAGTCCTTGCAAAACAGAGTTAGTTAGAAGGGTAACTGCCTCAGGGATGAGTTATCCTGGGTAGGGGGGCTGAGGCCCTCCTGCTCCACTGAGCCCCAGCTCAGGGCCCTATCAGTGCCAGGGGTACAGCACCAAGTTAGTGGGGATCCAGACCGCAACACACCAGCTTGTAATGCAGACCACATCCAGCCCCTCCCTTCCAGGGCCCTTAGACTACTTCCTACCCAGCTCATAGATGCAGTCCATCAATGGAACTCCTGGTTGTCCCTTCCTGCAGCTGACTCCGGTAGCTCCTCCTCAGGGTGCTGAGGTTCCCTGGTAGCTACGGGTACCTGCACATTTGCCACTTGGTCACTCACAGGTAATGGCCGCTCCCCTCCAAGGTCTCCCGGCTTGACCTCGCTCATTCTCCGGGGTTAATGCAGCTCCTGTTCTGGAGCCTCCAGCAGGTGTCCTTCCTCCACCTTGGTTGGCCCAGACCCAGACTGAGATAAGCTGCTCCCTTTTATTCTGGGGCAGCTGTTGGAGCATGTCCAGCAGGGCTTAAGGCGCAGGGCTTCTGCCTCCCACAGGGTTTGCTGGGCCTTTCCAGTGCAGGGTAAGCCTACCCCGTCACACAGGATCTTAGGAGATAAGGCTATATGCCACGTTTATTGTGAATATTAAAAAAAGAATTTAATAGAAAAGGCAGTTCAATAATGCTTAAAAATCACTTCTACGCCTAATTAGTATTCAGTTACACACACACACATGCACACTCACACATACATACATATATACACGCAGGATCTTGCAGATGGGATATAGTTATCAGCCTCAGTTGCTCGTGCTAATCTGCTGGCCAGGCAATCTAGACATGAGGATGGGAGCCAAGTCTTGCCGGTGTGCACTCCTGGAAGATGGTTGCAAATGCAGAAAAGCAAACCCAAAGCTATGCAGTCTCACCCAACTTTTTATACCTTTTAGTCCATAGATCTTGCTGTGTCATGCTGCCCCAGGACATCAGTTAATTGCAGACATGACTTCCATCATGTCCTTGATTGTACTTCAATTAGACTTTTGTTCTTTTCTTTCTTGGGTGACTCTTCTCGCTTTTCCAAGGGTTTGTCTCCATTCTTCATTTATTCTTCAACCATTAAGGTAGTTCTGGCAGTTTGCATCAGGGCAGGCTGGCATCAGGTCTAATCCTGTCACACACACACACACATTCACACATCTTGTTCACATATCCAGGTGAATTACACACACCTAAATCTAAATAAATTTTCATCAAACATCATTGAACATACAAAGTATAAGATTCAAAATGGAGTTACAAAGTTAAAATGGAGTTTCATCTAACATAACAGAGATACAAGGTAAAAGATGCAGAATAAGGTTTTGATTAATATAAAGTTACCATGTGAGGGCTCTTGAGGTGCATCTACACTGGCAATTTAGGTCGACTTAAGGACGTTTAAGTCAACCTACACGAAGTCGCGTCCACACTGGGCTTTTATTAAGTCAACTTAAGCGCTTTCTTAAGTTGACTTAATAACACCACCTCTGAAGTTCATCTCAAGCCTTAAGTCGACTTCTTAAGTCAACTTAAAGCCCATGTGAACAGCTATGTCTACTGTTAAGTCAACTTAACAAGGTTAACATAAGTCAACTTAAAGGTTAGACACTCTGTTAAGTCAACTTAACAAGGTCGACTTTAAGTCCACCTAAAGTCGACTTTGTTAACTCGACTTAACAGAGTCGACGTAACTTTACAAATGTAGACATAGCCTTGGTTACAATGTTGGTATAATAGTTATTTTGATTACAATGTAGAAGTTTTACAAAAGTAGTTCTTGGTGAACAGCAAGAACTAATGGCGATTGCTGAATGACAGCAGAACTATCAGTGATTTCTTTTCCCATCAGTGAAACAAGGAGTCTCTTCATCAATATTCATTAATAACAACATTCTTTAATCCAATTCATTATAATGATGATGCACAAAATCCAAAATTCACATAAAGTAAAATCCATAAAGTAAAAATCTCAAGTTCACATATAATAGTAATACATAATAAGACATACTTCAAATAATACTAAGACATAAGATATTCTTCAATCCTACAGCTCAAGAGTCTGAAAGCCTGAGGTCCCCAGTCTAGGGGAGTCTGCATGCTCCTGGAAGCCCTGGCACCTGCTTAATGAAACTGATATGTCAGTTTCACTGTTGCCCACCTCTGAAGAGAAGAAGTGAAAGGCCTGAAGTTTAACACAACGGGGTTGTGAGCTTTTACCTAGTAAAGGCCTAAAGAGAGTTTGTGTTAAGCCTGCAAATTTTCATGGAATTAATCAGTCAGTTCTCTAATTCGTGCTCATGAAGTGACTGATTTGAGAGCTGTCATCAGATGTATTTAGATTTTTTTTTTTTTTTAGAATAGATATGTGTGAAAAGAGGGGGTGGAAATAGAGTGATGGACAATTAGTTATTTTAAGGGAATTTATTACAGACTACACAATATGCCTACATGGTACTGTGCTAACTGATCAACTCTCCCAGGGTGCATCTACACTTACAAATTAAGTCGATTTAATTTAATCTGCGTCCACACTACATTTTCCTTAAGTCAACTTAAGCAGCTGCAGGAAAATTAAAGTCGACTTTACTAAACCTAGTTTTAAGTCGACTTTTCTGGCTTTAGAAAGTCGACTTAGCAAGTGTGGACACAGAGTAGCCCTAAGTCAACTTTAAGTCGATTTAGGGGGCTTCAGGGCTTCCCCACGGCCCTCCCTGCCAAGGTGGCTGGCACAGCCACAGCCTGGCATGCCCCCCCCCACAGGGCAGGCCAGAGCCCTGCCCACTCTGCTCCTATGCCCTGCCAGGGTCCCTGTCCCCCTCAGCCCCCATTGTACCAAGGTACAAGGGGAAAAGACTGAGCTCTCTGGCACTTGGCAATGGGTGCACCCCCTGCCACTGTGGACCTGTCCCAGGTCCACCTAGCCCCTACAAGTCGACCTAGACATCCAGTGTGGATGCTCTAGGTCGATTTGGCAGGGTCTCCTCTAAGTCAACTTAATTTTTGAGTGGGGACATGCTAAATCGACTTAAATTAAGAAGTGTAGACATAGCCCCAGACGTATAGATTGTTGAGACTTCGCTAAGGGTGCGTTTACACTTGCAAGTTAGGTCTACTTAAGGAGGCTTAAGTTGACCTAAACAAAGCTGTGTCCACACTGGGCTTTTATTAAGTCGACTTAAGCACTTCCTTAAGTCGACTTAATAAGAGCTTAAGTCAACTTAATAACACCACCTCTGAAAGTCAACTTAAGCCTTAAGATGACTTCTTAAGTCGACTTAAAGCCAGTGTGGATGGGGATTAGTGCTAGGTCGACCTTATTAAGTTGACTTAAAGCCATTAAGTCAGCATAACAAGGTCGATTTACGTCGATTTAAAGTATTGCCACTCTGTTAAGTCGACTTAAAGTCGACCTTGTTAAGTCGACTTAACAAAGTTGACTTAACTTTGCAAGTGTAAACATAGCCTAAGATATTGCCTCATGTTTTTCCTCGTTTTGAGGAGCACCTTTGTTTTTGATGGGCATTTTCAGAACATATTTGGTAAAGAGGAAGTTTCCTAACTAGCCTTAGGCCAGAATGTGGCCATTGTGAGGGACTGGACTGCATTATCTATATCCAGGCCCTAGTGTTCTCCTTAATCGACCCACAGCACTGAAAGAAGGGGTTGCAAGGCAGAGTATGGAAAAACCATCTAGGAGAAGACAAAGGTATACAGGCTACTGTGTAGCTCTTCAGAGTACCAACCGTCTCAAGAATGCTGATCTTCCAAGACCCTGGACTTGATTACCCCAGGGGGAAAGGAAGAGGTGACATCTACTACTTAGCTATGAATAGTTTTTCTTGTTCCTGAAGACATTAGAATGGCTGTACTGGGTCAGACCAATGGTCCATTCAGCTTAGTATCGTGTAATCTGAATTTTCTAATGAAAAAATCCCAGTAGGCAGAAACATATCAGGTTTGAACTTTTGTTGAACCATAGGCTGGGTCCATCAGAAACCTGCCTGGTTTCCTGCCAGCTGAATTGGTGGGCTGCTGGGGTCTCCAGGGCTTCCAGTAGGAATGCCTCAAAGGAATCAACAGAGCAGAACAGTCATCAAGTAATGCATCCCTGTCATCCAGCCCCAGAATCTGAGGGCAGAGGCTGCTGGCAAGAACCATTAAGTGCTAAAAGCCAGTGTCCGGTTCAGGACTGGAATGCAGGTCTTAAGGTGACAAGGACTGGAGTGGGTCTTAAGATGACAAGAACTGAAGAAGTTTGAACCCTTTTTTTAACTTAAGTACTTTTTTGTGGGGAAGACATCCCTAATTTTTACTATTTCTAGAATGTGAGTGTGTAGTTGGATGCTTTTAGAATGTATGAGATCCTGTAAAGATCACTCAGGGAAGACACTTACACACATTCCCACCTAATCCTAAAAAGACACGGCCACTTTTCATGCTATTTCCATCCCCCACTTTTTACACACATCTATGTGTCTGTGTCAAATTTTGTGCTCATTCTCCTGAAAAACAAAGTTGTCATTGTTAAATGAAGAAGCTGTTCTGGCTTTCTATAACCAAAGTACCTAGTAAAGGTTACAGTTTTGTTTGTGTTGGGTGTAGGTGGCCAAAGGAAGTAGACTAACTCAATCAATTAACAACAAACTTACAGGAGGAAGCATTGTGACCCAAGGACTCTGTGACAACAACTGGCAGAGGCCACAGGGGCTGGATTGTATAGGGATCTCTGGGTAAGATATTTGCATAAGAACTTCCCATAGAATCATAGAATAATAGGGATGGAAGGGACCTCACGAGGTCATCTAGTCCAACCCCCTGCTAAAAAGCATGAGGGAATCTACTGAGAGCCAGTGGTCCAATGGTGGTTTTAATCACTGCAGCATGTAAATACAGATGATAATTAAGGAGTTATGTACCTATACAGAAAACTAAACTTTTAAGATCTTGGTTAAGGCGGGTCACCAGAAGGTAATTTACCTCAGGGACGTCCCTTTCAAATAGAGGTAACTATATCTTTCTTTCTGTCTGCTTATTTGTATATGATGTATTGTATGCCTCACACTGTATGTCCATTTGCACACTGAGCCAAGTGTGAATTCAAAGTTTACAGAATCTACAAGACAGGAAACCTACAGGGTAAAACAAACAGCAGGGGCATCCCTTGTTTATGAATAAAGACAAAGGCTTGGTTGGTTATCTCTTGGAGTGTCAAGAGATGCACTGAATACTTCATATAGGAGGTAAACAGACAGGATCCATTTTTCATGGAAAAAAAGGATCACAACCAGCCTGACTATAAAGTGTTGCAAAGACTTTGGATGAGCAATACTTTTTTAGACATGAAAGTATCTTTTTAACTGAGCACCAGTTCTAGAATGCTTGCTATGGTTTTATTTTATATGTAACCATTTGTTTCCAATACTACTTTTTGCAATTACTTGAATCTCTATGCTTTTGTTAAACTTATTACTTGATTTCGCTATAAACAAATGTAAGTGCTATGTGCTAAGTGGTGCAGTGATCTTAGGAAACTGGTAAGTGGGGATGCATTGCTTCTTTGGAAGGAATGGATCAGTGAAAGAGGCCAGTGAACTAAGGGTTAGATGCCCCAGGGAGACATTTGGAAGACTTGAAGGTTGGAAGGTGCCAGTAGCAAACCTCCAAGGCTTAGCAAAGAGTGTTGTGTTGCCCATGGCCAGAGGAGATGGGGTGCTGACCCATGACAGGCACAGACAACATTTCCTCAGGCTAAGGACAAATGGTAGCAAGATGCCTCTCTCAAGCCTCAATTAGCTTTAACAATTACAGTATAGACATAAGCCAATTTGGCTTCTATATTAAAATATTTGTTCACCTTATATTGTCACTGCTGTGTGATTATCTGAAGTGTTACATTAATGATTTGACTTATTTTAAACATCAATATTGCTGCTAACTTGGGATATGTCTACACTTGTTAATTTAAGTCGACTTAGAATGTCCACCCTCAAAAATTAAGTCGACTTAAAGGGGACCCTGCCAAATCAACTTAGAGCGTCCACACTGGATGCCTAAGTCGACTTGTAGGGGCTAGGTGGACCTGGGACTGGTCCATGGTGGCAGGGGGCAGCACCTTTTGCCAAGTGTCAGGGGGCTCAGCATTTACCCAATTGTACCTGGGTACAATGGGGGCTCAGCAGGACAGGGACACTGGCAGGGCATAGGAGCAGGGTGGGCAGGACTCTGTCCTGCCCTGTGGGGGGGCATGCCAGGCTATGGCTGTGCCAGCCACCCTGACAGAGAGGGTAGGGGGGGAGCCCTGAAGCCCTTTAAGTCAATTTAGGGCTAATCCACATCTACACTGTCTTAAGTCGACTTAATAAAGTCGACTTAAGAGCCAGTTTGAATTAAAATGATATGTTATTACTTCAAACTAACTTTTCCTTAATTCGACTTAAGGAGCAGCTTAAGTTGAATTAAGGAAAATGTAGTGTAGATGCAGATTAAATTAAGTTGATTTAAGGAAGCTTAAGTCGACTTAATTTGTAAGTGTAGACGCACCCTTGCTTAGCTGACATTATTTTGGTATTTAGTTTGATAATCACATTGTTTAACCTTTACTTTTTGTTGTTTTTTTTAATAGGAATAATGGATTATTTATTTATTTTGCTTATTAAATATAATACAATTAGTAGCAGGTATATTGAGCCATTTTAACTTCACTACAAAATTTGGGTCAGAAGTGTGAAGAACCTCAGTAGATTAGCTGATCCACCCTAGAGCTCAAACTGCTCCTCTTTAAATTAACCTTCTGATTTTGAGGCACAGCTGCTTTCTGCTTTACACACTTCTCCATTCTCAAAACAAACAGCACCTTTCAGTGGCTGCAAATCTACTGTAAACATTGGTTTCAGAAATGTACACAGGGGGATACACAATCAGAGTTGTACCTGGAGCTTGGAAGTAAGCGTTGTAAGTGCTCAGAGCACTAGGCTCTAAAGGATGGCTTTCCATTGACATTCATGCATTTGAGTAGCACAACATCATTTTACTTCGGCTGCCAGAAAATAAAGGATGTAAATTCCTCCTCAATAGGATTTCACCGCATTCAATAGAAGATCAACCTAACCATTCCTAACTCGCTCCCTAGGGATACTCTAGTACAATGGTATAAAGGTAATTGTACCCTATGCAACTCAATGTCTGGGCTACTTCTTCCTCTTTATCCGCCTTCCAAAAGGTAGGAAAGCAATGTGTGATCTCACCAGTCAGAGCTCAGTTCTTCTGTCTGTAGCCACACATGGGCACATCCACAGATGCATTTATCCCATGCCACCTGCCTCCAGATGCTGCTCTGCTGTCTGTGGCTGCTCACTCCTTGCTAGCAACAGGCTGTTTTGCTACATGGCTCTCAATTTTTATTCCCAGATCTCAAGTAGCTTGTTGCCCAGATTTCTCCTCTTTTAGCCTCCAAACTGCTCTTATTGCTCTTACGCAGCACACAGCCCTCAGTCAAGATGATTTTCTCTGTCTTCAGCATAAAAACATAGGGCTTGTAGGAATCTCAAGAAGTTAGACACTTTTTTAAAAACAAACAAACAAAAAACCAAATCCCGTATGCCAGGAATTATGGCTCCTCCATGTTGAAAAGATCAGCCAAATCTACAAACTTCCCTCTACAATGCCTGGTGTGATGCCATAAACTGTGATCACTCTGGCTAATGTAATGGTTCTCAGTAGTTACATACATTTGTTGATGTATGTTAAACTGGCTAATACAATGCTCTTAGTTGACTTGATCTTTCTACTCGGGCTCATTCATTGGGAGGTACCTAATAATGAGCTGGGAGACACCATTATAATGCATTTTATCTACAACAGGTGAAAATTACTTCCCAGTGTCTTTTGAAATGAGATAAAATATCAGTAAGACTATTTTATAAAGATCATCATGGAAATCTTTAATCCACATGTTTCCCCTTATATGAAAGAGCACAGATGTACCCTTGTGCAAGAATATAGATAAGCTTTTACAATGCAAAACTGCCATTGACATGAGTTATCCAAAAGAAGATGTGATAAAGATGGCTGACTAACAAGGCATTTCTGTGTTTGCATAAAAAGAATTGCATAATGGCAGAAGGATGATAAAGGGATAGCCACCTAAGCAATAAAATGAAAATCAGGAAACAGGTAAATGTGATCGACCTACCAATTCAAAATATGTATGAATACAATTGTGATAGCCGCTATATAAGAACACTGACAGCCCATCACATTACCACGCTGAGCACCACAAGCCAAGAAAATGTATAACACATTCATATTTGAAAATGGGGAAGTGACCAAAATCAATATTGGAGGATTATTGAGCTCCAAAAACAATCTTGCATTTGAACATCATGTGCTGAACAGTCTGAAATAAAAAGACAATGAAACATTTTAGCTATGACAAAGTTTAATATACTCTCCCCAAACCTGTGAACAGGAAAACCTTGTACATGCTCTTCCCTTGGACAAATGTGCAGACAGGATTTTAACTGATGAAAGAAGACAAATAGTAAGTGAGCGTATGCACAAAAGTAAATTATAATATTTACTTAACAGTAATTGTGTCTCTCATTTCAGTAGGCCTTTCATTATAACCCACTGGTTTTTAATTTTTCCATGTTTGATTTTAATAAGGTGGTAGTTTTTAGGACAAATTGATTAAAATTTGTTCATCTACTTTTCAGTAAAATGAGGGTAAAACCAGCTCCACTTTTTAATTATATGGATAACTGGCTAAATTTTCCCCTAAATTAATTCTTCCCCTAGTTTATATGATATCCCCTCAATTTATAAGACCCTGTTGTATTTGCCCTTTTGGAGTGGTAGAGCAAACAAGGGTGGGGTCGTGGTGGAAGGGAACATGTGGTGTCCTAAGCATAGGGAACACCTATTCTAGTTCAGTATCTGACCTTCAGTAGCCTTATGCGTGTTATTTAGCCCTATATTCCCAAAAATGTCCACTTATTTTGGGAGCCTTGATTTATGATGCCCAATCTGTGAAGTCTTAGGAACCTGTATTTATGAAATGCTGATCATCTGTGGCTCCTGTTGACTTCACCATTTGTCACTATATCAAGGAGTGTGAATGTCAGATTGTTATTGTTTATTCTAAAACACAGTGGCACCAAATGTTGCATACTAATAAGTGGTAATAAATGTTTTCTGAATTTATGGGAAGCAAGATTTTGTTATGCCTCTACACCATTAAACTAATTTATAGCTTAATTTTAAACAAAACAAAAGAAGAGTAAAACTTTGGAAGTCAAATAGTTTAGGAAATGTTTTGGCACTTTACAATGTGCACAGATGAGTACTTCAAACTTAAAGTAATCTCTTGAACATTATAAGCCCACCTCTTTGGTCTGATCAATGCCTTTGCTGCAGAGGGGCACATGTAGTTGTATTGGTATTTAAATTCCCAAGATATTCAGACTACACTCACATTACACTCCAAGATTACAATGTCCCATCCTCAGGACACCACCTATGACAGGATAGTCAAGACATGACTTGACACCACAGCTAGTTGATCAAGGCTTTACAGTCCCATTGCGCTGTAGAGTGAAGCAGCTGCTTGGCCCCAATTCCAATGATCTAGATTTTTTTGCCAAGAGAAGAGAGAGAGAGATCAAAGGGGAACACTAAAATATTTTCCTTCCTGATTTCCTTCTATGATGAGATGACTAGATTTGTGGATGCGGGAAGAGCCATTGACGTGATATACCTTGACTTTAGCAAGGCTTTTGATACGGTTTCCCACAGCATTCTCGTCGGCAAGTTAAGGAAGTATGGGTTGGACGAGTGGACCGTAAGGTGGATCAAAAACTGGTTAGATCAATGGGCTCAGCGGGTAGGAATCAATGGCTCGATGTCTGGTTGGCAACCGGTAACGAGTGGAGTGCCCCAGGGGTCGGTCCTGGGGCCGGTTCTATTCAACATCTTCATTAATGATCTTGATGATGGAATAGACTGCGTGCTTAGTAAGTTTGCGGATGACACCAAGTTGGGGGGAATGGTAGATACTCTGGAGGGCAGGGACAGGATCCAGAGAGACTTGGACAAATTGGAACACTGGGCTGAAAGAAACCTCATGAGGTTCAACAAAGACAAGTGCAAAGTCCTGCACTTAGGATGGAAAAATCCCATGCACTGCTACAGGCTGGGGACCGATCAGCTAAGTAGCAGCGCTGTAGAAAAGGACCTGGGAGTTATGGTGGACGGGAAGATGAATATGAGCCAACAGTGTGCCCTTGTTGCCAAAAAGGCCAATGGCATATTAGGCTGCATCAGTAGGAGTATTGCCAGCAGATCGAGGGATGTGATAATTCCCCTCTATTCGACACTGGTCAGGCCGCATCTGGAGTACTGTGTCCAGTTTTGGGCTCCCCACTTCAGAAAGGATGTGGACAAATTAGAAAGAGTCCAGCGGAGGGCAACAAAAATGATTAGGGGGCTGGGGCACATGACTTATGAGGAGAGACTGAAGGAACTAGGCTTATTTAGTCTACAGAAGAGAAGACTGAGGGGAGATTTGATAGCAACCTTCAACTACTTGAAGGGTTGCTCCAAAGAGGAGGGAGCTAGGCTGTTCTCGAGGGTAACAGAGGACAGAACAAGGAGCAATGGTTTCAAATTACAGCTGGGGAGGTCAAGGTTGGGTATTAGGAAAAACTTTCTCACTAGGAGGGTGGTGAAGCATTGGAATGGGCTATCTAGGGAGGTGGTAGAATCTTCATCTTTGGAGATTTTTAAGGCTCGGTTAGACAAAACCCTGGCTGGGATAATTTAGGGGGAGTGGTCCTGCTTTTTAGCAGGGGATTGGACTAGATGACCTCGTGAGGTCCCTTCCAACCCTATTATTCTATGATTCTATGATTAGATGTCTCTGGGCACAGTAAAGGTGCTAGGGGGCGTGTTGAATGGTGGACAGGAGCTGTCCAAGAGTCTCAATGAAAACTGACAGGCTGGCCAGGGAACACAGAACATTTTGCGAACAGGAGTGTTTTTCCAAGCCAGAGAGGAGAGTTATCTGGGCTGATGGACAGAAGCTGGAAAGGAAAGCATGAGATATGAGTAAAACCAGTGGGTTTCTTAAATAAATAAATACATTGACAGTACTTGTATCTTGATAGTAAATTTGAAAAATGCCTCTCCCACCCCCCTTCTTACTGTGCCACCCCTCTTCTTCCAGTGGCCTCCTCCTTTCCCCTGCTGCTCCTGCCTCCTCTCCCCCAGCTGGGCACCATGGCCAGCAAAAAATGTGCCAGTAGTCCGTACCCCTGAGTACCATCACAAAAAAAAGCTCTGAGTAATACTTATATATATAGGCCTCTGATTTTTTTTTTACCCTTTGCTCTACATACTTTATACCTTTGGGACAATGAATAAATACTGCTGGTTTTGAGTAGTTTGAACAACTCACTGATCAGAGGTCCCGAGAATGAAAAGGCTAACAGGTGACAAATACAATTAGATGTATGTTAATGGGGTTAGGAAATGGGGGATAGGGGCAAAGGTAATTGTACCATGTGGTTCCATTCAGAATGAGATTTAGGAAGCCAAGACTGTCACTTACAGGGTGCACTTCAGAGGGACTAAAAAGGATCTGAGGCTCAGTTCACTCTGTAGCCATGACAGTCGCTCTTGTCATTTGTATAGGCGAGGATTATTTCAGCATCTCAAGCACGCTGGGCCAGATGAACCTTCAGCTCACTGCCAAACAAAGGTAGATCCAATGGCCACAATTTAATTAGCAAATGAGTGATTCATTGTCACACCAGGGTTTTTTCTCATTGACTTTCTACACCATGGATAGAGTATGAAAGAGGGAAAAGAAAATGTGAAAGTCAAGGTGATCTGATGAGGGCTCTGTGAAAACAAACAAGACATTTAACATTTAAATTGTGCTTTGAATTTTTCTCAGTTGTTTTCTTCATCTTCTGTTTGACAACTGAAACTGGCCAGGGTCTGCAATATAGCTCAGTTGGGAGACACAGGCATATAGATATGTGGGATATAGAAGTCTTATTTTACATTTTCTCACAAGCCAGCCACCAAGTATACTTGTTTTAGTGGGGAAAAGTTCGTCTTTTTTATATACCCAGAATAATTTAGCACTGTTGTTCATTAACTGAATCATTCTTATTGCCCTTGTGTTCATTGCCACATTAAAAGGTGTTAGTAGTGCAGAGAAACACTTGCATTCATAATAGTGTGATATGTTACGCAACGTAACATAATATGTTAAGCATCAACAACATGGTTGGTATTATAAAAGAAAAAGAAATAGATATTCCTTGCCTGTGAAGATTTAAAGCCAGATTTTTAAAGGTATTGTGGAGTCTAACGACGCAGAGATATGTCTAATGGGATTTTCAAAACAACCTAGTTGCCTAAGTCCCATGGGGAGTTATCCAATCTGGAAAATGAGCTCTCTCTTTGGTAGCTGTTATTCTAATCAGAGCTTTTGGACCATTATCCTCATAATCCTAGAAGTGATGCAATAGGATTACTCCCATGAAAGCTCATATGATAAATAAATTTGTTAGTCTTTAAAAATACCACAGAACTCCTTCTGCATAATCTTACAAGAATATCAGTTTAAATGGAGCATCCTTGTAAACTATTGCCATAAGATAATAGACATCTCTATGCAGTAGACACACATTCAGGCCCAAGTCCTACAGACACAATATTGTTACCAAACCTCAATCCTCACCAAGGGTGCGTCTACACTTACAAATTAAGTCAGTTTAAGCTTGCTTAAATCGACTTAATTTAATCTGCATCCACACTACATTTTCCTTACGTCGACTTAAGCAGCTGCTTAAGTCGACGTAAGGAA
>ML685769.1:18067807-18134202 GCA_007922175.1 Pelusios castaneus | reverse complement strand
GATGACAGCGGGGGCTGGCAACGCAGCCCCCCCCGCCACCGGAAGCCCTGCAGCTGGGCTAGGGGGCTGGCTGTGGGCAGTGCATGGTGGGACAGGTGCCCACCATGCACTGCTCTTCTTTTGCAAAGGAGCATTCACACGGTGAATGCTCCTTTGCGAAAGAAAGAGCACATGTGTACACAAGAAAGCGCTATATTTATAGCGCTTTACTTGTCCCGCAATAACTTATTGCGGGATAAGTATTCTCGTGTGTACATAGCCTAAGTCGACTTTAGAAAGTCGACTTAGCCAGTGTGGACCCAGAGTAGCCCTAAGTCGACTTTAGGTCGACTTAGGGGGCTTCAGGGCTTCCCCACTGCCCTCCCTGCCAGGGTAGCTGGCAAAGCCACAGCCTGGCATGCCCCCCCACAGGGCAGAGCCCTGCCCACCTGCTCCTATGCCCTGCCAGAGTCCCTGTCCCCCTCAGCCTCCATTGTACCAAGGTAGAATGGGGTAAAGGCTGAGCCCCATGGCACTTGGCAAGGGGTGCCCCCCCTGCCACCGTGGATCTGTCCCAGGTCCACCTAGCCCTTCCAAGTCGACCTAGGTGTCCAGTGTGGACACTCTAAGTTGATTTGGCAGGGTCCCCTCTGAGTTGACTTAATTTTTGAGTGTGGACATGCTAAGTCGATTTAAATTAACAAGTGTAGACATAGCCAAAGATTCCACATGTCCTTAATTCTATGCGCGTGAGTAGTCTCATTCATTACACTAGCAATACATTGAGCAGATGTGTAAAGGCTTGATTGCACAGGGAAATGCCAGCAGTAGCTTGTGTGTGTTGGGTAGGCGAGCTGCCACCCTCCCTTCTCTCTATACTCCCCCCCCTCTTCCCTGCTGCTCCGGCTTTTTCCTTTCCACTTATTTCAAAGATTGTTTTGTATTTCTATTCGTTTCTCCCCCTCCCTTGTGCCCAGAACGCGTGAGAAAGTGTGGATGAGTTACTACTTGGTATAAATGCAAGAAACTGCAAGGCTTGTAAAAATCCAGCTGCCTGTTGCTGTGAGAATACTTTGAGAATCTACTGATAAAAAGTATAAGGTAACCAGAGTTGCAGAGCATCACTGCCTGGGACAGCCAATCACAGAATGCACAGCTGCCTCAGGCAGCCAGCCCAAACACCCAGCCTTGAGAAGGAAGTTTTCTGCTTTAAGATTTTTTTACCTGGTAACCATATAACCTTTTGCCTGCCTGAGGACCCAGAGTAATCCAGCACGACCGCAACCTCCCGAGACCCTCCCGCCTCTGGAGACCAGACCCTGCGGACCCACTCCTGTGTCCACCTCGGCATCAGCTCCATCAGTGTCATGCTCACAGTGATTCTGTTGCTGAGGTATGAATGAACCAGTGTGAATGCCCCCTCCCCCTCCCTAAACAGTCAAATTGCAGCCTAATAAAGCACCACTTCTTTAACCCTTTGTTTGCTGGCCCTTAATACATGTTGGACCCCAATTCCCCTCCAACAGTGTACACTAACTACTCTGCACTAACAACCATTGTGGCCTTTCTTACTGAGCACTAAGAATACCTTTGTGAACATTTGCTTACTATACTTTGGAAGTGTAATAAATTAACCCACCCTAGTACACTGCTAGTGTGCAGCAAGTGTCCACATGGAAGTTAATGCAGAATAGCTAGTGTATTCTAGATTCATGCCCTAGTTTACTGCACAATCACTTCCCTGTGTAGAGAAATCTGATGTCTTACAAAACTTGGGGCCTTGAAATTTAATCCTGCATCCACTGAGTTAATGACAAAACTCCCATTGAATTCACTGGCGCAATATAAGGCCTGTAACAACGGAGGCTGGGAGAGGAAGGATGGTTCAGAAGTGAAAGTGATAGTGTGGGTTGTGGGAGAGTTGGATCCAGTTAACTTTTCTGCCTCAGACATCTCATGTGAAATTGGACACTTTACTTATGCTTTCTGTGGCTTGGTTTCCCCACTATAAAATACAGTTAATAGTACTTTCCTACCCCACAGTTGTGCTGTGTGTATAAATACTTTAAGATAGTCAGGTGTTCAGATATTATAGTAATGGAAGCCATAAAAAATAGATATTTGATTAAGTGAACGTAAAATGTATTGACCCTTGAAAATATTTCTCAGCTTTACCTCTGTTCCTATTTATCTCTTAAATATTACCTCCATAAAAGTCAGTATCTGCCTGTTAAAATTTTGTTCTTTAAGAATGAAGTTTAGCTGCAAACATTCATAATGTTTGAAAGTTCATCTTCTATCATGTTTTGGTAAAATGAGGTTATAGAATCATAAAATCATAGAAGATTAGGATTAGAACAGATCTCAGGAGGTCATCTAGTCCAACCCTCTGCTCAAAGCAGGACCAATCCCAACTAAATCATCCCAGCTTGGTCTTAAAAATCTCTAAGGATGGAGACTACACCACCTCCCTAGGTAACTCATTCCAGTATTTGTAGCATCAGTCAGTAATGAAAAAGTAGTCATAAGAATAGATTAAAAAGTCAATAATGCCTAGTAAGCATGTCTCACAGTGGTGACATTGCAGATTTCATGCACCAAACAAGACAGACAAGGTTCAAAGAGATGAAAGCAACTCAATAGCACACTGGTACCAATTCAACAGACACATATATTTGTTTTCTCATATCCAAGATCGAAGGTTCTGCCCTGAGGGTGGGTACTGGACTACAAGACTTCTCAAGGCCCCATCCAGTCCTACACTTCTATGATTTTAGGGTGGTCTTATGTAGAAACATATTATGTGACAAGAGAAAATTGGAAGACTTCTTTTAAGCTTGAGCTAATGGTATTAATTTGGTATCTTCCAGTCACACTACATTTATGCTTTATGCTTAGTTCAATGCTAATTAAAAGCATATTTATAGACTGGCATATAATTGAGACTGCAGATCAGTTGTATTTACGTATTAAACTGAATCAGCTTATACATGAAGAAAAGTGAATATTGATTTTAGCAGTGCAGAACGCCATAGATTATTTAAAAAATAAATGGTAGAACTGTGCTCACATTTACTTATTTGCATTCATGGAAATTGGCTAAAAATATCATTTTATGCAAATTAAACTCTACAGAAGGGCTGTTTTTCCAGTTAGCTTAGTGAAAATCAATCACGATTACATATACTCTACTTAATATAGATGATTTCATTAAAATAATTTGAAATTTATATTGATTTGTTTAGATTCACTAAGATTACAAAATAAGTGTGGACTAGTAAAGAGGATGAGTCTACTAAACTTTCTTGCTGAAATAATTATATTTTGACTGTAGTCCCTTATTTTAAGAATATTAATATCTTTACGAAGTTGAATTATATTAGATAATACTTGTATTTTCTAAAGGAATAAAGTTAAAGCCGTGCCATAAGATACATGGATATTTAATTAAGTGAATGTAAAATGTATTGATCCTTGAAAATATTTATTTGAGCTTTGCCTCTGTTTCTATTTATCTCTTAGTTCAATATATTTTACCTCCTTAAAGTCAGTACCTGCTTACTAAAATTGAGTTCTTTAAGAATGAAGTTTAGCTGCAAAAATCCATGTATGAAAATTCATCTTCTAGTACAATAACTTAAGACAATTATGTGGTATGACAGTAATACATTTATCTTGGTTTTTATAAACTGAAACTGAATAACTTTGTTCTACAAAGGCTTGTGAGAGTCTTTTCAGTTTGTTTACATTGGGCTCACCTTTAATTTTTGGTTTCAAAGGAATCTCAAAGCACAAACATGGTGAAATATCATATGGGTTCCTGTCAAAAACGTAAGTTAGGAATAAAGAATCTGATCAGACCATCTAACTCAGTGTCTTCTCTCTGCCCGAGACCACTACCAGATGCTTCAGAGGAAGGTGTAAGAAATGTTATCTCTGAGGTCAGATTTGTTCCATTTATTCTTTTGCGCAGAGACTGTCCTGTCTGTCCAATGTATAAGGTCGGGGCAGGATGGGGGGGGGGGGGGGCATTTCTGGCATATAATAGTTCAAAAACCAATAGGGGAACACTTCAGTCTTCCTGATCACTCCATTACTGATCTGTTAATAGCCATACTCAGGCAAACGGATAACAAATCAAAGCCTCAAAGAGAAACTGCAGAATTGGAATTCACGTGCAGATTTGACACTGTCAATTTACAACAGAAAATTTTACTTCCATCCCCCCTTCTCCCACCTCCCTGCTAAGTGCTGTGCTCCACTGTTTGAATCTAAATAACAGCTTTGATTTGCTGTAACAGTCTGACCTGATCCTATGACTTACACTGCCCTGCACTTATCTTCTTCCTATTCTGTAAGTGTCCCATCTTCAAGAGTCTGACGAAGTGGGATTTTTCTCCCACAAAGGTTCATGCGATAAATAAATCTGTTAGTTTTTAAAAGTGCCACCAGACTCCTTGCTTGTTTTCCTGAACTAGACTAACATGTCTACCCCTTTGGAAATTGTATGGTGTACATCCACAAAAACTACAGAAGTGCTACTTAAGAGATGCATCTTACCCTTTTTGAGATTCAAGTAATTAAGTGATTTTAGATATTCTGATCTGGAGCAATTGATAGTATTTGAAAAAAAAATGTTCACACCTCATTAACTGGAATTGTATTTTCACATTTAAACTGCCTTTTGAAAATTTACGAAGAGGAGACTTAGACTTTTTTTTCTCCAGTGCATATCAAAATGAAAACATAAAAGATATGTCAAATTATTATATTTTGTTGTTTCCAAAAGAATCCTCTGTGGTTCCAGATTCTTAGATGGGATTTGTAGATGCATATGTTTCTGGTAGATATTTAACATGTGTGGTTTGTATTTTGGGGAAAGAAATTTATTTTCTCGTTGTTTATTTTGCACGGAGCGTAAAGCTGAAATAGCACAGAGATATCTTTAGAACAATGTCTAACTGTCCCCAGTCCCTTAACTACTAGACCACTGTGCGGAATCTCTCCTAAACAGTTAATCCCAGAAAACAGCAGTTTGGTTTCTCTCCAGACACAAAGAGATGAATTCAGCTGTTTTTTGTTTTGCTTTGAGATTTTTTTTTCTCCCAGAAAGGGATTTTAAAAAATAATGTCCTTTTGGATGGTGTGTTTGACAGTCTCTCTCGCCCTCATGCTCTCTTTAAGGCCTAAGGGCACTTCATATATCTTGTTGCTATGATCTTGCCCAGGCTCTTTCTCAGAGCCAAAATAGGATGAAACAGTTCATACTTTATCACCACCCACTGAATGTGTCTGCCCTACCCTTCCCTGTCACCCATAGAAACTATGCAATCCCCCCATCCCAAATGATAGAGCACTGTGATTGTTCTGTGATGCTGAGAAGACATCCTCTTGGCTTGCAAGTGTTAGCAACAAATCACAGGGATCATTCAGACATGAGATCTTTTCCCTTTGCTCACATTCACATTGCCATTGGGATAATCAACCAAATTGAAAAAGATCGGCAATTCTACAGACAATTCTCACCCAAAACCTTGCCCTTGATTCACTTTCCTGAATTCTATTTCCAGGATAGCTGAAGCTAAACACACAGAGTCATATTTTCAAAAGAAATCAGCACTTCATCTCTTTAGGGGCCTGGATGATGTAGTCAGATTTTCAGAAGTGAGGGTAACTAGCATCACACATCCTAGTAAAATCTACTCACTAGCCACTGTGCCCTGGAACCTGTGAGGTGTATTAAGCTTCTAGAGTCTCAGCAGGCTGCACCACTGACTCTTTCCCTGGCTTCCTGGGCAAATTTCCTAATCACTGGCACTCAGTCTCTTATCTACTCAGGCACCTGCCTAGGCCCCAGGACCAGTACTGACCCACAAAATAATCCAGTTACTTAACCACACCTGTTTCCCAGAACTCCACCCCAAAGGTATGAAGTCTCTGGTTTACAATGTCACGCTTAGAACCATGGAGTAACTGTGAAGCAGTAAACACAAACATACACACACTTTGCACAGTCTAACACCGTTATGCTCTTTATACTTAATCATATAAAGCAAAGGATTGTACGCATGGTACACAATAATCATCTGAAATTGTAGTGCCCCCATTTTCTATCTCACCCTTCCCTGGTGAGTCATTGGGTAATATTTGGGTTCAGTAAGGCAAGCAGAGTATGTGTTATGTGTTGGTTGGTCATTCCCCCTTACCCAGCTTCTGTGTCCTTAATCTCTCCAGCCCAAGGCTTACTGTTTATGACCAGCTCCTCCATTTCCTTTGTGTTTCCTTATTTAAACCCCTCCTGGTCATCGGGCATTCTTTGTTCTTCCCCTGGTATCTTCCCACTACTTCTTCCTTTAGAGAAGTCAGCTAAACTGGTTTTCTTAGGACATAGCTTCCCGTTGATCTAGGTGCTTGCACCTGAATAGTCCTCCATAACTTCTATTTTATCTGTTTAGTGCATACCTTCTTAAAAGTAATGGTGGACCTACATATATACAGGGACACAGAATACAGCAGGTTTCTATAACTTCACAATACCTATCAGGGTTCATAAGTTGTCCAGATAGAGCATCAATAAATCACATCTAGCATCTCCTATAGCTTCCATTTGTGAGTGCTGAGTGTTACCTGGGGTTCCTTCACCCCAAAGCTCTTACTTTATGCACAATGGTGTGAGGAAATAAATCAATAGAAGCATGGCTCTCTCACTGATAGATGGTCTGGCACAAGCAGTCGAACATGAGCACTCTCACATAAAGCTATATATTACTTGGTCTCAAGCACTTGCATACAATTGCAACAGGTTCGTAAAAAAAAAAAATCCAACCCTCAATAATTACCAAAATTTGGAGTGGCTTTCGAGTGGTGCAGTGGCAGCCTTTCAATTATACTGTCTTCCCGCTGCCAGTGAGGACCCCAAACTGTGTCAAAGAAGAAACCCTTCCCCCTCCCCCCTCCCACCAAGAGTCCAAACCTCTCCCTCCTTAATTATCCTTTTTAATAGTCAATGACACATCAAGAAACTTGTTGGGCAAGCAGTTTCAAAAGTGCATCAAGAAGTTTCCTCAGATCACTAATTAGCCAGATGTTTTCATACAGAATCTATATTCCTTGAGGCCCTGACAAACATTTCCAAAGGATAAATATCAATAAGCTTCTTGCTTTTCTCCTGAACCACAGATACCAGCACATCTACCAGAGACTTGATGGAGGGAGGTGGGGTGGACGTGCCTAGAGTCAAATAAAGATTGAGAAAAAGACTCCGCTCCTCTCCTGGCTTCATCATGCTAAGGCTGCACAAGCCTTTAAAAAGGCCAGCCAATTTGGTTGGTGTTAGCATGCTGTTAGTACAATATTCAATATTACACTATCAGTAGTGGTCCCTGGCCCTTTTACTGGTTCTTCAAAATATCCCTGTACATTGAGCTCTCCTATAAACCTGCTTAGTACAGGGTAACTACAGTAGGCAGCAATTTTATATATTGACTTTTCTATGGTGCTCATCACAGTATCATGCAAACTTCTCACAATATGAAATAGGCGATTATTTCCCAACTGTACTTTACAGATAGGTGCTTTTTAAAATTATAAACTTAAATTTCACTCTTTGTGGCTCTGTTCCAGAAACAATTCAGAAGACTGCTACTGACTAGCTATCCATGTGGACCCTGCTGGTGTGCATTCACAGTTCATTACTGAATTTTGATTAGTCCCATTTGAAAGTGGATTTGTGCAGATTTGAAAATTTTTCCCTATGTGACTTGCTCAGGAGTGTGACATAGGTCTTCTGAATCCTGGTCAATTCCCAGACCAAACTTTCAGTCAAAAAGGACCAGACTCTAAAGTCCATCTGTAATCTTTATTATTGTAATCCTTTTAATAAACACTGCAAGAGCTCTTCAGCATGGCTGTCAATTCTGTTACTTTTCCCCGCATAACAAAGTTCTTTGGCAGATAAAATTCCCATTGACTTTACTGAATGATTTCTCATACTGGTTATATGTGGACAATTTGTCTCTGAGAAATAGAAGAGAATTGTCCCATTTGGTCCAATTTTAGCAATTGGATGGATGTGTCTAAATATGCATTGAAATGCTCTGACTCATATGACTCTCTCTCCTTTGTTCAATGGAAAGCTGATGTGCCTTTGGATTTCCCCCAAACCTAAGCTTTTTGTACCCCAAGATTTGCTGGTCTCGATCCATTGATTTAAATGATAAAGAATGTGAAATAACTTCAGATGTTGAATTTATGCTGGAGCTGTATTATTCCAAAGCTAAATATCAGCCCAAAGTATATTAATACGATATTCATATGGGATTGGGGAGGATGAATTAAAAGTGAAGACCTCAAATTCTTGAGAAAGTGCCATGCTTCAGGAAGCTTAATAAGTCATTCAAAATTCTGGGCAAGCTTTACTTCTGACAAGATTGCCTTCTATGTCCTCACAGGTCTAAGAAGCACGTGTTGGGTAAAATCATCCAGTAAGAAAGATCACTTGGATTATAAATGAGTGCATTAAGAACATCCTGTGAGAGTTATGAGCTGTAAAAACTGAAAATAGGAAACATTTGCCCTGTAGCTAAATTCTTCACAATATTTAGTCTGGCTCCTGGGGGAGCTTCCTTTCCAGTTTTAGACCCATATTTTTCACTAAGATTTCAAATTACAATAACTTTTCTCCTCTCAACTGAAGAATACAAATTTGGAAAATAAGGTAGGTCAAAAAGATGTAGCAGTTTCATTCAAAAGCCTTGTGTATTCATATTTCATATCTATAATGTAAATTCTCTGTGTGTGTGTGTGAGTGTAACCCATATGCCAAAAAAAGGCTATCTCTTTAAGAGACCTCCTTAGGGTGAGTTGCTGTTGCTGGACAGATTAGCTACCCACAACGAGAAACTTCTGGAAGCAGGGAATGATAGCATTTTGAGCATGCTCCACAGGGTACCCTGCTGGTGTGATATGGTGTGGTCAGAGTCAGATCACATGAGAGCAGTAGTCTGTGCAGACAGCAGGCAGAAGCTGCTTTGAGAAGAGCCCATGTGCTCAGTTTTCATAAGAGAAGCTGAGCCAGGGGTGAACAAGATGTTTTCTCCCTCTAAATGGAGTCTTCTGCAACAGACTTTGGGCACATGCATATGGGATTGAGAGCTGGTTAACCAGTGAGCTGACCAGATGGCACTGGTTCCAAAGGAGAAGGAAAAAGCTGCATGGAATTCTACAGAAGATTCCTGCAATGAGAGAAGAAGAGGACAGCTATTTCTTGCCACTCAAGTCGCTAGACTTGAACAAAGACTGTAGCTGAGAGTTGGGTGAACTCCATCTGGACTCCAGGACTCTTGGGTATATTTCCTGCGGAGTTTCTGTAGGGATTGTTCTGTTTAACTTCATTTTGTTTTCTTGGGATAAGGTTTATTTAGTTAGTAGTTAATAAAGTTCCTTGTTGTTTGTTTTTAGTAGTATTTTAATGTGGGAGTGTAACTCTGAGCAATCTTTGCTGAGAGTCCCATACGGACTGGATCCTGGATCTCTAGCTGCTTTCCCCATAGGTATTGGGGTTTATTTCTGTGAGGCACTGGAGAGGGGCAATTAAATGAATTTTAGCCCACCTGAATGTAGAATGGGGGAATGGTAGACACGCTGGAGGGCAGGGACAGGATTCAGGGAGACTTAGGCAAATTGGAACACTGGGCCAAAAGAAATCTCATGAGATTCAACAAGGACAAGTGCAAAGTCCTGCACTTAGGATGGAAAAATCCTATGCACTGCTACAGGCTGGGGACCTATTGGCTAAGTAGTAGCACTGAAGATAAGGACCTAGGGGTTATGGTGAACGGGATGCTGGATATGAGCCAACAGTGTGCTCTTGTTGCCAAAAAGGCCAATGGCATATTGGACTGCATCAGTAGGAGTGTTGCCAGCAGATCGAGGGATGTGATTATTCCCCTCTATTCGGCACTGGTGAGGCCGCATCTGGAATACCGTGTCCAATTTTGGGCTCCCCACTACAGAAAGGATGTGGACAAATTAGAAAGAGTCCAGCGGAGGGCAATGAAAATGATTAGTGGGCTGGGGCACATGATTTATAAGGAGACACTGAAGGAACTAGGCTTATTTAGTCTACAGAAGAGAAGACTGAGGGGAGATTTGATAGCAACTTTCAACTACTTGAAGGGGTGCTCCAAAGAGGAGGTAGATAGGCTGTTCTTAATAGTAACAGAGGACAGAACAGCTGTGGAGGTCGAAGTTGGATATTAGGAAAAACTTTTTCACTAGGAGGGTGAAGCATTGGAATGGGTTACCTAGGAAGGTGGTGGAATCTCCGTCTTTGGAGATATTTATGGTCCAGTTAGACAAAACCCTGGCTGGGATAATTTAGCGGGAGTGGTTCTGCTTTTAGTAGAGGGTTGAACTAGATGACCCCATGAGGTTCCTTCCAGTCCTAAGATTCTATGATTCTATGTGAGTGCATGCTAAAGTTTACACTCCTCTGTTACATCATGTATACAAACCCTAATCTGATGAATGGTTAGTGAAACAAAACATATTCTTTTTTTGAGAGTATTTAAACAGGACAGCTCTTTACTTTAACAAATTGGCATCATCTGTCTTACAGAATATTACAAAAGTATCTCAAAGAACAGGAAAAGAAATAGATCTGGGCTATTGAGGATTTCTTGATTTGCAGGAGAACCTCTCTATCTTGGGGATAATGACTATTATATCTGGACTGCTTCCTTATCTTAACAATGTCTAAATATGCTAACGAATATACTTTTTCCAATCCGAGCCTGCATTTCCCAAACTCTTAATTCTTTAAGTGACAAAAATTCACCATTGGTGGAGGCTGTTCTGTTCCTATGCCAATCAGGTGCCTTTCCCACATTTAATTTCATTGTCATGGTAAGTTAATTCCTGGAGGGCTGATATTTCTTTTATGTTTTGCTTAGAAAATAAACCTACAAAGCTTGAATCCCTTGGTACTAAGCTTGATTTTCTTTTTCATTTTAATTCCAGTTCCATCCAGCATTTACCTCTTTATTCAGCCTTGTGTTGCATGCTTAAAAATCATTTGCTTACTATGTTCCCTGAGAGCCTGGTATCTGATCAAAATATGAAGGAAGAAGCAGGCAAAATGTAAGGTATGGGTTGGCAAAAAGTATTACAGAAAGAAAGCACTAGGGATTGGAAAGAATATTTTAAATTTTAAGTCCATATTCTGCTTATTTTCTGTGGTGAGACTACCAACAAAGATGCCAAGTGCTGAAAAATATGCCCTTGACTTTTGTGATGTTGATGATTGTCCGTGACGAAGTGGACTCAGACTACCAATTTAGGCATATCAGCTACTGGACAGGCATGAGTTAGTTTAAAAAAAAAAAAGGCAAATATTCAGTCACTATATAAAATACTCAGGCTAGATTTGAAGTGCATCCCACTATTAACCATTTGATTTTACTCATTTTCTTATCTATTACTTCACAGAAATTAAAACAGCATCCTAGATGAAAATGATATTTTAAAGTAGTTTAGGGATCAGCTACAGTTATGTACATTTCTGTCACATGGTACTAATACACCTGGTTTGCCTGGCTTCTGGCCCTAAACCAGAAGTTTTGAAATAATTTTAGCAGGTTGTTTTTGTTGTTTTTTATTTTGTTTTTGTTTTGTAATGTGACAGATGATGAGTTAAGAAGGAGAATGATAGAAAGATAGCTCTTTTGATGCAAGGAATATAAATACAACATTGTGTCCACCAGTGTCTCAGCTGACATATAAGAGCTCCACAGTCATATCCCCAGAAAGTGGTTAAACTATCTTATGTGACTGATAGTAACCATACATTCATCTCCCTAGGAGGAGGTAGAAATGTTTCATTTGTATTCCTTAGATCAGAAGAGCTTTCTTTTCCCACTGCAACTTTTCCCTCTGTAACTTATGAAGGGTCTACATATTTTGCAACAAAAAACGTTTATAATTAGAAATAAGCCAACCTACTTAGGAAAACTTTGAGGTCCTTTGAACATGGGGGTACATTATAGAATTTCCTGAACAACAGTCTTTTCAACCAGAATAATATATTACTAGTGTTACTTGTTAGCTCTGTAGTCTTGGGGAATTGGAGCATACTATCCAGCCCCTGTGACTCACCCCCAGACGTCACACACATACACCCCCCCCACCTTTGGTTGAACAGGAAACCAAAAACAATGAAAAGGCAATAGGAGACATCCTTATCTACTCACATCCAAAAGCCATCAGAACACTAAATGGAGCTTCATTTGCATCAAGTATGGAAAACCAAGATACAAAGCAGGAACCGCACTGAACTCTGGGATTGAAGAAGCAGGGAAGCAGTGCATGATGGGGGACCATTCACCGAGGCTAACAAGCTCAGCAGTTATCAGACCAGTCTCGTGATAGATATGCTACTTGATACCCCAAATACTGAATCTGCCTGATTGCATTGTGAGCTTCCCTGAACCATTACCATCCCAGGCAGGAATGTGTATTGTCCACTTAAACTAGTCATTATTTACCCCTAAAACAACCCTAGTGTTTCCTATTAAAAAAAAAACCCTACTCAAAACCAAGAATGAAGACCTTATGCCTGAATCTAAAAGCTGCATCATCTTCACTGGGACTTCATCTTTTCCTTGATGATGGTAGTGAGAGCTCTGCCTGTCTCCATCCAGCATTCCGGCCATGAGCTGCACAGCCTGTTCCATAGAGAAACACAAGCAGCACACTAATAGAATTGCATCCTTCCCTCTCCCTCTCTCCCTCAAGGAGTAACCCTAATCAATGTGCATACCCCAAGTTTGTGGGCAAAGTTGGTAACAAATGGTACCATATTGATTTGCTTAACCATGTTACAAGATATGCTACTGTTTCCTTTAGAGGTGTAAAGCTGTATTGAGCTGGGGTGCTTGAAGATATATCTAGAATGATCAGCTACATTAGCCCTCCCTGTATAGACTTTTGTGTACTAATGAAGTCAGTGTTGGATCCAGGTGATCACTTGAGGTGCTGTTTTTTGTTGTTTGTGACTAAAGGGAAAATAGAATGTTTGAAACAAAATATTTCAGGTGTTTTATATGTGGATTCATTTTCATGAACCTTCTAAAATGGTCTGGGCCTTTACTGACTCTACTAGAAAAGGCCTAACAGAACTATTTATGAATGTTTTGAATGAGTATAAAATAAAGCTTCAGGATTGCCATGGTCAAGGTTACAACAACAGCACAAGCATGAAGGGGAAAGAGAGGAATCCAGTCAAGGATGCTTGCACTGAATTCACCTACTTTCTTCATGCCTTCTGGCTAGCTTTCCCTCAAGCTTGCTGTGTCAGATGCATTGTCCTCATTTGGATTCAGTATCTCTCTTTGGAGTATTGTAAAGACTATACCTCCTGTTTTCAACATCCACTATCAGGTGGAATATCCTCATGGACAATGTTACAAATCTTACCATGAAGCTGCTGAGTGACACTTTCTGGGCAAACTGCACTAACAGCATAAGACGATTGAGGTACCAAATAAAGCCATGCAAATCCACAGATATCCGCATTATATCTGCAGATACCGATTGGATACAGATCCACATATTTTTATCTGTGAAGGGCTAGAGCTCTGCAAATACACCAATATCCGCATTATATCCGCATCCGTGGATACAACTCGGATAGCCATGGACCATTTCTTTCAGATACGGATCGGATTCAGATCTACATATTTGTATCCGCATAGGGCTCTAGTACCAAGTCTGTTACACTCTGGTTTTACCTGACTGTGCCAGTTCCATCAAAGTGGGAATCTGATATGAGATGCAAAGCCTGGCAGACCAGCTCACTGACTTCAAATTTCTGATCCCAGTTGTGGTTTGGCATGAAATCCTGTTCTGAGTAAGCAAAGTATTACAAACTCAGTTGATGGACACGACTTCCAATACTACTTTGATAAAAAGCTGTTTTTGATGTGGCCTACAGAGACAATGGATTTTAAGATGGCACTCCTGCTGCCAAAGCAATGGCGGAAAATTTAGGAGTTGACCCTGTCCTCAAGGAAACTCATATTCACCAGAAAAAGAGAGTTTGGTTACGGGGCAGAGAGGAGGTGATGTGAAGCTCAGAAGAAAACTTCAAGACAGAGTATTTTTTCTCACTTGTTGACACTGCTCATGTGTTTATCAAAGGAAAGTTTGGATAAATGAAGCACCACCAAAAGACCTGGGCAGTTTTCTATAACTTCAGTAGGCTGCTGTCGGACAGGAAAACACTTTTGAACAATTGTAGGGACCTTCACTGGACTCTTGACACATTTGGAATGGTTGGTGATCAATGATAAAGAGCTCAGTATTGGATTGGACAATATCCGTCACATTTTAGAACATAAGAAAGGCCGTACTGGGTCAGACCAGAGGTCCATTCAGCCCAGTATCTGTCTACCGACAGTGGCCAGTGCCAGGTGCCCCAGAGGGAGTGAACCTAACAGGCAATGATCAAGTGATCACTCTCCTGCCATCCGTCTCCATCCTCTGATAAACAGGCTAGGGACACCATTCTTAACCCCTTTCTGGCTAATAGCCATTTATGGACTTAGCCACCATGAACTTATCCAGTTCCCTTTTAAATATTGTTATAGTCCCAGCCTTCACAACCTCCTCAGGTAAGGAGTTCCACAAGTTGACTGTGCATTGTGTGAAGAAGAACTTCCTTTTATTTGTTTTGATTTTATTTTTTTCCTTTTATTTATTTTGCCACACAGGAAACACTCTCCACTCCAAGTTATTCAATTCATTCATGATGTAGAGCTGAGGGACACTTCCTAACGTATGGATAGCTTTGAGGATTTTGTTCATGCTGCCAGTTACAGTCACACATAGTAAGTGCAGTTTTTCAAACCTCAGACTCATTAAAACATATCTTAAATCATCAATGGCCAATGAGAAACTGACATTGCATGTTATTTTATCGCTTGAAAATGCCATTGACCAGTCTTCCCTAATGCTGTGCTTCACTTCATTTGGACAAAAGCAAAAAAAGAGATCTTTTGAAATAAAAGACTAGGGTTAACATATCAGGCTGTCATCTACTGTAACATTATTTAATATTGGTCTATGCAATGTTGGTGCACAATTCAATTTCTTGATGCTAGTATATGTCAGTTATTCCCAAAATTAAAACATTTCTATAAGCTTAGAAGATTTTTTTTTAAATTGCCTATAATGGCATGGATAAATAAAGATCTACAGATCCTAGGATTTAAATTTATCATCTTATTTGATAAGGATAAATCATCATGGAAATTGTGCATCAAAGTCATGAAATGGACTACAAATGCAATAAAAATAGCTATTGAAAAGTTTAACAAATGTCAGGGAAGCACCAAAGCACTTGGGATGCCATTTGGTCTAGGACCAGCCCTGCATGAAATAATAGTTAATATTATGGGATACAATATTCAAAAAAAAAAAAATGACTAAGAAGCCTCAAGTCCATTGATTTTTGTACTGAAAGTCAAAGGGAATGGATTTCTCAGTTCTTTAAGTGCTTTTGAATTTGTTACTCCTACCAAATAAAGAAAGTTAAAGTGCATCTAATGATCAGCTTGGAACAAAATGTTTGTGAAATCAAAACCTTTGCATTCTGCCCTTTGTGTCATCCTTTAACGTTACTGCAATACAATCAAAGCACTATAAAATGTGGGGTCGAGGGGAGAAGATTAAAGAGAAATTCTCAGCTGTTTAAATTTGGTTACAAATTGTGGTTGCCTAATTATGTTGAAAAATGAAAAGTAAAAAACAAAAAGGAAGGGAATTCTTTTATATGCAAAACATGCACTAAAAACTCTAAGAACTAATAAATACACTGAAGTTATTGTTTAACAGAATGTAGAGCAAACTTTTCAGAGATGGGAGTCACAACGCACGTGTATTATTGATAAGGCAAACTGTAAACCTTTTCACACCAGGTACTCGACACATTAAAGTCCTGGCCCACATCACACATCATTACCTCATACAAATATACAGTGATCTGTATATCACGAAATTCATTATTATACTATTTGCTGCTTCAGCTCAGAATATTCTAGAGCCATAATAATGAGGATAGGGAATGTGGGAAGACTTCAACCCTCTCTTACAATCTCATTAAATATAAACAAGGAATCCTGTGGCTCTTTTAGGCTATGTCTACACTTGAAAAATTAGGTCGACCTTATTAAGTCAACTTAACAAAAGTCGACTTAACTTTTCAAGTGTAGACGTGGCCCCTTTTTGGCCTTATTAAGTTGACTTAACATTTTAAGTAGACTTAAAAAGGTCCAACTAGGCACTACTCCACGTCTTCACTGGCTTAAGTTGACTTAATAAAGTTGACTTAAGTGCTAGTTCAAATTAAAACTAACTTTTCCTTAATTCGATTTAAGGAGCATCTTAAGTCGAATTAAGGAAAGCCCAGTGTAGACGCAGAGTAAATTAAGTCGACTTAAGCCTCCTTAAGTCGACTTAATTTCTAAGTGTAGACACACCCTTAAAGACTAACAAATGTATTTATTGCATGAGCTGTAAGTCTTTAAAAGTGTCACAGGACTCCTTGTTTGTTTTGCTTAACTAGACTAACATAGCTGCCCCTTTGGAACCAGTAAATATAGGAGCTGTTCTTATACAGAATTTGCCAGTACACAACAGGAGTTTATGAAAAAGCTTAAAAGAAACTTCTCTACAGTAATTTGGAAAGAAATTCACTAAGGTTGTGTACTATTCAGGAGCAAAGAATAGCATGTTATTTTAAAATTGCCGTGCTTGTATAATGCAAGGTTTGTTTCTATTCTTACGTAATCTGAGCCTTGGCGATCAGTGGTAATTCTTTTCATTGCCATAGACTTCATTTTTAGTTAAGCTGAATGCCATTCACACAGTTTAAAGAAAAGAGTGGTTTGTTTGATATCATTTGATTTGTATTGATTTCATCTATAAACTTTAATGAGAAATCTCAAATGAGAATCAGTATATGGTACATAAACTAAAAATAATGATAATCAGATAAGACCAACCTGGATTTTTCCTAAAAGAAGTAAGCCATTGAAACACCAGTAAAGAGGCTCTAAAATCCACATGCATATATATGTGTTTGCTGGTGGGCAATAATAAAAGTGGAGGTTTTGGGTCCTTTTCCCCACTATTGTAAAATATCATATGTAATACCCTGCCTTTTGGAAGATTTTAAATCATTAAAAACAATTTAAAAAATTATGCGTAAAAAAAAGAGTAAATGTCCACCTGATATTTAACTGGAGTGTTTTAGAATAGCCTGTATGGAGTGACCTAGTTCTGTTAGAATCAAAGGCTAAATTCTCTAGTAGTATAACTCCCTTAAGTCAACTGACACTTACCAGGCCAGCAGAGAATTTGATTTTTAACTGCAATTCCTGCAAGAGTTCCCTTGCTTCTCCCATCAGACATGAGATACATTTTCTGTGTGTTTGTCTGTGTGTGTGTGTGTCTGTGTGTATCTTATATACATTGAGAGAGAGAATATACAAAATGAACAAAACCAAACTACAACAAAAAAAAACAAATAGTATATTCCCTTCCCCAAATACAAGACTTTGCTCTTCTTGCCTATGCCTACACTAGAAAAAGTTAGGTCAACTTTGTTAAGTCAACTTAATAAGGTTGACTTTAAGTTGACTTAAAGTCGACCTTATGAAGTCAACTTAACAAAGTGGTTACCCTGAATGGGGACTTAGCAAGTCAGCCTAACTGCCCTTAAAATGACTTAATAAAGTCGACTTAAGGGTTAATCTATGTTGACACTGTGTTTAAGTTGACCTAAGGAGTCTACTTAAGGGTTAGGTTGACCTAACCGGTGGTTCTTACTAAGTTGACTTAAGCTTCCATTAAGTTCACTTAAGGAATTTCTTAAGTCGACTTAATGAAAGCCCATTGTGGATGGGGAGTGATTTAGGACAATTTAAGGCTACTTAAGTCAACCTAAATTGCCAGTGAAGACATACCCCTTGTGCCCACCTCCTAAGTGTGACTAGCCCTGCCAGCTCTCCCCTCTGTTCTTGTGTCCTCCAGCCACATCTGGCAAAATCCTGCTTCCTGATTCCCAGTGATCCTTATGTCAAACAATGTAAATCTTCTAGGGTGCATCTACACTTGTAAATTAAGTCGATTTAAGCTTAAGTCGACTTAATTTACTCTGCGTCTACACTACATTTTCCTTAAGTCGACTTAAGCGAGCTGCTTAAGTCGACTTAAGGAAAATTAAGTCGACTTTGTTAAACCTTGTTTAAAGTCGACTTTAGGCCTTAGTCGACTTTCTAAAGTTGACTTAAGCCAGTGTAGACGTGAACTAGGGCTCTGCGGGACTCCCCCACTGCCCTCCCTGCCGGGGGGGGCACAGGGAGAGTCTGGCATGCTGCCCCAAAGGGCAGGGCAGAGCCCTGCCCCTATGCCCTGCCAGGGTCCCTGTCCCCCTTTGCCCCATTGTACCCAGGTACAATGGGGCAAAGGCTGAGCCCCCCTGGCACTTGGCAAGGGGTGCCCCCCTGCCACCAGGGACCTGTCCAAGGTCCCCCTAGCCCCTACAAGTCGATCTAGGCATCCAGTGTGGATGCTCTAGGTCGACTTTGTAGGGTCCCCCTAAGTCGATTTAAAATGTAGGTGTGGACATGCTAAGTCAACTTAGATAAAGTCGACCTCAATTAACAAGTGTAGACATAGCCCTAGATACTTCTTCACAATACTTCCGTTCATACATTTCTTCTATATAAAATTAAAATAAGAATAATACAGTAATGTATATACACAACTCACTTGG
Source organism: Pelusios castaneus (assembly GCA_007922175.1). Lineage (NCBI taxonomy): Eukaryota > Metazoa > Chordata > Testudines > Pelomedusidae > Pelusios > Pelusios castaneus. The sequence goes on along the minus strand of ML685769.1, from coordinate 18,115,388 downwards.
CCTATGCTGATGATACTAGTATGTGCTGATAATCACACTGGTTGTGCCATGATTGTTTGCATTTCCACTAAAATCTCTTTCTTATGGATAAATGAAAGCCATTAAAATTTTGGAAAGCAAAAATGATCATTGAAATAATGAAAATAAAATGTATCTTTTAGGATAGAGAAAATTCCTCATTCATTTTTTATGCTATTTCTCTTGACAATGTACATTGCCACAGAAAACAATTCTGAGCTGGTTTTTCCTCTCGCTGAAGACAGTGACAAAGGTCCCACCGATTCTTCTCTCTGTACCTTTTGACTTATGGCATAGAATTAAAGAATTGTATAGAAGAAAAAGAATTACCAACATTATACATGAGACAATCTGTCAACATACAGGTTGTGGTTTATCTGTTGCATTTAAGATGCTTCTAGCCATTATAGCCATGTATGTGCTACAATGGAAGCTCAAGAGACATTTTAAAATACTACGTGACCTCTTACAGAATGTTATAGTAGGAATTTAAAAACTGGAACTATAAAATAAAAAAAAAACAATTAGTAAAATGGATTTATAAAAAAAGACCCCGTCTTAATTCAAGTACTGCAGTAATGTTCCTAAATGCATCAATGATACTTTAATATATTTGATATGAGCAGGTATTTTTGAAAATATTATATATGTATTCATGCTTGTCTAGGCTGATGAAATCCCACTGAGTAAAACTATTATTTTGGAATGGTCTTGGAAAATGTCACAAGGTTTCATTAGTTTTCTGTGTACTGTTATGTGACTATACTGAAAAAACAAATCTATACTGGAAATGAGTTTTCAAATGTAAATCTTTGAAAGGATGACATAGGGCTTGGGGAAAAGGCCCAGGTATTACTTTCAGGGCTGTTAAAAAGATTTATAATCCAGTGGATATTTTAACTCTTTCAGCACATCACAATTCTGTTTTCACTCTTGGGATCAGATAATCATGTTTTGGAATGTATCAGCACTTCAGAGATTACAATAGAACTACTATCATAATTCATATAATTTCCAGCATTGTCAGAGGAATAATGAAGCAAATAAAGCACAATAGGGATAACATTTTTCTTTTATATATTGCACACATTTCAAATACCATTCCAAGGCAAGGATGTCAAGAATGATAGATTGTTCATTTTTAGGTCTCAGACTGAAACCATAGTAATTCAGATGCTTTAAAAAAAAACAAAAAAAACCCACCTGTTTAAAAAACAAACAAAAACAAAGCAAAAAATAAAAATCGTCAGGTACACTGGGTTGATCAATAGTTCTCATAAAGTTCTTCAACAGATAAGGACAAATTGTCCTTGGAGTTTATCTATATAAACATTGGTGATATTAACAATCTATTCCAAACCTTGGAAGTTAATAACTAGCCCTAAGAATTAGAGAACTGGAACAAGATCCTAGCCACCTGTGAGATACATTGCTGTGATCTGCCTCTGCTATGAGCATATACTTCTACCCATGGAAATGAAAATAATGAAATAGCATAGTGCTTAGAGCTTTTCATCATTAAGATGCTTCACAATCATTAACTAATTAACAGCAGCCTGTCAAGATGTATCAGTATTCTCCCTATTTTACAATGGAAGAATTTAAGATAATGTGTTGAGAGTAAAATATGAAGAATTTGTCCTCCCATTTGGGACACGTCAGTTTTCTGGTGCCCAACCTTAGCTCCCATGGCCCTGATTTCCCAGATATATTGAATCAGCTACATCTCTAACTAAAGTCAGGCATTCTGGCTATGTCTACACTGGCAAGTTAGTTTGAATTAAGGAAGCTTAATTCGAACTAACTTAGGCCATGGCTACACTAGGTTTTCATTAGTTTGAATTAAGGGCTTCCTTAATTCAAACTAATAAATTTGGATATGCTATTCGAACTAACGGTTAATTCGAACTAGTTAGTTCGAATTAACCAATGTGGCCGTGTTAGTTCGAACTAATTGAGAACTAAATTTTGCTAGTTTGAATTAAGTTAATTCAAACTAACTAAAATTAGTTCGAATTAGTTAGTTCGAATTAACTAATTCAAACTAACTTTAGTAAGTGTAAACATAGCCTCTGTATATCATGTTGACACCTCAAACAAGGGCACCCATGATTAATGGAAAATTTTGACTTAAATGACTTTACCCGAGGCTTCACACATGCTGGTTTGGGTCTGAAATTGGAATTAGGAAGACCAGAACTAAAAAAATCACCTGCAGGTCTATTTGTGTGTGTGGGTAAGATGGATGGGGTTCCTGACCATCTGAATTTAGAATTACTCTCATAAGCTTTTCACCCTTGTTTTTGTTTGGATTAGGTAACTTTTGATTAGCACTCAGATATCTGGAGCCTTGTATAACATGAACTGAATCTCAGGGGCTGCTGCTGTTACTGGTTCAGTACTTTCATTGGCCCAGTCTCTCAGGGTCACCACTGCCATTTTATGCTGTTTTATTATGAGCGTCAACCACTGGTGAGTATGCCACCATAAAAATAGGGTTATATATGGAAAAAAAGAGGGTAAAACCAGTAGAAATCGGATTTAGTGCAAACACTGTATCTTCTTTATTGAACTAGGTTGTTGATATATGAGACTAGATTAATAAGTAAAAATCTTTTCTTCATCCATAAATATTAGCATAAATTAGGAATTTAAGTGGTTATATTATAAACTTCTTGCTTAAAAAATGCAGTGGAATTTTGTTGTCATGGAAATAATTTTAGTTTGTGAAGTCTTTGGCGTAAGTTCTGCTCTGAGTTACACCAAAGCAAATCGAGATGAAATTCCAATGGAATTTAAATAGATTTGGAAGATAATGGAGAGTGATAGGCCTCATCAAATATATGCTTCATTTTTTTTTCTTTTAGGGCTAAAGTTTTATTTTACATAATATGCTGTGCCATTTTTTTTAAAACTGAGGTAATTTCTCCATTTTCAATAAAAGATGTATGCCTGTGAATAGCATTAACTCCCTGTTATAAGGAGCAGCCCTATCTGTTTTTCTGGCCAGGATGGAAAACATTTTTGGCACTCCTGGTCTCCCCCTGTGGCTGAGCCACACTCCAGCCCAATGTAAAACCAAATCCATAGCTAACCAATTAGTGGAGCAGAAAATGTTGGCTCTCAGGATGACCGCCTTTAGAACCGACTCTGGCTGTTATCAAAGTCATAACACAAGGTAGCTGCAACTTTATTTTCATTATACTACAGCTTTGCATTCTGTAGGGACATGAGATTATTTTCACTCCAACAAGAAATAAGATTAAGCAGATAAAACATACTGATTAGGAAATCAGACAAAGCACAGTCAGTGTAACAATGAAGCCTAGAGACTATGAGCTTGATGCATCTCCTATTGGGAATTTTCCCACTGATTGCAATGGGAGTTGAATCAGGCTCTAGGAGGACATACTTTCAAATTGTACAGCAACACAGTTGGCTCAGCCAATCAAAGCACTGATATCTGTTACTGATATCTGGGCTGAGGTCATCACGCTTTCTCTTGCCCCTTATGGCTGGTAAAAGGAAACATACGGTGCAATGAATTAAAGCTCCAGTTCCAACCAGAGTAGGATTCCTGGGGTTCAGGCACTGGGGAAGGGAGGCATGAGGCTGCCTCCAGAGGATCCCATTGCAAACCGTAGGGGGCTTATAGAATATGGGGCAGGAGTGGTGTGTCAGAGCAGGGTGGCATCGTGAAATGCTATGTAAATATCTGACAGTGCTGCAACACAAAAAGCAGTCTGGGAGGCTGCTCTACTTTAAGCACAGTGTTGTCTAAGTTGTGGCAGAAGCTATGCAACCCTTGAGCAGCCCAAAATCAGGTAGGCACAAAGGTGACATTAAGCCACTTTAACCGTAACCACTGCAGGCTATGAGTCCTGGCATGGTGCAAAATCATGCCCATAATTTTTATTCTTTTATAAAATGACATAGTCTAGGTTTGGAGGATGGATGCGATTCTTCTGATTTGCTGATTGAAACCATTATAATCAGAGGACCAGGATTTGTGTAGTCAGAATCATTTCTGCATGTCAGGCCCTACATGACACTTCCACTCTGTGGTGATGTCAATCCACTGACAAATCCTTCCTACAGAGGCGATAGTGTACCCCTAAGGCAGTGATTGTGAATGTCTGTCTTGCCACGCTATGACCTGAGGTGACGGTTCCTTCCTATAAGGTCCTCACAGAGCCATCGGATATCAAACTGGTGTATTTGAATTGCAGGACAGAGGGTTTGTCCCCTTGTGACGCTGTAAAAGGCTGAAATTATTCTACTACAACTTGAAAAACACTTGCAGGTCCAATATTTGAAATAGACATGTACAATATTGAATCATTTTTTTAAAAAAAATGTTATGACTTCTACAGTAACCATTTCCTAGCACATCTAAACATCATATAGTTGACCATAGTCTGCAACCACAGCCCTTTCTCTGTGGTAGCTATGTTTCCCTACGCTGAATACAGGACGTCTGGTGAAATTATTCATATTCAAGTAAGTTCAATGGCAGTCAACCAAAACTATGCAGTACAAATGTTCAAATTAACATCAAGTTGACTGAGCCTCCATTAAAAAGAAGTACCTGACCCAGATCCGGGCACCAAAATGGACTGGAAACATAAGTGAAGCTTCTAACCTCTGCTGTCTCAGGCCCCTGGCTGAGAGAGAGGCCATCCTCTGAGATGGCCCATATGCTTGGGAGGGGGTGTGTGCACAGAAATGGACAGGGGATGTGGGAGGGAGGAGCATGCTGAACTGGCCAGTGGACACACATGGGAAGTGACACACACACTCCTTTCCCTCCAGCACACATGAGGAGGTGACACACACACCCTTCTCTCACACAAGGGGGGTGATTGACATTCTCCACCCACAGAGCTGGACCCACCTCTCCTGATACCTGGTGCTGCCTCTTCCTAGCCTCCCCACCCAGCCTCAGGCTGCTCCCTACCCGCAGTCACTGCTACGGCAGCTAGTAGCCAGTGCCAGCTGGAGATGAGACTATGAATGGGGCCCTGGTGCCTGAACTGGGATCAGCTCTGGAGCTGGTACGTAGAGAATGGGCAGGGGCTCATGGACCAGCAAAGAAAGTTGCCTTGCCCGGCATGCTGTGACCTCGCAACACCACCAGCCATGCAATCCTCCCACTTGCTACTTGTCTCTGGACCTCTTACTCACTGCTAGTTCACTGGTGGCCAGCAAGAGGGATCTAGCTTGTGGGACCTGCCACAGAGCTGCAGCCATCCCCTTATGAGCTCCTGCTGAGAGTGGGCCCTGTGCTTTGCCATCATTGTCACCACTGTAAACCTAGGACTGATTAGGAGGCAGAAAATATGGGATAATTTGCCAATTTTTAGGAAAAAGATGCCTGCAAGAGACTTCCGGTAAAAATGGGATGTATGGCCACCCTACCTATCTTGCCTTTCAGCCATCTATGCAACCTCTTTATACTTCATTCCTCCAGACTATTCTGATAGCATGCAGGGCATTGATTTTTCCAGCTAAACTGAATTTGTACATCAGCTCTTCTAGGAGTAAAGCAAGGCATTTATATAATCAGTGCTTACCCTATGTGAAAGAAATAAATCCCCCAAAGGAGTAGTGTTGTAAATAGAAATAGTTTTGATGTTCATTATTAAAAGCTATGTACATTACTGATGATGAGGAAAAACTTGGCAGGAGAAGAGGCAGTCAGGTATTATGGTTCTGAGCCCCTAGTTAGCACAATATTTATAAAGCTGCATTCTATAAATATTGAAATGCTGATTTGACAACAATAAACAAACTAGAACAACAAAATATGCCAGAAATGACAAGTTTGAAACAAATTGACACTTGAGTAGAGAGTCCCTCATGGGGATTTGAAATTGCGTGACACTGAAAAATTCATTTGCCCTCATAAACAGTGATAACAAGACTATTCTGTATGTATAATGCTCCCCAAAATTTTATCTGTGGTAAAAAAAAATGGTGAAATACATAAAATGAGAACTACTGGAACTCAGAGATGAGTTGCTGAATGTGTAAGGTTAAAGCATTAACAATTATGTGAATGCATCACTTGTTTCAGAGAACTCTCTTTTGGAAGTTGGCTAGTACAGTCATACATGACTGAGGATTCAAATATGTTATACTATATTTGAGTTCAGATGGCTTATCCATTCTGCTGAGGCTGTTTGTCATATACTGGAGGAAAATGTCATTGGTTGGGGTTGGCTGCACACTGTGTAATGTGTAGGAAGAAATGCTGTCAACTGAGCAATATGTTGAGTACACCTGGCAACAGTTTAGAGATCGCTGGGGAAGAAACCTATAAAGTGACAGACTGTGTTTTTTGCCTAATGTACCATAGATATCAGTCAGGCAAAAGGGTTGCATTCATTTTGAGTAGATTGCTCACTGTGCTCCATGTTAGCCTTTTCACATTACTTTTTCCTATTTCACATTTGTCAGCCATTTTAATGTTGTTCAGGGAGTCAACCATCTTTTAAAATGTTCTCTCATGCTGTCTGATAGGCAGAAATGAATTGGCCATTCCAGAACTACCTTCTTGCAATTTCAAAACTTTGTATTAAAAATGTTATCTCCCTGTATCTGTTTTTTGTTCTTAAATGAACTACAGATAGTTCTCTTAATTCAAGTTGAAAGGAGAAGAACAGATGAAGGGAAAGAAAATAGAGTGAGAAAAGGCTTCAATGAGCAGGCTGAGAAGTTTAGTTTAAGAAAGTGACTTTGAAAACATAAGATCCTATACCTAGCTAAGATGGAGTGATGTTTTGCATGGTAAAGATATATCACTCACGACAGATCTGGAGCAGGTTTGCTACTGGAGTTAGCAGTCTATTCTTCATAATTGTTATGAAGTCATGTTGCTTCCTGGTTTAATGATTAAGAATACTCTATAAATTTAGCATCAAAGAAAATGTACTCAATTTTTAATCACAGTTTAACTGAAAGGAAATTCTTATAGATTAAGGACTTCCAGATTTTGCCTATAGAGTTAAAAAAAAAAAAAAAAGAGGTTTGGACTTTCCAGTTGAAGGTAATAATATCATTTAAACCAAATGTTCCAAAGTGACTACTGACTAAATGTGGCTTGATTTTGCGGGTGCAGTTAGAGACCAATTTGGCTTGATATTCAGAAATTCTGGGCATTCACCACTCCAACTGAGTCCATGGTGGAAGAAGTATTCAGTAGAGCTGCTTTTATATATATATATAATATATATATATATATATAACACGACTATTTACATTTTTGTTCTTGCCAAAAGAAAAATTTTAAAAAACCCAGAAAACTGGTTTTGGGTTAAACACAATATTTTGTTTGATGTCAAAGTAAATGTTTTGTTTGACATATAACAAAGTGTTTTGTTTCTTTTTCAGATGGGTTTTACTTTATGTGTGTATGTGTGTGTTAAGTCTAGCTAAGTCTCAAGGTGAACCTCATTTAAAACGAAAAGTTAAAACATTTCATCTTGAAAATGTCAAAATAAAACTATTTGATTTTTTACAATTTTTTCCAGTTTTTTTTCCTCTTTTTGAAAATATTCACCTTATTTGATCCCAATTAATGATTATGATTGCACCAAAATTGCAATTTTTGGTGAATAAACTATTTGCCAAAAATATTTAAAAACTTTTAAAATCAGTTCCAAGGTGTTTCTGCAGTTAGACCCACAGAAACTGGTCATCCAAAATTACTTAATGCTTCTGAAAATATGGTCCATTAGTCCTTTCGGTTTGCATGTCATTTATCCAATCTGGAAGAAGCAATGATTTAGCTTTGATTCAGATGTAAGAAACACTTTAGTGAGAGCCCTAATTACAAACAGCAGCCTGACAATGAGAGATATTTCTCTTCACTAATGCTGAGAAAAGTTAAGAGAAATCAGTGGGTACCAAGCATTGAATTCTAAAGAAATTCTTGCCTAAGTAAATAGTTGCCTATTGGAGCCCATGGAGAAGCTCTTGGTAAAACAATAACAGAATAGCAATTTAAAAACAGCATATATCAGTTCAGAATAGACTAAGCAAAGGCAAAAGGCCTGTTCAATATCATTACTGTTGATGTTATAGGAATTTCTATATAGGAAACTCAGTGAATCAAAACAAGAAGAAGAAAAATACATGTCAAGCAATCTTGATTCTGATCCAGTAGGCCCTAATCTTGTGAAATGATGAGTAACTTCGGCTCCTATTGGACTAATAGCAGATTTGGGTCGAAGTCCTGAAAGTACTAGCAAGAGCAATCTTTGGCTATGTCTACACTGGCAAATTAAGTCGACTTAAGGAGGCTTAAGTCGACTTAAACAAAGCCACGTCCACACCAGGCTTTTATTAAGTTGACTTAAGAAATTCCTTAAGTTGACTTAATGAAAGCTAAAGTCAACTTAGTTACTACCACTCCTTAAGTCGACTTAAGCCTTAAGTCAACTCCTTAAATGGACTTAAGGACACTGTGAACATGGAGTAACCGAGAAGTAGGCTTTATTAAGTCGAGTTAACAAAGTGGACTAAGTTGACTTAAAGCTAAGTCAGCTTAGTTCACTTTAAGTCAACTTTAATAAGGTCGACTTTAAGTCGACTTAAAGTCGACAACTTTTGTAGTGTAGACATAGGCCTAGGCACCTAAGTTTCTGCCTGTAAGCATCAAGATGCCTTTCTTCCACATATGCCCTAGTATTGTGAAATCCACTAAATGGGGGAAAAGAGGCACTCTAAAAATATAATAGCTTTAAAAACATCTAAAATGCCTTCAAATTGATTTTTCTAGATATCATAATGCTATACTTGTAAGACTTGACTTTTCAGATGCAAAGGTCTATCCCACTGGAAAGCTGGACATCTTCCCTTTTCTAATTGTATAAAGCTCCCAAAGCATTAGAGGCATTGTTATGTCACACAGATCTTGGCTACTTCTTTTATCTGAAGGATGGCACTTTTTTCTCTCACAGACACTGTTTACTTTTCATCAGTTTCTGCTGGCATGAAGCAATTACCTCACCCCTTGATGTTCATTTCCACAGGTGTTACTGTCTTTGAATGACTTCCAAGCCATTTCTTGCTTCCTACACATTACCATTTAACTGTCTTTCTTCTCAGTGATGTGCAACCATAATTTTAGCAAGGAGTTCCCATCTCATGTAATAGTGTATGTAACAGTCAACCACACATCCCCCAAATCCATCAATCCTACAATCTTCCAAATATATCAGTCCTTCTACTCTATCTTCTTGTCTTCTACCCTATCTTCTTGATCCACTACTGCCACTTATAATGGTCAAATAGGTTTAACTTGAGGTATCTGCTGGTAACTGTGGTAGGACTCGCCCAGCTGACATGTCTTCATGTGGGTGGTGGGTGTCTTCAGGCAAGTGGGAGAGACTGACTGGGTTCTGAGTCTTTCCCAGCCGATAGAAACAAGGTGTTCTTCCTGTGTCTGCTCTTCAGACATTGTACTGGGACTAGACAAGTAGATATTGGCTGGCAGAGAGGCAGGCATGAGTAGCTACAATATTCTGACTAGGCACAGCAGCATATTATATGAATATGGGGAGGGTTAATGAGATACTTTGGGTTATACATAAAATTTAATTGACTTGTCTGACGTAAAGCATGAATATATGGACTTTTTAGTTCACCTCAGGCTCCTCTGGCAGATATGTATTCCAGTTACATATTCCTTTGAATCCTTTCAAATCAAATTTACATTTTTAAGTTTAAGAGCTAGAAACTTCCTTTTTAATTTTTAAATTAAAACCAGGATTCTCTTTCCTGGGGCTCAATGGCTGAATTGTCTCTCAAGTGTCTCATAGGGAAGCTAAGTGAGAGTTATGAGTTTAATACTTTGTTCTGAAAAGGTCAGGCCCCTGACCATTTTTTTCTCTCTGATGGTCATGAGTTCCACAGGCTAGTTGCCAGTGAAAATTTCAGTCCTTGTTTCAGTTCTTTTGAAAGTTCTCCTTTCTCTGTGGACTAATATGCCTCAGCTTGCCAACAGTTTAATTGCTGTGGAAGGTCATGGTTGCAGAAGAAGTGTTATGGTTTGTGTGAAATCCATAGAAGGATGTGAAAATGAAAACAGTTGATTGTATATTTATTTGAGGGTTAGTTCAAGGAGTGGAGCGCTGGGACTTCTTGCAATCTGTGTTGCTAAGAAAGACAGCTGCTGCACTCACTACCATTTAGAGCTTTTTCAGGGTAGGTGCTTCCATTCCTGAAGCAGGAGGCCACATTGCAGGATAATACTGTCCTTGGGGATCTCCCAGTTAAAAGGATGCTACTCTAACACACTAAAGGCATGAAAATTACATAGACCTTTATGTCCATAAAAGTATTTGTAATAGGGTCCTGGTCCTTTAAGGTAGTGTGTGAGGGCAGTTACCTGATTCTAGGCGTCTGAAGTAACCAAAGGATGCTGAGTAGGGTTAAGGGACTTCTGGGATGTCTGGGCAGGGGAGTAAAAGAGAGGTTCTGAGGTAGACAGAAGGGATTGTTGTTGCTCATCAGCAAGGTGCAAGTCTGGATGGATGGCATCACATCTCTTAAACTGGAAGTGAGAGTTTGTAGGTGAGGAATGATGTGACTTCAAAGGGAACAATCCCTCTAAGGATGGGGAAGACTGTGAAATTCTAAATGGGGAAGGGGGCCAATAGCTAGAAGGCTATTTAATAAATTAAACCAAAAGAGAGGGGAAATATTTCCTTTTGCTCTTAGAAAACTATTTCTGGGAACATGTAGAGAAACTGAGAAAGTGTGATGATAGGGGTTTCTGTGCCATAAAGTAGCATCCTAAGATGGCACCTGATGACAACATATATCCCAATAGGAAGAACTGGCTGCCTCTGCCTTTCCTGTCCTGAAACCTCTGCTACAGGCACAGTAGGTAAGAGTTCAACAGCAGCCCATTTCTTTTCTGAAACCATGGTTGGGTAAGTGATAATAATTGCTGTCATTGAGGAAGGGAGGTGGGCCTTCTCCTCTTGAAGCTGTCATGACACTCAAGAAAAGGAATGGGAGGGGCACGTGGCTGAAATCACTGCTGCTGTCAGAGAAGAGAAAAAGCACATGATAATCCAAAGAATGGATTTGCCCAAAAAAAAACTGAAGTCAAGGCAGGGTTAGTTCTGCAGCCATAGTATACAGCAGTACTCTGGGGCTTAGGTCTACTAAACAGAGTAACTCTGTATGTGGCATGTTAAACAGCTGGAGAATCTATGTGGCTATAGCAAGAGAATGTCAGAAATTATTAGATTAAAAATACATACATTTTGAATGTAATATGTTGGATCCAAATACTTTGTGGTTAAAAGTAAAGAAGGGCTCAGCTCAGAACATTGAACTGAAAGGCCCCACTTTGCTAATAACTGGAGAGCTCTGAGTTTGGATGTGAGCCTGATCCTGAAAAGGGGTGTACACAAGTGGGGCAAGCAGAGGGATGCCCCCCATAACCACCAGGGACACAGAAATCCTCCAGCCCCATGCCATAGGTGCAGGATGGAGAAAGGGGGAGCTCCTTCTGTGCTGGGAGATACAGAACATGCCCCTGCAAAAGGGGTCAGGGTTGAATTTCTGTTCATGGCCCTGCTTATGAAAAAAGTTTGTTCCCACTGCCTAGAGAAACTGACGACTTGGACAAGAGCAACTAGTTAATTACAGTTGACTCAGTGAGCCAAGTGATGTATCCTCCACCATTACCTGTGCAGAAATCCACATGAAATGTTTCCTGCCGATTGATGGCAGAATGTGGCCCTATACGTACTTTCTAAAGTGAAGTAGTTAGCAGCACCACTTGTAGCACCATATCTTAAGGTGACCAAAAAGCTAACCCCGGGGTTGTTACAGTGTGCTTATTCAGGGAAAAGATGTATGCAAATAGATCTAAGCTTCTTGTTTTGAATTCTGGAAACATCTTTGCTTATCTATAGGATCCTTGCCCAGCTTCTTCAATCCTGTTTCTAATTAGCTCCCCTTACAGTTACCTGAGAAAGGACCAACCCCACTTATGAGAAAATGATTTCCTGTACTCCTCCAGTATTCTCCTTTACTGGACTTCTCTCATGAGTGATTTTATTTTGTTCCAAGATGAAATATATTATAATCCATCTGTGCAGCTACCCTCTTCCTGTCTCTTCTTTAATCCTAATGACATAGCCTTCTGTGAGGGGTCTAGTTTGAGTGTTTCAGTTATTTAGCTAGACTTCTGTTTAGGAGCAAGTTTTAGGAAGAAAGTCCCTTTTTCTTGTTCCTTTTTCTCTTTTTCTTTAAGGTAAATTTGCCTGTATCTCCGATTCTAGGCCCTTCCAAAGAAAATGGAGAATGTATTTCATGTACAGCTATGCAAGAGCTTAACCTATCTCCCAATGAAGTGGAAATGATTTCAGTAGGAGATAGATAAACCCAAGCTAATAGTTTTTCCTTTCCAAAGCATAAGCTTAAATGTTTCTTTAAGGCAGAGTCCCACACTGGCAGTCGTGGGGGTAACTGCCTGAGCTTTTGAAGGCTCCAGCAAGAATGACATGAAAACCGCGAAGAAGTAAGTGATCTCACATAGTATGGTACAATACTGGGCACAATGTGGGGACTTGAGGTGAACTGTATTTTGAATTTCAGAAAATGTTCAGATCAAGACTAATATAAGATTTCTATGAGATTCTTGCATTTGGGCCCAACTTTCCCTTAGCTCTCATGCCAGTCTTGGCAAAAAAAGTTACTAAAAATTCAGAATTGAGCTGACAGAGCTCCAGTAGTAAATATTCTTAATACAGTCCAGCATTAGGTAGTGCAATAGCATTATTGCACCTATTATAGCATTTAGAGATGATGCATATGCGGAGTAAATATTTCACAGGAAAAGACATCCAGACTTTTATTATGTTGGTTTTTCTAAAGTTTCTAATAGTAAGGAGAAAGCAAGGAAAAAATTTAACTGGCTTCAGGAGAATAGCTTCCCTGTCTCCACCACCAGCAAATCTGCTTTGTTGGCCACCAATCAAATCCTGTGCAAGGCTGGCACATTGCTAGAAATCTGCAGCATTTAAGCAGTATTTGCCGAGGTATGCTTTTTGTGCTGTACAGGTACATCAATTCAATTTCCTCTTAAAACTCACTACTATCCCAATCAAGGAGTTTTTCTAAGACTGACAGAATGAGTTTCAAAGCAAACCTGACATGGAGCTTTATTTTAAGAAACATGATAAGTCATAGCAAGTTCAGGGAAACATCGGCACTCTTTGATATTGACAATGAACAGTATTTGAAAGAGAAATCAGCTACATACTGTTAAATGACAGGTGAAATCTAAATCATCAGTGTGTTGTCAGGGAGCTTATGGTATAAGCCACTTTCTGCTTTATATTCAAGAAAGAAAACAAGGTGAAAGCCTTTCTCAACACTGATTCCCATGCTGGGACACTGGGGAGAGAGGCCCGGTTATCTAACCATCTTAGGTACTTCTGTTGTCCACATTACAACAATATCTGAGCCACTCACAATCTTTAATGTACTATCTTTCCAAAAGATCCTTGAGGTCTAAGAAAGTGCTATTATTCCCATCTTACATGTGGGGAGGTGAGGCACAGACTCTCCTTATGTCCCTATTGTGCTCAGTACTGTACAAACAAAGAATAAAGCATGGCCTTTGCCTCAAGAGCATAAAGTCTAAGAATAAAACAAGAGACAATAATGTGCTAGATTCACAAAGGGTGCGCCTACACTTACAAATTAAGTCGACTTAAGCTTGAAATAGCATGAAATAGCCAATGTGGATGTGGAGTAGCCCTAAGTCGACTTAGGGGGCTCCAGAGCCTCCCCACTGCCCTCTCTGCCAGGATGGCTGGCACAGCCACAGCCTGGTGTGCCCTGACAGGGTCCCTGTCCCCCTTTGCCCCATTGTACCAAGGTACAATGGGGCAAAGGCTGAGCCCCCTGGCACTTGGCAAGGGGTGTCCCCCCTGCCACCGTGGACCTGTCCCAGGTCCACCTAGCCCCTAGAAGTTGACCTAGGTGTCCAGTATGGATGCTCTTGGTCGATTTTGTAAGGTCTCCTCTAAGTCAACTTAAAATTTGAGTATGGACATGCTAAGTTGACTTAAATTAACAAGTGTAGACATAGCCAAAAGGATTTATGCCACATTATACATCTAAAACCCAGTTTCAATCCCCGTTGAGATTCACAAATTCTCTGCTGAGCACTAAAGGTACTTAAAGAAGCTCATTGCCCACAGTTCTACATTTAAAGTTCCATATGCACTTATATTTCTGCATCTGAGCATACATATTTTATCCCCATGCCAGGCATCTGGACACCTAAGCCCCAGAGCAATGCATAAAGTGGGAGCACACAGGCAAGTCAAGCTGAGGATAAACTGCAGGGTCTGATCTGGTAGGCTTGCTCAGAGCTTAACTACAAGATTGGTGCCCCTATAGACAAGTTTATAAAGTCACCATGGGGAAGAAAGAAACTGCTCCCCTCCAACTTTTAGCCTAGTGGTTAGGGTACTCACCTGGGACATGGGAGACCCCTCAAGACCATCTTCCACCAGATGAAACAAATTTCTTAGAGCATGAGCTTTTGTGGGCTCCAACCCACTCCATCAGATGGGTTGAAACCCATGAAAGCTTATGCATGAAGAAATTTGTTAGTCTTTAAGGGTGCATCTACACTTGTAAATTAAGTCAATTTAAGTCTGCTTAATTCGACTTAATTTATTCTGCGGCTACACTACAATTTCCTTAAGCAGCAGCTTAAGTCAATTTAAGGAAATTTTAAGTCGACTTTATTAAACCTACTTTAAAGTCGACTTTACTGGCTAAGTCAACTTTATTAAATCGACTTAGCCAGTGTAGACGCAGATTAGCCCTAAGTCGACTTTAAGTCAACTTAAAGGGCCCCCAGGACTCCCCCACTGACCTCCCTGCCAGGGTGGCTGGCACAGCCAGAGCCTGGCGTGCCCACTACAGGGCAGGACACAGCCCTGCCCACCCCGCTTCTATGCCCTGCCTCTGTCCCTGTCCTGCTCAGTCTCTCCTGTTGAAACTGTTCCAGTGAGGATGAATAACTTAATAAATATATATTGGAGAAGAGGGACTGGATCCTGGGTTTCCCATGTGAATGCTTTAACCTGAAGTTTATGAAGTCATTCTTCTACATCTTTTCTTGCTCTCTTGGACGTGGTGATTCTTTCATTATTTATCCACAGTGCAACAGTTTCAGGACTAGACCAGAGAGAGCTAGCACAAGTGACTGTGTAGCCTGGAGCTTACAGAGCACCCTATGGTAGGGGAGAACCCAGTATCCCCCATCCTCCTGATTCAATGATTTTTTTTTAAAAAATGTATCCACAACGCAACAGCTTCAATAGAAGAAACTGGAGACCCCTCCCACCTACATGCTCATACATGTATCAGAATATCCCAGTGGCTGGGGCAATCACCTAAGAGGTAGCAGGTACTTATTCAAAGTTCTTCTGCACTTCAGGTGGCAGGGGAAGCGTTTGATTCTAGGTGAGTACTGTAACCACTGTGCTCAAAGTTCTGAAGAAGATCTTACCCTCCTCACAAAACCCTCCTACAAGCCCCTTGGGTGCATCTACATTGGTAACTTTGGTCGACTTAAGGATGCTTAAATCAACCTACTCAAAGCTGCGTCCACACTGGGCTTTTATTAAGTTGACTTAAGCACTTCCTTAAGTCGACTTAAAGCCAGTGTGGGCAGGGAATAGCGCTAAGTTGACCTTATTAGTAGTAAAGCCAGTGTGGACAGTTATGTCTACTGTTAAGTTAACTTAACAAGGTCGACTTAAGTCAACTTAAAGTGTAGCCACTCTGTTAAGTCAGCTTAACAGAGTTGACTTAACTTTACAAGTGTAGACATAGCCATTGAAAAAAGGACAAGATACATAAGACCAAGAGAGCTTGTAGCTGAGACATCCAAGCAAAAGGAGGCACCTCCCTGCAGCCTGGTCATGAACTCCTATCTCTGAGAGAGATGTGGCTTAGCACTTACCTCTTGGGTTGTAATCTCCCAGTGGCTTCCTTAGTTAAGGAGCTGCCTAACATCTTGGCTTTTTGGGAACCCATTGTGAGTCACCTATTCTATTCACTCTTTGTATAGGGAGCCCAGGCACCAAATTCAGGCTCTGTGAATCCTGATGATTTTCTAGATGTCTAAAAGTTAGGTGTAGTGACACTCACAACCTTCTTTGGATACCAATAACTGCCTCACATCACACAGGAAACTTGTGGCAGTGCAGAGAATTGTGCCCACCTCTCCTGAGTCTCCTGCCTTCTCAACAGACTAGTTGGACCCTTGTGCCACACAGAGCTATTCTTCACACTGGCTCTGGGTAAATTGGTGTCACAGGTAATGTTTTTGGGAGGTCTGAGGAGGAGGGTCTGCTGGATGAGACATCAGATCCACAGATGGACAGATCCAGTGCATCTATTACCTGTCATCTACCCCTAGGTGACCAAGGGCCACTTGTTTTGTTTAGTCTGGAAAAGAGGAGACTGAGAGGGGACATAACAGTTTTCAAGTACCTAAAAAGTTGCTAGAAGGAGGAGGGAGAAAAATTGTTCTCCTTAACCACTGATGATAGAACAAGAAGCAATACATTTAAATTACAACAAGGAAGGTTTAGGTTGGACATTAGGAAAAAAATCCTAACTGTCAGGGTTATTAACCACTGGAATAAGTTGCCTAGGCAGGTTGTGGAATATTCATCATTGGAAGTTTTTAAGAGCAGGTTAGACAAACACATGTTGGGAATGGCTTAAGAGGGTACTTGGTCTTGCCATGAGTACAGGGAACTGGACTCGATGACCTCTCATGGTTCCTTCCAGTTTCTAGGATTCTGTGATTCTATGAGAGGCTGAGCTGCAGCTGAAATTTAGCCCTTGACCTGAGAACAGATTTCAAGGTTCCAGTGCCATCTTCTCTCACACTGTATTCAGGTAAGTGTCATTACTCATGCTTTCTGAAGATGAAATGGACTGCTCCTTTAACATTTTATTTTCTTTGAATATAGACTTCAGTATTTTGAAGGTGCTGCCAATTCAGAAGGATCTTATACCAGAGAGACTGTTTTTATGCTGATGAAATTAGATGACTATGGATATGTAACTATCCAAATATTGTGAATCTCTGCATACAGCAATGCCGTGTAGACTTTAGAGAGAGAAATGTTCCAGTTAGTATGTCAGTCTCCATTGCTCAGTCTGCTAGGAATCATGATAGACTTGGAAGTTCACCCCAAGATGTTGTTTATAGGAAGGCTGCTACTTTGAATCCAGTGGGTGACGTCAGACAGAGTTATTAAAGTTATTAAGAAATACAGTATTTGGATACTGACAATGTTGGACAAGAAGAGCCACTGGAGACAACATAGGCTGGGTTTCTGCTATTGTGCTTTCTAATGTAATCTGAACTTTCACAAAATTCAGCTCACATAACATTTAACCAAACAGTACCCTCAAATAAACACTTTGGTTTGGGTGGTGACATTAATCAAAAGAAATTGATGACATTTCATTATCCAGAAGCACTTAAAGCTAAACTTGGCCAATACCAGAAAATGTATTAAAGTTAGTGGGATACACCAAATGACATAATTCTATTGGCCTGTGAAACCATCGCAGCTATAAGATGGAAACGCACTTACATGATAGCATGAAAAATCTGTTTTATTGTCTCACAACCACAAATTGGATTGAAAGAGATACATTTGCCATAGCAAAAAAGTGCCTTCCTATCTAATTGCTGGATCCGTTAACTCAAAGTTCACTACTTTACAGCTACAACTTCTTTTATTGAAAAGAAGTAAAATGGTGTACAAAGAAGGGTCAGTATGCACTTAACTACATCTTAAATTCACCACCAATATAACAGATGGATCTGTATATTCAGACTGTGAAACATATGGCATTAGTAAAGTAGAAGTGACAGCCAGGCTAAATATCTTTGACAGAATAATTCTAGGAAAAGAAAAAGTTGGTCACTTTGAAAAATGTCTAGCATTCTTCAAAGCCCACATGCTTTCTTCGCCCTCTGTCATCTTAATACCCATGAGTACCCTTTCACATGAGAGAAGCTTTTTTTTTCATGTTTCTGTACCTTTCAGAATTATCCAAGAGAAACATGGTCAGGAGCACCTGTCAGGATTAGCATTATTGAAAATAGAACATATTTCTTTCAAGTTCTGAGAAAATGATTGATTTTGATGCATTAGAAATTGACCACAAATTGTCTCTTCTTGCATTACAGTTGAACTTCAATTTAAAATTACTACAAATGTATACATTTCATATGGCATAATGTTCTAACTAACCCATTGGTGTAAGTCTTTGGGCTTTCTTGATATTTTTCTTTTAAATTCTACCTGTGACTAGGAACTATGTTTAGTCTCATAAGATGATGTTGAATTGTATGGTATAGAAATAGTAGCTGTCACCTAAATAGAGATTCTCTGTTGGTATTCATGGTTGGTAACACCACTGCTTGTGAAATAGATTCTAACTCTGAAAGCTAAGCAAAACTGTTTTGTGGAGAGAGGTTTCCTAGTCCTTTATGACTGGTTCCTTTCTTTGGCTATAGACTTTTCACACAATGGACCAAAGACAGAACTTTATGCTAAATAGACAAGTAATGCTCTGGTAAGGCTGTTGGATGCAGAGCAGATTTTGCAGTTCTTTGTCTCACAAAGTAGCTCATTAAGCCTGTGGTGTCTTGTCTCGCCTCACAGGTTCTCCCTAAATACTGTCCTCAATTAAGCAGTCATGGCATTGACTGCTGACCATACTGAATTAGCAAGTAGGCTAGACAGACATAAATTCTGCAAGTGATGCTCTGGTCTAAATTAGGTATTGAAAATCAATGTTGGGATTTAACAGCATAGAAAAGTAATCCTCACAAGATTTTGGTCTCTAGAGGTGCGCCTACACTTATAAATTAAGTCAATTTAAGCAGGCTTCTTGCAGGGCTGGCACTCCCGGGAAAAGCCGCCTGGCTTCTTGTCCCGGGGCAAGCCACCAGCGGCTTCCTGGTCTGGGGAGAGCCAGCCCTGCAAGGCTGGTTCTCCTTCCACCTATCAAGTTGACTTAGAGAGTCTAGTGTAGAATCTCTACATCGTCTTAATAGGAGCACCTTTTAGTCAAGTTAAGAGTCTTGTGTAGCCTTTCTAAATCAACTTAGTAAGGTCGACTTAAAGTTGACTTTAGAAAGTCAACTTAAGAAAGTCGACCTAACTTTGTGAGTGTAGACATAGCCTAGTAGTGGAAACCATACAATGTCAGCCGTTCTCAGGAACTTTCTGCAAACTTCATATCGGTAAAATTTTTATCATTGTAGTTTTGTCCTCTCCCACCAACTTCCCACCTGAAACCTGGAGGCCTAATATCCCATCTGTTCTACAGGGGTTTTTTAAATCTTGTAGGATGAATTCCATTGAATAACAAAGTTTCTGGTAAAAGACATGGGGAATTATAATGGTCAAGACTCATTTGAAATAATTTATCCTAATCTAAATTTCATTCAACACAGACATGGATTTCCAATGAATTTGATGCTTTGGGGCTAGGTACTAAATACAAAACAATGGAAACATTAGTCCAATCTGGTTAGAGCCATGTGACTCCCTAGTACTTTTTTTTTTCAGGGTTGTTTTATTGGGGCGTGTGGTGGGGGATAGGGAGATTATGAATGAGATGCTGCCATCTACAAAGCATCTTTCTTTAAAACTGAAGATCTATGAAGAGGTACAGCTGGTATTGCACTCAAAGCTTCAGGCTCAGTTTAATACCTAACTAAACACTTTCAAAATGAGGATCAATGGAAGAAACCTCATGAGACTTTCTCTGAATCTAGATCAGCGATATGAAATTACTCTTTACAGCTTGATATCTAACCTGTAGTAAAAAGTATAGGGAGCTACCTGAAATCCAGAGCTCCCATTGTCTCTAAACTTTGAAGAAGTTCCTACCCAAATCACTGCTATTGTTTTATCTCTACTATAAGTTAGTATTTTATGACAGAACAAACCATCACTTGGAAGGGAGGGAGGTGCAAGGAACAAGCAGAAAGAGATGTAGATGGTCCAGATGATTCTTATCCCCTCAGACTGCTGGGAGTGAGAGGTACCGGGGGCAGTATAATGTAGACTGATCTCATTCCAAAGCAAAGTCAACTCCTGGAAAGGTGTTTCATCTTGAAGGATGGCCTGATGAAGGCTAGAGATAAGCCCATGAATGGGGTGGGACAGAGTATTGGAGAACATGCCAGATCCTTTGAAGGAATGTATATAAAAAGGTAGAGTTTGGCTGGGACTGCCTATTTTTAAAGACTTGAATGTTATGTTCCCAAACAGTGGGAGGAGGGATGTCTAATTGCACTTCAGAAATACTGAGGATGCTGACTATATACACTCTGGGACTAAAAATAAAATATGTAAAAACTCTGGTGAAGTAAATATTGATATATTTTTAAAGAACTGTTACATTTTCTGGCTTCCTACTTCCTATACCACCCCTTCTGTGGTGATATGGTCATCTAGCCCACCAGGGAATAACTTGGTGATGGTATTGACAATGCAGGACTTTGAGTCCCCCCTACCTCACTACAAGGAATTGAATGGCCACTAATCTCAGTAGTATCACAACTGCATAAAAACCGAGTGGACAATAAGTTACTCCTTTTCCTCCCCTCCTTTCCAGTTTCTTATTCATGGAGAAGCAAGTCCTTTATTTAAGAGCTCCCATGACAGTAGCTAATACAGGGGCTCTATTGACAGCACTGCACACAATAGAGTTTGAACTAGTCAATTCGTCAGTTACCACTGGTCACCATTTCTGTGACAATGCCTATAAAGCTGTCACACAACATCACCTGTGAACTATAAAACTAGAAAGAAGCTAAGATCAGGTGAACACTGGTATGTGAAAACCAACATCTGCTAAATGTTGCCCAAGGGGTGACTACCATAATCAAATGAAGCATGAAAATGTTTAACCTTAAAGAATGAAAGTCTGATCAATGGAACTGTATCCTGGCTCTGCTGAAGTGTTTTTTTTTTTTTTAGTTTTAAGGATTAAAACAAATTTGTCAAACTTTTACTCTTGCAGAGTGAAATCCTGACTTCTCTGAAGTTCATGGCCAAACTCCCATGTTTGTTTTCAGTTGTGGTTTGCATATAGGACATTGCCTCATCATTTACTATCGCAATTTGAAGCATTAGCCAGCACTCATCGTAATTTTCTTGCTAAAGGAAAAAAGTACTGTCAAAATTTTTGACACAGTATACAGTAAAGTGGCCATATCAGTTTGAATGAAATAGCTAACAAACCTCAAAATAGTGTTTGAGTGCAGAACTATTCACCTTATTTATTTGATCACTTTTCTCTGGCTCTAAGTATTTGTTTTTATTAAAAAGCTCCAGAACTTAATCCATAACATTCTGATGAAAAAGGAAAATCTATTATTTTAAATGATTTAGTTCTCTGTGGCATCAAAACTTCTAAGAAAATGTTCATGCTTTATATGGACAATCCAGAGTCTCACTTGTGATCTCCCGTGAATTTGAGATGATAGAGTCAAGTAAGAGTGAAGTAGAAGATGAGATTATAACTTTTTGAGCTAAATCAGTTTTTACTTTTGAATTATATACAAAACCAGTTCATGCCTAGATTCCATCTCCAGCTTCACTGAAGCCAAAAACTGTCTCTCATGTTGGAAATCATATGAAATTAGACTATCTAAGAAGATTTGCAAATTTCCAAGTCTTTGCCATGGTTGACCTCAAGCCTGAATGCTTATACTGACTTAGCCTCAAAATTGAACCTTACTATTAAGAAGGCTATATTTGAACTCCATCTCCTGTGTACACATTCTCAGGGGCTTGATTACGCTGATACTACAAAACTGCTTTTATTCATGATTGTAATATTCCTGAACATGTCATTTGAGACTACCTGTTTCTAGCTAGAGTATTCCATATCTCTGTGCAAACTGTTCTGTAAGTCTAAGAAAACAGCTTCCATTAAAATCAAGATGGCTATATATCAGCTACCAAGATTTAAAAAGATTATACTTAAAAGGTTAAAGTCAATGTCATTTTTTTCAGTAATAAATCATAAAACATTAGCCACCTTCTCATCTGAAGACTGGATACGACTCAATGCTAAAATAAACATCTTGTTAAAAATCTTGAAAGAAAGCCAATTAATTTTAGAATTGGAAACATTATGCTAAATATGAGATCACAGCAGTAAAGGGTCTATGAAAGATGCCAGTCTCTATTAAATAAAATCAACAGTGGCATACAGATAAAACTATTATCCTATTTACGCTTAGATAAGCACTGTGGTACCTCAGTCACTGTAAGCAGCAGTTGAAATTTCATTGGCAATTGCACCTTTTTTATATTTATTTTATCAAGGTCATAGAGAACATAGATGGAAATTTTTGTTTGAAAACAAATCATGAATACCTGACCGATCAGTTCACCTATTTAAAGTAAGTATGTATATCATTAACTAATAATGGTTTGTAGATACTAAGTCTAGAAAGCATTATTCTGATCAGCTTGTCTGACTTCCTGTATATTTCCTGTATATTACAGGCAATAAAACTTCTCGGAATTACTTCCTGTTAGAGTTAGATGATATCTTATGGAAAAACACCCAGTCTTGAGTTTAAAAATTGCCAATATTGAAGAAGCCATAGTTAACCTTGTTTAGTTGTTCCAATGGTTAATTACTCTCTTAAAATGAGTCTACACTTATAAATTAAGTCGATTTAAGCAGTCTTAAATCAACTTAATTTAATCCACGTCTACACTGGGCTTTCCTTAATTCGATTTAAGTTGTCCTTAAGTCGAATTAAGGAAAAACTAGTTCGAATTAATAACACCTCATTATAATTCGAACTAGTGTCTAAGTCGATTTAGGGTAGGGGGGACAAGGGAGCCCCGCATGGCTCCCTGGCAGAAGGGAGCCACTGTGGCTCCCTTGTCCCCTGGGGAGCCCCTGCTCCCTTCTCCCCAGACCCGCAACTTCCCTGCCAGGGGAGCTGCGGTCCCAGGAAGAAGGGCTCCACACCCAGGGCTCCAGCGGGGGGGATCCCCCGCTGGAACCCTGGCTCGAGAGCCCGGGAGGCGGGCGGCTGGTCCCGGCAAGAGCCAGCTGGTGTACAGCTGGCTCTGCCAGGACCAACCGCGAAGGGCTGGTCCCGGCAGAGCCAGCCATGCGTTGGCTGGCTGTGCCAGGACCGAGAAGCGGTGGGAGACTCTCCCGCCGCTTCCTTTTTGCTGGGACCCGAGGGGGTCCTGGAGAGAAGGAGCGTGGGGTTCCCTTCACCCAGGACCACTCAGGGGTCTCCCCGCCAGCTGGAGCTCCACCGTGCTGGCAATTGCCAGCACTTCAGCTGTTTGAGGAGGCCCGGGCCCTCCCCTGTCAGCTGGCTCCAGCTGGCGTGGAAGCCCCCGGGCCTCCCCAAACAGCTGGAATGCTGGTAATTGACGGCATGGTGGCGCTCCATCTGGTGGGGAGACTCCGGCGGCTTCCCGTCAGCTGGAGCGCAGTCCAAGCCAGAAGCGAGCCGCAGGGCTCCGTTCTGGCCGGGACCTCTGGGGTCCCGGCAGAAAGGAGCCCACACTCCCTTCTAGCCAGACCCCTGCGGGATCCAGCAAAAAAGAAGTGGTGCCTCCCTTTTTGCCAGGACCCGCCGGCTTCTTCTCTCCAGGACCACTCAGTCCCGGCTAGAAGGGCTTCTTCTGCCCGGGACCTGAGCAGTCCCGACCAGATGGAAGCCAAGCGGTCTGGGGCAGAAGAGAGCTCCATGCTACATTCTCCCCTGGACCGCTCCGGGGCTTGCTGCCTTGGGGAGAGCCAGCCCCATGCGGGGCTGGCTCTCCCTGGACCTAACTAGTCAACTTAGAGAGTCTAGTATAGACTCTCTAAGTCAAGTTAGTAAGGCACACTTTATGTTGACTTAGGAGTCCTGTGTGGACTCTCCAAGTCAACTTAGTAAGGTCGACTTAAAGTCGACTTATTAAAGTCGACTTATTTAAGTCAACCTAAATCCCTAAGTGTAGACATAACCTTAGTTTTTTTTAAAAAACCAAAATAAAAAACACCTGATTTCTAGCCTGATTTTTCTAGCTTCTGATTACAGTCATTTGAACTTCCGCCCCACCCCTAAACTGAAGCATACTTCTATTCCCACTGCAGGTGGTTAGATAATGATCTGCCTTAACCTTTGTTAAGTTAAACCAACTGAGCTCCGAGTCTTTCATTATCCCATGTTCTCTAATACTTTAATCATCCTTGTACATCTTCTCTGAACTTCTCTGACTATAGTTATCAAGGATGTCTCGTTTATCCTCTTAATATATTGGCAGAACACTAGATTTCTCTTCAGTCCTCTGGAACTTCACCAGTGTTCCAAAACTTAATGGAAATCAAAATTCATTGTCTAGAGAGTTTCTTGGCCAGCTCTTCTAAAACTCTTGAATTTAAATTATCTAGTCCTGCTGACTTAAATGTCTCTGTTTAGTAGATATTTTGTTTATCTGTTTAATATCCTCTTTAGTTACTGCTGGAATGAAAAATACATCATATGATGTAACTGTTGATTGGCTTTTTCAAATAAAGAAAAAAATTAATACTTCTGCATTATTACTGACACTTCTACTATTTTCTTCTAGTAATGGACTGATATCACTGTGGGGATTCCTTTGACCTAATCTACTAAAACAACTTCTTGTCCTTAATGCTAATGGTCATAGACTTCTCCTTTTGTTCTCTTGCTTCTTGATCTTTTACACAATTCCTAGCTTCTGATTTACATTTAATACCATCAACTTCTACCACTTGCTAGCTGTTTTAATTTATTTTTAATAGCTGCTTTAATTTCCTTTCTAAGCCAGGTTGTTTCTTACCAGTGTGAGCTTTCTTGATTTGGCTTTTGGGATATCTAGTAAAATGTTCTTAAATAGTTTCCTAATTATCACCCACATTTTTCTGTTTAAACTTTCTCCCAACTGGTTTGGCTCATAGTTGTTTTCAGCTTTGTGAAACTGACTCTTCTAAAGCACCAAGTATGTAAATTACTGGTTTGAAACCTTCTGTTTGCACATAAATATAACTAAGTTATGGTCACTTGCACCTGAGCAACCACTTGTATTAAATTCTGTGATCCATTCATAGTTTAAATGCAAAGATAAAGTCCCCTGAACCTCCCCTGTCTTGCATCTAACTCGGTGACTTAAGAAATTCCATATATAACTTTACTATGGACACATATTAATTAATGCTCTTCATATGTGATACATAATGAAAATACTTCTTTTACTTTTGATTGACTTCAGTGGGCTTTAGATCAGGTCTAGAGTGTGATTTATTTATTTAGTCTTTTAATGCAAGGATTCCAAAACACTTTACAAGCACTTAACCTCTACCTCCTCTAACAAACAGGTGAGCATTATAGATCAAGGGATGGGCTAAAACTAAGGATGTGTTCAACTGCTTTGCCAAATAAGGATACACTTCATCATGTTCTCAAGTGCATTGCTGAACTGGGACCAGATTGACAGCACTGGTGAATGAAGTCTTCTGTTATCCAGTGGACAGGCACACCACTTTGAGTAACCATCTTTAGGGAAGAGAACAGTGCCCCCTCCCCCCCCCCTCGCCAGCAGCAGTGTAGAAGTAAGGATGGCATAACCTGTGGCGGGTGGCACGGCACAGAGGATCATCACTTTGGGAGAAAGAGGAAATTATCATAGCCTGAGATATTTTTAAAGGGGATCCCAGCAAATAAAGTTTGAGAACCCCTTTTTAGAGCCCATTCAACCACTGGATTGGCAGCAAAACTGCAAGTTGCTATAGTGACAATTTTGTAATGAAAAAATATGAACTACGAGCAGACTAACATATATTATCTTTGTAAATTTTAGCATTGTTACTTTAGGTTGTGCTATCATTAGAGTAGGGACTTATTCCAAAGACCCATTAATGTCAGACCTTTGTTTCAAGCAAGTAAACTTTTAAAACTAAATTTAGTGTCCTGAAAGGTGCCAGATGGGTAGCCTTGGAAAATGTGGTCCTTTTTATTCACAGGTAAGGTACAGCATATGTCCTCACATTGAATCACCAGTGTAACTTGACCCATCTCTGGAGAGGTGACCTTTACTGGGTGAGAAGGTGTTTGCTGGGAATATAATATATAATAAATAGTAATAGCCAGGTTACCACTGAAAAATATGACATCCACTTTATACTACCCTTCAAAAACTTCAAGCATTAACTGCTTGCTGAAGCACAGTTTGAAGCTCTGTAGTGCTATTCTTTTTCTTATTAAATAAAAGACTCAACATTTAAATTTAGCTAGCTAATAGCTAATTGTGACTTTCACAGGCTCTGTCTTCTCATGGGAGTGACAAAAGCTCCCCCTTCCAGCTCTTTCTCTAAATTCATCAAAAACACTGGTGCCTGGAGTACTCAGCTGTTATTAAAATGATATAGCTATTGAATCAGCTAAGGATGGCAACATTATCTCTGCTTCTCCTCCTTTTAGGACAAATGTCCCCCTATTCAGTCTTCAAACTGGCAAAAGCCAATCATCTCCTAATACAGTCTCTCTCTCCCCAAGTTCTGACTGTTCCCATGCGGAACTGATAGCCCTTCATGGCTTGTGTAAGCACTTGGAATGTTCTTATCAGAGCACCATTCCCATCTTGGTCAGGGTAAAAAACAAGAAAAAACCAAGAAAAAAAATCAGTGGAATTTCCAAATTCAGGTTTGATGTTGGCTTATGCACAGGATCTCAATTGCCCTGTTCATTTTGGCCACTGGACTATGGAGTATTCTGATGTGGGGGCTTCTTCATTTTATCTTGCTGAAACTGTTGCACTGTGAATAAATAATGGCAGTTATTGGGGACAGGAGGGAGACTATAATCTGGTGGTTAGAGCAAGAGTCTCAAGGTCTTTCGTGATGACATGGTTGGTGATGACATGGTTTTGTGATGACATGGTTGGTGGCATGCCCAACCATACACGACACAGAAACTCACTACCATCAACTCCCTCCCCAGCCTCTGCTGCCGGGAGACTTTTGGTGGCAACGCAAAGCTGAGAAATCCCTGCCACCAAAAAAAGATGCCGCCACTGGGCATCAGCAGCCCCTTGCTGCCGAAAAAGTCACCACCAGGAGTCTTGGAGGTGGTACAATCCCCCCACCACTGAGACCCCCTTACACTGCAAGTCGTGGTGGCAGCACAGATCCCACTGATGAAAGAAAACCCACCACCAGGTTTGTTTTGGCAGTAGGGGTGTTGTTTCATTGGTGGGCAGGGTCCTGACCACACAGTCAGCCATATGCCATGACGCATTAGTGTGTCACGACAAAATGGTTGAGAAGCGCTAGGTTAGAGCACTCACCTGGGAGGTAGAAGACCCAGGATCCAGGTTACCTGCTCAATAACTCTTTTTAAAAAGTTATTTATACTCAATGGAATGGTTTCAACAAGAAAAATTGAAGGAGTGCCCATATAAGAACATTCTATAAACCAATGGCTAGGGTACCAACTAAGTAGTGTCAGAATTCTGTTCAAATCCCTCCCCTTCTCCAGCATCTCCCACATCCCAGATCATTACCCTAACCACTGGCTAGAAGTTCTGAGGGAGATCCTCCTCTGACCCCAGCTCTTCCAGTGATTTTGTGTAAGCTGTCCTATAAGGACCCAATCTGGTGAGCTCTGAGTATGCTTACTGGATCTGTCTCGGCAAGTGATTTAAGAAGAACATCTATCTTTCCCAGGTTCATACATCACTGTTGGGCTGAAGTGCATGTACGCTCAGGCAGAAATTTAGATGCCCATGGAACTCATTTTGGAAACTTAGGCTTTGAGTGAATTTAGGCAACTGGCTTGATCTCTGGCTTGATATAATATTGGAGGTTTGGGATTTAAATAGAAAGAAGGAAAAAAACCTTGAATGTCAAAAAGAAAAAAATGTATAGAAGAAACGGCTAAAGATCAGCCTGAGATGGAAGGACTGGAGAGTTGCCATTCTAGTGATATGTATACCCTTTAGATAACTTAAATCCAATGTATTAGTAACAAAGAAATGACATTAGAAAATATCATATAATTTCAAGAAGGCATACCACTTTTAAAATGGATTACTCTTAAGGTTACATATAAACACAATGTATAAAGCATTAATAAATGACCAATACATGACCAGAATTTGTCTTAACTACATAAGTAAAAGGGTTTATAGATAGTAATAAGCCATAGCTGTAAGCAATGTACTGATCTGTTGTGCTGCAAAGACCACCAATAATACTTGATTGATCACTTATTAAAACACAAATAATATGTTGGTTCTTTATTAATTACTTATAAAAGTATACTTAATACAAAGTGTGACCGAGAAATGCTTCCATCTAATTAAGCTAAGCTCCAGACGTATGCAGGGGGTCTGCTCACATGACTGTATTTAATTACCTAATTAAGTGTTTTGGTTTTGAATACCCCCAGCAGTGTCTATTGAAATAGAGATGTATTATTTTAAAGTTTATTAACTTGTTAAAAATGTTAGTGTAGTTACTTGTAAACTAGTATAGAAAAGGCTGTCACACCTGACCCAGAGTCAGCCCTAGCGTGGAGGGACTAAACATAGAGGCGAGGAGGTCATTCAACTCCTTATATTCAGACACCAGAAATTCTTGTCCAGAACATCCATCTATATTATCACACCTTCACAGTGGTGTCAGTCTGTTTCAGATTTATTAAAGTGAACACAAGGTAACTTCTCTCTCTTCCCCCCTTCCTGGTTTCTGGAGGGAGGCTTTTGTTGTCGCTGAGACTGCTAACCAGGGTACAAATTCAGTTTACTTTGTTCTTTCTATTTGAATTATAATCTCAAAAGCATTTACAATATGAGTAACTATCCGGGAATTTATAGAAAAGTCCTGACATAACAATTTAGGGCTTGTGCCTCATGAACGCATTAGGATTATTCACTTGAGTAAATTTACTCATGCTACCAAGTGTTTGAGATCAAGCCCTTATTGCTAGTGTTTTATAGTCATTGCGTGCTTGAAATAAACATGTTTATTAATAAATTCCAAAAGGGTAGCCCTGTTAATCTCATTCAGTAAAAACAAAAAGGGAGTCTTGTGGCACTTTTAAAGACTAACAAATGTATGTATCGCATCAGCTTTCGTGGGAGAGATCCCACTTCGTCAGATGCTTGAAAATGGAAAAAAATACAATGTAGGAAGGAGGGATAAATGCACTGAAGTAAGTGTAATCATAGGATCAGGTCACTTACTTTACTGCATTTATCTCTCTTTCCAATATTTTTTTTTTCCATTTTCAAGCATCTGATGAAGTGGGATCTCTCCCATGAAAGCTCATGCAATAAATACATTTGTTAGTCTTTAAAAGTGCCACAAGACTCCTTGTATATTTTTTAATATTTTCATATGTAAATGTTCCAATTTAAATTCACAAATAATTTACTGATTTATCACATAATCAAACTTTGTCAGTGTAATGGGTATCCACCTCACACTGGGGCTTGGAAAGGATTAAGGTGGACATGCAGGCCTATTAATTCCCCTTGGTGCATCTAGAAAAGGAGCTGGGGAGCTGGCCACTAATTAAAAGTAGGCTCAGCTGTGCTTGGACAGGTGGGGACCAGCATAAAGTTAGCTACAGATATGGTCCTGGCAGATTATATTCCCTCCCTGAGTAGAGAGAGTTAAGGAACTGGCAAACCCAGAAAGGGGAGGAGCTCAGGGGAACAGCAGTGAGGACTAAGAAAATGTAATTCTTGGCTACATATTGTAGCATCTCTGGGCTGGCACGCAATGTAGAGGGTTGGTTTGAGTTTTCCTACTGGCCATTAACAGAACAGAGCATTGGAGATGCAACCCACACAGCAGGGCCTGGAAGACCCTTAAATTCCCCAGAAGGAGAGAACTTTAGTTACCTCCCTAAGGGGCCAAGCCACAAAGTGGATGCTGCAGATCCAGGAGTGAGCATGGCAGTACAATGGCTACATCTACACTTGAAAAGTTAAGTCGACTTTATGAAGTCGACTTAATAAGGTTGACTTTAAGTTGACTTAAAGTGGACCTTATTAAGTCGACTTAGCAGAAGTGGACTTAACTTTTCAAATGTAGACATGTCCCCTTTTCGACCTTATTAAGTCGACTTAACATTTTAAGTCAACTTAAAAAGGTCCACCTAAGCACTACTCTGGGTCTCCACTGTCTTAAGTCGACTTAATAAAGTCGACAAGTGCTAGTTTGAATTAAAACGAGATGTTATTAATTTGAACTAACTTTTCCTTAATCCGACTTAAGGAGCAGCTTAAGTCGACTTAAGGAAAGGCCAGTGTAGCCTTGGAGTAAATTAAGTCGACTTAAGCCTCCTTAAGTCAACTTAATTTGTAAGTGTAGACGTACCCAATGAGACAAAATGGGAAGAAGACACCACCACCCACAGGGAGAGGGCAGGCTGGTAGAACTAATCCTAATGATGGCCAGCAGGAGGCACCCCAAACAGTAAGCAAACCCCAGGACAATGAGTGAAATGTACATTGTCTCCAGAAGAGAGTAGACAATGTGGTGTAGTATTAAGGCATTGTTGACATGAGTTTGAGAAGGCCACACTCCTGGCCCATGTTGCAGGTAGGATCAGGTCATTAAGTGGTATCTCATTATTTTGAGCTTGTGCGGTCTCACTCTTTTGTAAGTGCCAGATTCATCTGGGATTATGTAAGTAATAAAAAGAGGGTATATTTCTTAATTGGTATCCAACTTTGTTAGATATTAAGACAAAACATCCAATCAAGCAGTTGTCTAAATAGCTGAATGGATGCTCATCTCATCCAAACAACAACATTTTGAAAAAGTTTCTTCAGGCAGTCATGTGCTCATGTAAGCCATAAATTTAGTTGCATCATGATGTCCTTGAAAAAGCAGACAGTCATTTCTTTACCTTCTTTTTAAAGCCAGATCAAGTGAATGAGATCGGTAATCTTCTCCAGTGCAAGATTTAGTACTGCTTGATATGGTATTATAATACGGTCATTTAGGCAAAAAGTAAAAGAATGTCATAGAATCATAGGGATGGAAGGGACCTCACGAGGTCATCTAGTCCAACTCCCTGCTAAAAAGCAGGACCACTCCCACTAAATCACCCCAGCCAGAGTTTTGTCTAACCGGGCCTTAAAAATCTCCAAAGATGGAGATTCTACCACCTCCCTAGGTAGCCCATTCCAATGCTTCACCACCCTCCTAGTGAGAAAGTTTTTCCTAATATCCAACCTTGACCTCCCCAACTGTAATTTGAAACCATTGCTCCTTGTTCTGTCCTGTTACCATCGAGAACAGCCTAGCCCCCTCCTCTTTGGAGCAACCCTTCAAGTAGTTGAAGGTTGCTATCAAATCTCCCCTCAGTCTTCTCTTCTGTAGACTAAATAAGTCTAGTTCCTTCAGTCTCCCCTCATAAGTCATGTGCCCCAGCCCCCTAATCATTTTTGTTGCCCTCCGCTGGACTCTTTCTAATTTGTCCACATTTACCCCATTTCCTATTAAGAAGTTAGCGGTTGGGAACTCATCTTTAATTAACCTTTTAACATACCACTGTAAAATTCAAATATATATCCTCAAGGTGGGATCTGCCCAATTGGATTTGGCGCTGTCCTCAAGCACATACCTAGCACATATGATGGGATTATGATTGACATTTCTTAACTGCTGATTCCAGAACTCTTTGCATGAATTCATGTTGTCTCCTAATGAAGCATTTACTTTGAGATATACTTGAATACAAGTATATTGAAATAGGAACTCAAAATTATTAATGAATTATGTTCTTCATTTCATTACTGCATTCTTTCATGGTTCCATAAGTTTTTGGGTTCAGGAACCACAGTGGTGTTTAATAAATATAATTTTTTTAAACATATGATGTCGTCTACTTCAGAATTTATGTGTACTCTAATTTCATTCTGCTGCATAACCACATGAATGGCTAGTTTGCAATGGGTTTTCAGATAGTATTATTTTAGGCAACAGAGTAAAACCTATAGTGATTTACCTTCTGTTTAGAACAACTGAAGTCAATATTGCAAGGAAATCCCAAGTACTTATTTCAAAAACAAAAGAAAACAAAGTAGCTGACTTTTATAATGATATCCAGATTCTCAGCTGGTGTAAAATAGCAAAACCACTTTGAAGTAAGTAGATTTACAGGGAGCTAGGCTGTTTTACATCAACTGAGAATCTGACTGTTACCTATGATTAGCTTAGATTAGCTATCTAACTTAAAAAATTTAGAGTTCCTGTGGCTTGGCACACTGTCTAATATAGTTCAGATCAGGAAGAACCATTTCTGGATAGCATCACTTATGTAAGATGGAAAGTTACAACTTCATCAACTGAGATTTATATGAACAACAGGAGAGAGGAATATATCTAATGTTGACATTTTAAGAGAACAATCTGATAAACAATTCCATTACAGTAGAAAGTAGAAAGTACGGGATAACATAATAGGACATGTTTTTTAATGCTGACAAATTCATAAGAAAACTTGTGGAAAAGAAATGATCAGACCAGCTCTGATTGTGATATGACTGTTAGCAGGAAACATAGCAATCTTCTTAGAATGAATAGCTAATCTAGGAATATAAACAGCATATGAACACAATATACAATCTACTGACAATGTGGGAGAGGCATCCTCACTGCAGAAGCTTCTCTTCTGTGTAAGTTGACTTTGTTGCTGAATTTATTTAAAATATTTAGTTTTGGTGGTGATGCACACAGCAAGCAAGGGGAGTAGAAAAAGATTCTTATCAATCAGTAGAAAACTCCATGTTATGAGTTTCCTATCATTTTTCTTATCTTTTTATTTCCTTCTCTTTTTGGTGTTCACATAAATTCATTAACCACCAGCTGCCCTGAACGAAATGGTGCTATTTTACTTGTGCTGGATTGAACAGCTGTCAAAAATCTGAGAGATGAAAACAACCTTAGTTTCAATAGGAGATGTCTACATTGCAATCATAGGTATAATTGCAGACCAGTAGGCATACCTTTACTAACTTTTACCCTCATGTGACTGAAAAAACCAGTGTAGATCAGTGGTTCCCAACTTTTTCAGTAACATGGCATACTTCAATGAGACAAACAATTCCATGAGCTACCCACTTTTTTCAGCAGAATTGATTGCTTATTAATGTTACATTTACTTACATTTACTATGGTTACAGTCTTACTAGTGAGGTTTGCAACATAGTGCATACAACAAACTAAAAAAGAAGCAAATGCACTAATGTTTCAAATCCACTGCAAAAAATACACTTCATCTCAATGGGTGTGTCTACACTTGTGAATAAAGTCAACTTAAACCTGCTTAAATCGACTTAATTTAATCTGCGTCTACACTACAATTTTGTTAAGTCGACTTAAGATGTGGCTTAAGTCAATTTAAGGAAATTTTAAGTCGACTTTATTAAACCTACTTTAAAGTCGACTTTACTGGCTAAGTCGACTTTATTAAGTCGATTTAGCCAGTGTAGAGGCAGATTAGCCCTAAATCAAGTTTAAGTCAATTTAAAGGGCCACAGGGCTCCCCCACTGACCTCCCTGCCAGGGTGGCTGGCACAGCCAGAGCCTAGTTTGCCCACCCACAGGGCAGGACACAGCCCTGCCCACCCCACTCCTATTCCCTGCCCCTGTCCCTGTCCTGCTCAGCCCCCATTGTACCAGGGTACAATGGTGCAAATGCTGACCCCCCCCCCGGCACTTTGGAAGGGGTGCCTCTCCTGCCACCGTGGACCAGTCCGAGGTCCACCTAGCCCCTAAAAGTTGACTTAGGTTCCTGGTGGCTCCAACTGCAGCGGAGCTCCTGTGGCAGGAGCTCCTCGACTGGTCAATTTCACTGCTCTGCTAGAGCAGTGAAATTGACAAGTATGACAGCTCCAGTGTCCCTCAATTGGCACTCTGGGAAATTTCCGGAAGCTATCAAAAGCGCAAAGAGCGTACACACTGGCTCTACCGTGGAACAGCTGTTCCATGGTAACTCTAATCATGCTCATTTAGGTGGTTTATGTGTTGCACAACAAGAGGGCTGTTGCCGCACAACAAACAAGATTGTAGTGTGTATGCTCACAGCCTTATCCCATGGTAAAGCTCCTTACTGCACGATAAGGCTGTAGTGTGTACAAGCCCTCACTAATATTTTGTATTTTGGTCATACCCAGTGGCATCAGACAGAATTAGTGCCCCATTGAGATAGGTCACATAAAAATACAAAACAAAATGACCTCCACTCCCACCGTAGAGGGGTTATGAATTGATTTAAAGATTTAACAAGTGGATGTAACAAAAAAAACAGAGCAAATATGGAGGATGATAGTAACAATGATATTTGATTACATGCTAAGAGATTAATTAGCTGTACAAGACACCTTTTTATATACCTCACTGACAAACTTCAAATCACCATTTCTAAACAAAGCCAGTATCAAACAGGACAGGGGCAGATTAGCTATGTTAATAAAGTTGTGCTCTATACATGCTGCTGTAGTCACAAAAATACATTTTGTTCTACCATTTATAATATGAGCAACTGACACAATCAAGACCGTCATACTCCAACCTCAATATGACACAAAGATGTCCTTTAAGCAATGGCATGCTCAACTTCTTTGTTCCTTTATATAGGATAGTCATGTGGACAGAAGTCAAAGTACAAAAGCACCTCTAGCATTTTCAGAGCATCTCTGTTTCAAGTCTGCTTTCTTTTTGCAGTTCTTCATTGCTTTTCAATAAGATTTAGGGCCAGGTTTTTTAAAGTATTTAGGCATCTAAAGTTTCAGAACAGCATTTGATGAGATTTTCAATGGTGCTTAAAGCAGGTTAGGCACCAAGGCCCAAATCCTCAGAGATATTAAGGGGCTTAACTCCCATTCAAATCAATAGGTGTTAGATGCGTAAATACCCACTGAAGATCTGGCCCTTAACTCGTGTTAAGTTTATGACAATTAGGAGCCTTAACCTGCATAGACATTTGTAAAAATCTCACTAAGCACATATCAGTGTCTTTAGGTGCCCAAATATCCTTGAAAACCTGTTTCTCAGCTTCTTAAGTGCCTAGACCACTTCTCAAAATTGGATTCACTAACTCACCTAGATGTCATATTCATAAAATTGCATGCTTCAGTTGGTTACCTGCAGAGTCCTGGACTGGCCCCCTTCAGAGTCCTGAACCCCTTCCTCCAAAAAAAGTATTGTGAAGGGTGTGGCTTTTTATTTTTATTTCCCCCCCTCCGCCCCCCAAGCATCAGATGGTCATGGCTGGAGATGGGACACTGGGCATCTCAGGTGGCACTGAGCATTCTCTCTCTCATAAGTGCCTGGATGTTTGGTTTTGGCTCACATGCTCAGGATATAACTGATTGTCATATATGGGTAGGGAAGGAATTTTACCCCAGGTGAGGAATTTTACCTCAGAGACACTTCAAGGTGTGTGGGTGCCAGTCACTTGCTGTGACTTACTGGGCATATCTCACCTTGATCAGTTCCCTACATTGCAGGATCCTTGGGATATTAGTGCATCTCAGGCACTCCTATTCTCCGCCTGTGGTACATAATACCTTAGGCTATGTCTACATTGGCAAATTAGGTTGATTTACGGAGGCTTAAGTTGACCTAACTTAATTCTTGTCCACACTAGGCTTTCATTAGGTCGATTTAAGGAGCTTCCTTAAGTCGAACTAATGAGTGCTTAGGTTGACTTAATAAGAAACGCAGGATATTCGAACTAACCTTGCTTAGGTCGACCTAACCCTTTGTTCAGTCGACCTAAGGCCAGTGTAGATGCATAAGTCCGCTTTCTTAGGTCGACCTAAAAGAAGTCAGGTCGACTTACTAAGTCCCGCTTAAGGGAAACCACTTTGTTAAGTCGACTTAATAAGGTCAACTTTAAGTCGACTTAAAGGCGACCTTATTAAGTCAACTTAAAAAAGTCGACCTAACTTTTCTTAGTGTAGACATAGCTTTAGTGCCCTGTTGGCTATAATATTTTGATTATAGGGTGTTGGTGACCTGTGATATACTGGAGGTAAGACTAGATGACCTGGTGGACCCTTCTTGCCTTAAAATCTGACTTTTGAAAACTATCCAAAATTTTCTTTACAAAATGTAGAGAAAGACTATTGTGGGATACAAAAGAATTATACTAGTTTAAATTCCAACAGTAACAGAATAATGTTTAAACATAGTAACTTCTGTTTTCTACTTATCACATTCTCAAGGAAATGACTGATCTCCACTAAAAAACAAAAACACTTTGACAGCATAAGCACAAGTAAAATAAAATTACTTCTCTGGAATAAGCAACAGCATGAACTACAGAAAGGAACAAGTCACTGACATTCATGTCCTCCTGAGGTCACAAACATAACACAAATTCTGATTTACCCACTTAGAGGAGAGGCTCCCATTAAGAAACTGTTGTGGAAAGAGTCTCACCAGCAATATTATATAAAAAGTGTAAGACTTGGTTTTATATAAATTGTTTATTAATAGATTGAGTTATGTATATACTTCTAGCTCTTTTTATCCCAAGATGCTTCACAAACTATATAGGTCAAGTTGATAAGGAAAAGAGATTTTTTTTTTATAAATAGCGAACTCCTAGTTCTGCTCCCACATAAGCCTATGTTTATTTTGCCTTTGATTTTTAGCCAAAGCAGGAAGGAACTCAAAATACAAGTTACTCCTTATAGCAAAGCATCTGTGTGTTTTTGTTTTTGTATGTTTAATTACCTTTCTTAGGCATAATTGTGAAGAGACTAAAATTTTGACATCTCAAAGGCAGAGAAGAAGAAGACTAAGTATTCACACTGATTCAGTCTGCCTACTGTAAGTATCAACATATTTTAAATTATTTCTCTAGCTATCTTAGATTTCTTGATTGATTTGGTTTTGTTTTTTTAGGAACCAATATCAGTGGTATCTCAAAGGCTATGTCTACACTTGTCAAAATAAGTCAACTTTGCTAAGTCAACTTAGCATGTCTACACTATAAAATTAAGTCGATTTAAAGTAGACCTTGCCAAATCGACTTAGAACGTCCACACTGGATGCCTAAGTAGACTTCTAAGGGCTAGGTGGACCTGGGATTGGTCCATAGTGGTGGGGGGGCACCCCTTCCAAAGTACCAGGGGGCTCAGCATTTGCTCCATTGTACCCTGGTACAATGGAGGCTGAGCAGGACAGGGACAGGGGCAGGGAATAGGAGTGGGGTGGGCAGGGCTGTGTCCTGCCCTGTGGGTGGGCACACCAGGCTCTGGCTGTGCCAGCCACCCTGGCAGGAAGGTCAGTGGTGGAGCCATGTGGCCCTTTAAATCGTCTTAAAGTCGAGTTAGGGCTAATCTGCCTCTACACTGGCTAAGTCGACTTTATAAAGTCAACTTAGCCAGTAAAGTCGACTTTAAAGTAGGTTTAATAAAGTCGACTTAAAATTTCCTTAAGTCGACTTAAGCAGCATCTTAAGTCGACTTAACAAAATTGTAGTGTAGACGCAGATTAAATTAAGTCGACTTAAGCAGGCTAGAGCAAGTGTAGATGCACCCAAAGGTAATACTTGTAGAAATAGCATGGCAGCATCAGAAGGGCCAGTTGGCTAGAACCATTTTAAGAATTAACACCTTTCATGGAATGGGACATGTGTAGATAATAGTTTGCTTGTTTGACAGGCTATAAATGTTATTCTGTAGGAGCTAACATTCATAACATTCTCCACACACTTCCCTACTCCAAAGAGACCTCAAATTCTCCTTTGTGCTTCTGTTAACATTCTGTTTTTTAGCCTTTGCACTTTCCTTCCCCTTGTCTATTATGTTTGCCTCTGATTTTATCTGATGTAAATTATAAATTTTGGCAGGAAGGGACTATGCCCTTTCATTGCTGTAAAGCACTGTGAT
This sequence comes from Pelusios castaneus, assembly GCA_007922175.1. Taxonomy (NCBI): domain Eukaryota; kingdom Metazoa; phylum Chordata; order Testudines; family Pelomedusidae; genus Pelusios; species Pelusios castaneus. The sequence continues at coordinate 18,077,352 of ML685769.1, read as the reverse complement.
ATGTATGGCACTATATAAATGTTTAATAATGATGGACTAGAGAACGAATCCCTAGATATACATGTGAACAGACTGTGGGGGCTCCACTGCTTGTACAGCACTGTCGCCTCCCTGGGCTACCACTATTAATCTGGGCCTGTAAAGACCTCTGCCTGCACTGTAGGAGTGGATGAAGACAGAATGGAAGTAATTTACCAATGGTGCCAGGGGTGGGGATCGGGGGGCAAAGAGTTTCTCTGACACTAGATATTCCTGCTTCCTTTCTGGGTCCTGCTTTAATATTAAAATCCCATTTATAAATAATGTAGAGGGTGAACAAACGTTATAAGCATGTTATAAACATCTAAACACATACTATATCAAGTCATAGTAATAGGTAACCTCTCTACTTGTTGGATTCAATCACAATCTATATATTTTGATTAACTGGGTTTTGAACAATCTATTAATCATGTATGAATCCTTATAAACAATTTATGAATGAAATTTTAATATGAAATAGAAATTTTGAGATAAGTAACCTCTATCTTGAATCTAAAGATTTTCATTTCTTCACTTTATTTTGACTCTAGGATCATTAGGTATGTCTACACTTACGGCTTAGGTCGACTTAAGGATGCTTAAGTCAATCTATACAAAGCCGTGTCCACACTGGGCTTTTATTAAGTCAACTTAAGCACTTACTTAAGTTGACTTAATAATACCGCCTCTGAAGGTTGACTTAAGCCTTAAGTCAGCTTCTTAAGTCGACTTAAAGCCAGTGTGGACGGGGAATAGCACCAAGTCAACCTTATTAAGTCAACTTAAAGCCAGCGTGGACAGCTATGTCTACTGTTAATTCGACTTAGCAAGGTGGACCTGAGTCGACTTAAAATGTAGTCACTCTGTTAAGTCGACTTAGCAAGATCAACTTTGTCTACTTAAAGTCGACCCTGTTAAGTTGACTTAACAGAGTCGACTTAACTTTACAAGTGTATACATAGCCCTTTTGATTAACTGTCTTATCTTAAAAATCTAATATACCTTAGGTGTCCTGTAGGACTAATTTAAAGTAAACCAATCACCTTTTAGTTTGTACTAATAGCTTTATATAAGGCAACTATAGTGCAGCTCTTTAGTGAGTGCTGCAATTCAGAGTCCTGTAGTCCACACTGTGGTACTGGATAGAGAAGTCATTAATAGCCACTTTTGAGGGATCTTGTCAAAGAGCTTTTCAAAGTTTAAATAAATTGTCAACTAGTTCAGCTTTATTCACTACTTTATTGACATGTTGTGACATTCCCCTCCTAGAATCTGATCCAGTGAGCCACTTTACCTCTCCTATCCACTCCCAGATCCCGAATTACCCTGCTTTGCTAGGTGGACCCCCACTCCTGGTCAGTCCACACCAGCATCCCACGTGTAATCAGTCCCAGGCAGTGGGTGCTCACTCTCCAGCCACTCAGGGGACAGCCCCCCAGTGAGCATCCCTAGATGCCACACTGGGAACTTTTGTCCTGTAGGGATCAGGCCCCTTCCCCAAACACTGTAGGCTCATAGGCTATGTCTACACTTGCACTTTTAAGTCGACTTTAACTAACTTTAAGTGTCTACACTTAAAATTAAAGTCAACTTAAAGGGGAACTTACAAAGTCGACCTAGAGCATCCACACTGGATGCTCTAGGTCGACTTTGTGGGGCTAGGGGAACCTTGGGCAGGTCCATGGTGGTGGGGGGGCACCTCCTGTGTGCAATGGGGCGAAGGGGGACAGGGACCCTGGCAGGGCAGAGCCCTGTGTGCGATGCTGTCTGGATTTAGGGAAGCATTTATGATATTATTTTCAATGGATATCTCATAAATGCTATAATCCATAGGAACTATGTCATGTTTGGCATCAATAGAAAGGTAGTAATTTGTTGGGAATGATTATATAGTTTATGTCTGTCCCTGCCAGCAGGTAGAGGATCTTGGGGGGCAATTACCGCAACAGTGGGGTACAAATCAATCTTTACTGAAAAATGTAAAACAGTAAAATTTAACAATGGAGTGTATGGGGTTTGTCTCAGTAGGCGATTGGGGAGGGGCTTTCTCTTATTAAGCAGTGTGAAATTGAAGAGGTGTCACAGCGAGTCACAATTGGTGGCTAGCAATTCTACAAAAAAAAGCAATATGTCACAGTGGTATAGGTGTAGAGGTATAGTAAAGGCAATGGTAACCAATGGGGTTTTACAAGTATGAATGAGATACAAATGGCAGTAAAATTACACAATAAGGGTGATTAGTGAATTTACACAAGTGTAATAGTACAAATGAGAATTAATAACTTGGTTTGTAGGACTGCAGTAGCAGGCAGTCTGTAAGAGTGTACCTAGAGGCTGGATTAAGGAACAGGGGTGGGGGTAGGGTGAGTAATCAGTGGCAGAGCAAGAGGGAAGAGTACAGCTGCAAGGGATGCAGCAAGAGGCACTGAAGCCCTGCAGGGCGAGGCTCAGAGCAGCCTTCAGGAGCCTGCAGGCTAAACACGGAGGAATTAAAGAAGAAAGGCAGCAAGGGGCTTTGGAAGTTCGGGGAGAGGTGAGGACACAGAGGCACTTATTCAACAACTTAACAGCAACTATACAACTTATGCTAATAATGAACAACAGAAAGAAGGAAAAACAAAAAGAGAGGCACAATACAGCAAAACAATTATCTTTAATCTAGCTTAACTATGGCCACACAATATAACAGGTAATGGCAAACAAGTATCCCACTTAACTACCACTAAATACAGACACAAAATTCAATTCTAACAGGACTACAATTTATACAAGCTAATAAAATACAACTTAACAAAACTAAACCTAAACAAACTAATGAAACTAAACCTAATGTCACGCTTTATACTACATGGGTCCTATTGACCAGGGGGAGCAGTCACAGAGGCAGAGTGGTGTAAGCCCAGGATACAGCTCCTGGGGGAGTCAGGGGATGGTGGCTGCAGCAGTGGAAACAGCTGAAAGCAGGGAGCCCCAGGAAAGAGCACACGGAGGCAGAGCTTAGCAGCGGCACAGGCTTTTCTTTAAGCAGCAAGGAAACTGCGGAGTTAGAAACAGTTTCAGGCACAGACCAAGGAATTAACTTGAGTCTGTCTGCTGGGGAAGCAAGGCCAGCAGCTAGGACAGGGAGAGTTTGCAAGAGGGGAGCCTTACCAATTCCCAGGAGAGCAGCAGGAATAGAGGCAGGAACAGCAGCAGCATCAGAGGATGCAGAGGAGGCTCGGTTCATTTTCAATAGCCAGGAGATCTCACAGGAAAATTCGGTGTTTGTGGGAGGGGAGTTTAAAAATGGGGGTACGCTCAAAAATCAAAACGAGAGCGGAGAAAGGGCCCCCAAAGACCCCTAGCTGATCAGACCAGGTGGCAAAGCAGGAACCTTTCTGATGTCTGACTCAAAAATGTCTGGTTTTAAAGGCAAACTTAGGCAGCTTCCCGCCAGTAACTCTGATTGGCTCCCTCTGCTACAGGGGAGGAGAGAGGGAAGGGAAAACTGCAGGTAAGCACAGGACATGTCTTGGCAAATTTCTGAACCACAGGTATGACTCATGCCCTTAAGCTCAACAGGCCATTTAAGTCTTGCACTCCTGGGCATTGTCCACCCTACACCGAGCCAGGGTCTAAGCCAAGGAGCTAAAGGCCGCCTCCCTGGGCTGGGCAATGGTCCTTGGAAACCCGGGAGGGGTGGCCACACAAAACAAGAAAACAGAGGGAAAATAAATGCAGCAGGGGGACAGCTGCAACAGACAATGTCTAGGAATTCTATTTCGATTAGAAGTTAGGAATTTGATATTATATCCATATTTCAACTTGTCATTCTGGAGGAAAGCCTTAGACGGGAGGCTGTGAACAACCATTGTCTCCTTAATGTTTAGGAATTTTCCAGGTAGAACGGTACCAAGAAGTATGCTGATGAGCCATTAAGAACATAAGGAATATACTCATTGTGTCCTTAATGGCTCATCAGTTTAGTCCCTGGGACCATTATCCCTGGTACATTCCTAAACATTAAGGACACAATGATTTGACACACCCACCCACAGGTATTTCAATAAAATAACACAAGTTAAAGTACAGATAGAATACCCAATTCCTAACTTCTAATCCAAATAGAATTCCTAGACATAAACTATATAATCATTCCCAGCAAATTACTACCTTTCTATTGATACCAAACATGACATAGTTCCTATGGATTATAGAGCATTTATGAGATATTCATTGAAAATAATATCATAAATGCTTCCCTAAATCCAGACAGCATCACACACAGGGCTCTGCCCTGCCCTTTGGGGGGCATGCCAGGCTCCCCCTGTGCCCTCCCCCGGCAGGGAGGGCAGTGGTGTAGTCCTGGGGTAGCCCTAAGTCGACTTAGGGCTTCCCCATGTCTACACTGGCTTAATTCGATTTTAGAAAGTTGAATTAAGCCTTAGGTCAAGTAAAAAGCAGGTTTAATAAAGTCGACTTAATTTTAATTAAGTCGACTTTATTTTCCTTATATCGACTTAAGCAAGCTGCTTAAGTTGACTTAAGCAAAGTGTAATGTGGACGCAGGGCAAATTAAGTCGACTTAAGCCAAGCTTAAGTCAACTTAATTTGCCAGTGTAGACGCAGCCATAGACACCGGATCACCCATCTACCAAAGAGGCGGGAATGCACTCAGCTGTTGATCATTCACCGTCTCTAAAGTTCCCAAAGCTTTAGATAAAACAAACACTAGTTTATATAGAACATGATTTTAAGTGCATATATAGCAAGTGAATGAACAATTAATTAATAAAGTTGTCAGGAGGTACCACAAGCAAATAAAAATATAAGATACATTCTAACCTAAAGCCATTACTACAATTATGCTCATCTCACCACTCAAATCTGGCAAGGTCAACTTTAAACTAAGTTTTATAAAGTCAACTTAAAATTTCCTTAAGTCGACTTAAGCAGCAGCTTAAGTCGACTTAAGGGAATTCTAGTGTAGACGCAGAGTAAATTAAGTTGACTTATGCAGGCTTAAATTGACTTAATTTACAATGGGAATATGCACCCTTAGAGTTTGTGGCACTCTGGAGGATGCAGCACTCCAGGACCTGGAGTGGTGGAGGGGTCAGAGTCAAGTCAGTGCAGACTTGTGCCCTGGTGGTCTGGTTTGATGGGGTGGGTTTATTTTTGTGGAGCAGGTAATGTCCTCTCCTCCCCACAGCCTTAAGTCCCTTTACTCATCTGGCCCTGGCTGCTGCCTCTGTTGTACAGCAGGAGCAGGCTGTTGAGGGCAGCAGAGAGCCGTGGGCAACAGGAGCCTGAAGCTGGCTCCAAGCTGAGCTGCGAATTTTCTGTGACACACCTCCCAGTGTAACCCATATGCCTGAAAAGGCTATCTCTGAGAGACCTGCTGAGGGTGGGTTACTGTTGTTGGGCAGATTAGCGACCCACAACTGGAAACTTCCAGAAGCAGGGAGTGGTAGCAATTTGAGCATGCTCCACAGTGTACCCTGCTGCTGTGATGTGATGTTGTCAGTCAGATGACTGGAGAGCAGCAGCCTGAGCAGACAGCAGGCAGGAGCTGCCTTGGAAGGAGACCATGTGCTCAGTGTTCTGGAGAGGAGCTGAGCCAGGAGTGAACACGATGTTTTCTCCATGTAAAGGAGGCATTTGCGACAGACCTTGCAGACATGCATATGGGACTGAGGGCTGGTTGCAGAGGAGAAGAGAAAGCCTGCATGTAATGCTACAGAGGATCCCAGCAAAGAAAGAAGAGGACAGCTATTTCTTGCCACTCAAGCTTCCACACTTGAACAAAGACTGTAGCTGAGAGTTGGGTGAACTCCACACAGACTTTGGGACTCTTGGGTATCTTCCACGCAAGGGATTGTTCTTGGTTAATTGTAGTTTGGTTTCTTAGGATAAGGTTTATTTAGTTAGTAGTTAATAAAGTTCATTGTTATGTTTGTTTTTAGTAGTATTTTAATGTGTGAGTGTAGCTCTGAGCAAGCTTCGCCGTGAGTCCTGTACAGACTGGATCCTGGGTCTCCAGCTGCTTTCCCCATAGGGGTTGGGATTGATTTCTGTGGAGCACTGGAGAAGGGCAACTAAATGAATTTAGCCCACCCGAAGGTTACACCAGCTCTTCACGACACACTATTATGTCCCAACACATTGGTTGAGAACTGCTGCTCCATAGGCAGGGCCCAATCCTTCTTGTAGTTGGAAATGTTTTCAAGATGGAGTTTCTCTCACCAAAAGCCCCTAACAGTTCCAAGTGTGTGTACTTGTTTCCGATCCCCTTTGCACCCCACTCCTCCACCCTTTCCTGGGTTGAGGTGATCTTCTTTGTTGAGGAAGGGCAGAAGATCTCCCTTTCTCTGGCTGAGGTGCCATATTTGGCATCAGACCATGCAATTACATTGCAACAGTGAACAGGAAAGTTACAAAGATCATATCCTAGGGGTACATGGTAATGCATCCTATTACACATGTTCAAAGAATAGTGATACACATTTTTTCTTTGAGTCCATGCTGGTTAGAGGCAAATAAATCATGATCTTCAGATGTATTAATTATTGATTCCACTACAATCACGCCAAGTATAGATGTAGAGTTTACAATCTAATTCGCTGGATTATTTCTAAAGGGGTGACACCACTTGCTACATTACAGTGCTTTTGAACAGTATAACAAGCAAGGAGTCCTGTGGCACTTTTAAAGACTAGCAAATTTATTTATCGCATGAGCTTTCATGAGAGAAAATTCCACTTTGTCAGATACATCTTCAAAGTGTCTGACGAAGTGGGATTCTCTTCCATGAAAGCTCATGTGAAAAATAAATTTGTTAATCTTTAAAAGTGCCACAGGATTCCTTGTTTGATTTGCTAAACTAGACTAACACGGCTACCTCTTTGGAACTTTAGAACAGTATATATGTTAACAAATAGTTTACTCACATTAACAGTTCAGCTACTTCATACATGAGTTCCTTCAGAATCCATTGATGTATGACATCTGGTCCTGGTAAATTGGTCCTACTTAAGTTATTGATTCCTCCTTCAGCCTCTGAGTAGTTTCTCTCTCTCTGCAAGTGTCACAAACTGTCTCTTTCTACACATATGCTTTGTTTAAGACTAGTGTCTCTGGATTGTTACTACTGCTTTCTTACTCAAAGCTTTCTCTCAGGACTCTTGCCTGTAAATATCTGGAGATTTTGTCTGTTCTTCCAAACTGTTTTTCAGGGGCCTGCAGATCTCTTCCAAACTCACTGACTATGCCTCCCATTTCTGATTTGAAAAAAATCAATAAACTCTTACATAACCAGATTAAACATAAGTAACACTTCTACTTACTCCATTAGGGAAGATCTAATCTTGCAAGAATCCAGCCAGGCTTCCCTTCCTGGTCAGTCTAGAGCCTCGACTCCATTATTATCTAATTGATGATCCTTCAGATTCATCTCCCCCATGCAGGAGTACAATCCCACACATGGTCTCTGTGTCTCTGAGCACCACAAGTTTGTTGTCCCACAACATATGTCTTTGCTTCACATTTATCTTAAAGAACATTTTACATTAATTTCAAGTTAATATAGTCTGTTCTCTTCACCAGGAAAAAGCAGGACTGGGATAACAACTCTTTGGTAGTGAAAATCAATGAGCTCAGATCAATCAGATCAATCAATCAATCATTGAGCTCAGAAATGTCCTATCTTCCTTAATTGCTCCCTTTAATTCTTGGTGTTCCAGTGACACACTGTTTCTTTCTGACTTCCTGTTTCTTTATACTTAAACAATCCAATGTTTTTACACCTTTAGTGATTTTCTCCTTCCAGCTATATTGAGGCCTGATCTACACTTACAGCCATTTTCAGCAGCAGTCAAAGGAAGATACTCAAGCTACATAAAATAACTTGTATATCTCCCTTTAACTCTCTAACTCCCACGTACCTCTGTGGCTCCACTGTCATGCTCCTTATAGCGGTGGAGCTACTGAGTCATACTCCAGGTTGATTGAGCAGGTCTTGATTGACCGCTCAATTGAATCAGGGAATTCAAATGGATGGCGGCAAATTTGCCACTGTCAGTATAGATTTTGCCTTAGTCTTTCTAATTTTCCTGTTGTTTACTGCCTGCTGTAATTTAGGCTCCTGTTTAATGGCTTCCCAGAATTAGATTTCCAAATTCTGAAAGATTTCTGTTTAGCTGAATTAGCCTTCCCAGCCTCACCATTAATCTTTCTGATTCCCTTTCTGTACTGTGACATCTTCTGAGATTCTATTGTTTGTCTTAGTATTATCCAAGCCACATCTAAGGATTTTGCTTCTCTTTTACTTTCATTTTGACTAACCTCTTCATTTTATTGAATCTCCTTTTCCAAATTTTTCTATCAATGTGACTTTTTGTCACTCTATCTGCTCTTTGTGTGTTGAATTATGGTTACTGTTAGTGACTCAGCTACTGTCACTTCATGAATTAGCTTCTCTATTATTTAAGACAGTGTCAAGATTAGTCTTTCTTCTATGTGCTCTAGAACAAGCTGTTCCAAGGAGCAATCACTTAAAGTGTCAAAATAATTTCTCTAATCTTTGTCTTGTTGTTCCATGTGCCTAGTTTATCTGTACATGGGTTCTAAAGGGCCAAGGTACAGCATCTTACGATTAAAGTTGCAATTAGAAGAGAATCAGGCCTCAATTCCATTTGACTTCAGTGTAGATGCTTTTGAATTACAGTGACCTAGGAACACAATAGGTCCCTCTGGGGCTAATATTTCATTGTTATATACCCCCTTTATGCCTCTTTGGTGATGTAAAGAGGTATGAAATTCAGCACATCCTTCCATCAAGGAATGACCCTAACAAAGACTGCGTCTACCCTGGTAAATTAAGTTGATTTAAGCCTGCTTAAGTCGACTTAATTTACCCTGCGTCTACACTGCAGTTTCCTTAAGTTGACTTAAGCAGTTTGCTTAAGTCGACTTAAGGAAAATAAAGTCAACTTAATTAAAATTAAGTCGACTTTCTAACACCACCTTCCTAATCAATCTAAGGCTTAAGTCGACTCCCTAGAGTCGACTTAAGCCAGTGTAGACATGGGTAGCCCTAAGTCAAAAGTCAACTTAGGGTCTGGAACCACTCAGGTCCCGGCAAGAAAGGACCGCGGGCTTGCTTCCTTCTCCCCAGGACCTCTGCTCCAGCTGATCAGCAGCAGGAGCGGGGATCCTGGGGAGAAGGAAGCCCCATGCTCCCCACACTCCCTACTAGCCGGGACCATGCGGTCCCGACGAGGAAGGAGAGCTGGAGACCCGCGCTCCAGCTGCCGGCTACTGAGCAGCTGGAGCAGGGATCCCAGCAAGAAGGGACCTCAGGGCTCCACTCATGTCCCGGCGAGAAGGAAGCCCCGCGGTCCCTTGTCCCCGGGACCTGCGCTCCAGCTGCGGCAGCTGGAGTGCGGGTCTCAGGGACAAGGGAGCCCCACGGTCCCGAACAGGAGGGAGCACAGGAGACCGCGGTCCCAACCAGGAGGAAGCCCGGGGCTCCCTTGGCCAGCGCC
>ML685769.1:18046082-18067407 GCA_007922175.1 Pelusios castaneus | reverse complement strand
CGCTGCTGAGCAACTGGAGTGCAGGTCCCAGCCTGGTCGGGACCACTCGGGTCTGGGGAAGTTGTCCCCGGGACCCCAGTGGTCCAGGCTAGGAGGATTCCCTTCTGCCTGGGACGTGGGAAGTCCCGAGCAGAAGGGAGCCAAATGGTCCAGGGCAGAAGGGAGCTCCTTGCTCCCTTCTCCCCCAGACCACTCAGTGTGGACTCTCTAAGTCGATTTAGTAAGGGCCCCTTTAAGTTGACTTAGGAGTCCAGTGTGGACTCTCTAAGTCATCTTAATAAGGTCGACTTAAAGTCGACTTATTAAAGTCAACCTTTTTAAAGTCGACCTTAATTCCCTAGTGTAGACTTCCTCAGACTTCCTCAAAGTGGCTTCCTCAGATAGTATGACTGCTACATAACCCTCCTCTTTGCCCTCAACATAATAGGTATCTCAGAGAGTCTGATTAGGATGTCGGGTTATGGCTTGAGCATGATTTTGCTCTGGTAATCATTGTCCATTAAAATAGGCCACATGGGTCCTGTGTAAACTTAAGAGTTGCTCCAAAGAGATTCATTTGTCTATCTATGTGAAAATTCAAAATGCTAATAAAAGTTACAAAGCACATAAACTCAGAAAATGAGAACCATCAGCTGGTCCTACTAATGGCCATTGAATGTGTCAAAATTTCATTCAGATCTGCAATAAGCATCTAATTTTAAGCAATAGCTTTAGCTGTTTGTTTTCCATGCTATGTAGTTGTTCTTGGGCAGACATCACTGTTGGGGTTATTATTAGAGGGGAACCAGCAGGGATTGGTTTTTGGTTTAATGTTACCTAGTATTCTTATCTAGCTGATATAAAATATCTGTTAATAATATTTGCTAATGATACAAATGAGTGTGGGACAATATATAATGAAGAGGACAGGTTACTGTGAAGATCAGGATTGCCTGGTTAAATGGTCACAGTCCAACAAAATACATTTGAATGTACCCAAGTACAAGGTACTACATTGGCAAACAAAAGCACAAGTTATACCTATAAGGTGGGAGATGATATAGAAAGCAGTGATGCAGAGAAGAATTTAGGGATCAGCATAGATAAATGCCTCAATGTGAACTCTAGGATCAGTGCTGTGGCAAAAGGACTAATGAAATGTTTGGATGTATAAAAAGGGAATATCAAGTATCAGTAGCATGTGTGCCTCTGTATGGGTGTGTCTACACTTGTAAATTAAGTCGACTTAAGCTTGCTTAAGGCGACATAATTTACTCTGTGTCTACACTACACTTTCCTTAAGTCGACTTAAGCAAAAATTGTCACCTTTATAAAACCTAGTTTTAAGTCAACTTTCTGCTTAAGTCGACTTTCTAAAGTCGACTTAAGCCAGTGTAGACGTGGAGTACCCCTAAGTCAACTTTAAGTCAACCTAGGGAACTCCAGAGCTTCCCTTCTGCCCTCCCTGCCAGGATGGCTGACACAGCCACAGCCTAGCTGTGTCCCCCCACAGGGCAGGGCAGAGCCCTGCACACGCTGCCCCTATGCCCTGCCAGGGTCCTTGTCCCCCTTTGCCCCATGGTACACAGGTACAATGGGGCAAAGGCTGAGCCCCCTGGCACTTGGCAAAGGGTGCCCCTCCTGCCACTGTGGACCTGTCCCAGGTCCACTTAGCCCCTAGAAGTCGACCTAGACGTCCAGTGTGGATGCTCTAGGTCGATTTTGTAGGGCCCCCCCTAAGTCGACTTAAAATTTAAGTGTGGACATGCTAAGTCGACTTAAATTAACAAGTGTAGACATAGCCTATGTGATGGAAGAGAAAGATGACGGGACAGGTCCCAATCTCTCTCATACACACAAGACCAAAACTGCTTCTGGGCTAGGACTGCTGTGAGTACTAACTTGGTTCTCCACTTTCCCCCCCTACACAGGAAGTCAAATTAAGACCCTGATCTAAACCCACTGAAGTCAATAGGCAGCATTCAATTGATTTCAAAGGGTACTGCTCCAGGCCCAAAGAAACATTCTTTGCAAAAATGAGTGCACCGGGGAGAATGGCTCCATTTCCATTCTTTCCCCCTTGCTACCACACCCAAACAGCTGGTAGCAATAGTCTGATCTTTATTGGCTACGCAGAACACTCACTAAAGTTAATGGGAGTCATAAACTGGCTTCCAGGAGAGAATAAATCCCTTAGTTTTGCTTGGTTCCTTCTCCTTACTTGGTTTTTTATCCCCCATTCCATAAAGCTATAATTGTTGTTCAAGTTGATAATTTGGTGAGCTGAGCATTGCAGGAATCCTCCTTCCCTTTCAGTGATTCATGAGCCAGAAAGCAATGTGTACATGGAGCGTAAGATGGCATCCATTTTTTTTTCATAGGGACCCAATGCTCTTCTAAAATGCAGCAGCCTGTAACTTTATTTTCCATGTTACAAAATCTGAACAACCATTTTAACAAAATTAAAAGGCAAATCCAAGCTTTCTTTTCAGCTATGGCTGGCAGATCTTCCACTGCAGTATATGTGAGGGAACCTATTTTTCATTTGATGTTACATTAGAAATATATTACCTTAAGCAAAAAGTAAACAATTCAATTAATCAAATTAATGGAGATGAAATTCCCAATGCAACCACATTCTCATAGTGGAAATTTGGCCCATATTGCTGCTATATTGAAGAGATCATTTAATTTAGAATGGAATTTGTCACAAGATAATGATCTCCTGCTGCTATTGGACATACAGTACCAGGAGATGTAGCTTTTAAGTCAGTAATTCCCAACCTTTTTTACTTGAGGGCCACAGACATAATTTTTAAAATCCTAAAGGGCCACCAATTTCTGCCAGCAGTCCCCACTTCTCGCAGTCAGATGGAAGGAGTTCAGCGAGGAGACTGTTTCCTTGCTGAACTCCTGTCTCCCTGGCTGCAACAGGGAAACCGCACACATCCTGTAGCCCCATGCACTCCACCTGAGTCCCTAGCCAGTGGCTCCCTTATGCAGCCAGGGGGACGGAAGATTAGTGCTCCTCTCCCTCTGGCTCCAGCAAGGACCCAGCACCTATGGACCCAGGTGGAGTGCTTTGCTCTCTGCTGGAGCCAGGGGAGAGGAGCACTGATTGCCCCTCTCTGTGGCAATGTCTACACTAGAAAAGTTAAGTCGACTTTGTTAAGTCGACTTAATAAGGTCTACTTTGGCGCTAATCCCCGTCCACAGTGGTTTAAGTCGACTTAATAAAAGCCCAGTGTGGACAGGGAGTAAGTTATGTCGACTTAAGCCTCCTTCTAACTTGTAAGTGTAGGTGCACCCTCTGGTTCCAGAAGGGAGCCCAGCACCTATGGATCTAGGTGGAACACTTTGCTGTGCTCTCTACTACAGACAGAAGGAGGGGAGAGATAATCTCCCAGCCTCTTGGCTAGAGCAAAGAGCCTGGACCGATTTTTTAGCCCTGCAGAAACATGCTCTGCCTGGATCCTTAATGAGGCAGCTTCTTTCTGCAGCCTCAGATGGGAAGCTGTGGGCCTCTTTGAAAACCCCTGTGGGCCACTTTCAGCCCACAAGTTGGGAACCACTGCTCTAAGAAATTTAGATTGTATTTGAAATCCAACAATTACTTACTCCCATGCAAACTTTCAGACTGGAAATGAGGCATTTATTTTTAACTGAAACTAATTAACCATTGGAATAAGTTACCATGGGTCATGCCACAGACACTTTTTAAATGAAGATTGGATACGCTTCTTAAAGATCTTCTCTACCAATTACTTTGGGGGTGTTCTATGGCTGTGCTATATGGGAGGTCAGAATAGATTATTGCAAAGATTTCTTCTAGCCTTTGAATCTATGAATTTAGTGGTATGAGTATTAAATGAATAGCCCAAAGAGATAACAGCAAAGTAGAAATTGAAGATATTTAGTAACATTTAAAATCTTTCATCAGTTACCCTATAAATTATCAGTCTACTGTGAATCAGCGAGTTTACTTCAGAATTATAAGCCACTTCAGTGACTAGCTTTCCTAGAACTATGACAGCTGAAGTTAAAAATCCAGTTTTCAAAAGCAAGTAGCTGTTAAAATTATTTGTTCATTAAACACACAGTTCTTGCAACATGATTATATCCCTGCTATACTTGAGTCAAAACATTATTTTCCCTCCGTTGCATTCTTTCCTCAGTGCAGCTAGAAAATGTGAAGGTGAAGATGTTAAGCCATCCCATGGGAATTAAATGTATAGAAGCAAAAAACAGATTGAAATGTTTTTGACCAGATATTGAGTGGCTTGGGAGATGCTTCCCATGAAGCAGAAAAGCTAAGCTGTCTGTTACACCCTGATGAGGTATTTTATGAAGCACAAAGGCGAAGTGAGTCCCCAATGGAATATTACTGACTAATACATGCAGAAACCTAAAGTTTTAGTGTACCCTCTCCATCTGTTACAGCTCTGGCTGGTATGCTATTGTCAGCAGCCACATGTCTTCTGATCATAAGTGATACACTCCAGAGACAGAGTTCACTGACAGTATACAGAAAGACGAAGCTATACTTTCAGAATTCAGTCCTGCAAGGGGATGAGTCCTCTGGTCTCCTCTCATAAAGCACTTAAGCACAACCTTCACTTCAAGATGCAGTCCCTTCGACTACTCGTGTATTCAAGCATGTATCTAATGGACAGTATCAGACTGCCCAGTACACTACAGGATCCCTGCCCCTTTTCATTCTTTTGTTTTTCATTTGTCCTTCAAAAAATCAGTTTTATTCAACTCAACACTGTTTGTTGAAAATAAAAATTAATATACTCCCTATTTTGGAATGTGTACTTGAGCCTTCTCAAGTACCCAAAAATAATCGGATGGGAGAGCTTTGAAAATAAAATAATATTGCTGGGCCTCATTCTGCTGTCACTCTAAAGCTGCTGTAAAACAGGAATAATTCCAATTGAATCAACTCAGTGTAAAACTACAATAAGTTAGAAGAGACTAAATCCTATCCTTCATACATCTCCTTAACCTTTTCTTTCCTGTCTGCCTACGAACCAAGCAGAGAATTACATAAGCAGTCTAAAGGCAAGGGCAAATATCTCCCATCCAAAACCAAAGCAAAATTTACCACCCTTCTCCATTCATTTTGTGGCTAAGTTGTCAGGATGGAATGGGAAATTCGTAGCAAAATGAAATAATTCTGATTCTAAAGCCAGAAGTGACCACTGCTATCACTTAGTCTGACCTCTTGCATAACACAGGCCACTGAACTTTTCCACAGATAATTCCTGCTTTGAAACAGAGTGTATCTTTTAAAAAAGCACATTTTTTTAAAATTAAAAATTGCCAATGATGGAGAATCCACCACAATCATTGGTAGGTTGTTAAGGGTTTTCTGTTTTGTTTGGTTTTAAAAAAAGATTTGTTTCTTTTTAGAATTTGTCTAGTTTCAACTTCCAACCAGTGATCTTGTAATACCTTTGTCTGATAGATTGAGGAGTACATTATCAAATGTTCCATATGTAGGTACTCTGTTTTTACTGTAATCAAGCCACCCTTAAATTTCTATGTTAAACTAAGTAAATTGAGTTCCTTATACAGTAGGTTTCCTAATCCTTTTATATGTCTTGTGGCTCTTTTCTGAACCTTCTCTAATTTACCAACATCCTTCTTAAATTGTGGAAAGCAGAACTAGACACAGTATTCCAGCAGCAGTTGCATCAGTTCCAAATACAGAGGTTTCATCCTGCTCAATATTCCAGTTTGGTATATAAATTATTGCATGAGCTCTTTTGCCCTTTTGCCTTGTATTGGGTACTCATGTTCAATTGACTAACAGCCACGCCCCCCCCCCCAGTCCTTTTCAGAGTCACTGCTTCCCAGAATAGCCCCCATTCAAATATTGTTGAGTTTCTGAAACCTCTTCTACTTGGTTCCCCAAAAACTCCATTCAACTCCAATCTTATCACTCAGGTTCTTTTATTCAATTCAAAGCTGGTTGGTGAAATAAAATTAATATACTCCCTATTTTAGAATGTATCTTGCTCCTTCTCAAGTACTCAAAAATAATAGGATGGAGAGCTTTGAAAAAAGTTACGCTGAGTTGATCAGTCTTACTTGGGGGGTGAATGCAGTGTACATAGCAGATTCAAAGTCACACAGCAAAACTTTTACTTTATAATATATTTCTACCAACTCAGGTTCCAAACTATACATTGAGTCATATATTTCATGACTGGTTTGGTTACTTTTCAGGAATCAATCCCTCTACAGAATGCTCTGTCCATGCACTGTTCATACATAATTTGACCTCCTAGCTTATCTTACTTTTAGGTTTGTTTACTAACACCTGATGTTCCTGCTGCTCTTAGCTAACCATTCAGACTCCAGCAATGTTACAAGACGCTTACAGGACCGTGGCTGCAAGCTATAGCTCAGGCCCTAAGGTTCAATTGTTTCGGGAGGCATAACACCAGGAAACAAGATAAAAGCAAATTGCATTTATTAAATATACAAACAAGAAAGCAAAGAAATAGGAAAGCACCAATACTCACACTCCTTCAGCAGATGGGAACCCTAATTAAACGACAGTGGTCCTGGAGCATGGGGAGCGATGACTCGTGGCGGTAAGCATAGCAATTGCCCCAATGACAAGTTTTCAAATTAGGGGGTGGGGAGTCTTAGCCATTTTCTCATACTTTTTGAGCTTACTAAGTGAGTAACAGGCATGCACATATGGTGTTTTTCCACACTTATTTACAACATTGCTTTGCCATGGTCTTATCTTGTTATTTTACAGAGCTTACAAGTAATGTCTGCTACTTAGTGGGAGCAAGGTATGTTCTTGGTCAGTACCAGCTCTGTTTTGCCTATACACAAAGTTAACTTTTGGTCAGGGCTAATTAATGGCCGACACCACCTACTAAAGCTTATCGCATCATGAGGTCTTCCGTTGGGTACTACAAGCATACTGCTTATTATGGCAACCTAACCTTCCATTCACCTTCTCAGCCATCCTGCTAAGAAATAAGGCATGTTACTTATGTTAAGAAGTCCTACAAGTATGGTCTACATTTTTTGTTCCTAGATATATATATATATATATATTTACATTTGATCACAATCAAACACACATTGTTTGATTGTGATCAGCTTACCAAGCAATCAAGATGACGGTCTATAAGTGACCTGTCCTTTTATTTTACCACTCATCCAATTTTTGTCTCTTCTGAAAACTTAATAACTGATTGCTTCTTCTTGTCCATTGATAAATGAAACTGGAAATCCATGAAACTGTACAGGATTCCAAAACCTGTCCCACAGATTATCTCTTCATTCTTCTGAAAGCCAATGCCTCTTCAGAATGATTTGATCATAAAAGATCCTGTGGACAAGACGGTAGAAGCCATACATTTAAAAGGAAATTGAAACCTTATCACCCTCACTTGCAACTCTTACAACCTCACTTGCAACCACATGCTCTGCTGGGACCACAATGTCTTCTGAAGAAATTAACTAAAAAGTATAGACCCTGTGACGTATGACCAATTTTAAGTGAATACTAATGAAGATAATCCAAGAAAGAAAACCTTAGTGAAAAAACTGGCAGCATTCAAAGCTGATGGATCCACAGATGTCACAATATGGCAGCAAAAGTCTTTAGCAACAAACATTATAGGCAAGTGTCAACCATGGCTTGAAATCAGGGCAATAGATGATTATTTAAAGCAAATTCCCTGTGCCTCACATTTCTTAGGAGAAATCCTGTTGGGAAAAAGCTCAATAAAGAAGTCACCAAAATGTTTGCTTCCCAATCCAGCAAATACCATGAAGCAATACGAGCCTTCCTTTACCTTATATGTTAAGATCCATTTTTGTTCTTATGAATAGCTAAGGTAACAGAAGAGGGACTCATCCTTATTCTACACTATGGAATTAAAGGAATGGTAAGTGCTGGTGACACTGTTATGGATTAAAAACCAACATCTATATTCCCCCATAGCTTTAAAATGTTTGTGGAAATAATCTGTCAGTGAAAATGTAATGTCAACTAACATGCATTTTGTGAGCAAGACAGGAGATATAATTCTTCCCCTTGATTCAGCGCTGACAAAGCCTCAGCAGGACTACAGTGTCAAGTTCTAAGCACCAGGCACTACAGAAGGATGCAGTCAACAAATCAGAGAAAGTCCAGAGGAGAGCAACAAAAATTATTAAAGGCCTAAAAACAAAAAATGGAACGAGATGAGGTAGAGAGTTGCCTCTTCCAAAGAAGAGAAGATTGAGGAGAACATAACTGCCTTCAACTGTGTACAAAACTGTACATAGTTGTTATAAAAAGGAAGCTGATAAATTGTTATCCTTATCTACTGAGGACAGGGCAAGAAATGAATGGCTTGAACTGAAGCAAGGGAGATGAAGGTATAGACCGAAAATATTTCTAAACAGCAAGAGTGACTAAGCACTGGAACAAATGACATAGGGTGCGTCTACACTAGTAAATTAAGTCGACTTAAGCAGGCTTAAATCGACTTAATTTACTTTGCATCTACACTGGAGTTTCCGGAAGTCGACTTAAACTGCTCCTTAAGTTGATTTAAGGAAAATTTAAGTCGACTTAATAAGACCTCATTTGAAGTCGACTTAAGGCTTAAGTTGACTTCTTAAGTCGACATAAGCCAGTGCTCCCTTCTCCCCAGGAAGCCGCTAGTGGCTTGTCCTGGGGAGAGCCAGTCCCCGGAGGGCTGGTTCTCCCCAAAACCGCAAGCCGCTAGCGGCTCCCTTCTTCCAGCAGTCCTGGCCAAAGGGAGCCCCGCGGCTCCTTTCTGCCCGGGACTGAACGGTCCCGACCAGAAGGAAGCCCATGGCTCCAGCAAAAAGGGACCGCTGGGTTTCCCTGCCAGCTGGAGCATGGTCCTGGGCAGAAAGAAGCCACAGGGCTCCATTCTGGCCAGGACCACTCAGTCCCAGCTAGAAGGGAGCACGGGGCTCCCTTCTGCCCAGGACCTGAGCGGTCCCAGCCAGAAGGGAGCTGAGCGATCTGGGACAAAAGGGAGCTCCGCACTCCCTTCTCCCCCAGACTGCTCTGGGGCTTGCTGTCTCAGGGAGATCCAGCTCCATGTGGGGCTGGCTCTCCCCAGGACAAGCCACCCTAGCTTGGGGAGCCAGGGCTCCAAAAGAGCCTCGCCTCCCCCTGGACCTAACCAGTCGACTTAGAGAGTCTAGTGTAGACTCTCTAAGTCGACTTAGTAAGGCCAGCTTTAAGTCAACTTAAGAGTCCTGTGTGGACTTAGTAAAGTCAACTTAGTAAAGTCAACCTAAATTTCTAAGTGTAGACATAGCCATAGAGAGGTTATGGAATATCCATCACTGACGGTTTATAAAACCAAGTTAAACATCTGTGTGGGATGTATTGTGTTTCTTAGCCCTGCCTCAGTGCAGCGTACTCAACTAGAAGACCTATCAAGATCCTTTCCAGTCCTACATTTCTGATTCTACCATGACAGAATATTGAGAATAGTCTCAGATGCACTTGCAGACAGGAGGGTACTTTTATAAGTAAGCTATTGATCTTTGTTTTGGTGTTTGAAGAAATTTGAGGATGAGTGTATCCTGTGTATAACCAGTGTCTTGTGAAATCCTTCACAAGAACTCCAAAAGAGATCTGAATATAAAGGATGTGGAATAGTTTATCCAAGGGTCAAAAACCTTAAGGTCAGAAAGGAAATAAAATAGTATAACTGTCTGTATAACACAGGTCGTTATATTTCAATTAGTTACTCTTGTATTGAGCCCAGTACTTTGTGTTTGGCTAAAGCAGTGATTCCCAACCTTTTTGACTCAAGGGCCACAGACATAATTTTTAAAACCCTGAAGGGCCATCAATCTCTGCCAGCAGTTCCCCTGCTTTGGAGCCAGATGGAAGGAGTTCACTGAGGAGACTGCTTTCTCACAGATCTCCTGTTTCCCTAGCTGCAGCAGGGAATCTGCATGCATCCTGTAGCCCTGTGTGCTTCACCTGGATTCCAAAACAGTGGCTCCCTTCTGCAGTCAGGGTGACCAAAGATCAATGCTTTTCTCCATTTGTCTCCAGCAGGGACTCCAGCACCTAAGGCAGCGGTTTTCGAACCATGGGTTGCAACCCAGTTACTGAGCATGGCCCCTCTCCGCATCATGCCTGGGGCAGGGCTCCCCAGAGATGCAGTGGAAAGAAGTTCTCCAGGATGCTTTTGGCTGTATGCCTGGGGACCACCTCCTCCACCCAGCTCTGTCCACTGCTGAATTTTCAGGTGGCAGCTGCTTTTTTTTTTTTTTTTTTTTTTTGATGGAGGGGTCAGGGAGGAGGAGCTGGCATGGGGGTCAGCAAATGTTACCATCCCTGGCACAGGGTTGGGTCACAGGCATAAATGATTTTTTCAACTGGGTCCTGAGAAAAAAGTTTGAAAACCACTGACCTAAGGAGAGTGCTTAGCTCTCTGCTGGAGCAGAGGTTGGGCAGAGGGAAGCACTGATTTTCCGTCCCTCTGGTTTCAGAAAGGAGCCCAGGGACTATCTACTTTGCCGTGCTCCTCCCTGCTATAGACGGGGAAGAAAGTGCGTATCTCCTAACCTTTTGGCTGGAACAAGAAGCCTGCACTGGTCTTTTAGCCCTGCAGGAACATGCTCCACCAGGATTCTTAAGGAGCCAGCTCCCTTCTTTAGCCCCAGGAGAGGTCCTGCAGGCCAGTTTGAAAGCCCCTGCAGGCCACAGGTTAGGAACAACTGGGCTAAAATATACTGTAACAGAGTGGGCTTACTCCACACTGAATGAGTTAAACCCACACTAGAGTCATCAGAAGTCCTGCCCCCTAGGCTATGCTGGGCATTCTACAGTTCATCCTCCTATGAAAGGAAGCAGCCCAGCTCATTCCCAGTTGACCACTAAGGAGGAAGTCTGCTAGGTGGAGGCTCCAAGGAAGGATCCTCTTCCGCCTCCAGCAGAGGGAACCAGAGGCCCAGGAACAGGGCTAGATTAAGGCCCCCCTGGGCTAACCAACACTGTGTGCCCCCCACCGAGCCTGAGGCCCCCTGGCCTGAGGCCTCAGCTCCCCACCACTGTGACCTGTGGGAAGGCCAGTGCTCGGGGGGGCCCTTGGGCCAGAGGCCTTTCGGCACTGGCACCAGACTGTGTGATCTGCCCCCAGGGGGACGGGGGGAAGAGGGCGGCTGGCTGGCATTTGGAGCGGCCTCCAGTGCATTCCTCCAGAGCCATGAGCCCTGGAAGATGCCAGCTGCCACCCCCCTGGAGCAGAGGGAATACATGTCGGCTTGCCGCACCCTCAGGGATAGACCAGCCAGCCCAGGGGTGGGGGTGGGGCAAGAACACTGTAGAGCCCAGCCTCTGGCTCCAGGGACCCACCTCACAGCACCAGCAGGGACCCTCCAAGCACCCACCTCATCCCTCCACCCCAGGGCTACAACCTCTATAGTACCTCCATTGATCCAGCCTTGCCCAGGAGTCCCAGACAGAGACCTGCTTCCCACTGCCGACTGCCCAGAGTCAGACATCTAGGTAGTAATTGGTGCTAGGGAACCCAAAGGGGATTAATATGAATATAGAAAGGTGGATAAGGAACTGGTTAAAAGGGAGACTACAGCGGGTCATACTGAAGGGTGAACTGTCAAGCTGGAGGGAGGTTACCAGTGGAGTCCCTCAGGGATCTGTCTTGGGACCGATCTTATTCAACCTTTTTCTTACTGACCTTGGCACAAAAAGTGGGAATGTGCTAATAAAGTTTGCAGATGACACCAAGTTGGGAAGTATTGCCAATACGGAGAAGAATTGGGATACTATACAGAAAGATCTGGATGACCTTGTAAACTGGAGTATCAGGAATAGGATGAAATTTAATAATGGTAAGTGCAAGATCATGCATTTAGGAACAAACAACAAGCATTTTTCCTATAAGTTGGGGACGCATCAATTGGAATGGACTGAGGAGGAGAAGGATCTGGGCGTAATGGTTGATCGTAGAATGACTATGAGCCGCCAATGTGATGTGGCTGTGAAAAAAGCTAATGCGATTCTAGGATGTATCAGGAGAGGTATTTCAAGTAGAGACAGGGAGGTGTTAGTGCCGCTGTACAAGGCACCGGTGAGACCCCATCTGGAATATTGTGTGCAGTTCTGGTCCCCGATGTTTAAAAAGGATGAATTCAAATTGGAACAGGTGCAGAGAAGGGCTACAAGGATGGTCTGTGGAGTGGAAAACCTGCCTTATGAGTGGAGACTCAAGAAGCTTGGCTTGTTTAGCTTAACCAAAAGAAGGGTGAGGGGGGATATGATTGCTCTCTATAAATATATCAGAGGGATTAACATCAGGGAGGGAGAGGAATTATTTGAGAACAGCACCAATGTGGACACCAGAACAAATGCTTATAAACTGTCCATCAAGAAATTTAGGCTTGAAATTAGATGCAGGTTTCTAACCATTAGAGGTGTAAAGAGCTGGAATAACCTTCCAAGGGGAGTTGTGAGGGCAAAAACCATAACTGCTTTCAAATCTGAGCTTGATAAATTTATGGAGGGGATGGTATGATTAGCCTATTTTGGAAATTGACTCATATTTGGCTACATGTGGTGGATTTACAAGTGGCCTAAGAGGGGAGAGTACATGGGGTGGGTTCTGAGTTATTACAGAGAATTGTTTCTTGGCTGTTGAGACTTGCCCACAAGCTCAGGGTTTAACTGATCGCCATATTTGGGGTCGGGAAGGAATTTTCCCCCCAGGGTTGATTGCCCAGGGCTCTGGGGGTTTTTCGCCTTCCTCTGTAGCCCAGGGTTTGGTTCACCTACCGGTGAATTCTCTGTATCTTAAAGTCCTTAAATCATGATTTAAGGAGGTAAATAACTCAGTCATAGGTTGGGGGCCTAGTGCTGGAGTGGGTGGGTGAGGTCTTGAGGCCTGCAATTTGCAGGAGGTCAGACTAGATGGTCATACTGGTCCCTTCTGACCTTAAAGTCTATGAGTCAAAGGTCCCAATGAGACCGAGACAATGGCATCCAGAGGCACTGTAGGAAGTAGGCCAGGAAGATAGAGTTAGTGGTATCTCCTGCCCAAGATATATCAGCATGTTGCAGTGGGATCTCCGCTGACCAGGATGGTGACCACTTTCATCAAAGACATGGGCCTGGGCTAGGACATGGTGAAGGCAGGCACCTTGCATCCTCCCACTCCCCTGCTGTCTCCCTTGGAAT
Organism: Pelusios castaneus; assembly: GCA_007922175.1. Classification (NCBI taxonomy): domain Eukaryota; kingdom Metazoa; phylum Chordata; order Testudines; family Pelomedusidae; genus Pelusios; species Pelusios castaneus. The sequence goes on along the minus strand of ML685769.1, from coordinate 18,054,212 downwards.
GACAACAACCCCCTATCTGAACCTCAGACTACAGAGGTGTGTAAACCCCTACCGTCGCTATAGACTGCTAATTTGACTCATTCTGCTTGAGTACCAGGGCCAATGCTTTTTTTGTGACAGTACGCAGGTGTATGGAGTATGGGTATCTTTTTTGCCGGCCCCACTGTCCAGCTGTAGGGACAGGGTCAGCAGGGAAAAGGAGCATAGGGCTGCTGTCCCTTGCTGTCCCCGCTGCCTACAGCAGGAGAAAGGAGCATGCCATTGGAAGCGAGGTGGCACAGGAAGAAGAGGGATGGGAGAGGCATTTTTCAAATTTACTATCAAGATATGAGTGCCAGCACTTTTTAAAAAAACAAACAAACAAGCAAAAAGCACTGACCAGGACTACAGTACTTCCTTGTACCCTTTGACAGTGGTATTAAGGGCAAAACTGAGGGCTGCACAGCCCCAACTTAAGGGCAGTTATTGACTCTGGCTTCTAGGCCTTGCAAGCCCCAAATCAGGGGCAGCTATTGACTCTGGCCAGGAAGTTGCGGCGCCCTGGCTCAAGGGCAATCTTCGTCCCCCTTAGCCCCCCCCCCCCAACCCCCAAGCCTTACATACCTTCCAGAAAGGCATCAGGTCTTGTTTTAAGGATATAGAGAATCCATCATTGTACAGGGGTATTTTAGCAACAAGTCAGGTGTCAAGCCACTGCCAATTATTGGGATGGACTATCACTTATTGCTGTTTTTAACCATTTTCAGGTCTTTGCAGGAACTTAGCATGACTAAGCAAACTGGGGGGTGGGACTCTATACTTTCTCTCCCTCTGAAGCAGCAAACAGATGTCTGTGAAAAACAGGAAGTCTGTATATATTTTAGAATTGTCGGTATGGGGAATTTAGCTATCAGACTAAAAGCAATATCTATAGTACCATGTCTCTATAACTCCTGCTTCTACCCAGTGATTGATTTCTTTGGTCAGCTATGTAACATTCTCTTGACTAACATGTTTAACTTTTTGGTTATAAGAGGAAGTTATCAAGACTTGAGTCAGGCACATTGCTTCTTGGACGCATTTGGTGAGCTCTCCAGGCACAGAAGAAAGGACATGCCATCCAGAAATCTATGCATTATTCACCCAAAGATTGCCTCAGTCTTGTTGGGGTAACTATAAATTTCTGAGATACTCTAAGCTATTGTATGTATGTTTTCCTTGTGTTTTTCTCTCTGATGTTTATTCTTTTATTCTCAGTTCTTGATTTTTTTCTCCCTCTCTTCCCATTATCTTTCTGCACTTACCCCTCAATCTGCTACTCCTCCCTAATCTGCACTTTGTAAAAAGGTATGTAGTTTTTTGGGGTCTCCTTGGCTATGTCTACACTGGCAAGTTAGTTCGAATTAAGGAAGCTTAATTCGAACTAACTAAAACCATGGCTACACTAGGCTTTAATTAGTTCAAGTTAAGAGCTTCCTTAATTCAAACTAATAAATTTGAATAGCCTATTTGAATTAAGGGTTAATTCAAACAAGTTAGTTCGAATTAACCAATGTGGCCATGTTAGTTCAAACTAATTGCTTAGTTGGAACTAACTGGCCCATTGAAATCAATGTAAATCGCTAATTCGAACTAAGCAAGTGCCATGAATGGCACTTGCTTAGTTCAAACTAATTTTTTCTAGTTCAAATTAAGTTAATTCGAACTAATTAAAATTAGTTCGAATTAACTAATTCAAACTAATTTTAGTAAGTGTAGACATGGCCCTTGATACCTAAAACTGAGGGCTGCAGGAATAAAGTGGAAATTTGGAACAGTATGCTGCTTCTGAACATAGTATGCTGCTTTTACCTGCAGCATCAGATGCCTAGAACATAAGAACAGCCATACTGGGTCAGACCAATGATCCATCTAGCTCAATATTTTGTCTTCTTAGATTCACAGATATTATGGTTAGAAGGGACCAATATAATCATATAGTCTGACCTCCTGCACAATGCAGGCCACAGAACGTCCCGCTTTTCCTGCAATAGACACCTAACCTGTGATTGAGTCACTGAATACCCCAAAACAAACAAGGAGTCCTGTGGCACTTTTAAAGACTAACAAATTCATCAATAAATAAATTTGTTAGTCTTTAAAAGTGCCACAGGACTCCTTGTTTATTTTGCTGACCTAGACTAGCACAGCAGCCCCTTTGGAACTTGTTTGTGTTGCTGACCAAGACTAATGCAGCTACCCCTTTGGAACTTGAACACCCCAAATCCTAGTTTAAAGACTTCATGGTAGAGGGAAACCAGCAGCAAGTGACCCATGCCTCTTGATACAGGGGAAGGTAAAAATCTCGCAGAGTTCCTGTCAATATCGGCTGTAGAAAAATCCCCTCCTGACTCCAGATATGGCAATCAGCTAATCCCTGAGCATGTGGTCAAGACTCACTAGCCAGATACCCAAAAAAGAATTGTCTGCACCAACTCAGAACCACCCCATTTATAACATCCCAACACAGGCCATTGGCATATTTACCACTAGTCAAAGATCTGTTAATTGCCAAATTAGGCTGTTGAAATTAGTCTCCAAAAGTGGACAGAACCAGAATTTCAAGGGGAGTGTACATAACAGGGAAATTTTGGACAGATATGCTTCTATCCTCCAAACCTGGCTTCTGGCAGTCAGTTCAGCTAATTGCCATTGATGAGCCAATTCTCCATGAACTTATCACATTCTCTTTTGAACCCAGTTATACTTTTGACCATCATAAGATTCCATGGCAATGAGTTCCATAAGTGAATTGTGTGGGAAAATATTTCCTCTTATTTGTATTAAACCTACTGCTTATTAATTTTATTGGCTGGCCACTGTTTTTCACATTGCAGGAGGGGGTAAATAACACTTTCTCCACATCACACCAGCTTATTTGTAATGGGAGACAGGTTGACAAGGTCATGTAATTTTTTTCCTTCTCCCTTGTTCCTATTCTCTATCAATTTTTTTTACTTGTATGTTCCTACTCCCCAAAGAGGCCTATTCCCTCAGGTAAGGACACTGAGCAACATCCAGTTACTGCATTCTGATTGTACTATTCTCTTTCCTGTTACTATTTGAAATGTCCACTCTTAGAAAAATTGGAGTTTGAATGGCTAAATATAAACTTAGATAAAGAGTTATTTTGTACTCAGACATTATCCAGCTGAGTTTAATGTTGTGCTTTTATGCCATTAGGCATTGCAAATTTGATATCTTACCTAATGTCCTATTTATACAAGAATTACAGTCATTGCTATTAGGTGACATGCGACTCAGGTTACATTTGATGCAATTGCCACAATTTCAAAACCTTAATTTAACACTTTCAGGAGTCTGAGACAAAACCTTTAGACTTAGTGATAAGTGGTGGTGACCAGTCCAGATGGTCACGAACACCGCTAAGTAAATTTGAGCATGCTTTGCAGGAATGGAAGCAGAAGTGGCCGACGATGAGTCCTGAGTCTTTCACTTTATCTTAACCTGATAAGTTGGATCCTGCTGGGCCTGCCACTGTTGACAAGTGCGGCAGCAGCGGCTTCGGAACTCGGGAACGTGACCTCTCCTGCCAATCAGACAGCACCAGGACACGCCACTGAAATAGCAATGGGCGCGTTGGGGGGCTTACTCTGTGTATCTTTTATTTTGTGGGTTATAGTGATGATTCAGCTTCATTGTGCTGGACAAGGGTGGACACCCGAGGAACACCAAGGGCAACTGCCCGTGTTACTGTAATGGCAAAAAGTTGTGCTCAGGCTGGCCATACCAGATAAGATAACGCCCAAGACCAAGGCACCCGTTGTCAGGAGCAACAGCACGAGTCCATGTGGTATATAACTAGGCCTGGGACAGGGTCAAGTCACAGTCCATATGCCAAACTCAGGAAAACTACAGAGGAGCTACCTGGGGTGGACTGCCACTTACCCCATACGCACCAGGGGCTGTCCATATGCAAAACTCAGGAAAACCATAGAGGAGCTATCTGGGGTGGGTTGCCACTTACCAGGAAAGCTGCACACGAGCTATCTGGAGCAGTCCATACGGCGTTCACCAGGAAAGCCTCAGAGGAGCTACATGGGGCAGACTGCCACTTATCACGCACACACACCACAGGGGCCTTAGTCTCAGGACTAGCCAAGCCAGGGAGCCAGCAAGTCAGGGCCATTCGGAGCATCTCGGGCCACAGTTGTAAGCAGGAAGGCAACTCAGGCCTAATTGCTATCCCGTGCCGGGGAACCTCGGGCCTGTCCACACTCACACTGGGGAGCCCACCATGACAATAAATGCACCAGCTCAGCCGCCTCCTGTGTAATATGTGATCTCCATGACCGCTGCATTGCCTTACCACCTCTGGACACAACTGTGGTCATGATGTTGCCTTAGCTAAAAATATTGAAGACATTGTAGAATCAAACTAGTAACAGAAGAAACAATTTCAGATTATAAAATATGAATTGGTAGCACTGAAACAAATTATATGAGTGGAATTGGAAGAATGCTGGAAAAAATATTTATGGAAACATTAGTTTGAACAAAAGCTGCAATTTTGCTTTGATAATATTCATGATCTCTTTGATTTTTATTTCATGGAAATTCAAATCAGAAAAATACCAAAAAAAATGATGGACCAGAAATGCCAAAAGCTGATGTCCTGCATTTTAGGGTTTTATGGATGCTTTTTGATTCAACTTCTCTTTTTAGTGCCTTAAGTAGTAGATGAATCAGGTGCAGAACCTGCTATACTGTATTTCAAAGTAGCAAACTCCCTGTGGTCTGTGGGAAAATACAGAGGCTATGTCTACACTTGCAAGGAAGTTTAATTCGACCTAATTTAAGCCTTGGCCACACTAGGCTTTCATTAGTTCGAATTAAGGGCTTCCTTAATTCGAACTAATAAATTGGATTATACCTTTCGAACTAACCCTTAATTCGAACTAGTTAGTTCAAATTAAATCAATGTGGCCATGTTAGTTTGAACTAACTGCTTAGTTTGAACTAACCAGCACATTGAGCTTAATGCAACTGACTAATTCGAGCTAAGCAAGTGCCATACATGGCACTTGCTTAGTTTGAACTAAAATTCCAGTGAGGCCATGCTAGTTCGAATTAAGCTAATTCGAACTAAACTAAAATTAGTTCGAATTAACTAATTCAAACTATCTTTTGGAAGTGTAGACATAGCCAAATGATCCATATTTGAAATGTCTGCTTATAAATGAAAATGCCATGATCTGTTGCAAAGAAAGATTATATAAATCGAATTATCCATCTGATTATTAGAGACAGCATGGTGAATATGGCTATGTAAATCAGTGTTTCCTTTAAAAGAAAAAAAAAGAGTCCTGTGGCACTTTTCAAGACTAATTTATTTATTGCCAAGAGGAATGCCAAAAAAAATGATACCACCTACTCAAAAAAATCCCCAAAGCAATATAGGAACAAATCAACACAGACACATCTCTAGCGCTCTAACCAGGGATATTCTGTCTGCTACTAAAAATCCATAAACCTGAAAATCCTGGATGCCCCCTCATCTCAATCATTGGCACTCTTACAGTGGACTTATCTGGCTATGTGGACTCTCTCCTGAGATCCTACACTATCAACACTCTAGATATCTTCATGACATCGTGTATTTCCTGAGAAAAATTCAATCTATTGGGAATCTTCCAGGAAACACCATTCCAGCCACTATGGATGTAGCTGGCCCTGTGGGAACTGAACCGGGGGATGGCTCATGCAGGGGCCATAGGGGCTGGAACCCAGGATCCCCCTTTAGGCCGGGGCCCAGGGCTTCAAACCCTATAGTCTCTGCATTGATCCAGTCCTGGGTGGAGTCACACATGTAGGGGAAGGGCCCATATTGAACCCAGATGTTCTGAAATCTGTTATTCTGCGGTTATATGAATTAAGTACAGGCTTACTTTTGATGAGGTGGCATTGAAAAGAAGGGTGCCCAGATCAGAGAGATTTTTCTGATACTTTGAAGATGTCATTGCACAACCCATGGGAAGGGACTAAGCTCATCAAGTAATCTAGAGGTCACTGGTATGATGGGATCATTCTCATCAACTATTATTAACATGAATAATGTAAAAAGTTAAACAGAAGAATGTCATTCTTAATCATTCAAAAAGAATGTGTTACTGTATAGTGCACTGAGAACTGTGTCACAGGGTAATTGAAAAGAAATGAGCAAACTGATTAGCACTCACTGTAAAACTTTTATGGGTGTAGAAGAATATTTAGGAACAATTTGACACGTTTCTTTTCATGTCACTGTGTGCTCTCTTCTGGCAGAGAACATAACAGGATTCCTAAGGATCCCTATGGATTATAGTCTTTGTGAGATATTCAATCCACATTGTCAATCTGTTTTAAAGAAGTTTAAACTTAGAACCATAGAATCATAGAATAATAGGGATGGCAGGGACCTCATGAGGTCATCTAGTCCAACCCCCTGTTAAAAAGCAGGACCACTCCCATCATAGGAATCATTGCCGTTGCCTGGGTAAAATAGCCTGAGCCCCTAACCTTTTTCCCTGGCAGCACATGCACAGACAGCCTGTTTGCAGGGGAGGAGGAGCTAAGCAGGGAACTGCCACAGAGGCAGTGTGAGAAACACTCCAGACAGCAGGTCTGCAGTCATTGTCTCTTTAATGGCCCATTAAGGGAGGCACAGGTACAATGGGCCTGGGGAGAAACCCGCCCGGTGAGTCACCCAGAATCAAACTATTTGGAATACAGATACAGCTAACACATTCATACCTTCTAATACAGATATGATATCTACACATAGATTAAAATACTCATTTCTAGCAAGTTACAACCTTCCTATTGATACCAAACATGACATAAATCCTATGAATTATAGCAGTTATAAAATATTAATATGAAATAGTATCATAAATGGTCTGCTAAATCTGGACAGCATCACAGAGTGGGCTTACTCAGGCCATGTACACACTACAGGAATAATTGTGCAATAAGCCCATTGCACTTTAAAAGTCACGTGGCTTTTGTAGCACAGGATCGCGTCCACACTCTGCCGCTTGTGACAGAATAGACCCCCCCTTTGCAATTTGCGATTTCACAAGAAACCCAATTGAATTGTGGGAACCTATCCCACAGTTCCATCCATCCTGATTTGGCACTAAGAATCCTGGGTAGAAGGAGAGTAGCGCTGAGCACCATGGGTAAAGTCTTGGTTTCCCATGGTGCATTCTGTTCCCCTTGCATCACGAGAGTTGCTAATAGCAACTTGTGCCCATTTTCAACAGTAACGCATTGCTTCCTGGAAGTCCTTTTTGCAGCAACATGGATCCAGGTCTGATCTCGACTGTCGCCTTCAGCATAATGAATACATCTTGGCTGGTGGCACAGTATGCGTTCAGCTCTGAATCAGACCAGGATTCGGATGACCCTGGGCTGGTGACTGCCATGCAGAACAACAGCACCGCATTGCTGAGCTCCTTCTCAGAACATCTGCACACAGTGCACTGCCAGTTCTGATCATGAGAGACAAGCACCGAGTGGTGGGACCGCATGTTTTGCAGGTGTGGATGATGACCAGTGGCTACAGAACTTTCAAATGCGGAACGCCACATGCATGGAACTGTGTGAGGAGCTAGCCCTTGCCCTGCGACGCAAGGACACCAAAATGAGAGCCGCCCTCACCGTGGAGAAGCGTGTCGCAATCACGCTGTGGTAAGTGGCAACTCCAGACTGCTACCGCTTGGTCGTGAATCAGTTTGGAGTCGGCAGGTCGACCATCAGGTTAGCACTTTCACAAGTATGCAAAGCCATTAATCGTGTTCTGCTCCGGAGGGCAACATGTGACATTGGGCAACATGCGGGAGATCGTCAATGGATTCACGGCCATGGGATTCCCGAACTGTGGAGGGGCAATAGACGGCACGCACATCCCTATTCTCGTTCTGTAGCATCTTGCGACTGAGTATATTAATAGGAAGGGCTACTTCTCCATAGTGCTTCAGGCACTCATGGATCACAGGGGGCATTTCACGGACATAAATGCGAGGTGGTCGGGTAAGGTGCATGATGCTCGCATTTTTCTGGAACCGGAAGTTGCAGGCAGGGACCTTCTTCCCCGATGATAAAATTACT
>ML685769.1:18031476-18045682 GCA_007922175.1 Pelusios castaneus | reverse complement strand
CATGCGATTAATAAATCTGTTAGTCTTTAAAAGTGCCACAAGACTCTGTTGTCTTTCTACAATAGACTAACACGGCTACCCCTTTGGAATTTAAATATTTACAGTAAGCAGTGCCTGCAAAAGGGGCTATGCATGTAGGTGCATGTCTCAATGCCATAGCTTGGTGCAGGAGTGGATGTAACATTGTACCAGGAGGGTCCCTGGGCTTCAAAGAACTGCTTTGAGGGAGAATGGGGCATGGGGGACAGAAAGTGTTGCTGTGGCTGCAGGGGGGTTGAGCCTGGAGCAGCTGGGTCTGCAGACCAGCCATGGTCTTCAGCAGTTGGGTCTGCTCCTGTAGGATGCTTATGAGGGCATCTTTCTGCTTCTGCTTCTTCAAATTGTTCTCTTTGTGCTCCTGCCAGCACTCCTGCCTCCATTGTCTAGTCTCCTTTGCTGATGCCTCGTTGGACTGCATCAGCTCCTGGAAGATATCCTCCTTGCTCCTGTGAGGCCTCCTTCTTATCTGTCTCAGCCAGTCAGCTGGCACAGACCACCGACCGGTGAAGGTCGTTTCTAAGGAAAAATGAAACATCATAAGTAGTGCTATTGTTCTCACTTTGGTTAAGGAGCCGGTAATATGCTCTGCCGCCACATTCCTCAGTGCCCACGGGACAGGTCATTTCCGGGGACTGAAAGGGCTTTTGCAAAGGGAGGTTCAGGTTGCCGAGACAAGAACCACAGCTCCGTGAACTATTTGCAGTGCTTTGGGCGATTAGTTCACATACGGCACTGCCATGGAAGCCGACATCTCGCGGCTTAGAGTGCCTCTGCAAGCCAGAATGCATATCCTGCATGTCACTGGTTTTAAGCCAGGACTGTATGCAGCAGGCTTGTGCGCAGCTATGGTTCCCGCTGCTGTGCTTTGCAACTGGCGAGGGAGAGTATCCCTCTATGGGGGGGAGGGGGAAACAGTTGCTCTCCCATCTAATTTAAGTAGGAGGCTGTGGAAGTACATTGAGGACACCTTCAGTGATCTCAACAGAAAGGATTTCTTGACAATTACAGCATGCGTTGATGCACTGCTCATGTAATGCGGGGTAGACACCCCCATCAAAAAAAAAAAGAAAAGAAAGGATGAAAATCAAAACGCCTATCTCCCGCCCACTCTTCATTTGCCCGCAAAGCTTATCCAGCTAGCATAGAAGCCACTTCTGATGAAACTTACCAGAGCTTCCCTCTGCTGCATCCGAAGACAGTATGGAGAAGGAATCTGGGCAGCACATGTCGGGTGGCATGGAGAACAGCTCCTGGGTCCCTAGGTCAGCTTTCACCCTCCAGGTCATCCTCCACCTCCATGTCCTCGTTGATGAATTGCTCGTCACCGTCTGCTCCAGTATCCTTTTCATGGGGGGGGGAGGTGCTGACATGTCCACAGGAGCTTTTGGGGTGGTTGTGGGATCCCTGCTCAGGATTGCTTCCAGCTCCTTGTAAAATCGGCATGTAGCCGGCGCTGAGCTGGAGCGCCGGTTTGCCTCTCTGGCTCTGTGGTGAGTAATCCGCAACTCCTTCACCTTCGACCTGCACTGAAGAGTGTCTCTCTCATACCCCTTCTCTGCCATGGCCCAAGAAAACTGGCCAAAAATATCGAAATTCCGCCGGCTGCCACGTAACTGTGCCTGCACAGTGGACTCTCCCCAGATGCCTATGAGATCAAGCACCTCTGCTGTGATCCAGACTGGAGCACGTTTGCTGCGTTGAGCCACCATTGCTCTTGGAGAACACAGCTGCAGCTGCACTCCACGCCGAGCAAACAGGAAGAGTGAAGAATTCAAAAATTTCCGGGAATGATGGGAGGGCGGGTACAGCCACAGAGCGCAGAAGAAAGTGCAGAAGGGATGGAATTGGAATTCTGGGACATTTCCGGAGGTCTCATATTGCGCGGCAACTGTACACACACGAACTATCGTGGAATAGCTGTTCCGCAGTAGCCGCTACCACCCTCGTTTTGGTGGTTTACATGTTGCACAGTAAGACGGCTGTTACTGCGCAACAACATGGATTTATGTGTGGACGCTGTGCCTGTTATCGCACAATAACGAGCGTTATCGCGCAATAACTTTGTAGTGTGTACAAAGCCTCAGTTTTTGTTGTTAAGTCCATACTGCTTTGTTTCCCTAGGAGAGGGATTGGGAGCCTGGCAGGAGCTGGGGGTAAGAGGGCAGGAACAGCGCAGCAGCCTTCTCTGCCTTTTCAGTTCACTCTGTTATCTTCTCTTTGGCTATTTGCAGGGGAGGCACAAGGCAGGCAGCCTGGCTGGCTGGGTCTGCTAGTTTGGTGTGACACTGCTCATGGCACCACACTGGCAGCCCAAGGAAGTCTATCTGCTTGCCTTGTGAATTCCCCAACTTCCTCCACCTAGCTTGTATGCATCTGGAAGCTGGGACCCAGCCACAGCCTTTTTCAATTTCCTGCCTTGAGGCATGTTCAGGCGTGTGGCCCAGGGCTGGAACAGCATGGGAAAATGCAGCTGCTGTGCTGCCTTTCCTGGTGCCCACCACCCAGCTGCACTGCTCCCCTGCCACCCTTCCTCTGCTCCCCACTCTCCTGCTGCCACCCTGAAGATTGGGGGTGAGGGCAAACTTTTCAGCAGAGTTCATGGGAGGGGTGGGCATTATTTAAAAGCAGTAGGTGTCTCCGATGTGGGTCAGTAGGATGGCAGATGGGGTTCCTTTATGAATGCACATAACATGCTCTGCAGTATTGCTATAGTATGTTTCCTGCAGCATCATACATGGACTTCTGTATATTTCACATGGCTTAGGAGGGGGCCACAGAATCAGAGCTTTCTTCCAGCATCTAGACAGAAAGGATGCATCACTGAGGCTATGCAAAATACCTGCTTCAGCCAGAGAGGGAAAGATCACCTCAGACCAGGAGGGGAGGGTTTTTTGGAGAAACAAGGACACATACTTAGAAATCCAGAAATGAGCAATTGAGGGGGCAAAGCAGCACACCAGACCAGATAGCGGGAAGGGATGTGACACACAGTAAATTGTTTCAGATATGTAAGAACTTCCAATGCAAACTGATGCCTTTAGACATGTGGAGGGGCTGCCTAAGGCACACAGGCCTTGGGGCTTGTTTCTGAGTGTTTGTGTGTGTGGGGTTGTGGACTGGAGGAAGGACCTAGTGGAGGAGTTGGGGTGCACACTAGGGGTGGAGCCTGGCTGGGGGGAGGGCCTGGCTGGGGGTGGGGTCTAGGGGTGGAGCCCACTGGAGGTGGGGGGGGTAACAGGAGGTGGGGCTGGGGTGGCCACAGCCCCAGATCTTTTTGCTATCCAGCGACGCCCCTGGTGCTAACAGAGTCCAGCAGGAATGAGAAGGATCTCTGGGCTTGTTGCTGGAATTCAACCAGAAGTCCCTGAAGTAAAGGTGAAGAATGTGATGAAGACTGTGGAGAAATGACACAAGGAGTTGTACAAGCAATGCAGGTTGGTTAGAGGGAAACCGCAGATGGCTGCTATTTTTAGGGTTCCTGTGCTGGGACCTAGAGTGGGAGGCAAGCCCAGGTCCTCCCCACCAGCCACGGGGATACTGGCCTGGATTTTAATGCACCCCAGAATGATAACAAAATATTTTTAGTGGCCCATCAGGAGACCTGGGGCCCCAAATGCCTAAAGAAGGTGAGGCATTGCTTCCAGGGAGGGAGCCCTGGAGTCTGGCTCAACACCAGGGATGAGGCAATTTTAAAGACTGCCAGACCAATTTAGGGCCTTAGCCCAGGGAGGGCTACAGGAAAAGAAAGGCGAACCAAGGGATACTCTGTCAGACTGTTTCCCCCAGAAGGGGTTTTTATTTCACATACAGATTCTGTGCAACTCAGTAGGCACATAACCTTGGAAAAAGGTCACTTGTGAGAGGTAAGTGTGACCCCAGTACAGGTAGGTACTAGTATGACCTGTTTTTCTTTGTCCCACAATCTCCAAAAGACTTTTGGCATCAAATGATATGTTTTAAAACATATTTGGAGTTTCATCACGACACACTTTCATAATCCACAGACTTGACTCCCTGCTTAGAGGGGCCTCAGAATGTTTAAAATATCTAAATGGTGACAAAATAATTTGTCCTAATGCAGTTCTTGTTTTCTTCTTTTCCTTTTAATGGTATCAGTCTAGTCCTTATTCTTTGTATTTTGGTGCATTTCTTTTGGTATGCTAAGCAGTACAGAGCTAGTTGAAGGCAAAATTATGCATTTAACCTCATTCTAACCACTGTGCCATATCTCTTACTTAATTCCTTTTATGTGGAATTTGCCAGCTTAGTGAAATTTCCAGATCACCTTTAATTATTTTAGAAGTACTTGTGAGTATACAAGCCAGCCAGATTTGAGAGCAGTGTTCCAGTTTTATTCCTGACATATGGCTTTTTTGCACTATTTAATTAAAATGTATCCATTTTAAATGTATCTACATAGTTAGCTGCGGCCTTTTAGCTAACAAAATTGTTTTCAGTTTTCTGTTCTAGTCAAATATTTAGCATGAGAAACTGAGCTATCATTGATAGCTCACATAGGCTATGTCTACACTTGCTAAAATTAGTTTGAATTAGTTAGTTCGAACTAACTAATTCAAACTAATTTTAGTTAGTTCAAATGAGCTTAATTCGAACTAGCATGGCCACACTGGAATGTTAGTTCGAACAAAGCAAGCACTTGCTTAGTTCGAATTAGCAATCCCCATTCATTTCAATGGCCTGTTAGTTCGATCTAAGAAATTGGAATTAACATGGCCACATTGGTTAATTCGAACTAGTTAGTTCGAATTAACCCTTTAGTTAGAATACCCTATTCAAACTTATTAGTTCGAATTAAGGAAGCCCTTAATTCGAACTAACTAAAGCCTAGTGTAGCCATGGCTTTAATTAGTTTGAATTAAGCCTCCTTAATTCGAACTAACTTGCCAATGTAGACATAACCATAGTGAGTATTTTTCCCACTTGAATGATATGAACATTATTTCCTGTGTGATGGGATGTCTGCCTTTCATACTGGCACTGGAGGAGTTAATCCCAGGAGGAAGCAGTGGAGGTGAGTCTTCTGAGAAGCTGTGTGGGCTTCTACCAATCAGAGAGGGTTACAAGAAGCAACCAATCTAGCACAGTAGGGCTCATATAGAAGGAGCTACTGGGCCAGAGGTAGGAAGTTGTGGCCTGGGGCAAGGGGGAAGTATTGGATGACTAGCAGGTGAAAAAGTTGCTAACACAATGGACAAAGTATTTGCTGAGAGAATGTGGGAGCGAGAAGTAGCTCTGACCTGGCTGCTGGGACTGAATAGCAGACGCCCTGAGATATGGGTGAAGAAGATCCTGGGGCCATGGGGAAGTGGCCCAGGGATAAACAGTTGGAAGGGATGTAGTACATGGTTGACAGTTACAAGTTTCCTAGGTGAGCCCAGGTCTCCCCATTTACCACTGAGGCAAGTGACTAGACAAATAGACTGTGATATTCTGATGCCCTGAAGAAACAAATACAGATGGTGACACAGCTGAAGGGCCGAGTCATGAAGAGAATGAAGTGGTTCCTGGAGAGCCTGCCAGAAGAAATGGAGACACGGTGACTGGATGCAAGCCATCAAGGAGAGGGCATCATCATTTCTGCTCTAATCCCCAGAGCAACTGGGAGGAGATGCCAGTTCAGTGGTGGTGCAGCTCCCTGTCACACCCTGCCTTATAAACATTTTTATATGTATTTCTTTGTTTGAAAACAGCTGCACTGTTTCTGAAAACGATTGCCCTCTATTAGTCTTTCCAGTAAGGAGGAGTGGGGCCATCATTTTTTTATGCCTCATGAAAGCTTTTAACTTGCAAACACAGCCTCTCTCTCACATATAGCTGATTTATGTTCTCTGATAAAGAATAAATGTCAGTAACATTTCTTTTTTAATAGTGTACAGAACAAATACTTCTAACTCAATCATGCATGAAGGAAACATACAAGAACTGACCTTAAATATCAGCTACTGGCAGATCATGAACCAAAAATGGCATTTATGTATCTGGAAGAGAGAACTTTGTCACTACTGATACCATAGATGATTACAATCTGTTAACTGAAATCAATATGCTGAAGGGTTGGAATTATCTGGAATGGTGAAGAACATTAGTCTATACATGAAGTAAAATGCTAAGCTAATAGTTTAAAATAGGCTAGTTCATCTACAGGGGTAAAAGTATCTTTCTAGGCAAAACAAAAAGGAATAAATGCCCTAAATTGTCCTAATTGGTTGTGAGATGTCATTGGCTATGTCTACACTTACAAAAGTTAGTTTGAATTAGTTAATTCAAACTAACTAATTCGAACTAATTTTAGTTAGTTCAAATTAACTTAATTCGAACTAGCATGGCCCCACTAGAATGCTAGTTTGAACTAAGCAAGTGCCATGCATGGCACTTGCTTAATTCAAATTAGTCAGGTACATGAAGGTCAATGTGCCGGTTAGTTCGAATTAAGCAGTTAGTTCGAACTAATATGGCCACATTGACTTAATTTGAACTAGTTCGAATTAAGGGTTAATTCGAAGTAAAACGAGGTTTTACTAATTCGAACTAACTTTTCCTTAATTCAACTTAAGGAACTGCTTAAGTCGAATTAAGGAAACTCAAGTGTAAACACAGAGTAAATTAAGTCGACTTAATTTACAAGTGTAGACGCACCCATTGTGCTTAATTCAAATCCCCCAAATAGGTATTTTTCTAGCAGAGAAACTATGAATGATGTAAAGTTTAACTATAGTTGTTAGATTTCATTGAGACTCATAGAAATGTAGGAATCAGAGAACCTTAAGAAGTCCCCTGAACTGTTGCAGAAACAACATCCTTGATAGGTGTTTGCCCAACCCATCATTAAAAATCTTCAATGCTGAGGGATTTCATAACCTCCCTTGGAAACCTATTCCTATTCTTAGTTAGAAAGCTTTTCCTAAAAGCTAATCTAAATCTCCTTTCCTGCAGATTAAACCCATGGCTTCTTGTTTTACCTTCAGTGGACATGGAGAATAATTCATCACCATCCCATTTATAAGCAGACCTTAACATATTTAAAGACTATCACCAGCTCTCCATCACCCTCTATAGTCTTCTTTTTTCAAAACTAAACATCTCTGATTTTTTAAAAGCTTTTCTCATAGGACAGGTATTCTAAACCTTTTATCATTTATGTTACTGTCCTTTGGACTCTGTCCAGTTTGCCCCATCATTCCTAAAGTGTGGCACCCAGAACTGGACACAGTACTCCAATGTGATTGCAGAGCCACTGGCCATTATCTTTGAAAACTCATGGCAATTGGGGGAGGTCCCAGATGATTGGGAAAAAGGCAAATATAGTACCTATCTTTAAGAAAGGGAAAAAGGAGGATCTGGGCAAATATAGACTGATCAGCCTCATCTCAATCCCTGGAAAAATAATGGAGCAGATCCTCATAGAATCCATTCTGAAACACTTGGAAGAAAACAGGGAGATTAGGAACAGTCAGCATGGATTCACGAAGGGCAAATAATGCCTGACCAACCTTGATGAGATGACTGGCTTTGTGGATGCAGGAATAGCCATCAATGTGATATACCTCGACTTTAGCAAAGCTTTTGATGTGGTTTCCCACAGCATTCTTGTCACCAAGTTAAGGAAGTATGGGTTGGATGAATGGACCATAAGGTAGATACAAAACTGGCTAGATCATCAGGCTCAGTGGGTAGGGGTCAATGGCTTAATTTTTAGTTGGCAGTCTATAACAAGTGGAGTGCCCCACGGGTCAGTCCTGGGACTGGTTTTGTTCAACATCTTCATTAATGATCTGTATGATGGGATAGATTCCATGTTCAGTAAGTTTGCGGATGACACCAAGCCAGGGGGAATGGTAGATACACTGGAGGGTAGCGATAGAATTCAAGGAGACCTAGACAAATTGGAGCATTGGGTCAAAAGAAATCTTTCAACAAGATCAAGTGCACTTAAGATGGAAAAATCCCATGTACTGCTACAGGCTGGGGACTGATCAGCTAAGTAGCAGCTCTGTAGAAAAGGATTTTGGGGTTATGGATGGGAAACTGGGTATGAGTGAACAGTGTGCCCTTGTTGCTGAAAAGGTCAATGGCATATTGGACTGCATCAGTAGGAGCATTGCCAGCAGATCGAGGTATGTGATTATTCCCCTCTATTCGGCACTGATGTGGCTGCCTCTGAAATATTGTGTCCAGTTTGGGGCTCCTCACTACAGAAAGGTTGTGGACAAATTAGAAAGAGTCCAGTGGAGGGCAACAAAAATGATTAGTGGGCTGGAGTACATGATTTACGAGGAGAGTCTGAAGAAACTAAGCTTATTTAGTCAACAGAAGAAAAGACTAATGGGATTTGATAACAACCTTCCATCAATATTCAGAACCTTATGATGTACTAAATCCATGTGAACTACAAAGGGAGTTAAGGACTCTGCATCTTTCAGGTTCTCATAGCAAATAAAGATAACTGCTGATTTCTAATCATGAAGTAGTTACCAAATCAGCACTGAACTATTAACAGTCAGTCACTCCAGATATATTTTCATTATGGTCTCCCTTTCAATGCTTTGTGTAAAGAAAAGAAAGAGACACTTTCGGGTGAAAGGTAGTGAAGGAATTATTTTGGCCTTTAAAAAAATAGGCTGTTGCATAGAAAACGCAAGATTTACTCTCAGAAACTAGGTGACACTGATTAAAATTCTCCAAGAATATTGAAGTAATTCTAAAATATGTTTGACAGTTAACTGTAGCGCACTTGTCAACATTTAATCCATATTGAGTGAACATCAAAGGGAGCTGTCCAGAATGCTTTAGAATAACTTTGTTGTTTAGATTACTGTTGGCATCCTTCTCAAATGCTAGACAACATTTCGGTATAACAGTTTGTTAAAAAGAGGAAATTTAAGAAAAAATAACTTGTACATTTTAACTCTTTTTAAGCTCTTGTAACAGAAGTTTTGACTTGAAGCCTGAACCTGCTCCTATTGAAGATAATGGGTGGGGGAATGTCTATTCTTATCTGTATTTTGATATGCCCAGAGGCCCTACTCAGGACCAGGGCCTCATTTTGCTGTGCACTGTATAAGAGTGTGATTTAGGAGCAATTTTTGAAAAGCACCTAAGTGACATAAGAATCTGCATCCCTCTATTTTCAAAAGTGACTGCCACTTAGGAATCTAGGACCAGATAATTAAAAGTATTTCTTTGCCTTGTTTCTACTGATTTCAATAGCGGTTAGGTGCCTATATCTTAATGGCTATGTCTACAGTAGAAAAATTAAGTCAACTTTAATAAGGTTGACTTTAAGTCGACTTAAAGTCGACCTTATTAAAGTCGACTTAACAAAGTGGACTAAGTTGACTTAGATTTAAGTTGACTTTAAGTCAACTTAGTCCACTTTGTTAAGTCGACCTAACCACCCTTAAGTCGACTTAATAAAGTCAACTTAAGGGTTAAGTCGACTTAATGAGTTGTAGAAATAAAGTTGACTTAAGCTTCATTAAGTCGACTTAAGGAATTTCTTAAGTCGACTTAATGAAAGCCTAGTGTTGACGTGGCTTAATTTAAGTCGACTTAAGCCTCCCTAAGTCGACTTAAATTGCCAGTGTAGACATAGCCAATGATAGTTACTCAGACTTAGGCTCAAGAACACCTTAGTGATTTCTGAAATGGGAACTTCGACTGCTAAGAAACTTCGGATGCTTTTGAAAATATTACCCTTAATCAACATGTGCTCATATGTGCCCAGAGTGGTAAGATGATGCTCACTCACTCACTCACACACGCACACACACACACACCTTCCTGCTAGTTCCCTTGAGTCTAGGCAGAAGAGGATGATGTGTGTACATTGGTGACTGCAGCAAATGATGCATGATTTGCTACTTGGTATAAGCAACAGCAATACATTGCTACTTAGAATCATAGAATCATAGAATAATAGGGTTGGAAGGGACCTCACGATGTCATCTAGTCCAACCCCCCGCTAAAAAGCAGGACCACCCCCTAAATCACCCCAGCCAGGGTTTTGTCTAACCGAGCCTTAAAAATCTCCAAAGATGGAGATTCCACCACCTCCCTAGATAGCCCATTCCAATGCTTCACCACCCTCCTAGTGAGAAAGTTTTTCCTAATATCCAACCTTGACCTCCCTGGCTGTAATTTGAAACCATTGCTCCTTGTTCTGTCCTCTGTTACCCTCGAGAACAGCCTAGCTCCCTCCTCTTTGGAGCAGCCCTTCAAGTAGCTGAAGGTTGCTATCAAATCTCCCCTCAGTCTTCTCTTCTGTAGACTAAATAAGCCTAGTTCCTTCAGTCTTTCCTCAGAAGTCATGTGCCCCAGCCCCCTAATCATTTTTGTTGCCCTCTGCTGGACTCTTTCTAATTTGTCCACATCCTTTCTGTAGTGGGGAGCCCAAAACTGGACACGGTATTCCAGATGCGGCCTGACCAGTGTCGAATAGAGGGGAATTATCACATCCCTCGATCTGCTGGCAATACTCCTACTGATGCAGCCTAATATGCCATTGGCCTTTTTGGCAACAAGGGCACACTGTTGGCTCATATTCATCTTCCCATCCACCATAACCCCCAGGTCCTTTTCTACAGCGCTGCTACTTAGCCGATCGGTCCCCAGCCTGTAGCAGTGCATGGGATTTTTCCGTCCTAAGTGCAGGACTTTGCACTTGTCTTTGCTGAACCTCATGAAGTTTCTTTCGGCCCAGTGTTCCAATTTGTCCAAGTCTCCCTGGATCCTGTCCCTGCCCTCCAGAGTATCTACCATTCCCCCCAACTTGGTGTCATCCGCAAACTTACTAAACACGCAGAATATTCCATCATCAAGATCATTAATGAAGATGTTGAATAGAACCGGGCCCAGGACCAACCCCTGGGGCACTCCACTCGTTACCAGTTGCCAACCAGACATTGAGCCATTGATTCCTACCCGCTGAGCCCGTTGATCTAACCAGTTTTCAATCCACCTTACGGTCCACTCATCCAACCCATACTTCCTTAACTTGCCGATGAGAATGCTGTGGGAAACCGTATCAAAAGCCTTGCTAAAGTCAAGGTATACCACGTCAACAGTTCTTCCCGCATCCACAAATCCAGTCATCTCATCATAGAAGGAAATCAGGTTGGTCAGGCACGATTTGCCCTTGGTGAATCCATGTTGACTGTTCCTGATCACTCTATTTTCCTCCAAGTGTTTCAGGATGGATTCCTTGAGGACCTGCTCCATGATTTTCCCAGGGATTGAGGTGAGGCTGACGGGTCTGTAGTTCCCCGGATCCTCCTTTTTCCCTTTCTTAAAGATAGGTACTATATTTGCCTTTTTCCAATCCTCTAGGACCACCCCCGTTCGCCATGAGTTCTCAAAGATAATGGCCAGCGGCTCTACAATCACTTCCCCCAACTCCCTCAGCACCCTCGGATGCAGTTCATCCGGCCCCATGGACTTGTGCACATCCAATTTCATTAAGTGTTCCCTAACCTGACTTTCCATCACTGAGGGCCACTCTTCTGTCCATTCCGCATTACCCCGTGTTGTAGCCTGGGAGCTGGCCCTCCCTTTGAAGACTGAAGTAAAAAAAGCATTGAGTACTTCAGCCTTTTCCACATCATCTTCTACGAGGATGCCTGCCCCATTCAGTAAGGGACCTACACCATCTCTGATCCTTTTCTTGTTGCTGATATACTTATAGAACCCCTTTCTGTTATCCTTCACATCTCTTGCTAGCTGCAACTCCAATTGTCCTTTGGCCTTTCTGATTTTATCCCTGCAGTCCCGAGCAATATCTTTATATGCCTCCCTTGTCATCTGTCCAAGCTTCCACTTCTTGTAAGCTTCCCTTTTATGTTTCAGCTCCTCGCAGAGTTCCCTGCTAAGCCACGCTGGTCGCCGTCAACATTTGCTGTTCTTTCTGCACATCAGAATATTATCGTCCTGTGCCTTTAACAGGGTTTCTTTAAAATACAGCCAGCTGTCTTGGACACCTTTCCCCTTCAGATCAGTCTCTCATGGGACCCTGCCCATCATCTCCCTAAGGGAGCCAAAATCTGCTTTTCTGAAGTCCAGGGTGTGTCTTCTGCTTCTTTCCTTCCTTCCATTGATCAGGATCTTGAACTCTACCATCTCATGGTTGCTGCTGCCCAGGTTGCCATTTACTTCTACTTCCCCGATCAATTCTTCTCTGTTTGTGAGCAATAGGTCTAGAGGTGCAAGGCCCCTAGTTGGATCCTCCAGCAGTTGTACTAGGAAGTTGTCCTCAATATTCTCCAAAAACTTCCTGGATTGCCTGTGCACTGCTGTATTATCTTCCCAGCAGACATCAGGGTAATTGAAGTCCCCCATAAGAACCAGGGCCTGCGACGATCTGGAAACTTCTGTTAGTTGTCCATAGAACGCCTCATCCACCTCCTCTTTCTGGTCTGGCAGTCTGTAGCAGACACCCACCACAACATCCCCCTTGTTGCATTCTCCCCTAAACTTAACCCACAGACTTTCAACCATCTTGTTTCCACTTTCATAGTGGAGCTCCGAGCAGTCATACAGCTCTTTTACATATAACGCTACTCCTCCCCCCCTTCTTCCCTGCCTGTCCTTCCTGAACAATTTATATCCATCCATGGCAGTGCTCCAGTCATGCAAGCTATCCCACCACATTTCTGTTATTCCAATTATATCATAGTTCCTTGTCTGTGCCAGTACTACCAATTCTTCCTGCTTGTTTCCCAGGCTCCTCGCATTTGTGTACAGGCACCTAAGATACCGGGACCATTGCCCTACTTTGCCCTGTCGATTCTCCCTCCTATCGCATCTTCCTCCTTGCAATTTCTCCCGGTGTCCTCCTCCCCCACTCGCCTGAGGTATTGTGACTTCATCAGGAAATAAAAAACAATTATTTGATTCCCCCCCCCGCCAGTTCCAACTACCCTCTCTTTTATTCTTGCTGTTACAGCCCCAGCATTCCCCAAGTTCCATGCCTTCCCCCAGGTTTCCCTCAGTTTCACTTACCTGTGGGCCTTGGTCACCTTCCCCCTTCGAACCTAGTTTAAAGCCCTCTTCACTAGGTTAGCCAGTCTGCTTCCAAATACGCTCTTCCCCTTCCTGGATAGGAGGAGTCCATCATAAGCAATTAAGGAATTGCTACTCTTTTGCATCTCCAGGTCACAATATTTCCCAGGGTTACACTGACAGTCAGTTTGTGTGTCATGATTTTAGAATGATACAAAAAGCACAAGGTGGGTGTGGCAGACAATGGAAGGGGTTGTCAAAGAGATGACATGAGCAATAGGGAGAACATAGTTTACAGTGGCCAGCTGTGTGTATGATTTGCAAGTTGTTGCTTTTAAAATAAATAAGCAAGCAAATATACATTAATAAATGGACTAAGCGCTGAATGAAGATTGAGTAAGAACTGCAGGATTTAACCCTCTAATGTCTAAATGATAGCTCTAAAAATTGTATGTTAGGTATTTTCAGAATATGCATCTATGGTAATTGATGCATTTATTACTAACATCAAGATCCCTTAATAGTCAGCACTCCTTTTATACATGACTATGCTAATCATTCTTATTATTGAAAGTAGTAAAATGTTGCAGAGGACCGTCAAACTTATTTTCTGCTACAGCATGACAGGGATAGCAAAGGGGCTTTAATAATTCTTTTATTGCAGAAAAAAACACTTCCCACTTTTAGTAACCATGGGCTGTACCTAATGTCCTAATCCATGAACTGTCCAAAGCCTTCATCATAAAGAAGGTGTATATTCAGACTTGGACTCTGAAGCACTGTCAGAGAAACCTATTCATCTCTTGTGGGATATAATCCTTATGTTGTCAGCACTAACACTTGCATAGGATGTTACAGGGAAACCCATTTAGACTTAATGTATGGAACAAGATGTCATTATAGAGATGTATATTGTTCTAATATGGCCATCAATTACAGCGAGGCAGTACCACTCCATTAATCACTCCATTAATACAGCGAGTACACACCACTCCATTAATCAGACAGGTTACATAAAACTGTGACCTTATGGGGAAAGCAAGTCTTAAAGTACTCATCACTTTCATGTAGTAGGCAAATGCCTGAGACGGGGCTGCAGGCCTGAGTTATTAAGAACATAAGAAAGGCCGTACTGGGTCAGACCAGAGGTCCA